>OY747707.1:31419370-32019370 GCA_963556495.2 Valencia hispanica | reverse complement strand
TTTGAAAATTCCTTTCAGTGTCACTGTTCCTTTAAATGTTACCACAAGCAACAGAGCTTCACTTCTACTCTTTGATTCCCATCCCACGGATGACATTTTGATGTTTTGTATGTGTCAACAGCCCCTAAGTGACTCCCCAAGACTTCCTCTGAAAGTGTAGATAAAATCATAGACTAAAAGTTAAACCACAGTGTAGTCATTCAGAATAAAGGTCAAAGGCATGTGGAGAAACATAAATCCCTGCTACAAACCTCAAAATGCTGCCCAAATGTCTGATGTCCCAATTCTGTATTACTGTATTACTGTACGGTAACATGTATGGTGAGAACAGATATTCAGCCCCTCTACCATGTACCCCTAAATAAAATCCAATGCAACCCAAAGCCATCAAAGTTCACATAATTAGTCAACAGTGTCCACCATTGGATCTTCTTCCTGTTAAACATGGGATGCATCAAGATATTTCTTCATGATCGCTTTTTTTTTTTTTTTTATCCTAACCAAACTAATAATGGTCCTTAATTTGAATCTAATCTGTATTGGACCACAAACCCAACTGAATACTGGTTAACAGAATTCTCATGGAGGTTATTCACATAGCTAAAAAAAAAAAAAAAAAAAACTTTATGGCCCCAAGGTTGGATCGGTGCAATATGAGTGCTATCTGGTTTGCAGTTACTATAAATTGAAGCTTTCGGTTTCTGATATAACAGCTTAGGTAAACCACTAACAGTTCATCTAACCACAGTTGCCAATGCCCACAGATAATCAAGTTCTTATTGAATCAATTATGTTTTGAGGAAAGAAAGCTCTAGATTAGCGCATAATGATCAAAATAAGGAAATAAGTTTGTTCCCAATCATGGGTTTCTAGATGAAGTGTGTTAATTTATACATTTTATTTAAACAAAAATCTGAAATAAAAGCCTTTAAATAAGTAAATATTTATTTTTAACTGCAATACATTGCAATAGAGAATGCCAGATACCTCTGTTATATTTTGAAAAATTAACTGATGTCAGAGATGTACATCTGTATTCTGCACAGGAAATGTAGCAGCTGCATAATGGATTTTAAAGTGAGGGTTTGGAAAATAAGATACGCCTTGTCTTATGTTGGACGCTTTTAGATATAATAGCGTCTGCTGAGCCCCATCTGCTCTGTGGAATTATTGCACTGTGCATTAAAACATACTCTTATTCCAACTCTGTGGCTTTCAGGGTTTTGTCCAGTTTCCATTCCGCCTCTTCTTGGACGATGTTAAAGAAGATGGGGAATTCACTGACCATTCACCTCCTTTATTTTCTTTAAAATTGCTGCTTTTTCTTATACAGTTTGTGACAGACAGTGCCTTGCAAAAGCATTCAAAAGCAATGAAAAGCATTCACTTCTCTTTTTTTACATGTTGGCATTTTATAACTGCACAAAGAGTCGTTTAGGTTTTATGGAAGAAACCAACACAAAGTATCACATGAGTGTGAAGTTAAAGAAAACAATTATTGGATTTCAAAAATTTTTAAGCAGTTAGTCTCGTTTTCCCTGAAACCACTAAATAAATTGCAGTGCAACCATTTGTCTTCAGATGTCACACAATTCATAAACAGAGTCCACCTGTGTTTAATGAAATTTCCATATCAGTCCAGCTGGTATGTGAAAGCCTCAGAAGTTTGTTACAAAGCATTAGTGAACAGCAGCAACTTGAAGACCAAGGAGCACACTTGGCAGTTCATAGAGAAAGTTAGAGAAGTTAGTTTAGAAATTAACATCCTAAACTAAAAAAAAATCCCCTGACGACTATTAAATCTATTGCCCATAAATGGAATGAATATATAACACAACTGTAAGCCTATCAAGACATCACTAAACTGACAGATCAGGAAAGAACAGACTAAGAGAAGTGGCTAATAAGCCCATGGGAACTCAGGAGAAGCTGCAGTGATCCACACTGCAGACAAGAAAATTTGATATAAGGACAAGTATCAATCAAGCACTCAACAAATGTGGCTTATTTGAAAGACAGGCTTGAATAAAATCAAATTGTTTGTTTGTGGGAAACAGCAAAGATATGGAAGCAGGTGTTCTGTTTCAATGAAACCACAACTGGTCCACTTTTTGGGCTTTATGCAGAGCAATAAGTGTGACAAGAATCTTAATAGAGCACATCATCCTGAACACACCATGACCACAGGGAAACAAGATGCTAGGAAATTTATGTTGTAGGAATGTTTGTTTTGAACAGAGACAGATAAACTGGTCAAAGTTGATAAAAAGTCAGATAAAGCAAAATCAAGAACAATTCTGGACAAAATTCTGTTAGAGGCATAAAAGACCTAAGACTGGGAGAAAGGTTCATATTCCAGTAGTACAATGGCCTTAAAAATGCAGCTAAAGCTACACTCTAATGGTTTCGATTAAAGCAAATTCATGTTTTTGAATCACCCTGTCAAAGTCCAAACCTAAATCTAACTGAGAATCAATGGGAAGGAATGAAATTTTAATATTTCATATGGTATAAATTCAGTGGCGGGCTGTACATTTCACCTCTAGGCCTTCAGTGATATTCTCCTTAGTCCAACCTAAATTAATACACCTCATAATACAATCAATACGACACCACAAGTTGAGAATCCATACAGAATCACATGTACACATTACATCACATGCTGGTCAAACAACATTTAATTTCACTTAAGCTTGCGTTCACAATTAAGAGTTGGAAACTAAGATCATGGATAATTTAAAATCTCAAAAATAAAATATGTTCTTAAAATTTTAAATTATGAGTCAGAAAAGTTTTAATAACTCCACCAAAGTATAAGTGAGCTTCAACCAGTTTGTCCAATAAAAAGCACACTGTCTCCATTTCATAAAAGACACTAATGAAGCAATAAGGAAACCAACAATTCAATGAAAACAGAAAAAGTAAAGCAAACACAGTATTTGCATTTGCAAGAAAGTAGCATTTTAGAGAAAATGCAACAGCAAAACAATTGAACATGTTGCATGCTGCATGCATCACGTTATTTATATTTTAAATGACAACGGATCAGAGTTTTTGCGATTTTATTTTGTCACCATTGATTGATTACTAACAATTTTAAATGACAAAAACATATTAAAGGCATACTCCGCAACTTTTACACCTTAATATAATGTTTTTTTCAAAAGTATGGTGGAATGTTATCTACTATGTTCATTTTTAGAGTTATCACCACCTTACAGGGGTCCTTTGCTTTTTTCTGCACTATAGAACGTTTGAGCGGCGGCCCGCCGCCGGAAGTACTGACTGAGTTCTGTTTTACGGCAGAGTCATACGGCCTCGCTGTTTAGACTGTAGAGATGGCTGATCCGCCAAAGAGACTGAGAAATCCTCAATCAGAAGAAGCTAGAAAAAGAAAAAGAGACAAGATTGAGAGAGACCAAAGACCAGAGTAAATATTGGGCCGGCTTTTCCTCGTTGGAGAGTTCTTTTGGAACGAACGTCGTGTACTACGGACGCCGAGTTAGCCGTGCTGCTAATGGATAGGTAAGTAATAAATGATTTCACTGGGGTTATAGTGTTTGGTCTGTCATGATGTTGTCAAACAGTCCTGAGAAAGCTATTTATTCAATGTGTTGAGGTAGATGAACATAGTTTGCGCGGTATCCCTTACAGTAGTAATGTGAATTACACAACCGAGTCGATCTCCATTAGCCATCTAGAGGCTAATGTGATGCTTACGTGTAAGACTCGGTTCTGTAGATAAAGCTGCAAACTCTGGCGTAGTCGCTTTATTTCAGTATATACGTAAGTCAAACTTTTTTCTTTTGGTTTTGCCAAGCTTGTGATTTATATTTTTGTCGTTTGATTTTTTCCTAAAAACACCTAAAGATGTAGGCTGATTCTAGTGTCGGGAGGTGTTTGCTACGTGGTCCTTAGACGTTCTCTGTATCTAATCCCACTGTTTTTCCAATTACGCCGACCTCCCCCACAAACTGAATACCTAGCTGTGAGATCTTTACTCTAAATTATCTCGATTGTTACAGTTGAATTGCGAACTTTTTTTTTTGTTTTCTTTTTTTTTTTACGTGTCCTGTTTGGCAGTGTGGAGCTCAGAATTGGTGTCTGGGTACCAAGTAGAAGCCCAACAGATTTACTTTCACAAGCGGAGCAGTACAGCTTTTGCTATAGTCCTCCACTTGATATATGTGTGAAAAATCTTTATTATGAATTGTTGGGGTTTTTATTTCCTGATGTTATGGACACGGAGACGGAAAATTAAGGAGAAGAAAGAAGGAAGATGAAGAAGAGAGGTAGGAAACAAAAAGTCAAGAGAGAGGGTGAGTTGAAAATACAAGAGAGGAAGGGGAACAAAGAAAACACAGGAAAACATTGAAGTCTGCCTCCATACCCACAGGACGGCAGAGAGAGGGGGAAAAACAAAACAAAACACGAAAAAGGAACATCGACAAAACAAATCAAACATTGTGAACTGAGAATTACACAACCACATCACACAAAAATAGATATAAAAACACAACAACAATGTCACAGAAAAACTCATGGTACCGATTAATCAAGCTCTAGTAATGATAACCTCACCCCAAGAATATATCCTTAAACACCAGGTCTCTGGTGTTTAAGAATTGCGAACTTAAACTGTGCGTGTTTGTTGTTTGGGCAAGCGATTTGGAAAGCAGCCACTGAAACATGCCTCTTATGAGCAACAGAGATTTGATTTTATGACAGTGATGTTGCACGGCAAGCCTGAAGAGGGCAACAGAGAGCAAATATCATGAAAGTTGCGGAGTATGTCTTTAAAATACAAATAAAATGGTTGCACTCACCAACATGGATCTTCTCAAAATTGTTTGCTTATTTGAAAATAAAATCCATCCTTCTTTGTTTTCTCAAGAAGACCTCAATTGCTCCATTTTACAGTTTATCTGTGCGCTTCCACTGCATGCGCTCCGCTCCGCCATGCACTCCGCAGCCGTTCGCAATTTCCAAATCCTTTTCTATGGACATGGAGGCTAATACTGAAAGCAATGTCTGTCCGGTCTTGTTTCTTGAAAAATCCTTCTTGAAAATGTTGTGGCAAGTGTATCTGTAACCAAATCTATCCATTCTCCTCCATTTGCCAATAAAACACATTTACTTTTCTGTGTATTTTTAGGCCAGCAGAGAAGGCCTTGTTGGTGCACCACCGTATTAATAAAAATTGACTGCACCTGAGCTAAATGCAAATTAAAATCTGCAGAATCTTTTGATTGTTCACCAAGCATGCCCTCTGTGAAACCCACATGCAAAAGTTGGCCCCCAAGCACTCTAACTTTACCTGTAAGTGATGTGCTTGAAATTTCTTTAAACTATATATTGTTTAATATACAAAATTGATCAGTCTTTCATTAATGATACAGTTGGTGATGCTTAGTGTGCCAAATGAATATATACTGGTCTGCAAACAGTCCTCATTCATGGTACTTACGTTATATTTGGAATATCAAAAATTAAGACTAAAATTGAAATGCAATTAACAGCAAGGGGCCTGTAGAGTAGATTTGTGCACATATGTACATTTGCACACTTTATAAGACCACAAATAGTCATATTTTATCAATTTACAAAATGTCCCATGAGCCTTTGCTGCAGCACCAAAAGGGATCAAACTACCTCCAAGTTAGGGGGTCACCACGCTGGCTGCATCAGTGGCACACAGACAAAATACACTTTTTTTAAATGCTGGGAGGAAAATTTTTTTTTGTGTGACAGCAATGCTAAAGCGGTCCGCCTTATTGGTAACCAGTCCGTTGCTGTACTAAAGGAGTACAATATTTGTCGTCACTGAGACAAAGCACACAACATTTCCGCAATACAAAGGTGATGCCTGCAAGCTAAACTTGTATTAAACAAGGGATTATTGCACTGTCCTTGACAGTCCAGAACATCGCAACATGGGCCAGCTATGAGATTTCTGCACCAATTGCTGGGAGATTCTTTTCAACAGGGGACTTTGTTGAGGAGTGTCTGTCCACAGCTGTGGCGATCATTTGCCCATCTCAGGTAAAACCTTTCTCCAAAATCAGCCTCTCATGAAATACTGTGACATGTCGTATTGAAGATATGTCTCAGGACATTGAATAGCAATTTAAAGTGAAGGCTGCTAGATTTGTTGCCTTAACTTTGCCGAGTTATGAGAGCACAGACATTTCGGACTCTGCACAACCTTGGGTTCTCATACGGGGAGTGAATGAAAACATGGTAATAACTCAGGAGCTGGCTGTACTTAAGACAATGCGTAGCACAACATTAGGTGAGGATTTGTTTGCAGCCGTTGAGCGAGTGTTGGATAGGAATGGGCTGAGCTGGGAAAAATTGGTTGGGATAATGAGGGACGGAGCACCTGCCATGGTTAGGAGGAAAGCAGGCCTTGCCACACTAGTTTCCCAAAAGGTTTCCCAGTGTGGAGATAAGGTGGCACAAAACCCATGCAGAAAGAGCAGCTATGTCTCATATCAATTGGTTTGGGAGATGTGGTACATGACGTGATTAAAATTATAAACTGCAGACGCTCAAAAGCGGTCTCACATTGCCAGTTCAGAGCCCTTCCGGAAGAGGTTGATTCACAGTACAAAGATATGCTGTCCCACCAAGAGGTAAGGTGGTTGAGCTGCAGGAAAGTCATCAAAAGGTTGTTTGAGCTGCGCCATGCCATTGCAGAGTTTCTGGCAAGCAAGAACAGTGACACTCAAGTCCCCACAGATGAACATTTAAATGGTTTTGCGACATGGCTTTCATGGTGGACATCACTGACCTGCTCAACACCCTGAATATTCAGCTTCAAGGGAAGGATCAGATCATCACTGAACTGTTTGACCACATAATGGCCTTCAGATCAAAGCTACAGCTACTCTATCGACTATGGGGTCAGATCAGTCTCATTAAGAATAACTTCATGCAGGGTTTTTCACAAATTCACATGCTCATTCACAAATGCACACCCTCTGGTTCACAAATATAATTTCGAAGAAACACTTGTAATATAACTTCACAAATGCACACGATCTGTTTCACAAATGCACACAATATGTTTCACAAAGGCACACAATCTGTTTCACAAATGCACACAATCTGTTTCACAAATATAATTTTGAGGGAAGCTTCAAATATAAACTCATAGATCATAGGAATCGCTAAATCTGCATTTATGAACCACTTTTCATTCGCGAATCTCTCTGTATTTGTGAGAGAATTGTGTGTGGTGAGTTTTGAGACTATTGGAATGTTGCAGGTCAACAAACGTCACCATTGGCTAATGAATCTGTCAATCAAATTTACTATTCTGATTGACAGATTCGTCAGCTAACCAATGTCTTTGTTTTCAGCCAATCGTATGGCTGCTTACAAGAGAGTTCTGACACTCCCATGGACTTCTATGGAAAGAATGGAATGCGGAAGTCACGTAGGTCTGCAGATTGATAGTTCCAAACAGCGCAGCATCATTGAACGCAGTTCATCCTCTGCGTTTTGGAACTATTGTTCCGGGAAGTTAATGGAATCACAACATTTCTTAGCATTGAAAAGTGTTAGCTGACTGCTCTGTACCAAAAATAAGTCAAGGGTGATATTTAATGTAGCTAGTTTTGGTTAATTAACTGTGTTAATGAGCTAGTTGTAGTTTAACTGCAGCTAGCTAATTGTGAGTAGCAGAGGTCTGGAAAAGCTTGACGACCTTTTGACGGGTTTATTTCAGTATGTCAAATTCAGCTTATTAAAAATATTCATCACAGTTTGAAATAGGATAAACACTATTATATCTCATTAATTTTAATGGTGATTTTTTTTGTCTAAAATATATCTAACGAGTTGCTGGTCGCTGTGTCAACAGTTTTTAACTGACTTTGATGCATCAGAGATGGAAGCATAAATGGAGATATCAGTAAAGAAAAATGTGATTGATGAGAAATGATTTCTTTATTTTTCAGTTAAACCACATAAGACTGGCTGCAATAAACTGCTGAAGCATATCGCACACAGGATCACCAAAGTAACAAGATATGTTGTTTTCTTGTTTTGTGTTCTCCAAAATAATAAGAGCTGAATCAAGACATTTAAAGAAAAGTACTTGAACACCATAACCTTTATAAAGTTTATATTTACTGCAGAACTGTTCATTTGCACTTGTTTTATGAAATTATCGTTTGTAATCATTTGATTAAGTAGAGATTACAATCTTTTTTTAACACACAAGAATTGAAGAATTATTTAGATTGTCAGCCTAAATAAACAACTGTTGAAGAGTAACTAAAAAAGTCTTATTAAACTATTACAGGTAACACTGCATTACATCCATGTCCATCTTTCTGTTTTCAGTTGAGTTGCTGAACAGAGAGCTGATCAGTGATCAGGTTTGGTGGAACTTCCCAGTTCTGTCAGTGATGGAGTGATACATAAGTTGGTAAGTGGAGTGCTGGAGGTGGCTGGGTGGTGATGGGGAGGCTGTCAAAATAAAAATAAAAATGATCAAAAATGACTTCATTTCATACCAAAGCTAATGCAAGCATTGCAATCTTTTTTTTATTATTCCCTGAACATGCCAAGACTATGTATGATTAAAATAACATATGTAGAATCGTTGAAATTAAAGTACAAGGGACAAAAAAAAATCCCACCAAAACACCATTGGTGGGAGCTTGCTTGTTGTGCTATCAGATGCTGTTTTGCATTGCTGTTTTTTGTTTGTCTTGTACAGGTCCTTCTAAAAAAAATTAGCATATTGTGATCAAGTTCATTCTTTTCCATAATGTAATGATCAAAATTAAACTTTCATATATTTTAAATTCATTGGACACCAACTGAAATATTTCAGGTCTTTTATTGTTTTAAAACTGATGATTTTGGCATACAGCTTATGAAAACCCAAAATTCCTATCTCAAAAAATTAGCATATCATGAAAAGGTTCTCTAAACGAGCTATTAACTTAATCATCTGAATCAACTAATTAACTCTAAAGACCTGCAAAAGATTCCTGAGGCTTTTAAAAAGTCCCAGCCTGGTTCATTACTCAAAACCGCAATCATGGGTAAGACTGCCGACCTGACTGCTGCCCAGAAGGCCATCATTGACACCCTCAAGCCAGAGGGTAAGACACAGAAAGACATTTCTGAACGAATAGGCTTTTCCCAGAGTGCTGTATCAAGGCACCTCAGTGGGAAGTCTGTGGGAAGGAAAAAGTGTGGCAGAAAACGCTGCACAACGAGAAGAGGTGACTGGACCCTGAGGAAGATTGTGGAGAAGGACCGATTCCAGACCTTGGGGGACCTGCGGAAGCAGTGGACTGAGTCTGGAGTAGAAACATCCAGAGCCACCGTGCACAGGCATGTCCAGGAAATGTGCAACAGGTGCCGCATTCCCCAGGTCAAGCCACTTTTGAACCAGAAACAGCGGAGGAAGCGCCTGACCTGGGCTACAGAGAAGCAGCACTGTACTGTTGCTCAGTGGTCCAAAGTACTTTTTTCGGATGAAAGCAAATTTTGCATGTCATTCGGAAATCAAGGTGCCAGAGTCTGGAGGAAGACTGGGGAGAAGGAAATGCCAAAATGCCTGAAGTCCAGTGTCAAGTACAAACAGTAAGTGATGGTCTGGGGTGCCATGTCAGCTGCTGGTGTTGGTCCACTGTGTTTTATCAAGGGCAGGGTCAATGCAGCTAGCTATCAGGAGATTTTGGAGCACTTCATGCTTCCATCTGCTGAAAAGCTTTATGGAGATGAAGATTTCATTTTTCAGCACCTGGCATCTGCTCACAGTGCCAAAACCACTGGTAAATGGTTTACTGACCATGGTATTACTGTGCTCAATTGGCCTGCCAACTCTCCTGACCTGAACCCCATAGAGAATCTGTGGGATATTGTGAAGAGGAAGTTGAGAGACGCAAGACCCAACACTCTGGATGAGCTTAAGGCCGCTATCGAAGCATCCTGGGCCTCCATAACACCTCAGCAGTGCCACAGGCTGATTGCCTCCATGCCACGCCGCATTGAAGCAGTCATTTCTGAAAAAAGAATTCCCGACCAAGTATTGAGTGCATAACTGAACATAATTATTTGAAGGTTGACTTTTTTTGTATTAAAAACACTTTTCTTTAATTGGTCGGATGAAATATGCTAATTTTTTGAGATAGGAATTTTGGGTTTTCATGAGCTGTATGCCAAAATCATCTGTTAGGCATGCAGTCTTTAACATTTTACCCTACATGTGATCAGGGGTGAAAGTAGTTTTAAATTCTTGCCGGTACTATTACCAAAACCTTCATCTCTCTCTCACTTCATGCATTTTAAAATAGCAAATAGTCAAAACCCAAACAAAAACATTTCAATATTTTTCTGTAGGCCTAGGGTTAAGGGTTAGTTGACAAGAATTAAAAACGATTGACGATATTGTGAAATGATAAAATGATGGTTTGGTAGATATTTACCTTGGATTATGACCATTTAATTCTGTGGATTTGAAGAAGTTTGAGCAAGGATTAAAAAAAGTTACCTGGGGGATACATATTCTGACGGACAGAATGATAGTGCCTAAAGTAATTTGTATCCCCCGCCTAAAAAGGTCTGTGAGCATCCCATCTTCAAGTGGTTTAATATATTTCTACTTTGGATTATGAACATTTAATTTTGTGGATTTGAAAAGGTTTGGCCAAGGAATAAAAAAGTTACCTGGGGGATACAGATTCTGGTGGACATAATTATAATCCCTGATACAATTTATACCTTGTAATTTTGACAAGGAGGATTTACAGCCTGAATTATTTGTCTTCACCCGCCAAAGATAAATATCAAAAACTGTAGGAACATGCAAAAATTACTCAGCAGAAACAGGTTGGAAGGCTTTTACATCACTAAAACGTTTTCTATTAATGTTTGAGAATATAAATGATGTTCTACAAGCCATTTCTCTTTTCAACCGCAGCAATTTCCTAATGTTGGGAATCTGTTCACGTATTTGGCAATAAAACCTTCCCGATTATGATTCTCTTTTACTTTGCTATAGTTATTTATTATAACACTAAAATAAACAGCGTTTTTCAGTGTTGAACTCAGGAAGATGGATTTTTGTTTCTAGCAGACAGAATTTTGGGCGAGGTAAAGCAATGAAAGAAAATAGTATTTTTATAGGAGATTGTGAAAGAGTCGTTTACTTGCCGAGAACAATTTATATTGAGTGTAATTTTTATATGAATCGAGTTTACACAGACGTGACCGTTTTCTTATTAAGCCGACCATGCAACACCACGTTAGAAAAATAAATCTATTTATTTCTGTGGTAACCCACAAACAGAACGATGAAGTAAAGACACTTGATTTTCACTTATTCAAAGACGAAACATCACTAGTTCAACGTGTTGTTGGTTGTGATTGTGGCGGAGTCACGTGGAACAGCGCTTCCTTCTACGTGCGCGCTCCCGACGCAGGGGATACAATTTCTGACGGGGATAACTACCTTTGCACGACACCAGCATTAGCTCATAAGAAGTTTCTTTTCTGAGCTGTTCTTTATGGTTAAAATAACAAAATAACAATTCTGAAACAATTCGGTATGAGTTAAAAGGAATTTTTAAATAGACTGGTTCTGAATGAGGACTTTAAGACAGGCAGCCGCTCTCCCATCTTCCTGGTACTGCGTACCACCACAGAATCTTTTAACGGTATGCAGTACCGGACTGTACCGGCTTACTTTGTTCTAAATGCCTATATATGACGTATTTGTCCTATTTTGTTTAGTGTCATTTATACAAAAAGGAAGGTTAAATAACTGTATAATGAATACAATTACTTTACTATACTTTACTGTTAGTATTTCGTGTAAACTATTATTACATTTGGCCCATGACCCTCTGATAGATTTTCACTTTGGCCCACTGAGCAAAAATGTTTGGGCACTCCTGCTCTACATGTAAGAAACTGATAAATGTGCAAAAGACCTGTAGCTGTAATTGTGAAGAAAGGTGGATCTCAAAGGTTATTAATTAGGGAGGGTGAATACAAATGCACAGAACACTTTTTAGATTTTAATCTCTAAAATAAAATCTTATTTTTTCCTCAAACCTTACAATTATGCACTAGTATATTGGTTTATCAGATAAATTCCTAATAAAACCTATTAGTTTGGGCATGTGACATGAAAAGTGATATGAATGCTTTTGCAAGCCAGTTTATGGGATTGTGTGTGAGTGTCATTCATTTCCTACTTATAGGTGCAAACAAAATGTTTGGCAAAGCCTTTTGAAATTATTGTTTGATAAATACGTTAGATATTTTCATATCATATTTCAAAAATTTCAGTTTTCTGACAGCAAAAAAATAGCATGGAAAAACAAGAGGTGCAGAAAGAAGGACAGCAGGGGCTCATCATCTTCTATACCACAACAGCTTAATTTTGAAAAACTTCCCTTTGCCTCAGTTGTGGTCTTCCAGGTGCTGCGGTTAAAGTACTTAACTGAGACTCAATTAACTGAATCTTTTCTCAGATCAGATAAAAAAATTCCCCAAGATAATTACCCTGAGATGGATCACATCAACCTGAAGTATAAAATGAATGTCAATAACTTAAAGCAAAAACACTAAATATAGGACACAGGCATAAAGTTCTACTAGTAACACAAATGTTGTGCGTCATTCCCCTTTTTGATCAGTGTTCACAGTGTGACTTAACTGTGAGATACTCAGACCTTTCAGCAGCTGTTAAAAAAAGAAATAGATGGCGCTAACAAGTTAACACCCTGATTTGCAATGAGATGGAGGCAGACTGAAGAAATTCATTACATTGATAAATTACGACTTTTCTGTAGGCCTGTTATTAAATTATGAGATTTTCATAGCAGTATGTGGGGAAATTATTTGCTTTCTTTTTATTAAGCATTTTCAAGTATTTTCATAGTTAAACTGTTCAGATAAAGTGTTCAAATATAACTCAGTGACTTATCAACCCTATACATGATGTCCCAATACCAAGGTTCTTTTGCAAACAGTGTTCAGATAAAGTCTTATTAATTTAAGAATGCCTTTGAAAACTTTCTTGCAAATGTTCTTTACAATTCTATTTTACAGCTGGACACTGCCTGAAAAGAAAGCTTCTTTCTAAAAGAAACCCTTTTAGAAATGGAGACCTCTTTTTGATGCATAAAATTCTACATGATTTATATTGCACAGTAAAATTCAGTTGATTGAATAGAAAAGATAAAATTGTGTTGTATGCATCATAAAACATGATAATGAGCAATTATTTTTTAACAATTAGCTGTTTAAGTAATAAAATCAACGAATAAAAATTTCAATTTAGAAGTTGTCTTTTAATTAATAATGAGTCTTGTTCATGTATTCTTTATTATAGTTTCACTACTCCGTTTTGTCTGTCTGCCTCAAACTACTGCATTTTTCTATTATTTCATGTCAAGACTTTACAGGATAGCTCATAGCTGTTCTATTACAAACAGGAGCCGGATGATTTTAAACCATATTATTAATACAATAAAGTGCCATCTTGCAGTCTTACTTTTGATTACCATAGAGTTTCTCAAGAATTGAGGAGTAAAATACATCTTACACAGGTTTCTTGATGTGAGGTACGAACGTGTGATTGCAGAGAGTTGCTGCAATGTTTTAGAAGTTTGATAGATACAAGTTCAATAAATCATTTTGATTAATTCTAGACACCAACATACCTATGATAGTGCATACAAATTGCACAATGATGGAGGCGGTTGTGTATCTTTATATGGATTAAACAGAGTTTGAATGGTGTTGGTGAAGTGTCTTGCCCAAGGACACAAATGACTGAGACAGACGGAGCTGGGGCTTGAACTGGCAACCCTCCACTTACAAGATGAACTCCTAACTCCTGAGCCACAGTTGCCCAGCTGCATGCTGTTCTGTAGGTTACCTCTGATGTTTCACTCACTATAAGTGAGCTAAGAGCCAGTGTATAAATCAGTAAAAAGTTGAACAGGCCTCAACACTTTTTGAATCTTAACCAACTTCATTCCGCAATGTTCAGATTTTCAACAATACCCTTGTCACACTATGTGCCACACAACATATATATGTGGAAAGATAAGAGACAATGCAACAGCAGCAACTGCTTTACTGACCCTTTTAAAATGAACGAGTTAGCAAGAGATGTACAGATTAGGGACCAAAAACATTGGTAGATTCAAGCTTAGGGGACAAGTTATGTATGTTCTAAACATGCTACAATATAGAGGCAAAACAGATGGATGGGTTTTTCATTTGAAAAACTGTTTCTTCTGCTTTAAATATATTTTGTAATTATATTTACGTGTTTTAATTTCTTTCATTGTACTCTTTAAAATACCAGAATTTACACATCATTTTATATTTTTTCTGTCTGATGAAATCATTTTAAATAATTAGTGCCAATAAAACTGATCGAATGTTCTGATCAGTTACTCAGTAGTCCTACTTGAGTAGCCTTTTTACGCATTTTTACTCTCGAGTAAATTCTTGGATGGCTACTTTATACTTTTACATTAGCGCTACTCTTACTTGAATACAATTTTGGGTACTCTACCCACTTGTGGTCGCAACATAAAAACATTCTGGAATATTTCCAAAATCCGTGGAATCGAGCACATCCAGAGAGAGAGACTTTTCTGCGGCTGATTCGGTGATTCAAGAAGGGAGGAAACATCTTAGCCCAGGGACTGTGAATCATATTATTTTTTTGTGCTGCAATCTCTGGATCAGTTAAATGGCAGCAGTTGGAAATGAAATGGAAACAATTTATTGTAATGTTATACTCAGCATGTCAGAGGAAGTTCAGCTGAAAATTAATCACTTTCAAAAAAGTATGGCCTTGCCTGGAAATATTTTAACCCACATGCAGAATCAACCGGCGAGTCTAAATAGTAATGAAAGATTAACAACATGAGTATACGCAATCTGCTTCTCCGCAGGCTGATGGATGGTAGAGATCAGTGAAGGTGCGCAGCAGCAGTATCGCTCACAAGGATCTTCTATAAAGGAAGAGGCCTCACTCAAGCACACAGACACACAGCAGGATCACGACAGTGGCTCAATGTGGCTACTTTTTGAGTGTAAAAACAAACAAACATAAAATAAGTTCCAGACCCCGGCCCTAGAACAGAGTGACCATTTAGGAAAACTGCTGAGTCAACCCACCTCTGGTCATACTTGAGGGGAGGCCTGGCTAAAGCTTTCTGGAAGTAAGGGCAACTTATCTAAAAAACACTTACACCGCCAAGATCAGTAGAGGATCTGCCTATTATAAACCAAGATTTCATTCTCCTAAAAAATAGAAGTTACCTATAAACAGAAACAAATATGAACTCTAAATGGAACAAACAGCTGTCTCACTGTTTTCAGTTTCCTGTAAATAATACTTATATGAAAAATAACTTTTTTTTTGCATGTTTTCACTTGCAAACTTCCAAAAGTACTCTGCTTGTTTTTATCATGCTCCAGGTCTAAAATATTGCCACCAATATTATGATGAAAATAAGCATTTCAGCTGTGGGTGAAGGTGATTGATAGTGTTTTATTATATTCTGAAATACTGAAAATGAGTAAATGTGGATTCAGAAAAAAGATTAATTATTTAAAAAAAAAGCAAAGCTTGATTTATGTTCTCAAACCTCATGGTACTGCAAGGTTGCCATGGTAAGTTCTTCACTTATTGTTTATCATTCATATTTAAAAACAAACACAATCAAACTCAGGTTTTCCCTTTAAAACCTAACCAAATTATGTGAGAAAACCAACATTGGGGCTTAGGGTGTTTTAGGTCCTTAAATCTAATTAACAGGATAGGTAAACATTTTTATCTCTAAAAAGATTTCAAAAGGAGAATAAAACATCATGAATCATAGAAAAATAAATAAAATTCCCTTATAATTCAGTCGTGCCAGGACACCAGGGGAAACAACATCCAACTGTGAGGTATTTATGCCAGCATAATGGCTCCAGGCAGCCACATACAGCCATTGGCTCTGAAGTTCCTGTAATGACATCAGAGACCAACAGTCCACCATGGCAGACATCAAATGGTGTTTATCACGCTGCAATATTTAACCTCTCTTTCATTTCCTGTTGCTCATGCTTTAAAACTATCTCAAGACATCAGCAACAAATGGCAACTTGCCAAGCAAACATATTTTCTTTTCAGGAGGCTTCACAATGTTAGGGTTTCTTTTTAAAACAATTATTTATCAGAAATGTAAACGCATATGTAGGACTTCATTTTTTCCTTAGTAAATATACTTAGTTAGCAAGCAGCAAATGGGGAATATACAGTCATGGTAAAAAGAGAGAAGAGCTTCTTTATTTTCAGAAATTTATGTATTTGAACGTTTATAAAAATGACCTGCTTATTAGCCTTATCATTAAGATGTTCATTATTTCTTAAAAGAAAAAAGAAAAAATGATATCCTGATTTACATGATATTCAAGGAGAGTTGCCTGCCAGGTACTGCTAATTAAAGCTTATTAAACATTATTAACTCATCATGAACAGATTCGACCACCTCTGTAAAATAAAGAGTTTTGCTATTTGGTTTGTGTAAACACAGTACAAAGAAAATAATATTAATCAGCAATAACTTACAGTGGGAAAGATTGTTCAGAAGTTCCAAAGGTTTGAGACAGTGCCAAATCATCCCAAGAAGGATGTCACAGGAAATTCTCCCCCTGGTAAGAATTTGTCATACTCACAAAAACTACAAAGAAAAAAGCTAACAAAAACATCAGCTAGACGTCAGAAAATAATTTAGACTCAGATTTCAGCCATAAGCTTTGAAGCTTTTTTAGAGTTTGTTTTATTGTTTACATATATATATATATATATATATATATATATATATATATATATATATATATATATATATATACAGTGGCTTGCAAAAGTATTCGGCCCCCTTGAACTTTTCCACATTTTGTCACATTACAGCCACAAACATGAATGAATTTTATTGGAATTCCAGGTGAAAGACCAAAACAAAGTGGTGTACACGTGAGAAGTGGAACGTAAATCATACATGATTCCAAAAATTTTTTACAGATAAATAACTGAAAAGTGGGGTGTGCGTAATTATTCAGCCCCCTTTGGTCTGAGTGCAGTCAGTTGCCCATAGACATTGCCTGATGAGTGCTAATGACCAAATAGAGTGCACCTGTGTGTAATCTAATGTCAGTACAAATACAGCTGCCCTGTGACGGCCTCAGAGGTTGTCTAAGAGAATGTTGGGAGCAACAACACCATGAAGTCCAAAGAACACACCAGACAGGTCAGGGATAAAGTTATTGAGAAATTTAAAGCAGGCTTAGGCTACAAAAAGATTTCCCAAGCCTTGAACATCCCACGGAGCACTGTTCAAGCGATCATTCAGAAATGGAAGGAGTATGCCACAACTGTAAACCTACCAAGACAAGGCCGTCCACTTAAACTCAAAGGCCGAACAAGGAGAGCACTGATCAGAAATGCAGCCAAGAGGCCCATGGTGACTCTGGACGAGCTGCAGAGATCTACAGCTCAGGTGGGGGAATCTGTCCACAGGACAACTATTAGTCGTGCACTGCACAAAGTTGGCCTTTATGGAAGAGTGGCAAGAAGAAAGCCATTGTTAAAAGAAAACCATAATAGTCCCGTTTGCAGTTTGCCACAAGCCATGTGGGGGACACAGCAAACATGTGGAAGAAGGTGCTCTGGTCAGATGAGACCAAAATGGAAAACGCTATGTGTGGCGGAAAACTAACACTGCACATCACTCTGAACACACCATCCCCACTGTCAAATATGGTGGTGGCAGCATCATGCCCTGGAGGTGCTTCTCTTCAGCAGGGACAGGGAAGCTGGTCAGAGTTGATGGGAAGATGGATGGAGCCAAATACAGGGCAATCTAGGAAGAAAACCTCTTGGAGTCTGCAAAAGACTTGAGACTGGGGCGGAGGTTCACCTTCCAGCAGGACAAGGACCCTAAACATAAAGCCAGGGTACCAATGGAATGGTTTAAAACAAAACATATCCATGTGTTAGAATGGCCCAGTCAAAGTCCAGATCTAAATCCACTTGAGAATCTCTGGCAAGATCTGAAAGCTGCTGTTCACAAACGCTGTCCATCTAATCTGACTGAGCTGGAGCTGTTTTGCAAAGAAGAATGGGCAAGAATTTCAGTCTCTAGATGTGCAAAGCTGGTAGAGACATACACTAAAAGACTGGCAGCTGTAATTGCAGCTAAAGGTGGTTCTACAAAGTATTGACTCAGGGGGCTGAATAATTACACACACCCCGATTTTCAGTTATTTATTTGCAAAAAAATTTTGGAATCATGTATGATTTTTGTTCCACTTCTCACGTGTACACCACTTTGTATTGGTCTTTCACGTGGAATTCCAATAAAATTGAATCATGTTTGTGGCTGTAATGTGACAAAATGAGGAAAAGTTCAAGGGGGCCAAATACTTTTGCAAGCCACTGTATATACATTTTATACCTACACAAGTTACAGTCTGTAGTTATTAGTAGTAGAATATACAGCCATTCTATTAGATTTCTTTCATCGCTGGAAAGCATTATAGTCATGTGCAGTGACAAAGACGTAGACCTTCCATTGTGAGGGGCCTTAGAGGGGACGGTTCCAGCTGTCCTCGACCTTCTTTACTTGGACTACAGCAAGGTGATGATTGGAAGGAACACAGCAGGAGGTCATGATAACTACTGATAGCTGCTCCTTCCAATTCACTTCTTGCTTTTGACATCATTTATTTCTACAAAAGCAACAAAAACACACTTAATTGTACCCTTAATGTGATAGTAAGTGTAAAGTGGATGTAAGATAATTTCTTATTTTTTGCTAATTTAGTTGCCAGTGGAAGTTGTCAAAGAATAGCAATTGATTACATGTATTATTCTTAATTTCCTGAAGGATGAACGTATTAAATAGTTCAAAGTAATTAAAGAGTCAAGTGATGTGACATATGTGAAAGGAGCTTTTACATGGTATATTACAGAAGTCAGGAAGACGGTTTTTTGCTTCAAACTGCTTATCTCCAATATTACAGCTTACTTGGTTAGAGGGGTCATGATTTAACATCTGATAATGTTTGCGGAAGAGGCTTTGTCTTTATAAATTCATCACAACTACACTTGCTGGGGCTTTACACTTAGGCTACTTGTGTCATTTTCTTTTGGTCATTCGTGAAATAAGTTAGTTGTGCCTAATATCAGACATAAGCACAATGTTGAGTGCTCAGAAAAAACTGAATTGACCACTCTCAAGGCTACTACTCATGATTTATTTTAACAAATTACCAATTTGGTTTGCTTGGGAAAATTTTTGTATCTTTTTTTATTTTTTATTTCTGTGTTAATTAATAAAACTTCAATGAAGGCACTCCATTTTTTGAAAGCTCTTGTTGCTGTTCATTTTATTCCCGTTCAATTGACTTAAACCTTAATACTTTTTACTTTCTTTTGAGAATTGCATTGGACTGACACAAATGGGTGTATATTCTGTATTGTTTCGTATGCTCTGTTTTTATTGCACCATCTGCAGGCTTCCCTGTGTAATTTGATCAAATGCTAAACTCATATCTGTTGTCCCTGTGTGTCTCTATCAATCTGTTAACAAAACTACTACTGCATGAAACAGAAGTATCTAGACATGTGAAATCTCGGTTCTCTGTTAGAAATGCTTTGTGTTTTGCAATAAGACAGAAGATATGTTTTTGGATCAAGGATTAAAATTTATCATTCTTCCCGCTGTCAATGCTGTTAGCACATGATGTTATTGCACTGTGACAGTGGTCAAAGGTTTTTATTTTCTGAAGCAGGTTAATACAACACTTTTGCAGAGTGTGGTGCTTTTGCAATGAATGGGAACTTTTCTTCACCTGTTGCTCCATGTTCTGCTGGTTTTGTTTTGCAAAAGCCTAAATGTGTCTTTGACTGCAGCAAAATGATTGTGTATTTGTAGATTGCTACAGCAATATTAATCTATGTGAAAGTGGCAAAGTTAGAATGAATGTGTTATGTTTTAGAGCTACAAAACCTGGTAAAGGTACAACAAAACCCCATTCATAACCATCCTCTATTTAAAAAAAACTACCAAATATGGATGATGGCATGTAACCTAGATCTACAATTTAAGATGGACTGCTATTTAACACAAGACTTGCTGTTTTCTTGATAACAAAAAAGACTTTTAAGGGAATATGTTGAATGGATATGTAAACATTTTTTGGAAGTATAGAAAAAGGACGGCAAAAGCAATTTAGCTACAAAGATCATCTATGCAGGAGGTATTGTGGAATGGGTACAGAGGGTGAATTTCTTATTTTTGTCTTTTTGTTGGAAAGACGACAACAACAATTTTGCCCCAGCAGTGGGCGAACAAGAGCTATAGCTTGAGCAGCAAGTAACCAACCAGACTACTTCGGCAACCATGTGTCATTTGTGAGAAAATATTTCCGTTTACTGCTACTTTTGCTGATTATATGTTCTTTATCAGTGCAAAACATCTGCAGTACTAGCCTGGGTAATTAGCTTCATCTGATTTCTTTTACCTCCGCCAAGGAGGTTATGTTTTCGCCAGGGTTTGTCTGTTTGTTTGTTAGTTAGCAACATAACTCCAAAAGATATAGATAGATTTTGATTAAATCTTCAGGAAATATATGCAATGGGACCAGGAACAAGTTACTAGAATTTGGGGGTGATCCAAAAACCGCCATTACCAAAAAAAAGTAATTTTAGTGAATTAGTACTTAACTAATAATGATATCAATGTGAATCTAGCTGCTAAAGGTATGTTTACATGTACAAGGAATCTAAAAAAATGACAGTTAAATCACAACATTGGGTGGGGGGGCAGAGGTCTGTGCTCTCAGAGTACTTTTCTGGTTTACATGGTGCCTGAGCAAAATGAATGTGTGACTGTACAATCCTCAATGACAAATCAAATATTTCATTGAAAGTCATAATTGGGTAATTATTAATTGCTCTATACTGATGTCAGCATTTGCAGTAAGAAGGTCCTGAATTCAAAACCCAACCGGGAACTCAAAACCAACACACTCATATCGCATCATGCACCATCATGCCACTCACTATCCTGCCTGCCCACCCTCCAATGCTCCAACCAACACCCTCTCCTGGAAACAATCAGACAGAACCGTTCACCCAAACTCAGCCGACCTCAACTTCAGTGGCTGACCTTCTCTTCATCTACAGCAGTAAGACCCACTCATCCTCTTTCTCATGCCTAATCAGTCATTCTGCAAACCCAGCACAAGCACTTACCTTTCCCCACTGTGTGAACCCTGTCAGGAGCCTGGTTTGTCTGGCTTCTCTAACCAACAACTCCAGTAAGCTCTTTAATTGGCTAAAAGCAATCCTATGTTGCCTTCAAACAAATCATTTAACTTACTTGTTCCAAGACAAACTCCAATCTCTTTCTTGGGTAAAGAATGCAATTCTGATGTCCTGAAATAAAACAAGCCCGACTCTGTTCTGCCATGCTGTGGAGTTGCTAACAGTAAGCTTCAGCTTCTGGCTTCTACTAGCAGAGACGTGTTCTTTTCTCTCAAGGCTGCAAAATCAGCCTTCCATGCGCGGTGGCAAGCCAAGGTAGTAATGTAAATAAAAACTTTTAAACAAGCATTGAATGAATAAACAGGCCAAAAGATGAAGGGGCTGTGTGCTAAAATAATTAACTAAATGCAGAAAAATGTTAACACAGGATGTGACCCATGGGTCAGAATGGAACGGGTCACGATTAACTGCAAAAAACTGTTAAGAACAGGATATGAAACATGGGTTAGAAGAGAATGGATCCTGGTGGTTTGATCGTGCAAATGGTAGGGTGAAGAGCGTGAGACCAAAGAAGAAAGACTTTCTGCTGAGCAACGTAAAAGGAATATATTAAAAGGGCTTAACTTATTAGGGAAGGACTAATCACACTTTGCATATATATGAATATATATTATTGAGCTGATTGGATCCTGTAAGAGGGCTGCACAGTGGCGCAGTTGGTAGCACTGTTGCCTTGCAGCAAGAAGGTCCTGGGTTCAAATCCCAGCCTGGGGTCTTTCTGCATGGAGTTTGCATGTTCTCCCTGTGCATGCGTGGGTTCTCTCCGGGTACTCCGGCTTCCTCCCACAGTCCAAAAACATGACTGTTAGGTGAATTGGTTGCTCTAAATTGCCCTTAGGTATGAGTGTGTGCGTACATGGTTGTTTGTCCTGTATGTCTCTGTGTTGCCCTGCGATGGACTGGCGACCTCTCCAGGGTGTACCCCGCCTCTCGCCCCTTGACTGCTGGAGATAGGCACCAGCCGCCCCGCAACCCTACATAGGATGGACGGGTATGGAAAATGGATGGATGGATGGATCCTGTAAGAGAGGCTGTCTCTCAAGATGTGTTGTAATAAATTTGTAAAGAAATAAAAGGCATGTATGAGGAAGAGTTCTTTGGAGATGGTTTGGTAAGACTCTCTCCCCATGCATGACAAACATATATATTGTGTGAATGTGTAATTCTTTTTTTTACTCTGCCACAGGATAAACGAACTGGTAGAGAGGAGTTAGCAGACAGCAGGCTGGTCAGGGACCGGTAGCATAGCAGCACAAGGCGCAGACTTTCACTTAAAAATCTCCTCTCGACAGTAGGCAAGACCATGAATAATAATTTTCCCTGTGACGCAGAAGGAAATGGCTTTTTCTGACACCCTTGTTTTGCCATCTGTTTTATTTCTGCTAAAGCAGGTAATGGGGGTTGGAGAAAATGTTCATGTGCAGAATGCATATGCAGCTCAGAGTGACTGATCGTATTCCACAAAGAACAAATATTGCACGGTTTCTCAGTGCACGAGACCTTTAAGTACAATTAACATTCTGAAAGATCTTCTACTTACCCGAACACTCACCTCTTGGCTTCCCTTCCTCCAGTGGCTCCAGCATTACTACCCGTGTGGGCTTCCCCAGTTCATCCAGACTAAGGGGCAAACTCCACCAGCCAAATGTGATGCCGATGCAGAAGTGACAAAAATTGCAGATCCCCCCTAATCTGCGAGGGGCTGGCTCCAGGTAGGACCAAATTCCCATCGACTCCGATGTTAAAAATTCTAAGTTCATAGGAGAAATAAGTATGTTTACAAAATTGTTCAAAATATAATTTTAGGTTTAATAGGTCAAGTTTACTCTCATGACAATTCTGAATTCTGAGGTGGCAGAATTTTTCTTAACTCATCTGTTTAGATGTAATTTAAGCTTAAAATTATTAATATTGGGTGTGTCATCTCAATTGAAAGGTCGCAGATAAGCCGTCAGGGCTAGCGCTGGTGGCTAGCTGCTTGCTCAACTCCCTCCCCCCGCTTGCTTTAGGAAAGTCTGTCAGCCTTTGACTCATGTCAGCAGCCTAGGCTGTTTTGTTTCTCTGAACTTGACCATCAGTTGCGTCCATAATGTTTATCTGTATTCAGATGTTAATCGTGAACTTATTGGCTTTCTGTGGTATTGATTGCACTAACAGACAAGAAGTCTCTGCTCCCTTTTATTTTTTTTATTTTCTTTTATTTTTTACGGTAAGTAAAATTATATTTCTGCTGTGCATTCAAGATAATGCTGCTTGGTCAAAAGTATGGTTGAAATGATCACATTTCTTCTTTACATATTGATTGCTAAAACTTGTTTTGATTAAAATTCACATAACTTTAGTGAAAGTTATGGACCAACAATGCTTCATGCTTTTATTTGACAAAATTATTGAACCTGCCTAGAAGGCAGAGGGGTAGCAGAGCTAACCTCCGTTGGCTTCGCTTAGCTCAGTTAGCTCGTAGCTACATCGGCTCAAAGTTTGATGGGTGTCAATCACCCGCCCCCACCCTCACAGCCCCACTCTCAACTCCACCTCTTCTACCTTTTTTTTCCTCCCCCTTTTGGATTTTCCGGACATAACAAGACGTATGACGCAGCCAAGATGGCGGTGGTGGGACCCGCCCGGTTGGCTTTAATTCTGCTCTTTGGAAACCTACGGGTGACGTCACGGAGGCACCGTTCTTTTTAAAAAAATGCCGTCTATGATTCAGACAAACCTTTTAAATCTGCTTTGGTGTCTGTATTGTGTTCTGCATGTGGGTCAGAAAAGCTACAGAAATCATGACTGACCCAGTCCAGTTTCTTCCTTCAGCTGTCTCTCCTCCCTACTGTTTACCCTGCAGAAGATAAACCTTTTCACTTGCATTGTTCCATGTGTCCATAATTGTTGCCTGTTCCAGAGTCCTATTGCCAAACATGACAATTCAGTTTAGTTTATAAGTTAAAATATGAACTGGAGACTGTTATCTCTACTTTTGTCTTGGGTGGATATTGCGTTATGCAATAATGCCTGAGTCAACTCTGTCAGTTTTGCCCGTTTATTCATGTCCATCCTTTTACATAAAGTAGATTTGGAAAACTATTATACACTACAAACATGGACACAATTAAAAAATAAACTATTTAAAGGACTGAATTGCCCGTCAGACATAACATATTGCAGTTAATAGTTATCACGCACAATTACATCTAGCATGTAAACTATCAAGGTAAAACAAAAACTGAAATTGAGTTGTTGCAAAAACAGGACATCTGCTTTACTCCCACATACTAAACCTTTTATAAAAAATATCTAACAAAGTTCTAATGGCAGCTTGTAAATGTCTTTGTGTTATTGCCAAGCAGTAACTGTCATAGTTACATATTTTTATAGTCTAAGGCTTCTTTTTGTTGTTAGAGTGCGTATGGCAGCAAATGTAAAGAGTAGCTAAGCAACCATTACGTGTTTCCTTTTTTTTGTCCATTACGTCCACTCAAAATGGAACTATGAAGTAGGCAAGAGAATGACTCATGGCTGTGCATTTTACCATTTGAAGTTTCAGCAGATGTTTGTACTTAAAACTTAAAGGTAAGTTTAAGAGACAAGAATGACTCAGATAATGGCTGACTTTCAATATGTAATCTTTTAGGTGTAAAAATGGTGAGTCAAGTTGTTTCAAAATACACAAGCATCCATAATTGTAAAATATCAAAATTAAAGAAAGAAAACACAAGAACTTCTGATGTTTTAATAGACATGCTTTCTTACATTACATAACAGTACAAACATTTGAAATAAAATGACTATGTTTGCCTGGATAGATTTGTAGCTGTACATACACTTTAACACTGTGATTCAGAGAAAGACAGAATAAAAATGTACTTAGTGGAAATTATGCACACTTTATAGGAGAACTCTGACTGGCAGAAGAGTTGCTATAGATATCATCTGTATGTGGAATGTATAAATGTGAACTAGAGGAGCCTCCTACAAAGAGATAGTTCATCTGTCATGCCTACCTATAATAAAAAGGCAATGCTGATTATCATAATTCTATGCTATTATTACAGTCAAGACTCTGCCATCTAAAGATGGTCTAAGCTGTAAAACCAGAAAACCAGAAAACCACAAGCAAACACCCAGGGCCTTACGAAGTCAGCAGCAGAAACATACCTTTTTAAAAGAACAAATTGGGTACATTCAGTAAAAGTATACAATATGTTTACAGATTATTTGCTTTTTTATAATGGAATTGTGAGACTTAAGCATTACAGTAAATAATATGCCAATTCAGTTCACCTGCTGAACACATTGATGCTCACTATTATCTGTTCTCCTCACATTAAACAAAGAAATACACCTTCCAAATGGTTTTATTGTGAAGTATGATTCTGGATCTTAAAATAGTGACTCATATACTGTTACACCCCTACTTTTGAAATTTTTTATTATTCTTTCACTCTTAATTTTCATATGCTTATGATCCAGGCTGGATATACTATTGACTTGATATTTCAGTTTTGAAGAAAGAAATATTGAAAGTATTTTCTCCTCTAAAAGATCCTTTAAAAAATTATAATTGTCAAAACATTGTCTGGATCTAGAAATAGTGACTAATGTATGCTCTTTTAATTTATATTTATAAATTGTTGCAACGTCTCAGTTCCTTCATCTGACATGCAACGCAATATAAACAGTGACTATAGAAATATTCTATGCACAAACAATCTTCTGTATATGCAACACTGGTCCACCATCAAACAAAAACTTTGGCAACATTTTTTTGCCAACCAGATAAATGTGATTCATTTATGAGTAAAACATTTTTTTGTTTGTCCAACGATGAAGGTTTAATGTAGCAAATCCAGTTTCCTTAAGCAAGTTTCATTTTGTATATTTTATTCAGTTGTGTATCATTAATTCTTTCTTTCTGCATTTTCTGTTTTCAAACCATGTGAAGAAGAATCAGACCAGAAATTTCAACCTCAGCCAAATGTTTCACTCTGTAGTTTTGTATTATATTTCATAGTGTTTTCTGTCTATAATACAAAACAAATCAATAAACATCCTTTAAGAATTATTCCTTTTTGCCAGGGGTTGTATACACAGAAGAATGTTTTTGAATAACTTTTATACAAACATTTACACACACATTCTATGACTGTACACTCATAACAATTAAGGCAATGGTGGCCTGGCAACTGTGACCATCGAGTAAATCTAAATGACGTTTCATGGCCTCAACAGGCTGCTTAGAGACATGGCACACACAAAAACACAACAGGATTTTATTTTCCACACAAAACATTAATACTAAAACAAATATATAAGACAATATTTGAGTTTATATCAAACATCTAAATTTTGTACAATTCTGCATTAATGTTAATGATGTTATTCAGTTTCTTCTTTTTGTTTTGAGAGCCTAAAGCAAATATTGTACATGCACTAAAGTGTGTTTTGCATCCTTCACTAGGATGCAAAAACTGAGTGCCAAAAGCCAACTTTACTGAGCATGTCTTCCAAAGTTAATTACGAGCAAATTTACACTCAGTTGCACTAAGCATTAAAAGGTTCACCATACCATCTGTCAATTTACAGCTGAAAATATTCATCCTGACTATAAACCAATTTTGCTCACTTAATTTAATCAAAAAAGTTATTGTCTGAACATAAATTTGCCGCATCCAACTCAATTACTCCTACCTTGATCTTTGTTGTGGTATCTGATTTGAGCATTTCATTCATTCTAAAAGACAGTATTCAGGGAGTAACTTCAGAAGTTAACACAAAACATTGGAAAAAAATTGATTTGCATTCGTTAAAAATCAGTTTCCTAGGTTAAACTTTGTTTAAACTTGACATTTACATATAGATGAACAGCAACCACATTTGAGTGCTTGGCAAATGAGTTCACCGAGTGCTTATATGTTTTAGCTTGGCCTTTCAAAGATGGAAAAATAGATTTCATGGTATGCTTTATACCTTTCCATCTCATCTCTGCAGAAGGATTTGTGCACACATGCAGACTTTCAAATTTACCAGCAAATATTGTAATAGAACTGTTGGAGGGAGAAACAATAGCAAGAAAAGAGGCAGCACCAACAAAAAGTATGGTTAAATATATACCCAGTGAGCAATTTCTTGCTGAATTGATGTCAAAAGGATGTCTAAATAGTCAATAGACTAGACAAGTCAAGGATAAAGTATATATGTGGTGTAAAATTTAAATGCTTTCCTTGAAATCGTTTAGTTTTTAGATTTTTATTACAAGTTTAATGTGGACTTATTTTAGTTGAGATCGACAAGCTCCTGACTCAAATTCAGGAGCTATTGATCAGTGACACATTGTTTTGTTTGATAAGCTATAAAAAACCACACTCAATAATTAAGTAATATGATATCAGTCTAGGATTTTGAATTGCCTTTGCTGTAATCTGAATAAGTTTTGTTTTTACAAATAAATTGTTAACTCATATTCTGCCCTGGAGATATTCTGTCAACACTGCGTCATCACTGTGTTACCAGCAGTTCTGTCACAGAGGTGTTGCTGCAGTATGAGAAGGCAATACTTCTAGTCTGACATCTTTGATTTAAGAACAAGAACAGATTATTTTTGTAAACAAACAGGCCATCATCGTTCGTGATAAAGTGTCCTTTTCAGTGTGCACCTTGTATGGTGCCAATGTTTAACAATATATTCATAAAATGTTTTGTGAACACTAACATAGGTACTGCAATATCACAAGTAAAATAGGATCAAACTAATCCAAACTGATTTAATTGATGCAGTCTTTGTTTTGGTTAGAGCCCCAGTATGTTTTGTATGACTTACAGGTTTTTTGTGATCCTCAAAAATATATTAACACATCCCACATAAATGTCTATGCTGTCTAAGACGAATAATGACAATACAATATTAAGGTTATGTTTAAAATAGGACTATGGGTGACCCTAACATTGAAATCACATATATTGCTCAGTAGGAATATAAACATAAAATGCAGTTAGATGCACTTCAGTTTGAAAAGAAAACAATCAGAAGCATGAAGAAATTGAAACATCTCTGCGACAGTTTGCTACTTTGGACACCCTTTTTGAACCAGTAATGATTTTGTATATTTAACCATTGCATCTCTAAATTCCTACATTTCTTTAAGATGAACCTTAATAATTGCTCAAATCTCATGCATAATTTAATAATAAATTTTATTTGTATATTACATTCACTATGATTGACTGGCGACCTGTCCAGGATGTACCCTGCCTCTCGCCCGATGATTGCTGGAGATAGGCAGCAGCCCCCATGCAGCCCTGCATAGGATATATGGTATAGATAATGGATGGATGTATATTATCAGAGGTGGAAAGAGTACTAAAATATTCTACTCAAGTAAAAGTACTACTACTGTGATGAAATTTTACTCAAGTACAAGTAAAATTACCAATTTGAAAATTTACTCAAGTAAAAGTAAAAAGTAGCTTTGTTAAAATGTACTCAGAGTAAAAGTTACCTAGTTACTTTTTTGACAGCAGCAAGACAGTCTCTCCTAAGTAGTGCAAGGAAGACAAAGGGACATAAATCTCAAAGTAGTTGCTTTTTCATTTAACAACTTTTTCAAAAAGTGCAATTGCAGATTAACTACAAATGTATTTATAAATCAAAATGGATAACACTAACAGTCAAAAGGGCTGTGACTTTCCCCAAATGACCCAAAGAAGACCAAACAGGTACCATCACAATCTTTGTAAGACAAAATTAGGCCATTTTTGATGAGACTGTGTTTTACCTGTC
Organism: Valencia hispanica; assembly: GCA_963556495.2. Taxonomy (NCBI): domain Eukaryota; kingdom Metazoa; phylum Chordata; class Actinopteri; order Cyprinodontiformes; family Valenciidae; genus Valencia; species Valencia hispanica. The sequence continues at coordinate 31,990,214 of OY747707.1, read as the reverse complement.
AAATATTAGAACATGTTAAATAAACTTAAAACTTGTCCAAAAAAACATTGCAGCTGCTAAAAATATAGTTTGCATCTTTTAAAAATTGCCGTGCCCTAATGTACTTCTAGATTACAGTTCCTTTATTTGTGTCCATACTTAGAGTGTTACTCTCTGACCCTCTTGTTCATTTTGCTGCAGTTGATTATTAAGGTCAGTGGAGTTCATCCTTACTCGCTTTGCAGTAAAGTATTTTCTGTTTTGGAAAATGAACTTCTTACATCTTAATAGGTCTATATGGTGAATTTTTACACTAGAAATTCCCAGCATATCGCCCAGCATTAGTACACAGATGCTTGTTGAAAAACTATAAAACCGGACAATTTATTTGTAACGTCATTTTCTTCGAGTTTATCTTTATTCTACGGGGTCTCTTTAATCGCGCCGATCCATACCGATGTCAGGTGGTTCCATCTTTATCCTTCTTAGTGTCAGTTCTCCTATCCATCATGCATTGCAGCATTTCCGGGGCGCAATATATTTAATCATGTTGATTTATTTATTTTTTTTACTCAGTAACAGATATAATTGAAAATGTAACGAAGTAAAATACTTTTGAAAAAAACACACTTAAGTAAAAGTAAAATGACAGACTTTAAAAACGAGTTTAAAAAGTACAATTACACAAAAAACTTACTCAATTACAGTAACGCAAGTAAACGTAATTGGTTACTTTCCACCTCTGTATATTATATACATTGTTTTTTTTTGTTTTTTTTTTTACTCTAGTGGCCTTTATTTGTAGTAGCCAAATATGAAACAGGCAGGGAGAGATGGGGGGAAAACATGGAGCAAACGTCCCAGAATTGAACCATGGACGGCTGCGTCGTGGACTAATAGCCTCTCTATATGGGGCAGTCGCTCTACCTCCATACTAGGCACCACCCCTGTATGTTGTATTCTAATTCAATTCAATTAAATTCAAAAATTCGTTATTGAACCCAGAGGGAAATTAAATGTTGTTGCAGCTCATATTATTATTTCTTTAAGGAGTTGTTGTGGATAATGATAGCTAAAGACAAATTACAAATTACATTGCTAGAAAACTTTATATGAATTTTATACAAATGCACCTGTATAAATGCTTCATCATCTGCATTTCTCACATAAAAAAATCCAATTTGGTGGCTGTGTGCTGTGTGCATGGGTGTGTCTTTGTTTTCTTTACCTTTTCTCTGCAGGGTGCAACTGGCAGGTGCTGCAGCAGATGTCACCAATCAGCTTCCTCAACTCAGCTGTTCTAAAGAGGGACGGTTCCTGGAGGGAGACGGCAGATAGTTCTCTCACTTCCTAGCGTGGTACATGGCCATTTCCAGTTTTTGTTTCTAAGAAAGAAATTTCTCCTCACAGATTCCAGTCCCGGATTCCTCATTCCTGATCCTCCTTCATTGCTAACCGCTTCCATCCTCATCCTGGTTCCTCCCTGGTCAGCCTCCACGCCGCTCCTTCCTGGAAAAAAGCCAACCATACTCACCACCTCAACAGCATCGTGGCCAGGCGCCTGCCTGTCCACACTCCAATGCTTCCAACTGCAGAGAAGAGATGCCGGATCACCATCATACCAAGCCACCCATCCCCAGCCAACCTCAGTACACAGTTTCCTACTTACCTCCTCAAAGGAACCTTCCATCTGACCTTCAAGTAAGATCATTAATTCTTCCGCAACAATTTTCCAAGCAGAAAAAGCGGACTCCCTAATCTGCGTTCTCTCTTTCCCCCGCTCATCACCTTCCTGTTTCACAATAAACATTTCAAAACTAATAATTTGAAGAAAAAAAACACAAAAAACTGATAACTTGCTGTCTGGAGATGTTGCCTGATTTAGAGTCATTGAAACCCAAACATGACAGAACGATCTGGCCATCCTGACTCTACAGCACAGCTTCAGACAGCGCTTTCCCAGCAGGGAACCCTTCTCAGCACAAATCCGTCCTCCAGGAGGTTTCCTGACAACAAGCCACCCTTGTAAATACCATGAATTGACTGACTAAATAACTTTCCGAGCTAGAAACTAAGGTTGCGGCATCAACCCCTGAGTTTTTCTCTAGTGATTTAAGTAAGAACAAGGGTTTTTTTGCTACAATGCTCTCTAGTTTTCAACTGCTCCCCTCAATCTTTTCTGTCAAATGCAAACAAAAACCTCTTACATAATTGGTTTGCTCTGCGATCGAGCCCTTAGATGGGCTGAAGCATTTGTAGAGGCAAGTACCTTAGAAGACACCTCTTTAGACGATTTTCTTGAGTTGTTTAAACTAACATTTTCCCCCATCAGAAATAAAGAAGAATTGGCTAGAAACTTATGGAGTCTTTAACAAGGCAACCGATTTGTCGCAGAGTTTGCTGTAGAGTTTCCCACACTACCTGCTGAATCAGGCTGGAACGTTCCAGCCCTTAAGGGGGCATTCTATCATGCCCTCAACAATAAGAATAAAGATGATCTCGCTAGCCAAGACGAACCCAAGTCTCTTAATAATCAATTAATTAATTTAGCGATCAGGTTAGATAACTGATTTAGAGAGAGACTTAGATTAAAGCCCCTTCCATCCAGTCCAGATCCTAGTCTATGCCCACTGTTAAGAGCCCACCTCGACTTAGAATTGAATCCCCTGAACCCATGCAATTGGGTTGCACTCGCCTAATTCCAGAAGAGAGACAAAGACGAATGACCTCAGGAAGTTGTTATTATTGTGATTCATCCAGGCACTTCATCGTCTCTTGTCCTATTTTGCCAAAAGACCAAGTCTGTCAGTGAAAATGGGGTTCCTGACAAACCAAGAAGAAAATTGCCTCCGGTTTTTAGTTCCTTCTTCCGTTTGCATCAACAATAAAGCCCCTTATCTTTGCTAATCTCTAATTGACTCCAGTTCTGAACAAAACCTTTTTCACCCAGATCTCATCCATGAGTGCAGTATCCCTGTCTCTAAACTGTATCCTCCCATTCGGGTTATTGCCCTAGACGGGAGTTCCAAGACCACCATTACTCATCAAACTCAACACTTTTCATTAGTCATCTCAGGGAACCATCATGAGTCCATCTGGTTTTATGTTTTCCCCACAAGAGACAATCCCATAGTTCTCGGTTACCCCTGGCTATCCCTCCATAATCCCCAGATTAACTGGTCTAATCATCGTTTTGACTCTTGAAGCCCTTACTGGAGCCCCTCTAACCTCAGGTAATCTGTTCTGTCTTTCTGGTAAGGAGAGGGAAGCCATGGAGAAATACATCAACCCTCTTAAAGCAGGAATCATCCGTGTGTCCTCATCCCCCCCTGGGGGCAAGGTTCTTCTTTGTCCAAAAGAAAGATAAATTGCTAAGCCCTGCATCAATAAATGAGGGCTGAATCAAATTACTGTCAAAAATAAGTACTCTCTTGCACTTATGTTTTCAGACTTTGAACCTGGTCATAATGCCAACGTCTTTTCAAAATTAGATTTAAAGGGATAGTTGGCATTTTTTAGACATGAAGTTGTATCCCATCCTCACCATCGGCATAGTGCATATATACCAACCCATATCTGTGTTCACCTCCTGGTCAGAGCTTTGGCCGTTAGAAGTCTTTCAAGAAAGTAGTCCCGGCTAGTTTCGGGGGCCAACAAACTGTGCTGTTTTGCTTCAGAAAACTATATGCGTTTGAAAACATGATTCATTTGGATCACAAAAAAATATATATATGCCCACAACACCCACATTTCCTCAGCCACTGGACTCTCACCTTTCAAGGTATCCCTGGATTATCAACCTCCACTTTTGCCATCAACACATCCTGATTCCATGTTCCCCTCTGTCTGTGCTCACTTCCACTTCTTCCATCGCATCTGGAATCAAACCAAGGCCGCCTCACAACACACCTCCACCCAAAATAAAAGACTCGTCAACCAAAGATGTCTTCCTGCTCCATCCTACGTCGCAGGTCAACAGGTATGGCTGTCCTCCAAAGATTTCCCGCTCAAATCCTACTCCAAGAAACTGTCACCCAGATTCCTCTGCCCTTTCCCCATCGACTCCATCATCAGCCCATCTACCATCTAGCTTAAACTTCCATCCCACATCCAAATCAACTCGTTTTTCAAGTCTGCCTAAAAAGTCAATTAGACAGCTACAGCTGATCCAGAGCGCTGCTGCTCGTGTCCTCACTAGAACCAGGAACGTAGAGCACATCACCCCAGTTCTAAAGTCCTTACACTGGCTCCCTCTAGCTCAGAGAATAGACTTCAAAATACTTTTACAATTTATAAATCATTGAATGGCTTTGCACTAAAGTACGTTGAAGTTTTACTGTTACTATACCAACCCACCAGAACACTCAGGTCCTTTAATTCCAGTCTACTCAACATCCCTAGAATGAGAACCAAAGATGGAGAAGCAGCTTTCAGTTTCCTATGCTCCTCTAATCTGGAACAAACTCGAGTGTCTTTTAAATCAAAACTAAAAACGTATCTGTTTAGAGCTACCTTTGAGTAATACTTTGATGTATCATGTTTTATGTATGCTTCTCGCTTTATTGCTGTTTTTACATTATATGTTTTGTAATGCCTTGATGTATCTGTGCATGCTTCTTGCTTCATTGCTGTTTTTACTTTATATGCTTTGTCTGTGTTTTACTGCTATGTTTTTTCTACCCCTTAATCGTGTAAAGCACCTTGAATTACCTTGTTGTTAAAAGTGTTAGATACAAATAAAATTGCCTTGCCTTGCTTCCTAGCATGGTACAATGCAATTTCCGGTTACTGTTCCTTAGAAAGAGATTTGAACCTTTTCTCCTTAAAAGAGATACTCACCCTGTTGTTCTCCTCGTAGACTCCAGTCCTGGATTCCTCCTGCCTTGTTCCTAATCCTCCTTCATTTCTCACCGCTTCCATCCTCATGCTGGTTGCTCCCTGGTCAGCCCCCACTCTGCTCCTCCCTGGAAAAAAGCTAACCATGCTCACCACCTCAGCCGCTTCCTGGCCAGCCACCTGCCTGTCCACCATCCAATGCTTCCACCTGCAGAGAAGAGACTCTGGATCACCATCATACCAAGCCACCCATCCTCAGCCATCCTCAGTACACTGTTTCCTACTTACCTCCTCCAAGGAACCTTCCATTCGACCTTCAAGTAAGATCATTCATTCCTCCACAACAATATTCCAAGCAGAAAAAGGTGACTCCCTAAACTAAACTGATGTATGTCTTATGCTGCCAATGTTTGTGCGTGTGTACCCTGTGGTGTTACAAAATGAACCTCATATCCTCACAAAGATAGAATTTTTGCAAAGATTTTTTAGAACACATTTTAAATCAGATATTTTAAAAACCTTCTTTGTGGTGTACTATACTTGTTGACCGGATATCAGGAGAATACACAGAGGCTGAATTTACACTTTCATGTTCTGGGTTTATTGTGCTCAAAAGCACAACTATTGTGGAGCTGTGCTTATGTTTTTTCCAAATCAGTATTACTTTGTTCTGTCCCTAATTTCTTAAAAGACCCACTCATGAAAATTGTGTTTTTCGTGTTAACATGTTCTTGTGATATTTTTCTGATGCCAGAGGGTATATCTTCAGAAAATTAAGCTTAAAATTGCATTTCTGAGTATTTCTGCTTTCAAATCGCTGTGAATCAGTAGCAGACGCTAAAAGGCCGTCTAAAACAGACTGCGTTTGACGTAGCAACCGCACTGGGCGGGCTACAAGCTCCTGCTCCTGCTCCTTGTCTGCTCTGCCCCTCCTGCTCCGGTTCTGAGGAGTAGAGATGATGGCGGATCAACACCTGTGTGCTGTAGCGAGTTGCAATGCTAAGAAGAATTATATTATTAGCCTTCATACTTTACCAAAACCATCTGCGGTGAGAGAGATATGGATTAAGTTTTTCGGTCAAAGCAGGATTAAAAATCACACATCGGTTTGCAGTCAACATTTCAGAGATGACTGTTTCGCCAACTGGCAGGGGAAAAAGTAGGCTTCACTAGTAAACTACTTTTGAAGCGGGGTGCAGTGCCTTCCATCAAGACACCATCAAGTGGACAGCCTGTATCTTTACTGGTAAGTTTATTTTTTTGTCTGGAGCTAATTCAACCATTCACTTGTTTGCTAGCATTACGTCAGCTATTTATGGGTCAACAGCCAGTGCTGCATGCTGCTTTGTTAAAGCGATGAAGATTAAACTATAAAGTAATGCATTTTACAGGGTCTTTTTTTTAAATCTTTATATTTTTGTTAAATTTTATACAAAAGCAGGGTCAGATGCACACACAGAAACCATTGCTGGGTGGGGGCCAACGGTTCTGCCCACAACACAGAAGTGAATTGCTAATGAGCTACTGCCGCTCTTCTGAAGCTATGTCCTAGAAAACGGCACAGGTTTTGTGATTTTGGCTAAAAACGGCACGATCATAATTTAAAGACCACTGATAACACTTTAAAATAGCTCAAAAAGATGATCAGAGTGGCTCTTATTGTACAGATAAGCCAAAACTTATTCTTACACGTTTTATCTCATTTAACTCTTTAGGCGCCAGGGTTTTTTCAGTAAAATCTTAAATTTCATATCACTATATCACTATTTCAAAAGTTTGTAGCTTAAAATAATAGGTATCTCTCCAAAGATAATAATTTGAAGTGTTCAGAGAGTATAATTTTAGTAAAAAAAAACTGTCTTAGTTTGTATGTAAGAAAAATGGCATATTCAGAATTTTTTTTTAATCTTAATAATCTTTGAAAAAGTCTTCATTGACATTACACCAGTCAAAGCATTTTTATTACTACTTGCCAGATTTTTGCATTTTGCACTCCACTGATATTTTTAGAATGTACCTTTCGGTGATGGACTCTAAATCTTTGAGGTTGGAAGGCCTCCTTGCAATCACTCTAATTTCTCTATCAGATTCAAGTCAGGACTCTGGTTAGGCCGCTCCAAAAGACAAATGTTACTTCCAATCAGAAGAAACATGTATATGAAATTAAAAGTTTACATTAAATCTAAATATGCCAGGGGTATGACACATTTTTGACCTAACTCTTTGTGATGAATACAAAGTGCCAAAAAAAACATGGGGTTCTTTTGAATTTTTGAGCAGATAATGATAGTTATCGCCACCTTCTGGTGGAGGAAAGGTATTAAAGTGTCTGAATAAAATTTAACACACCTTGGTGCATATGTTTTCGAACACAGAGGAATAAATATTAGATTAGCAGGGGCCAAGTTGATAAAACTACAAAACAAATACAGCATTTAAAAGAGTTGTAATAAAATATTCAGAATATGCTAAAAAGTTTGTTAACATTTGAATATCTAAGTCTGAAAAAGTATGAAGACAGAAAAATGTGAGATGTGTAGTAACCCCAGATGTATTCTAACAGAAATCTGGACAGTCATGCTTGAAACTTATTTAAACTGTAAACACCTCCATATCTTAATCATAGGAGAACAAAACACATTTTAAACAGTTATCATGGTTTTCTTCCTGACAAAACCAATAAGATAAAAATAACTATTATTTCAATATATAAGAATCATTCTCTCAGGCTCCTGAAGAAGAGTATATGATAAGTAACTCTAAGTCCTGCTGTTCTTGGCTTTCACTATGGTCCTCTAAGAAGAGCTACATAATTTACATACAGTTTAATGGCATAGTATGACCTTTATAAGATGTTGCTTATTACAAGTTGAAAAAAATGTATCTGTTATACCTTCTGCAGAATCAATACAGTTGGTTTAGATCAGTGCATACAATTATTTTCCTGTTTTAGCACAAGGAGCCATTCTCAGCTGAAGGGCTTTCATTAAGTCTGAGCACTGCTGTTCACACTATTTAATTCATATTCAAATTAAACCTGTCAACAAGATATGCAGCAGCTCTTCATTATTTTCAAAAAAGGAAAATACAAAAGTATTCACATCTATTTTTTATTTAAGATTGGTTGTTGGCACACAAGCACACACATATATTAGCACAATAACCAGTTAACGAAGGAAAGATGTGCATGTGTGTGCTAGCAGGAGTGAGGGGGTGGTATCAAGAAATAACAGCCTATGTGACCCCCAGGGAAATCACTTGCTTACAGCTCTCCAGGAAATAAATACACTTTTCAAGTGCAACTCGTAAACAACAAGCCAGACGGCTGTAATACAGTGTGCATTCAATGAGGGGAATGCTCCTGGTAAATGCATTATTACATCCTGGCTGCAGTTCACTATAGTTAAATAACTTTGATTACTGAAAAAGATGTTTCAGTCTTCAATGTTTAACAATGAGATTTGATGCATTTTTGTTTTCTAAAACAACAATAATGATTTTTATGTTCTCAATATGATTTGATTTGGAAATGTTAGACCATATTCACATACCCTAATGCTTGACTTCAGTTGCAAGTAAAACAGTCCCATTAAGCCTAAATAATGCAAACAACTGGATGAATATGTTTTGTTTCAGAAATAATGGTGCTTTGTATGACACCGGGGGCAGACAGTCAGGAGGTCACTTTGTCACCTGTGTGAAGGGATGTCCCAGAGGATTTGAATGCTTAGTCCAGCAGACTCTTTCTTCCTCCTATCACATTTCAATGTATCCCTGGGCAAGGCACTTAACCCCGAGTAGCCAGCTGATCTGTGTACCGTTGTATAAATGTATGCTTGTTCGTGAGTGGAGTGGATGTTACTCTGATGACAAGGGCTTTGAGTGGTTGGTGTGACCCAGAAAAAAGCTAGATAAATTCAGTTAGTTTACTTTATTAGGTACCTTTTTATAGTTTCAGGTTGGAAAATCCCAGTAGATGAGCAGTTTCTGAAATACTACTGTCCCATCAAGCACTAACAACCATGCCATGTTCAAATTCATTTGAATCCCCCTTTGGTACTAACTTTTAACTTTCGCAATTCATCTTCACCATATCTAGATTCCAAAATGTATTGAGTAGTTGCCATGTGACTGACTGAGGCCATGTACATACGTAGCTGGGTAAAAAAAAAACCCTAATATTCTCATCACCTAATTTTTAAAACAAACATCCACACCTAACTGCAGAAGTGCATCGTTAAGCACATTCATAGGCGTGCCAAACCTGTAGGGGGCAGTAGTTCCCCCAAATCTTATCGAATCAGAAAAACTTTCTCCTTTCTAAAGTCTACATACAGCAGTAATTGAGCTTGTAAAAACAAGCAAGCAAAAAGCGCTTGAGCAACTGATAATGCCAATACAGCTCTGAGGGCATCCATGTTGTTTCTGAGTGTAAAGACAGGTGGCACATGTGATGTCAGAACATTTTTGCCATGGACAGTGATGTTCCGAAACCAAAAACCCCTGTTATTCCTGTCCACAAGCAAACGTTTAAAACTGAGAATTCGCTAATACTCACTTTGATTTGAGTTTTTGATGCAATACATCTGCATTTTTATGTGGATGACAGGCTAAATCGTAAAAAAATATCTTCGTTTTTGTGAGATACCCAGCTATGTATGGACAAGGCATGAGTCGTTATTTCCATTAACAAGCAATTGATTAGTTGTGCCTAATAAATTGATGAGTGCGTGTACATTCTTTTTACTACAATGGAATAAAACATCTTTGCTAGCACTTTTCAGTCAGATGATTCACATGTTGAACACAGAGAATGCCACTCTAAAATTTCTAGTGCTATACAACAAGAGCCCACACTCTTGGCGGGTCATTCGTCTTTAGTGTCTGAGAGTGACAGCACTGTGCTTCTGTGCGCTCAGTGAAATATGTTCACCAGTTTAGCCTGGCAGGGCCGATGCTGAAACACATTTAGAGTGAAGGGACTATGGGCGCCAGAGTCAGCATCAAGTAAGGCAGACATGACAAAGAGAAAACCCTAAAACCTTGCATCCACTCTGTAGCCCACAGATAAGCTCAACAATGAAAGAAAGTCATGAGCTCATTCATAAAGCTGCACCGGACAAATACCTTCATCAAAGGGAAACTCTGCCGTTTGACGTTTTCTTTAAACCGTAGATCCTTCTGATCATAATCTTCCTTGTATATGTGGCCTATTTACAAACCAACAAGCACAGGTTGGATGGGATTCAGCAAAATAATAATGTATATATTCTGTCTGTAAGACAAAGTTCAGAGGGGAAGAACTCCGGACAGTTTAACAATCCCTGCACACAAAGCCCTGAAATGAACTCTTTGTTGTATTCAGAAACAAATCATATACTCAAAAATCCCTTTGCCTCAATTTGAAATAGAGAGGTTTCTATTTTCCCTTGTGCTTTATTTATGATTACGGTACGTGTTCTATAGCAAGTCTGTTTTTTACTTTTAGATGAGTGGGCTTCATGGAAGACCTTTATCGCTGACTTCAGAAGAGTATGGGTCATTCTCCTTCCTACCATTTCAGTTTTGGTACTTTTTATTCTCAATTTCTTTGCATAGCTGGCACAGGACATTTCATATAGATCATGTGTCAATGTGTACCCTCCTTGGAGAATATTTCTCTCAGGTTTTTTCTACCAATGATTTAAGGTATTTTTTTATACTTTGCTTATAGCCTACTATAATTGTGGTTATGTGAGTCCAATAAATCATAGGGACAGAGGGAACAGAAGGAAGTGACTCAGATCGTTTCATGACTCACCAAATTTCTTAACTATCAAGGCAAATAAACGGAAACACAATGGTTAAAAAAACAGGTACTAATTGACTGTTTATGGGGATGGAGTAGAAGCAAGTTGGGTCAAAATGGCAACTCTAAATGTAAAATTGGGGTAGGAATATGTGAACTGGTAGACTGACCGAGAATTTCTCAATAGGTATGTATTGTTATTTTATTTAGTTCCATTCAAAGACTCTAAAACATCATTGTTTGCTGCTTATTTTGTTCTAAGCACTAATTCTTTTAATATTTTTATTTAAATTCAGTGGTCATGAATGGGTAAATAAACTTAGTTAGGAAAATATAACTGTAGACTAACAGTCTTTCTAAACCCTGTTCTTTCCTCACAATGAATCACTATAGGTTGATAAGTTTTGAATAAACAGTTTAATGATTAATCATATTTGCTATTTCTTTATTGTTTTTTTTTTAGAAAAAAGAAATAAAACACATGACTTGTGATTGACCTAAATTTTTTTCTACTTAAAGAACAAGCACTAGTCAGAAAACTTGCTTCAACATTTGAAAGAATAACTAAACTTGAAGGGATAGATGGAATTGTTTAAAGTGATGGTCTGTAAAGTTATCAGTTCACTTATCTGCAGTACAAAGATGTCACATTTGTATAAAAGTGAAGAAATCTTTGGAGTGGTGAAATGCTAACAGCTAGCTTATTTGGCTTAATATAGGTTTTCTTTTAAAGCATTTAAACTCAAAGTGTATTCCAGTGTTATACATCTTTATATTTTAGATAATAATACAGTTTCAGAAGAAACTGTTATCAAGTTTGTGGCTGTTGTCTCAGCTAAAAAAACGTTCCGTGAGACTGTGGTAAAATTAAATTGGCCAGATTAATGGTAACTTATTCCGCTAAGAGTGGAGGACATGTTATCTTGCTGAAACCTGCTAAAATGGGATGTCCATCTGACTTAATGTTAGCCTTTCACACCTCTGAGGCGGTCTTTACTTAAGAACTCACCGCCTATGACCAGTAAGAGAAAGAGTAACAGATAACTTCACAGAGTCTTACTTCAAGAAAGCTGAACTATTCCTTTAAAAGTTTGCGTAGGTTTTCTATCTTTACCAGTATTTGAGCCAATTTTCCTTTTTTAGCCAAGTTGCACCACAATAACCAATATTGTGTTTCACATCGGTAAATATAATTCAAGATGCATAAGAAGTGAAAAAGGATTAGGTAAACTATGCTCTCTCATTTAATATGTTGAAATATTAATGTTTCTCCACAATAAACATTCTATAGCAACAGAATGTGTCACATATTGGGTTATGTAGCTTTCCTTACATAGTAGCAACAACAAACTAGCAGAAGAGAAGAAAAATTATATTCTTAACATATTTTCACAGAAGAACTGTACAACATAAAATGTACATAATATATGCAAATGGCAGGCATTACACTGCTTTTTTTTTCACCTCTTGAATGTTCAGTCTACTTGATCAGTTCTGATGAGCACATTACACAATTTCAAGCTTTTGTTTCAGTTCAGATCCACATCTAAGCTTTTCTAGTTCCCTGTTACTATAATACCAGGAATAAATGAGGCAGATTGACACAAAACTAAAGCAGCATTGTTTCTCAGAAGCAGGCACTTACGCCACAAGGCAATTAAAATACCATCATTAACACATAAATTTACACTGACAGCAGAATATAAAACAGTTTAAGATGGTTGTCCTTCTTTTGTAGCTATATAGTTAGGAGTAACTTCCCTTCTCACATGTATTATACCTTATTACTCCTGTACTTGAATCTAAGCCACACATGTAAACCCATATGCACCGCTGTGAAGATTTAAACCAACAATTTGCCTTCAGCCATTCTTACAATAAATAAATGAATACATACTGCATTTTTTCTGCTTTTTTATAGCTCTATGGAAATATTCACTATGCATGAATGGGTTTCTTTTAATATTTTCTGTATTTTATACTTACAGTCAGGTGAACCTTCTAAAGTGCTACATTAAGTGGGCTGTTTCTTCATATGATTATCCCTATGAGCATAGCACTGGCCTAAAAACAAAGGATGAGGGTATTGTGTTGCTGTAGAAACTGTCTTCAGGAGGTTCCCATGGTACTGACTATGGTGTAACTGAACCTGGCCATGGATGTCCCAGTTGCCATAACATCCTCCTCGATGTCACGTGGCTCACGGTGGAGGCAACGTGGACAGCAACGAGCAAAGCAGCGCAAAAAAGTGCCTACCAGGGCCTTGCGGAAGCGCATGTTCATAAAGCAATAGATTATTGGGTTGACACAAGCAGAGGTGTAGCACAGCAAATGGATGAATGCAATGGGCGTCCCCGAGAGGGTACGTTCGGCAGTGATGTTATCAAAAGCCCGCCAGGTGTTAGCACAGTATAGAGGCATCCAGCAGAGAAAGAACAAAACAACGATGACCACCAGCATACGTATGACTCGCTTCTTGGCCTCCAGCTTGGCTCCAGATGCGTTGCTGCGGGGTCTGTCTGTCATGGATTGGGTTGAGGCAGACATGGGGGACATCTTCATTGAATGTCCCCGCTTAACTCCACCAACATAGCAACCATCTCCATCGTCAGGATTATTAGACACACAGGAAGTCACTCCGTTCTTCACATCTACAGGGGGACAGCAGTGTAAAAAGCTTTAGTATTTATGTGGTTGTTAAATGTAACAAAATTAGACTCTACTGCTGTGTTTCAGATTTGATTGACATGCATAATAATCTCTAACTTAATTACACAGTATGGTTTCGTTCTGAGGAAGAGCTTTTTACCACTTGCATGTTTAATATTTTGTGAAACATTTAACATCCAGAAATGTCTGTTTGCGAGTTACTTCAAATGGATGCAATATGTAGGATCATAGTCTAAGTAAACGCTTATCCACACCAATCATAGACTAGTATCTCAAAATATGAGATCCACACTCTCCATGTTGTTGATTTGAATGCCTGAATGTGCATGTGAATGTTTCTTTTAAATTAGACTAAGCAAGAAGTTTTATAAACGTCAAATGTCTTATTTTTTTATTTGCAAATCCAGAAAGCTTTAAAATATTTCATCTATCCTAATGTCAATTTAGAGTAACCATTTAATCCCAACATTCCTATTTTTGCACAGTAGGAGTAAGAGAGACTACCTGGAGAAAACCCAAGCATACAAACAAGAAAGGCCCCAGGCCAGGATCGGACCAAACTTTGAATATGAATACAGGGTTGCATTCAATAAAGTAATTACATGGTTCAGATTACAGGATGATGGCTGAATGTGGATAAATCCCTCATGATATAGTTATTATGGGTAAAGTGTAGTTTAACCCTAAATTAATAATACACCCGACAGATTTGAAGATTGTATTTCTTTTTTTGCGTAAAGTTTGTGGGGGACACACTCTTAATCCAGTAAATCCAGGTTGTTTTCCACTCTGTATTACCCATCCAGCTCTGTTGGTATCCAAAGTTTCAACCAACCATACATTTACACCCTGTGAAAGGAGGTGCGCCATCAGGTCAGTTAGACAGCTGTTCAAGCCAAGACTTGACTATAATCCAAGCTGTGAAATGGATGCTAGAACTGCCTATCCACAGAGACCCAGCTTGGTTGTTTGAGACAGTAATGTAGTCTGTTTTTCCTACAATGGTGACTGTCTAGTGGTTGATTGATCACAAAAATGGTCCCAAGAGGTAATTACCTCTCCCTTCTCAACTTTACTTTCAGAATTAGGCCATCAAAAAACCATTAAGATCTTGGTAATCATTAGATTTTGATTAGTTTTAATTATTGTTGGTGTTGTTTTTTGTAGTCATAATCTTTTTTGATCTTATCTGCTGTGTGGTTATGTTTGTTAATCTAGTGAGTATTTATATATGTTTTGGTTGAGAATAAGTTTATTTTTAGATTTTATTTAAATGGCTTAGAGTCTCGAGAAATATATGAAAACATTTAACATACGTAAATTGTATAGGAAATGTTTCTTAACTGCACTATGAGATGGAGTGAAAATACAGTTTTTAATATGCATCCATTACGTCATATTAAATTTTGTTTATATACATTATCTCATAGTTCTTTTTAAACCTAGACCAAAATGCTTTAGTACCTTAAATCTCTGATGGAAAACCCCAATTTCATCTGCAACTTTAATGTTGTTCATTAGCTAGAGATAATGTTTCACTAAATGCATGAATTTATTAACGCTTTAAAAAACTGATCTTATAATATAGAGGAAAAAACTACACATCAACATTTTATATTACCTGTTTTATATAAGAAAAAGGTGGTAAAAGACTATGATTATGTTAGAATAAAGCAAATAGAAAGCCCAACTGTCCTTAATAGTGTAGTAGCAAAACAGAAGTTACTTCAAGAAAAAATGTGTCCAAAAATAAGTGTGATGGGAATATTTCAAAGTACTTAGGACTTATTTCTTAGTTACATTCTTAGTAAATGCATCTAGGGAATATGTCATGTAGAGATCATTAGAGTTCTTAGACAGACGTCAGTAAGCAGCAGATATCAACAGGACACCCTCTGACCTCATTCTTCATGCTCTACACAGCATGGAGTGATTTACCCTTGCTGGGCCAAACATTGGGCCTGGGTAGGAGGTGCTGAAGAAGATAATCTTTGATTATCCAATACTATTTAAAATTAGGAATAGGACGGTGGGAGTGAGCTTGAACATGGCACTCATCTAGGTGCACGGATTGACTTGCATTCTGGCCAACATGCTTATTAAATATCAAAAACACTTGAAGGACTCAAGTCTCATCATTGCTTAAGAGGAAGCTATTTTTTCCACAAAATAAAACAATTTCTGGTGGTGGGTAAAACTTTTAATTGTTTAACAAATATTTTCTTCCACTGGTTCAAGAATGCCCTGAACTGGTAAATATCATATTTGTTAATTTTTCCCTGTAGCCAGCGGATTGATTCCTGTTGTGACACATGCACCTATATGTGAAGTTTTTCTGAATGGCTCATCATTGTTTAAAATCCAGCTGCTCAGCCTACAGGAACAAAAAGCAACTCATCCTTCCTGCTGAAAAGCAGTAATCATCCATGAGAGGGTATTAAAATTTATCAGTAATATTTAATAATCTTGTTGTCCTCAACAAAAGAAAAAGTCCAATAATAACTTTTGTCACAAGGTTGCAATTTACAAACAAAAGATGATTCGGCTGGAAAGTAGATGAATTAGTTTTCTAATTACTGTATAGTATTGTTTTTGTTTCCTCATTTTATGTGTAATATGTTTTGTAGAAGACAGAATACAAATAGATTGATACCCACAGTTTTCCAGGAAATTGAACTCCATAACTCACTTGATTGTCTACAAAGTTATTTCATAAAAAAAAAAATATATATATATATATATCACAATGATAGAAGTACTTTTGACATGATTAAAAATGACTTTATAACTATTAACATAAGCAATGGAAACAGAATGAAACACTGAACACTCCAACTTGTGAGACTGGTTGGTGGGTAAAAGTGCAGGTGGTTAAAAGACAGACAATTACGTTATTATCAAAACATATGTAAGGCCAACTAAGCAAATAAATTACATAATAAGAATTACATACTTAGAAAAAAACAAGCAAATATATTTATTTCTTTTAAATAGGTTACAAAAAATGGCGGTTGAATGATTAAAAAGGCAGAATTCAAATTAAATACAGAAACTAAACTCCAACTATCAGGTTACAGTTGCAAATACCTTGTGATGAAGACAGACTACTGTAGCGGCTTAATACAACACATCCATTCAAATACAATATTATTTCAAAATCTTCAGTTTAACAATATGCTCAAATTTTGCTCAAATATGCTTAACGACTTTTTTTTCATTTCTGACCACCCTCAGCTACTTTCTGTGAAACTTTGTCGTCAATATTTCCTGCAGTTTAGAAACCCAGCTTGCTTCTTCCCAAAGGTAAAGGTCTGCGCATGTGTATGCTGCATGATCAAACTATGTCCACTGACCAATCATAAACCTTTTTCGGTTCATTTCATCCACTCACAAACGAAGTTGTTTAGTGCTTAATGTTAATTCAAAAGTAAAAAATAAATCTGCCTGTATATAAGACCAATCTTTCAACGGGAATTAAGGCAGAAGCTTGTCTGTACTAAGCTGCATCGGCATCTCACACCTGTGGTGCATTCAAGGAACGTTCGAAACGTATGAGTTTAAAAACGTAGGACATTTAAAACTTATGACAAAAAAAACCCACTGAAAATAATACCATAAGCAATAAACATTTGATGTTTACTAAATATGCCCTACTAATATTTACAAAATACTAAAAAACAAACAACTATATTCTCTCTATTAATTTCATCTTCTTGAGATATCTCTGCAAATGTTTTTTTTCTTCTCAGAACTTTTAATTTTGTTTAAAAGGTCTTTGATGTCCAGTTGCAATTTGATATCTTGTAAATTTTGTACCAGTTTTGTCAACAATATACTTCAGGCAAAATAATACTGTTCCACAGTCTCTTCTTGAAGACAGAAGTCACATTTCCCTGTAGCATGTTTCCCCAGTTTAAATAATATACCATGTATGACAAAATCCTAATCTAAATATAATAGTTTCCTCCTTTCTGTTTCATTCGTCATCACATGATGACATCATCATTATGCAAATTAGCGTATGACGTCATCTGGCGACATCTAGCGACTTTCTGGGGCAACTTCAGCTACTTTCTGTCTGAGACAGTTGGCAACACTGCTCCTTCCCCTCAGTCTGTCTCTCGCGTTACTTCACCTTGCTCACCTCCCGTCCTCACTGAACGTGAATCTCACCGCAACCCCACTGCTGCATTCAGTCCGGAAGTCACAGCAGTATGGAGACAGATGAAGGCACGACGGAGAGTGTTGAAGAGGAGCCGCTGGTTAGCACTGCTTGAAATGGGCTGGTGTGCAACGGTAATCAGTAGCACCACTTCTAGAAATAGCTCTCTAGAGTTCCACCACTTCTCAGAGGGCTGAGAATGTTCTCACAGAGCTCTCGAATTTTCAGAACCCTTCACAACTTGCAGAAAAGTCTGCAATGTGCTGCATCGCACACATGTGGTGCATTCAAGGAACGTTCAAAATGTATGGTGACTTCAATAATGTAGGACATTTAAAACACATAAACTAATACCAAAAGCCATAAACTTCTGTTTAATGGCAGTTGGCAAGCAACGTTGAATGCATACTAAACATGTCCTGCTTATTTTTAATACTATATTCTCTATCAATTTCATCTGTTTGGCCTCTCAGAACCAAGCTCCCTGGGTGAATTTCAACACCAGCCCACCCTTGCCCAAAGCAATACTTTTTAATACCAAAGCTATAACTATTTTGGTTCGGAAGAATAAAACATTATTTTATTTAAAGGGGCTATATGCAATTTTCTGAAATTTAAACTCGCGAGTGACACCTGTGGCCAAAAATTGGAACTGCTCTTCCTTTCTGCTCGCTCTCACAGCGTGCGCTCGTACGCCGGTCGCTCTCAATCTTCGATCTTTTTCGGACACATGGGATTTTAACTTTTTTAGTCTTATGTGGAGTTACTGTTGGTGTCAAAGTTGTCCTTGGTCTCTTCTGTGTATTCGCACAATCCATTGAACTGCTTGCGAGTGCTGACTAGCTGTGGTGGCAGAGTGATCTGAAACATTTAACATGAACGCGCTTGACGTCACATCTGCAGACAGCGTGGGAAAATCCGACCCGACAGGAAATAGAAAAAATTGGATACCAGCTTATAGGTGCACCCACTGTGAGCTGACAAGGTGTCAGTATGCTCATCAGGAGATGTTTGAGTCATAAATGGTCAAATAAAAAGGCTATTGTTACATTTATTTTGGGGAAAAATTGCATATAACCTCTTCAAGAAATTTATATTATCAATATATGCCGATACTTAATTTTTGACACTGTTTATTATGTACATCTCCAGCTGTATGTCAAGAAAAGTGCCTTTGTGACATTTGAGATATGTAGCTTAGATTCTGAATTGCTTTTTTTGTCAATACTTTTTATATTGAAAATCGGATTTCAGCTTAAAAATATCAAGATATAACTTTTGGTCCATACCGTCCAGCCCTACCACAATATGGAGGAGCTACTGGTCTATTGTTGTTGTGTTAAGGTCTCATACGCTCTACTTTAGTTCAAGTTTGTTAAATAAACTAAACTGATCATTTCCAACAGGCTTTGTGTCTTCAAACTTTAATCATCCAGTTCAGTAAATCACAGCAATTTAAGAGCCAATAGCAAAATAAGCTCTTTGGGATCAGAAGAAAGGCAAGCATTTCATGGGAACAATCCACAAACTCAACTCTTCTGCACAGCCCAGAAATTATTTTTCTTTACAAATGTGGCACCATTTAAAAGGACAAAATACAGATTTTCCATCAAAATGGAAGATATTGACAAGAAGCATGGTTACAACAAAAACATGGATCAAACGAAAGCTAGAAACCTAGCACAAAAAAATTTAGTTTTTTCGTCCTAAACTTATAATTTTTTTATTTAGCCTGAAGAATAGGCACATTGACTTTAAGTCAGACTCTAAGAAATCTGAAGAGAAAGTGGTATTTTACTAATGTAAGGGAAATACACTTAATCTGAAAACATAACCCAACAATATATATGAAGAGCTAGATATAATTCATAAAGCTTTTTTAATTTTTTTTCGGAAGTGTCCTTTCAAAAGTTAAACGTTTTTTCAACTCTGAATTGCAAGTAAATTTAATGGAAGAATAAATATTTTATGGAAATAGAGTAAGTTGTATTATAATTAATGGTTTTATTTGCTAAGGCAATGCTAAAATGTACACAAATAAAAATGTTACCTCCCTTTTTGCAACTTCTAGTTAACTCCGTCATGTTCATAAACTTTGAATTTTAAACTTGGAAAGACATAGTGCATGAAACATAATGCATTGTCCACTTTATGTAACCTCACTTTCTTGGAATGGGAAATGTATTTTATTATCTGACCTTTTACTTGATCTATTGTATATCAGGGCCAGGGCCTTGAATATCAGGGGGAACTGGGTGGGCAGCAGACCCCCCACCCAGGCATCACGGTAACATAGTTGCTCTGTGTAGTGGCGAAGCTTGTAAGCCCTGCTGTTGTGGGCATGTATATGTTGTAAAATGATTATCATCTTTGTATTGTATGTGATTGTTCTGTCTTGTGTGTTTGAGTTATATGTTCTGGAGCACAGGAACGTGCTGAAAAAAAGCTTCCAACTGAGTCAGGCCCGATTGTTTTAATATTTTCCTGTTTAATAAATTAAATGAATAAATCATGTGCTTTAATATTTGGGTTCAAAGGGCCTGGTCATTTGGTCCGCCCCCAGCCCGGGTTTGATTTGTTCTCCTAGTGCTGTATATAGGCTAGTTATATTGCTCTCAACAACAGTAAGTCTACTTTTTACTCATTAACTTTCCATGATTTATTTATATGTATTGTGTTTATGGCATTACCAGTGGTGTCTTTTTTGAGGCTGGTCTCAAATTGGATGCCTCGATAAAGTTCCCTGGAGATCAGTCCATAAGCAACAATCATCACCACTCCTGGAATCGCGAACAGTACAAGTAGAAGTAGAACAGACCTAAGGGACACATTTAGAAAAGTGGGAGGAAAACATGAAACAGATATCAGGTATGTCAAAGTGATTTACAAAGTTGAAGCATAAACATAGAGGTTAACATGAATCTTTTTATTTTGTACTTTTTTTATCTCAAGTCACATTTTGTATCGTGCTTTTTCAGAGGCTACTAGAAATCATGCAAGCAAAGAAGTAAGGTGATTTAAAATGTCACATCTTAACAAAAATATGTCAGACAATAGGTGCTTTTCTGTATGTGTGCGTCCCCACCACACAGAAATCTCAGAAATTACCTGGTGGAGACGTTGGGTGGGAGCTGTGGTTAAGTCACGCTGATTGGTTGTAATTCAGTGGGAAATGAGCGGACATTGCCAAACAACCGGCTTTGTAAAATAAGAAAAGCTGCTGGTGAAGCAGTTTATAACAACATAGCAAACAGAAACGCTGCAACAATCCCTGCTTCTTCTACGTCAATCTCTTGTTATTTCGGCTGCTGTGTACACCTTTTGGCCCTGATAAGTGACGCTGCTGACTGCCGAGAAAGTTGATATGTGGACGTCTTAGCTAATTTCTTAAAGGACCACTTTTGTATAGAGACACGACGGCTGAGAGGAGAGGGGCAACAGATTACCTCGTCAGATAAAAGATCCGGTAATATTACCGGGAAGTTCTGATAGTGGAAACATGCCTTTTGATAGTCTAAATTAAGTGCAACTGACAAACAAAGACATTATTTTGTAACCCCAAGCATTTGTTTTTACACTTTCACTTGCTTCTGGTAAATGGTCTGCTGATACCGATTCAGCAAAAGTATACAATTATTCAGAACAAATAAATATCAAACTTTAAGCAACTTATTTGCTGTTGCTCTGTCTATCTACAACTACAATCAGACTGGTAAGTATGCAAAGTTCTGCTTAATACGAAGTTAGTAGCTTTTAGTGACGTGAGCAAAGGCATTCATAATGTCTAATTAAATCTCATTACTTCAGCAATATTATAAAACCCAACAGAATGCCAAAACCACCATCTGCCTGCACCTGCGTGCATACGTGTTGTAAATATGGTTTCATTTTGTTTTTGATTACTTATGTCCTCCATTCTTATTGATTTCTCTCTGCACAATTTAAAATTAGTTCAACAAAAGGTCAATAGAACATGTAACACTGTAACTGGAGTTAAAAGTGAATTGCTGGGACCCTTTTGCTTAATCGCAAAGCAAATTGCTAGAGATTGACAGTTGGAATGGATCATAATGGACAAATATTTTCCCAGTTCAAAAGAATCTTTCAAATTCAAATTAATACTGATTATTCGGATTAATTCGGAAAAATACTTATTATTCATTTTCATTAAATAATCAGTTCAGATCTCAATCAATAAGTTATCTTTTTTAGTACCGTCTATATCTTTTAGTACCAATGCTGTTAACTGAAACATTTCATGTAAATATAGAAGTTGTTCACCAGGATTAATTTACCAAAGTTGCAGAATTTCCCTGTTGACTGCCTGGTCAAAAAAAAGCTGCCACCAAAAAACAAGCTCACACACTCTAATATGTTGTTGGACCGCCTTTAGCTTTGATTACGGCACGCATTCTCTGTGCTATTGTTTCGATAAGCATAAACAATGTCACAAGATCTATTTCCATCCATTGTTGCAACAATTTTTCACCAAGATCTTGCGATGATGATGATGATAGAGTCTGACCACTGTGCTAAGCCTTCTCCAGCACATCCCAAAGATTCTAAATGTGGTTAAGGTCTGGACTCTGTGGTGGCCAATCCATGTGTAAAAATGATGTCTCATGTTCCCATAACCACTCTTTCACAATTTGATTCCGATGAATCCTGGAATTGACATCTTTGAATATGCCTGTGCCATCAGGGAAGAAAATAACCATTGATGGAACAACCAGGTCACTCAGTATATATTCAGGTAGTCAGCTGACCTTATTCTTGGAGCACATACTGTTGCTGAACCTAGACCTGACCAACTGCAGCAACCCCAGATCATGGTATTGCCCCCACAGGCTTGTACGCTAGGCCCTGGGCATGATGGGTGCATCACTTCATCTGCCTCTCTTCTTGGCCTGATGCGCGCCCATCACTCTGGAACAGGGTAAATCTGGACTCATCAGACCACATGACCTTCTTCCATTGCTCCAGAGTCCAATCTTTGTGCTCCCTAGCAAATTGAAGCATTTTTTCCGGTTTGCCTCACTGATTAGAGGTGTTCTTATGGCTACACAGCTGTTCAGTCCCAATCCCTTGAGTTCCTTGCACATTGTGTGTGTGGAAATGCTCTCGCGGTACCCTAAGACTCCTGCCCACTCTTCAGACAGCGAAATGATGGGCGCTTGCTTTGGATGGCCGCGACCGGTTTCTCTGTACGGAGGGTTCCCGAACCTCCCCCCCGTCCCATTTGTGTTCTCATATGTTATGACCGATACATGTGCTTATATGTTTTTGCAGTGGTTTTTTCAGCACCTCGGCTCGGCTCCCTGTAGGGGGCTGGGCTGAGTTGCCTTTTTTTTTCCCCTGTTCACCCCCCCTCCTATTGTGAATCATTTCTATCTGCTAAAAGGGGCGCTGGTAAAGCCGGCTGCTACCGCGGTCTTCCAAATCCTGTAATGTGTTAATGTTTGTAATTGTTTGTATGATCTTGGATTGGTTGTACCGAAACTTAATTTCCCCACGGGGATTATTAAAGTATCTCTTATCTTATCTTATCTTATCTTACTTTCACTATTAAACATAGCCCTGAGTTCTACTGTTGTTTTTCTTTGATTTGATTTCACCAAACGTTTAGGTGATCACCGATCACGATCATTCGGGATATATTTCCAGCCACATTTCTTCATCGAAGACTATGAGTCCCCACTATCCTTCCCCTTTTTAATAATGCATTGGTTCTTAACCCAATTTTAGTAGTTTCTGCATTCTCCTTAGATGTTTTCTCTGTTTGTTGCATGCTAATGATTTGACCCTTCTCGAACACAGAAACAACCTTTCCACGACCAAGAGATGTGTCTTTCGACATGGTTGTTTATGAAATAAGAAGCAACTCATTGCACCAGTTGGAGTTAAATAGCTTGTTGCCAGCTGAAAGATAATCGCCCATGCAGTAATTATCCAATCGGAGGCTGATACCTATTTGCTTAGTTTAATCCAGGTGGCAACTTTTTTGGGGCCAGGCAGTGTCTCTCTACAGTTTAGAGCCAAACCACTCACCAGGTCTGCTCTGCCATTTCGACGGGCCATTTGTGGCGACACTGGTGTGCTGTGGTGTTGTCAGGACGTTTAAATGGCCTGAGGTGACTGATGATCGGGTAAGGGATCATAATGATGAAGGCCAGCACCCATGTAACAGCAATCACACGGTAGGCATGGGAACGGGTCTGCCACGCCCGTGACTTCAGAGGCTTGCAGATCGCACTGTAGCGCTCAATGGCTATGGCAACCAGGTTAAATGTGGAGATGCTCACTGATGTGCCTGTAGAAGAACAAAATATGTCACATATAAAGCCAAGAAAGTTCGCATTTCACCACACATTATCAGTTATGTTTCCTTTTATTAAAACAACAAAATTACTACTAGTCAGTATTAGACTCAGACTCATAAAAAGTTAGGAAAAAATAGATCCATGTGAAAATAATATCTGTAACCATTACCAGACTCGGTGGTGTGCACCCACATGTGGAGAACAACACAGTGTTGCGGTAAAGAAATTGGGCAAATATCTGAATGTCATGGGGAAGGAAATCATGTGAGCCTCTGCCAGCGATATGATCTTCCATCTACCAACTCAAAGGACAAGACAGGAAATTACTCTTTACCTCCTTTATCCATGTCCTTGGTGACA
This sequence comes from Valencia hispanica, assembly GCA_963556495.2. Lineage (NCBI taxonomy): Eukaryota > Metazoa > Chordata > Actinopteri > Cyprinodontiformes > Valenciidae > Valencia > Valencia hispanica. Next base: position 31,966,099 of record OY747707.1, on the reverse strand, counting down.
ATATAGGCTTTATATGTATAGGGTTGGAAGGTGGAGTGATGGATAGAAAAAGGCTCAGATGGACTTTTTGTTGTTTAAACCTCTAAATGAAGGTTTCCAGCACCAGTGGACTATTGGAAAATGTGTTGTTGTTTTTATTTTCCCTTTGGTTCATATCTACTTATTTTAATTATGCTTTGCAAAAGTATTTATGCCAGCCTGAATCTTAATGTATTTTATTGCAATTGTATGTGACAAACCAACACAAAATAGCAAAGTAGTATTAAAGGGATATTCAACAGGTAAATAGTAGTCTGTTGCCATCTTACTCAGAGTTAAACAAGTAAGAAAAAGCATTTTGTAACTAGCCCAGTCATTATTCTAATCTGGCAGCAGTCAATTTGCTTTAGTTCAGCATAAACAATGTAAGTGAATAGTAGCAGCTAGCATTTAATTTGCAATTTTTGAAAATTTCTCAATAATGATCCTAATTATTCCTGGTGACCTCAATAATCATATTGATTGCAAATGAAAATAACTAACACGAAGGAATTACAGGAGCCAATTTAGACTAGGTACTACATTACGACAAAGCACCGCTGTAAGCCGCCGCTGCAAGATGCAAGGACATGACGTAGTGCCTTCAAAAGCCACCTAAAAGCGATTTACTCTCACAGATGCTCTACATCCAGTCTGACAAAGGTGATTCTACAAAGTATTGACTCAGGATGTTGAATAACAATGATTTTTGTTATTATTCAAAAAAACTTGTTAATCTTTTTTTTTTTATGTTGAAAATTAATTTATCATCTGTCAATTTTCTTCTATTGCATTACTTTGTTCTGGTCCATCCCATAAAACACTTGAATACTGAAATACAGAATGAAAGACTATGCTTGTAGCATTCCAAAATGGAAAAAAATGTTTACAAGACTTTCTTGTCAGAAAAATTTTCACTGTTACTAGAATAGAAAAGCATGAACAGCACTCAAACAATATGAATCCTCACTACCTTTATGCATAGGTAATTTAAGCAGTTCCCAGGAGTCTCTACAGATGCATAGACAATGAGATCAGTATCATCACTCATTTGCATATATAACTCCAGCACATCCCTCAAAGGTCATCAAATTTTTCATACAAAGTGACAATATTAATAGCCTTTAAAGTTTGGGGCTTTTCAAAAAAAAAAAAATGACTGGCTTAAATGTTTGCCCATCCAGTCTATAAGAGAATATAATTAGAGACTTCTTGATGATAATAAGAATATTGTAGTAGCAAAATAAAAACTCATTACACACCTTGACTACTGGAAAATTACCACTTAGTAAGTTGAAATGAATATTACAGAAAGCATACATCAATGAACTTCCCACAATTGGAAACAGCAATGAAAATAGTCAGCTGATATGCAGCTACTCAATGGTGATCGACACCCTTTGTAATTTGATTGACGTCAGGTCAGGAAACGTGTTAGCTTCCTGATTACAGGAGCTGCATCTATTTGGAGTTTTACTGTAGCAGGACAAAGATGGGTTGCAGTGTTTGAATAAGGTTTTGTTCTCTATTCATTTTCTGCTAGAAGCAAGTCAGTCACTGCTAAAGGTATCTGATGTGTTCAAGTTTGAATGTATATTTTCTTATACAACAAATAAAAACAAACGATTACCTGATATTTCCTTAGACAGCAAAGAGAGATTTTTTTTTCTTTAGTCTAAAGTGGATTTAAAAGAACTCTAAACCCGTTAGATATATATATATATATATATATATATATATATATATATATATATATATATATATATATATATATATATTATATTATATATATTATAAAGAAATACCTCCCATTTTTTACACTATATATATATATATATATATATAGTGTAAAAAATGAGAGGTATTTCTTTCCCATATTCTAATACTTAAGAAAAATCTGCAAATCAAAACTACCAATGACAGAAAAAATGGCTAACATTCTGCAGGGAAATATGATACTACCTAGGAGAACTTCAATCCTTCAAATTCTGCACCTAAATGGACATTGTTTTAAAGCTATTTTAAATTGGCCATTTTTTGTTTTTAGTTAGTCCTAAAAAATATTGTAATAACTGGACTTAGCAGACAGTAGGTTCTGTTCAAATTTAACCTAAAAACAACAGTAAAAGTTTGTATTGTGTGGCCATTTAATTAACTCCAACTACCTTTCAGTTGCCTACAGAGGCATCCACAGACGTCTTTATCCATCCATCCATCCATACTATACTTGTCCTAGGCCGGTACCTATCTCCAACGGTCATTGGGTGAAAGGTAGGATAAACCCTGGACAGGTTGCCAGTCCATCACAGGGCTAGATGTCATTATATGGATGCATTTTCACCTTTCAGTTTACAGCCACATTTTTGATTGTTTATATGGATGACAGTGTCATATTTTCTACATCAATCCAGTGAAATTGCTGTCATGGAGGAATATGATGTTGCTCTTTGTCCATTTTATTAGGACGTGATATGCAGCCTAACTGCTTCGCTTTGGCAGATAAAATTGTAGTGGAATATGACTAATATTCACAAATCTACTGCTCCAATGATGCTTCATTACCAGCTGGAGCATCTGGATGACAGATTTAATGCCAACACATCGCCACTGCTGGAACAGATCCCCTGCGTCATGTAGTGGTTGACTTTGGTCAGTGTTGCAAGCTTTCACAAACAAATACATCAAAGCCTTGGTCATAACACCCAAACCTGGCATGGCTTCAAACCTAGTAACCGTGTGCTCTCCTAGCAGTTGTTGTGCCATTCGCCATGATGACAGGACTGGACTACAAAGACAGACCTCCTGCCGTAAGGACTAATAACCCCACAATACACTACAATAAACCCGATTTCGACAGGAAGAGGAGGAACTTCACTGAGTGAATGTAACATCATCACCCTTATTTAAGCACAACTCTCTCCTTTGCTGGCTGTGGGGTGGGGTGAGAGGTGGAATACATCTTGAACCTGACTTGTTCAAAACTTTGCAGAAGGAATCTTTGAATTACAGATTCCACCAAAAAGAGAGACAGCCTCTCTCTGTGACTGAGGCCCTACCGTCCTACTTTTGGAGAAGGGAATTGCTTTGCCGAAGCTGCTGAGTTAAAAGTTGCCTGTTTGCCCATGACCGAATTGGGGAGAACCCAACGCTCAGAGGCCCCTAGATTTCCCGACGCAAAACCTCAGCTATTTCAACTAAACAGAACATTCCTTCACACAGTCACATGTAAGAAAAACATGTGTATATGGCAGAACATGCCATTTTACTACAAGACTCCAAATGATGTCTTCACTTCTCTCTTACATTGTGAATCAGTTGTTTGAACAAATACCAAATGGTTCTTATTATGCTTAAACTAATCATAATTAGTTTAGAACCTACGGAAGCGTAGAGCTGCCACCCAGGTGAAATAAAAATAAAGCTATATCGCGTTATAACGTGATAACTTTATTGTTCGAACAATATAACTTTTTTGTTTGTACAATATACGATTACGATCCTACAATATTATTTTCACGTTTTAACAATATACATGTTCATCATGTTCTTACAATACAAAAATTATATTGTAAAAACGTGATGATATATTGTACAAACATGAAAAGTATATTGTTCGAACAATACCTTTTATTGTACAAACATGAAAATTACATTGTTCGATCAATGAAGTGTTATATATTTTTTGAACCGTAATTTTGAAAAATAAAGATGATGATGGGACAGATTAGCAACTGAGAAAATGTCTCCTCTATTGGAACTGATTAAGCTCAATTTTATACTTGTACTGAACATGGAGAGATTTTGCTGTTATTGGACAGCTTGGAAACTATTGAAATAAGCATGTGTACACTGAGAAGGAAACTAAAACGTGTTTGTTGCCATGTTGCTACCAGGTCATAGCCGCCATTTCTCAAAAGTGAGCAAACTCCACATAGACCTGATTTGGGGTTCCCAAACACAGCACATTTTACATTCTTACAATAAAATATATTGTTTGAACAATATACATTTCATGTTTGTACAATAAAATATATTGTTTGAACAACATACTTTTCATTTTTGTACAATATATCATCACGTTCTTACAATATAAGATTTTTTTGTAAGAACATGATAAACATGTATATTGTAAAAATGTGAAAATTATATTGTAAGAACATGATAGCATATTGTACAAACAAAAAGTTATATTGTTCGGACGATAAAGTTTTCATGTTATAACGTGATATAGCTCTATCTATCTTGTATTTTGGAAAGTTTTTTTTCTTCCATATTTTTCCCTTTTTCGACAAATTGTTATGATGCATAACCATGGCAACAATGTGGTTTACAGCCGGGAGCAGCTGATTAACATCGCAAAAGCTGAAATAATACCTCAACTGAAGCAACAAATCCCTGATGAGTTGATAAGGAGGAGACGTGGATGCAGAGCAGGAGCGAAAAGGAGACAGAGAAAGAAGAAGTTCAAGCCATCTCTTTCATCGATCATAATGGGCAACATAAGATCACTGGCTAACAAGATGGATGAACTCCAAGCCCTTACAAGGACTCAGCCAGAGTACCGTGAATGCAGTGTTATGTGTTTTACTGAGACGTGGCTGCTGGATCATATCCCCGACTCCAACGTCTCTCTGCCAGGCTTCCTGACTGTACGAGCAGACAGAGATCTGAAAACGAGCAGGAAAAGGAAAGGTGGTGGAGTAGCAGTGCTTGTCAACAACAGATGGTGTCATCCAGGACATGTTACTGTGAAGTGTCGTCTCTGCAGCCCAGATGTCGAACTCTTGGCAGTGAGTTTTCGTCCATATTATTTACCAAGAGAGTTCACCAGTGTAATTTTGGCAGTTGTTTACATTCCACCTTCAGCCGTTGCTGACACTGCATGTGATGTCATCAGTTCCGTTGTTGCTAAGCTACAGACAGAGCACCCCAATGCATTTGTGGCAATATCCGGTGATTTTAATCATGCCTCGCTCTCTACTACACTTCCAACATTTCAACAGTTTGTCAGCTGCACCACAAGAGAAAACAAGACCTTGGATTTGTTTTATGCAAATGTAAAGGATGCATACATGTCCAAACCAAGACCTCCTCTGGGACAATCAGATCACAATCTTGTTTTTCTCTGTTCAGAATATAAATCAGTTGTTCAGAGGCAACCTGTGACAAAACGAACTGTGAGAAAATGGTCACAGGAAGCTGAAGAAGCCCTGCAGGGTTGTTTTGCAACCACAGACTGGATGACTTTTTGCGAATCACATGGAGCACATCTTCTAATTCCACAAGTTTGACTTCAACCAAGTCAGGAAATGCTGCTACCCCCTTTGCCTCCCCCTCCCACTTGTCTGTCTCCAAAAGTCAGGTGAAGAGGCAGCTGGAGAAACTGAACCGGAACAAGGCTGCAGGTCCAGATGGTGTCAGCCTCAGAGTCCTGAAGGTCTGTGCAGAGCAGCTCTGTGGGATTCTGCAGCACCTCTTCAACCTTAGCCTAACTCAGAAGAAGGTTCCAGTGTTGTGGAAGACATCCTGCCTTGTTCCAGTACCAAAAAGATCTCACCCATCAGTCATCAATGACTATAGACCTGTTGCCCTGACATCCCACATCATGAAGGTCCTGGAGAGACTCCTGTTGGCACCGCTGAGTAAGCAAACAAGAACGTATCAGGACCCACTGCAGTTTGCTTATCGCTGTGGAGTTGGAGTTGAAGATGCCATCCTCCACCTACTTCAACCAACCCACTGTCATCTGGACAAAGCAGGCAGCACTGTGAGGATCATGTTCTTTTATTTCTCCAGTGCATTTAACACAATTCAGCCTGATTTGCTTTGTCAGAAACTCCTGAAGACACAGGTGGAACTCTCAACAATCACCTGGATCAATGACTACCTGACCAATAGACCACAATTTGTGAGACTGAAGAATTGTGTGTCAAACCAGGTGGTCAGCAGCACAGAAGCACCACAGGGGACCGTACTCTCACCATTCCTTTTCACTCTGTACACCTCAGACTTCCAGTACAAATCAGAGACCTGTCATCTGCAGAAATACTCAGATGACTCTGCAATTGTCGGGTGTATCAGAGATGGACAAGAAGCTGAATACAGAGAGCTGGTGGACCGCTTTGTGACATGGTGTGGAAACAATCGTCTCACCTTGAATGTGAACAAAACAAAGGAGATGATTGTAGATTTCAGAAGAAATAGGGATAAGTCAAAAACTGTTTCCATCATGGGAGAAGAAGTGGAGGTGGTTGAGGAGTATAAATACCTCGGAGTTCACCTTGACAACAGACTGGACTGGAGGCGCAACAGTGAAACCGTCTACAAGAAGGGACAGAGCAGACTGTACTTCTTGAGGAAGCTTAGGTCCTTCAAGGTTTGCAGCAAGATGCTGGAGATCTTCTACAAGTCTGTTGTGGAGAGCGTAATCTCTTCAGCCGTCATCTGTTGGGGTAGCAGCATCAGAGCCAGGGACTTAAAAAGGCTAAACAACCTGATAAAGAAGGCTGGTTCTGTTCTTGGGACAACTGTGGAATATCTGGAGATGATGATGCAAAGAAGGATTCTTCACAAAATCTAAAAATTATGGACAACCCTGAACATTCTCTTCATGAGACAGTCATACAACAACAGAGCGTCTTCAGTCGGAGGCTTCTTCAGTTTCGCTGCAATACAGACCGCTACAGGAAATCCTTCCTGCCAACAGCCATCATCATCTACAACAACAACTCCTTAAAGAATTAATTCTATGAGCTATACCAACACTTAATTTCCCTCTGGGATCAATAAAGTATTTTTGAATTGAATTGAATATACATGTGTAGTAACCTGCTGTTCGAAGAATGCCACAAACTTACTCCTTCATCTTTTATTGTTTTACCTCACCCTTATCAGTCAGGTAGTCATAAACATTAACTGAGACTGAACTATTTGACTATAATTATTTCCTGTACAGTCAAGATGGTGCGCCCAACTTGGTCACACAGTGTCAGTGAGATTTGGGGAGCCATTGTTTAAGTTTTCAGATTAAATATAATAGGAGTCCAAAGAACTTAATCAATTTACAGTGGGAAAAACCCATTCCATTTCAAGTTTTAAGGAAGCAACAATGGCATTAAGCTAGTGGAGATTCTCTGTCATCTACGACATGACAATCAAAAGTGTTTATTGTATTTTAACATCAGAAAATTCCAGTGACCATGTAATAAGATTTCATTAAATGCCCAGTTAGGACTGGGCATTCACTTTACAAAGGGGGTTGATCACTATTGACCAGCTCACAAGAAAAGCTGTTGAAATATCTGAACCAAGTGATATAGTTTATAAGAATGTTAATACTTAATTTTAATAACTGGATTTTTTGACAGATAAACATAATGTAGTGCATAAATGTGAAGTAAAAGAGAAATTATACATGGTTTTCACTTTTTTTCCTAAAATGAATCTGAAAATGGACGTGTGGATAAGTTTATACTCCCCTGGCTGAATTACTATTGCTGCAATTACAGCCATAGATTTTTAGGGCATGTCACTGCAAGCTTTGCACATCTTGTGATTCAAATATGTTAATTTACCTTTTGAAAATACTTCAAACTTAGTTAAAGTAGATGAAAGTACCAGTAAGCAAGTCTTTCAAGTCTTGTAAGCAATGGATTATAAATTGCATTTAGATCTCTTCTTTGAATGAACATTTTAATTAATTAATATGATTTTTTTTTACATTTATTTTTAGGTGTGGTAGAAGGTGAACCTCTGCTCATTCCTGAGTCTTTTGCTAACTTTATTTGTATTTATTTGGTTTCGGTTTTTGTCTTGTTTTCTGGATTGCTCTATTCTCCATTCCAGTATGAATATAGCTTTGCTGTCTCTGTTAAACAAAAGTCGTTCCACACTATATTGTTGCCACCCCCCTATTTTCACATTGGAATGATTTCTTCTGAGTGATGTAAAAAATTGGTTTTATAAAACAAAAGGCAACACAGAGACATACAGGACAAACAACCATACACGCACACACTCATACCTAAGGGCAATTTTAGAGAAACCAATTCACCTAAGGCCAAAAAATTCAGTTTCAGTCTCATCTGACCACGGCACCTTCTTTAACAACTTAGCAATGCCCCCTATATGGCTTGTAAAAAACTACATGAAGGACTTCTTATATTATTTTACTTGTCCCTTTTATAGACAGACCAGGTTTATAAAATGAACAATTAATAATTGTCCTATCAGCATATTTTCCCATCTGAGCTCTGGATCCTCCAGCTCCTCTAGAACTCTAGAGCTGCTTCTTTGATTAATGCTCCAAAAGCCCTGCCAGTCAGTTTAGGTGCACATACTTGTCTTGATAGGGCTGCAGTTGTGCCACAGTCTTACTTGCCACAAGATGGACTAAACAGCTCTTAACATCACTCCATGAGATGTTCAAAACTTGGGATATTGTTTTTTATTTAAATAACCCTGCCTTACAATTCTCCACAACTCTCTCAGGGCTGTTTAGTCAGACATATATGTCACAAATGGGATTAAAAAACTGTCTGTGCGATAAACTATTTTCCATACGTACCACTTGTGCGACAGCTTAGCAAGCTGCTCTTTTTTTTCTTACTGTAAGGAAGATGCAACCTCGACAGATGAAGTGATGGTACGTCTAAATGCAACATAGTGGCTGTAGTCACTATATCAATGTAATTAGCCTTACATCCTACAACAATTCTAACAATTCCTGCCTGTTTGTTGCCAGTCCACTGTCCGACGAAGTTCGGAAGCAGGATTTTCAGGGTGCATTAATCTCAAAACAACAACCTTAGTGTGGTGGTACCGTTCTTCACTCTGATATCACCCCATCCTAGTCCAAGTCCAACTACATCCGATGTGGGGAGATGATTACCATTGCAGGAGTCTGGGCCGGTCTGGCGGAAGATGCTGTATTAGAAGAGCCCGCTATATTTTGGTCATAATTGACAGTGATACAGACGCTTCCAACGAGGAGTCTGAGATGTTTATGTGTGCATGATTCAAAATTGAAAACCCACAAAGATGCTAGTTGGGCAGCAAGAGCTTAAACACAGCCATGCAGTTGGTGAGTAACATTTATTATTCAACCAGCTGTTAGACTGTATACCCAACAATGTTTCCAACAAACTCAAAATGAGTAAACATGCTTGCTGTTATTTGCACTGTTGTCTCATTTCTAATAACATTTATGTCGTTACTCAATTCAATTCAAAAATGCCTAATTGATCCAAAAGAAAAAATAAGTCTTGTTGTAGCTCATACGGTTCAAATTTCTTCAAGGAGTTGTAAATGCTGATGGCTGTGGGCAGGAAGGATCTTCTGTGGCAGTCTGTGTTACAGCGAAACTGAAGAAGCCTCTGACTGAAGACACTCTGTTGTTGTATGATAGTCTCACAAAGAGGATGCTTAGGATTGTCTATTTTTACACATATCTGTTGTTTGCACAATTTTTTATTTGTCACTTTTTGTAAATAGCCTGTTTTTCAATGCACTAACAGACATATATATTTTGTAAATATTTTAAAATGATCTTGCTCAGTTGCACATTTCTTGAACTGGAGTATGCTATTTTTAATAAATTTACAGTAGTCTGGTGCTGTAATTTTGTCCTTACTGTACCCTGTTATTCTTCATTCTGTTTTTATGTTGTTTTTATCTGTCACTATGCAGCTATTACGCTTGAAATTCCCCAGTGTAGGACTATTAACGGAATTTTTATTCTATCTATTGCATTATGACCTAAATTGCTCACATTTCTCAATGCATATGCACACACCAATATAAAAAAGCTAATATGTTAGGATTTTCTTCTGAAATAAATATGTTTACAAATATTTCTTGTTATTGTGCGTTCGTTGTATGCATTTCTATTGTCTGTCTGTATGTTTAAGTAATGAATGAACTACAGTTGGTTTTTAGAGCTTGTAAAATACATTTTGTGTTGGTGCTAGAAATTTTGTCTGTGCAACAAAACCAGCAACCTCTGTAACACCAGTGCTATAAGCTAAAAAAGTTAACATACAGCCCTGCCTCTCCCTGAGCTGTCTGTTGTGTTCTTTGGTGTTGATTATTTTGTTAATGTCTAGCAAATTACTAAAGCCTTCACAGAACAACCAGATTTGTAATTAAATTCAATTCAAATTCAATTATACACAGGTTAACTCTTCTTACTGATTAAATAACTTCTGAAGGATGTTGGTTGCATTTTATTTAGGGGGAGTAAAGGATTCACATATTTTTCTTTGTAAACAAACTTTGGAAAAACATGTTTTATCTTACACTAGAATTAAGCACCACATGGTGCTACTCTATTACATAACACTCCAATCAAACATATTAAAGTTTGTGGTTATAATGTGACTAAATCTAAAAAATGTTAAAAGGTTATATATGAATATTTTTTGTAAGGCATTGTACTAAGGATAATTAATGTGTAGATACAAACTGACACATATATGGACACCTATATGTGAGTTATCTTCCAATGCTCTCTCTTTAGGCAATAACAAGGTCAGCGTTCTATCACCTGAAGAACATTTCTAGGATTAAAGGACTGATTTTGCAACACGACCTAGAAAAACTCATCCATGCGTTTATCTTTAGTCGGATTGATTACTGCAACAGCATCTTGACAGGTCTGCCTAAAAAGTCAATCAGACAGCTGCAGCTGATCCAGAACGCTGCCGCTCGCGTCCTCACTAGAACCAGGAAAGTAGAGCACATCACCCCCGTTCTAAAGTCCTTACACTGGCTCCCTGTAGCTCAGAGAAATAGACTTTAAAATACTTTTACTAGTTTATAAAACATTACATGGCTTAGCACCAAAATATGTTGAAGACCTGTTGTCATGGTACCAACCACCAAGACCACTCAGGTCCTCCAACTCTAGCCTACTAAACATCCCTAGACTCAGAACTAAACATGGAGAAGCAGCTTTCAGTTTCTATGCTCCCCTTATCTGGAACAGACTTCCTGACGAGTGTAGAGCTGCTGAAACTCTGAACTGCTTTAAATCGAGACTAAAAACCCATCTGTTTAGAATTGCCTTTGAGTAAATGCTTGATGTTATATGTATGAAATGTGTTCATGCTCTCTTGCTTTTTTTATTTTTCTCTTGCTTTATTGTGTATCATGTATAATGTGTGTTTCTTTTATGTGTTTCTTTTAAATCACCAAATCATGTAAAGCACCTTGAATTGCCCTGCTGTTGAAAGTGTGCTATACAAATAAAATTGCCTTGCCTTGCCTTGCCTTTATTGCTGGAAAAGAGGAATCACACTGAAAATCTCAGATTTTGTTGTTTCAAGACAATCTGGAGCTTTAGCGTTTTTGTTTTAGAGTTATTCCAAACATGATGGTTCATACATAATCTCGACAGAAATGGCTTATCGTCGGGTCAAGGCAACTGACCTTACATCTTCAAGTGCTCATCCCAAGATATTCTGTCATAGCCAATCACATAGCTTAAAATTCAGTTAGAGCTGATATAATGACTTTTCAAAGTACTTTTGAGTAAAAATGATTCAGATATGAAGGGAAGGTTACAAGGTGAAGATTTTGCTCAAACTGAGCAAAAGACGCATACAGCTGTGCTATTTAAAAAAATATTTGAATCCAGACATTACCACATGCATAGCTCAGGTGGCACACACACAGCTACAGTAGGGCAAAAAACTGTTTGGCAGCCACCAATTTGTGCAAGTTGTCCTACTGAAAAAGATGAGATGTCTGTAATTTTCACCATACGTAGAATAGAATAGAATAGAATAGAATAGAATAGAAAAATCCTCTATCGTACCACAAGGAGGAAATGAAGCTGTAACACCAGCAAAGTGACAGCTAATATAAACCTTTAGATTCACACAATAAAAGTATAAAAAACAGAATTAAGAAGAATATATGTTCCTTAAAGACAAAATTACAAAACCAAAGTACTGTGCAGTTATTAAAAATAAAGAGGCATACTCAGACTTAAATGTGCAACTGAGTAGGATAATTAAGAAAAATATTTACAGAATGTGTATGTGTAGTTGTGCATTAAAAAGTAAACATATTATTTACAAGAAGTTAAAAATATAAACTGTGAAAAACAGATGTGCAAATAATAGCATCAGAAATGTTACTTGAAGTGAGATAAACAGTGCGAATTACAACAGGGATGTAAACATTATTGGGTTTGTTGGGAGAGACGATAGTTATAGAGTCTAACAGCTGCTGGGAGGAAGGACCTGCGAAAATGCTCCTTCATGCACCTAGGATCCAGCAATCTGTCACTGAAGGAGCTCTACAGCTCAGCAACATCTTCATTCATGGGGTGGGAGACATTTTTCCATCAGGGATGTTATTTTGGCCAGAGTCCTTTTGTTACCTACCACCTGTACTGAATCCGTGGGGGCATCCTAGAACAGAGCTGGCCTTCTTAAAGAGCTTATCCAACCTCTTCCCCTCAGCTGTAGATAAACTGCTGCTCCAAATTCCTAAGCCAAAAAAGATGGGTGATGCCACCACAGGGTCTAAGAAGGTATTTAGGAGTGCTTCCCGGACTCCAAAAGATCTCAACCTCCTCAGCAGGTAGAGTGTGCTCTGACCCTTCCTGTAGAGAGCATCAGTGTTCTGGCTCCAGTCCAGTTTATTGTTCAGGTGAACACCAAGGTACTATAGGAGTCCACTGTCTCATTGTCGACTCCCTGGATGTTCATCTGTGTCAGTGTGGTGGGTCTGCGACTACAGAAGTCCACCACCAGCTCCTTGGTTTTCCCCGCGTTGATCAGGAGGTGGTTCTGCTGGGAACAGTCCACAAAGTCCTGAGTCTACTGTAAGTATTCTGAGTCGCCATCACTTGTCATGAGGCCGACAATGGCAGAGTCATTAGAGAACCTCTGAAGGGGGCGTGTGGGGAGTTGATGGAGAAGTCTGCTGTGGAGAGGGTGAGAAAGGTGCCAGCACAGTTCCCTGTGGGGCCCCTGTATTGTAGACCCGCCTGTCAGAGACACAGCACTGTGTCCTCACATACTGTGGGTGTCCTTTGAGGTAATCCAGTATCCACTGAGACATGTGGTGGTCCACTGCTGAAAGCTCCAGCTTGTCCCTCAGAAGTCCTGGCTAGATGGTGTTGAAAGCACTGGAGAAATCAAAGAACATGATCCTCAGAGTGCTTCCAGGCTTCTCCAAGTGAGTCAGAGCTCAGTGCAGTAAGGCAAGGCAATTTTATTTGCATAGCACACTTTCAACAACAAGGTAATTCAAGGTGCTTTACATGATATGGGGATACAATAAAAAAAGCAATAAAACACAGACAGAGTATATAAAGTAAAAACAGCAAGAAAGCATGAAACACACACAAAACACATGATACATAAAAACATTACTCAAGGGCAGCTCTAAACAGATGGGGTTTTAGCAGTGATTTAAAAGAACTCAGTGTTTCAGCAGCTTTGCAGTTGTCTGGAAGTTTGTTCCAGATTAGAGGAGCATAGAAACTGAAAGCTGCTTCTCCATGTTTGGTTCTGATTCTAGTTGTTGAGTAGAGTGGAATTAGAGGACCTGAGTGGTCTGGGGGGTTGGTATAGTATCAGTAGATGTAGGTAGATGATAGCGTCATCCACCCGATGCCAGGCTGGTAAGCAAACTGCAGCGGATGAAATTAACACCTCACCATGGGGCAAAGATGGTTAAGAACTAACCTCTCGAGGGTCTTCACCAGATGCGAGGTCAGGGCTACCGGCCTGTAGTTGTTGAGGTCCTTTGGATGTGAAGTCTTTGGTATCGGTACCACACAGGAGGTCTTCCCCAGCTGTGGTACTTTCCCCAGCTTCAGGCTCCGGTTGAATAGATATCCCATGATGCCACACAGTTCATCTGCGCCGCACCTTAGGAGCTGGTAGCTGATGCTATCTGGACCTGCAGCCTTTCGTACCTTGAACTTTCGCAGCTAATCCCTCACTTGAAGTGTTAAAAGGGACAAGATGGGGGCAGGAGGATATATGATGGAGTCTTAAGAAGCAGGATGTATGTGTGATGGCTGGGAGCTGAAGGTGTGAAGTCCTGGAAAGAAAATAAGGCAGTCCTCAAAGATGAGGGGGGTTGCAGCAAGGGAGATGTTGCTGGGCAGGGGTGGGTGACTGGTCAAACCTGTTAAAGAACTGGTTCAAGTCATTTACCCACCCTGAGTCTCCTGTAGCCTGGGGGGTTGGTTTGTGTCCTGGAATTGTCCGCAGGCTCTTCCAAACCCAACTAATGTTGTCCTGCTGCAGCTGGTCCTCCATCTTCTTCCTATAGATGTTTTTACCTTGTCTAATTTTCCATCTCAGTCTCTTCTGTACAGCTTTCAGCTCCTCCTTGTTTCCAGATTTAAAGGGTCTCTTCTTCTCCTCGAGTAAAGCCTTTTTTCAGGGTTGATCCGGGGCTTGTTGTTGGAAAAACACTGTACCTTTATGATGGGGACGGTGTTGTCCACACAGTAGTGGATGTATGTCAATATCATTCCCTAGAGGAACACAAAGGGCGGCTGTAGCTCAGTGGTAGAGTTGTCAGCCTTCAACCCAGAAGCTGTGGGTTCGATTCCAGCTTCCACCTGCTACACTTCACCTACCTTGCCTACTGGTGTTGGCCAGAGGCCAGAGCCATTCCCGATGGAGCAATATGGCAACCTCGCTTCTGTCAGTTTGCCCCAGGGCAGCTGTGGCTATAATCATAGCACACAGTACTAAAGGTTTATACAGTGGCAGGAGATGAACCAGGCTGTGATCTGAGCCCCACCAGAAGAGGGAGAGGTGATGAACTGTATGAGCTGTACACTTCACCTGTGAGAGACTGTGTAAAACAAATCCAGGAAATCACATTGTATGATTTTTACAATACTTTGTAATGTAAGCTTGGTTGGCAATGATAGAGGTTAAATGTTTCCTGTTGGTCTTCACGAGGTTTTCACACACAGTAGCTGGTATTTTGGCCCATTCTTCCATGCAGATAGAGGTGTGATGTTTTGAAGCTGTTGCTGGACAACACAGACTTTCTACTCATTACACAGATTCTCTAGGCCACTCCAGAACCTTGACATGCTTTTTACGTAGCAACTCCTTCATTGCCTGTGTTTGGAATCATTGAAATGCTGGAAGATCCAATCACCTTTCATTTTCAATG
This sequence comes from Valencia hispanica, assembly GCA_963556495.2. Taxonomy (NCBI): domain Eukaryota; kingdom Metazoa; phylum Chordata; class Actinopteri; order Cyprinodontiformes; family Valenciidae; genus Valencia; species Valencia hispanica. Next base: position 31,950,922 of record OY747707.1, on the reverse strand, counting down.
CTCTCACTTTTGGAAGTAGGTTTTTGCCCAAAAGCTCATGATACATGGGCCCATTCGTCCTTTCCTTAACACGGATCAGCCGTTCCATCCACTCTGCAGAAAAGCAGCCCCAAAGCAGGATGTTTCCAGGTGAGATCTTGCATGGTGCCCCAGGTCTATGGAGATTGTCATTGATCTTGTATTTATTCTAATTTCAAAGAATTGCTCCAACAGTTTCTTCTCACAAATCTGCTTGCCTATTGTAGATTAGCTCATCCCAGTCTTGTGCAGGTGTACAATCCTGTCCCTGGTTTCCTTAGACAACTCTTTGGTCTTGGCCAAGGTGGAGTTTGGAATCTAACCCCTCCTTTCCACGGGTAAGTGGCGCATTACAGGAGCAGCATGTTTCACTTGCGTATTCTGCTGCTTGGCCCTTTCCACCTGGTGTGTATGAGGCGCATAGCAGTAGGGAAGCAGCTGTCACTGAGAGAGCATGAAATCATGCAAGATCAGCAAAATCACGCGTGGTTTCGTCAGTAAACACAACAACAAGCAGGAAAAGACAACAACATGGCTCCAAAAGGTCTGTGTTTTATGTTATGTCTGTTTTATATTCGCCAATTATTCATTGTCCTTACAAAAACTGTGACTGGGGACATATAAGATTGAGTGCTTCTCCACTTCGACTATCAACTTTTCGTCATCCATGATGACACACAAATGAGACCCTCCCGCGAGGTACTGACTTCTCACCGGGCCACAAAGGTAGTGACCTTTTTTTAAGTAAAGCAACTGCAAAGCAGCACATTTCTTTTATTTTGAACATTTCTGGATGCCGAGCCACTTGATTTCCTGTCTTCCCCTATCAAAAATGTCAAAATGTACGCGCTTCAGGGGCATACCGCGTAGAAAATAGGACTGCCGTGTTTAGAAAAGTTTATTTAGAAAAGTGCCGCGACCTGACGCTCCTGTGACCCGGCAGACTCGCGCTGCTTTCACTTCCGGTGGAAAGGGTTCTATTAACTACAGCTGTGGCTATCAGCTGCGTATGACGTGCTGCTCCTGTAATGAGCTGCTTGCGCGTCCGGTGGAAAGGAGGGGTAACTGTTTTAATGTGTGGACAGGTGTCTTTTATATAGATAACGAGTTTAAACAGGTGCCATTGATTCATGTAATGAGTGGAGGACCGAAAAGCCTTTTAAAGATGTAACAGGTCTGTGAGGGCCAGAATTCTTGCTTGTTTGTATGTGCTAAATACTTATTTTCTGCAACATTATACAAATAAATTATTTACAAATCATACAATGTCATATCCCGGATCTTTTTTACATTCTGTCTCTCACAGTTGAAGTAAATCTATGATGTAATTACAGACCTCGTTCATCTTTTTAAGTGGGACAACTTGCACAAAGTGGTGTAACAGACCTGTTACTATATATACTTTTACGTTTTCACGTTATAGGCACAAACTTCAATATGTTTTTTAGAAGGTTTTAGGGATACTATTGACTTTCATTTGAAGTATTTAAAAGGGTAACAGACTGGGAGAGAAGAGGAAAACCGAATCTCCCAAAGTCAGCAATTAAGCTCCAGAAAGCTGCCTGGGTTCTAAGAGCTTCCTTAGAAAACAACTCAACTTGTAATTTAGACCACCCCCTTCGATTGTAATGGTTCAGTTGAACTTCCCTTTTTCCCTCAAGCTTCTTGTTACTCACCCATGAGGTAGGCCACTATCTTGCACATCAGAGCTCCAAAGATGAAGTCCTTGAGAATGCTGGGGATCAGGTTGAAAGGCATGCAGAATATGGCCATCATCAGGTCGCTCATGGCGAGTGACAACAGGAAGGTGTTGGTGACAGTGTGCATGCAGTTATTGATCGTGAGCACCACGATGATCAGCAGATTGCCAAAAACACTCAAGAAGAAGATGAGCGAGTAGAGCAGGATGCGGAGTGTGTGGTCCTCCCCTGCTCAAAAAGAACACAGGATATTAAAGATGAAGTCTTTGTTGCAATGAAAAAAAAAATTTGTTTTTATTTTCATTAATTTGTTTTATTGAACAACCTGGTGACAACAGCCGCATATAACTTTACTGCTTATTATTTCTTGCTCCTTGTGTTTGTGTGGATGTTAATGAAAAGACTATATTTAATATCCTGATATGTTTCTGAAAAGAAGAGGTTTTGATTGCAATGGTGGCTGCGATAGTACTCCTAAACAGAAATTATATACCCCAGATATACTTGTAAAGTGGCAAATCGTGGACATAGAAGCAGCCAATTAGTACTAACACACAGCTCACTGACGGTCCTCCAAAATGCTGGATCAAGAGTTTCTCCAGTAATAGTTTCCTTTTATTGGTTTCTCTATAATTAAATATAAAATCATTCTTGTAACAATAAGCCCTGTGACATTAAGATGTCATATTTTCACTTTATCTCAAGCAAGCTCTTTGCTCCTATTATTTGCTTATTTGTGGTTTCCCAACTTTTTAAAGGGTAGTAAATTGCATGGACCTTTCACGACCAGACTCCACCCCAGGTGGGCGGCTCCAGGTTTGGGAATGAGAGGCAGACACTCTGTCTTTCTTCAAGATTAAGCTTAAGACTTTGTAAATAAAAAAGTCACATTATATGTGACTGTCTCTAATGACTCTGTTTTGTCTCTGTGGTTAATGCAATAGTAATTCAAAATATTTAACCATACTGCAGCTCTGATGCAATCTGGTTGTTTCCTTAGTTTCTAGAATAAGTAAAATCATACTGAAAGTTACATTGTAGCTAATTTGACCACATTTAATTGAAAAGAGAAATAATCGTACTCTATATTTGTGTAAGATGCCTGTATAATTGCCTGTGTAATATAAATATCACATTATGAACAATTGTTTTGTAACTGTACATTGCATCCTCTACCAGCTGATAAAATGAAGAAATTACAGTGTTATTAATGTACAGTATATTTAGAAAGGTCTAATGATCCAATGAACATATTTTTCTTTATATTTTCTGATTCTAGAAAAAAAGGTAATTATTTTCTTGGAAACAAAATTTTTTCTTAAATAAATCTGTACTAATTCACTATACCAAACAGCTAAATCCTATCAACCACCAGATCTCCCTTCTTTTATGTGGAGAACACCCGGGTTGGGCATACTGGATAGAATAAAATACTTTAAAAGCCAGAAGAATAGAGAAAAACCCACCTACATTAATATTGTCTAGGTCAACATTTTCTGTGCCATTCCCCAGAGTAAATAACAAGTCCCTTTAGTGCACCAAAACATCAGTTTAATGTGCTTTCATAATGTCATCAGAAAATAAATAAATTTAGGAAGATAAAGGAAATATAACTCTTAATATTGAAATCATTTAGACTTTTCCAATAATTATTATGTTCTACCATTGTGCTATAAACTGATAAGCAATAGCAATCTGTGTTTACTCTATTAGAGCCATACAACAAGTAAAAACAGCCATTTACTGTCCTAAACTTTCATGTTTTTGTTCACGTAATACAGTTCACCATGCACCAGCAAGTAATTATTTAGAGTAGTTTATTTGCTGTTTTTAAAGTTAGTCACTAAGGTGGCCTTTCCCTTGAATAAAAATAAAGTAAAATACAAAAAGGCAATCTGAGGTCTGAGGCAGAGACAGCATCATTTGGTCATATCCTCAAAAGTCTACGTTATTTTCTTTTGCCTTCACTTTGCAGCTTGCTTGGCCACAACACTCTTTCAAAAGGTTACCCACCGTGTCTGTATCCGGGGGGATTAGAGGTCCCCGTGTGTGCCACATCTGCAGGACACCAAGCCCATCACACATATAAGCTGCAATCTTCACGGATTCACAGGTAGCACCATGTGCAAGCCCATACATGACTAAAGCCCCAACATTTTTACATGGAAAGCAGGCAAATTACCTTTGCTAAAATCTGCAACCTTCTCAAACCCCTAAACAAAATGTATTGCTATTGCCACCTTTTAGTTTTATGAAAGGTATTCATGCAACCAGAAGCCCCTCGTTTGATCCAAAAACATTGTCTAAGGGGTGCAGTGATATTCCACAGTATAGTTTAGTTGGGTCATTAAAGAAAAAAAAAAGCTCTCTTCCAATGGAGGTGACGTTTTCCCAAAACTTCTATTTGCAGATAGCAAAAAGCCCCCTCCCACCCACTTCCACCTCATTAAACCATAAGCCTTAGATATTGTAGAAGACTTTTCATCTGCATATAATACAATCCAGACCAACTTTATTCTATAAAAGACATTGGTTAGGGGTTAATCTATATTTTATTTGCTGGTTGCAATCCCTTCTCACTGACAGGCAGCAGCTGGTCAGCGTTGATAACACCTGCTCCCCTGTGATGGCACCTAACCTACTTGTGGTGCTGCACAACGACATGTTAGCTCTCCACCACTGCTTGGCATTTACACTAATGACTCTGTTACCACAGTGCCAATCCATGTCGTCAAATATAACATAAATGAACTGATTGAACTGATGACAGAAGTGGAGTAGGAGGGGCTTTATTTCAGTATTGCTTTTCATCTCGTTTCGTCCTATTCTTGCAAAGTTAAGCAAGCCATGCAGCAGCTGCAGTTTGCTGTTTGGTTTATCTTTTAACATGTAGTTCTAATTAGATTTCAATTTTATCATTTTGAAGAATATTACTGTATTTAATCTTTCCTTGCTGCCAGAAACTTTGTTCCACCCATGTTGCTCCTGACACCGAGCATTATTAATTACAAATAACTTTTTGTTTCTCATTTCAGTTCTTAGTCTCCTTTAGTCTTATTTTTCCCAAATTTCGTTATTCTTAGTTCCACTCTGTTTAGTCTTTCCTTATGCTTTCTTAGGTTTTCTTTTTTGTCCTTCTGTGTTGTGTATGATGTATTTGTAATGCTCATAGGCTTGAATGAATAATTCTTACTCAGCCTAGGAGAAGAACATGGCTTTTTCCTTTCCTTCCATTCTCAATTATCTAGCATCGATTGACAGGGGTTCACTATAATGTAGTGTGGACGCACATGAGCCTGGCTTGTTAAGCATTGCTTGAGTTAGTGGATTTAATCCACCTGAGATTCGTTCGTGAAACAGAATAAGCCTGGCGTGAATCGTTAGACTAATTCAAGCAAGGCTATAGGCCTAGACTTTTTTTTTAGCTCGCTTCATGGAACAGCCCTCAATATCGCAGCTGCAAGATAACTACAAATAATAACATAGTGAACCAGGGAGTAATGTAATTGCGGTGTTGATAAACAAATAATCCCTCTATTGTCATGTTTTGCAGTTTAAACTGGACCCAAAAGCAGCAGAGTAAATACAAAAAATGATTTAATGAAAAACCACACGGAACTTACAGAAACTCGGGAGGGTACAGGCAGCAACAGGGAAACACAGGAACCAGACGGGCAACAAGGAAGGCAGGAATCAGGCGGGGAAGAAAGACGGACGAACCAGCGAGTTGTGACTGAAAGAGGGCCATATTTATACTGAGGGAGGAGAGTGAAGCAGAGAAGGAGCAAGACCAATTAAGGGAAGCGGTTGCAGCTGAGGGGGAGTGAGCAGGTGGAAGTGATTAGCTGGGACAGGAGGTGAAATGGCTGGGAGACAGAAAACTGGTAAACTAGAAGGATCTTAAGAAACTAACTAAAGACAAGACTACGGGGAAACCAGAAAGTACAGAAATCACAAGAAAGACTAAGAATAGCTAAACATGAAAATAGAACTAAATAAGGAAAATCACTAACAAAAGACAAACACCTGGGGATCACAACACAACCTCCCCCTCAAGGGCGGATACCAGACGCCCCTAGAAGTCCAACAAAAACAAACCGAACCCAACCCAACCAGGGTGGGCGGAGGGGGCCTCGGAAGGAGGGCCAGAGTCCAAAACAAAAACACACACATCCAGGGTGGGTGGAGGCCTGCGACGACGAGGAACCAGAAGACGGCGACGAGGAGGCCGGGCGACGAGGAGGCCGGGCGACGAGGAGGCCGGGCGACGAGGAACCAAGAGGCGAGGAGGCCGGCGACGAGGAACCAGGAGGCGTGGCGGCCGGCGACGAGGAACCAGGAGGCGTGGCGGCCGGCGACGAGGAACCAGGAGGCGTGGCGGCCGGCGACGAGGAACCAGGAGGCGTGGCGGCCGGCGACGAGGAACCAGGAGGCGTGGCGGCCCGGCTGCGGAGCAGAACCTTGTGGCGTGTCCCTCTGGTCACCCTCGGCGGAGTCTGGATCCCGAGGCGTGTCCCTCTGGACACCCTCGGCGGAGTCTGGATCCCGAGGCGTGTCCCTCTGGACACCCTCGGCGGAGTCTGGATCCCGAGGCGTGTCCCTCTGGACACCCTCGGCGGAGACAGGAGCCCGAGGCGTGTCCCCCTGGACACCCCCGGCGGAGACAGGAGCCCGAGGCGTGTCCCCCTGGACACCCCCGGCGGAGACAGGAGCCCGAGGCGTGTCCCCCTGGACACCCCCGGCGGAGACAGGAACCCGAGGCGTGTCCTCCCAGACACCCCCGGCGGAGACAGGAACAGGATTCAGAGGCGTGTCCTCTGGAGCACCCTCTGCGGAGTCAGGAACAGGAACCAGCGGTGTGTCCCTTGGGACACCTCCTGTGGAGACAGGAACCCGAGGCGTGTCCTCCCGGACTCCCCCGGCGGAAACAGGAACCAGGGGCGTGTCCTCCAAAACACCCCCTGCGGAGCCTGGGATCAGAGGCGTGTCCTCTGGGACACCCCCCGAGAGCTGGCAGACTGTCAAGGCCGGGCCGAAACTAGGGGGCTTCACCTGGGGTCGAGGCGGGAGAGGCCTCCCCAACTGGCCAGAAAATGTTGCCAGTTTGTTCCACTCCGCCTCTTCCCAAAATGCAGTCAACCCCAGCTCGGCCAGTAATGGCGACCAGGGCCTTAGCAAAGCCAACAGTTCCTCTGCAGCCCCGATCCGAACCCAAGGCGGGGAGAGAGTGGCCATTAGGTCCAAATGCTGCCTTAAATACAGGCGCAACGTGGGGAGACAGCGAGCTTCTGCTGGGTCCAAAGACTGGCTGGTTCGTTCTGTCATGTTTTGCAGTTTAAACTGGACCCAAAAGCAGCAGAGTAAATACAAAAAATGATTTAATGAAAAACCACACGGAACTTACAGAAACTCGAGAGGGTACAGGCAGCAACAGGGAAACACAGGAACCAGACGGGCAACAAGGAAGGCAGGAATCAGGCGGGGAAGAAAGACGGACGAACCAGCGAGTTGTGACTGAAAGAGGGCCATATTTATACTGAGGGAGGAGAGTGAAGCAGAGAAGGAGCAGGACCAATTAAGGGAAGCGGTTGCAGCTGAGGGGGAGTGAGCAGGTGGAAGTGATTAGCTGGGACAGGAGGTGAAATGGCTGGGAGACAGAAAACTGGTAAACTAGAAGGATCTTAAGAAACTAACTAAAGACAAGACTACGGGGAAACCAGAAAGTACAGAAATCACAAGAAAGACTAAGAATAGCTAAACATGAAAATAGAACTAAATAAGGAAAATCACTAACAAAAGACAAACACCCGGGGATCACAACATCTATTTTTACTAAAATATTAATAGATTAAAAGGGCCACATGTAAATGTGATACTCGAGTTCAAAACAAAAGTTCCATGCATCTCTCATGTATTTCCTTAAAAAAAAAATAGCAACAGCTTCCAGTTTTGTCCTTTATTTACACTGTAAATTGTGCTTTTTCTGTCATATTTAGGAATGTTAATTAATCAATGACTCCATCTAAAGCCAGATCTAAAGTGGTCTTTTTGTAATCTAAATTTTGGAGTTTACTGAGGTTTATCTTAATCCGGCCATCATTAATCAGTGCTTTCTATTAAATTAGGCCACTGAGCAATTAATAGTAATTTGTGACTATTGACTCTAACACTTAGAAACCATAATGGTACAGTAATGACTCTATGACTTGTGCCAACATAACTAAGCCTGTACCTATGTTTTGATTTGCAGTAATCAGCTGAGATGTACATACATGCCTTGTGCACAGCTGGCTGGGGAGCATTATCCGAACTCCACTTATTATCTGCCTGCTTATCATAACGCTTTATAATGTTCAGATAAATTGTAAAATTGTAGCACTGTTCAGCTGTGAAAAGAGAGATTTTAAACAAATAAATGGATCACATTTAACCCATGCATGTAGTTCCAGTGAATTAATCACAAAAATTCAGCTGAACTGTTTTTGTATCACTTGCAGGCTTAGCGAAGGATTTAGGCACAGACCGGTCAGGAAAAAGTCAGCAAGTCAGTCTTTTGCTGTCTCTTTCATCTCTCACTCTCTCTCTCTCTCTCTCTCTCTCTCTCTCATTCCACACACACATGCACACACATCTACCGACATGTGGCTTCACCATCTGTCACGCAACCTCCCCTGCAAATATAAAGCTCTAATATGGTGGCTGTGCTTCTGAGAGAACATCAGGGTTACTCCACCGAAGCAGGCATGGCAATGGTAGCAACTTAAAATGTTTAATTTGGTTTATGTGTGTCTGAGCCAGAGCGTGCACATACATCTGTGTGTATAATGAAAATATACAGACACATGACTGGCAAAAGAAAGAGAGAGCAACTGTCTGTTTCTGTAGCGTCACTCTTCCTCCAGCCTAATTAAATGTGTTATACTGGCTTCTGATTAATCAAAGCCAATTAGCTTTTCCTGTGTGCTCAGTGATAACTCCCTCAGCACATTTACCCGTTCCTTCAGGCCAGAATACCTCAAAGCTCTTTCTGTGATCATCGGTGTAGAGTGGATGCATTATTGTTTACCTTGCTTGCTAATTATCTCACTGGGTGATATAATTTAGTCCAGCTCAGTTTATTTAGATAGCTCCAATTAACAAAGAAGCAGTCTCAGTGGACCATAGAGAAGAAGCAAACACATCAAGTTTAGTTTTACAGATATCACTGAATTATTTTGTTTTTTATAGAGAGCATTGGAATGGATCCCATCCATATTAAATATCAAAAAAATGATTTGGCTTCTCGCTATGAAACCCTTAAGATTTTGATCAAGAGTAGGCTATATGTAAAGGCATCTGCCATTCTGTGTGATTAGATTGTTGGGTAGAGTATGACCTGTATGTTACAACTTAATAAAGGCATTTTGTGTAACAAGTGAACAATTGAGGAAGTACCTTGATGTGCAAATACCACTGAAAACTTCAGGGGTTCTGGTTTCAGTAGAGCTCGGTGGCAAATGTCACAGTGGAGGGAATTAAGGCAGAACTCGCCAAATGTTTAGCCACAAATCCAAACAAGGACACAGAATGCAGTTTGCACAATCTAATTCCACTGGGAACCAGTTTGAAATATAAAGGATTAGATGGAGAAAAACTCCCATCAGACTCAAAGAAGCCTAGCAATGACAAAGACTGAAAGTCCAGCAAAGGATGGAAAAATAGTCTACCAAACTCCTAACACATTTCAGCAGAGCAACTTTTTAAGATATATACTTCCAAATAAAATAGATTCTTGATTTTGCTGTTTTGACATCATGGAGAGCATATTTTTAAAAGGGACCGTGTAATTCTCTACTTTAGTCTTAATGTTTCATTAATTTGACACAGTAACCAATCGGTGCAGTGCTAAGCAAGTATGATATTGTTTTCTTCGATTACAGGTTCACTATGCCCTGATTTATACTTTAGAACAAAACTGCAGGCTTTTATGCAAGTATTTATTCTCTGGAATCAATATTGTGGTCATACTGCAAGAAGATTACCAGAACCCTTTTCTCTTGACATAACCTCGATATAATAAACACAGGCAGATCTGGACTTGCTCCTCTGGCTTATTTAGTCATAAAGACTGATAAACCTATGGTTAAAATGTAGGTAGGTAGGGTTGAAAGACAGAATCTGTCAGGAACTATGGTGTGGTGCATGGACCCAAGCGCAGACGCCGTGGAGGATCTGGAGGTCTGGTGGACGGCCAGAAGGGGGCCCCCTGAGGACCTGGAGGTCTGACGGACGGCCAGAAGGGCGGCCCCATAGGACCTGGAGGTCTGGCGGACGGCCAGGAGGGCGGCCCTTTAGGATCTGGAGGTCTGGTGGACGGCCAGAAGGGCGCCCCCTGAGGACCTGGAGGACTGGCGGACGGCCAGGAGGGCGGCCCCTGAGGACCTGGAGGTCTGGCGGACGGCCAGGAGGGCGGCCCCTGAGGACCTGGAGGTCTGGTGGACGGCCAGAAGGGCGGCCCCTGAGGACCTGGAGGTCTGGCGGACGGCCAAGAGGGCGGCCCCTGAGGATCTGGAGGTCTGGTGGACGGCCAGGAGGGCAGACCTTGAGGATCTGGAGGTCTGGTGGACGGCCAGAAGGGCGGCCCCTGAGGACCTGGAGGTCTGGCGGATGGCCAGAAGGGCGGCCCCTGAGGATCTGGAGGTCTGGCGGATGGCAGGAGGGTGGCCCCTGAGGACCTGGAGGTCTGGGGGACGGCCAGGAGGGCAGCCCTTGAGGACCTGGAGGTCTGGCGGATGGCCAGGAGGGTGGCCCCTGAGGACCTGGAGGTCTAGTGGATGGCCAGGAGGGTGGCCCTTTAAAGGACGGCAGCAGGGCAGACAGCCCGGGCGGCGTCCTGTGGCTGGACGGCGGTCGGGCGGACAGCCCGGTGGTCCTCCTATGAAGACCTGGAGATCTGGCGGACAGTCGGATGGAAGTCCAGTTGCCAGGCTGAGTTCTGGTGGACAGCCTGGTAGTCCTCTTCTGAAGAACAGGCAGCGGCTGAGGAGCTTGTTTGGTTGACGGCGACGAAGAGGCCTGGCCGGCTGGGCTGAGTCTGGTGGCACAGAGGCCGGCTGGGCTGAGTCTGGCGGGTCGACCGACAACGATCGGCGACGAAGAGGCTCCAACGACGGGGATGGGTCATCCTTGACCCTCCGTGGGAGCTCTAGCGACGGGGACAAGTCCTTCTTGACCCACCTCGGGAGCTCTAGCAACGGGGACAGGTCCTCCTTGACCCTCTCCGGGGACTCTGACGATGAGGTCAGGTCCTCCTTGACCTTCCCTGGGAGCTCTAGCCACGGGGTCGGGTCCTCCCTGACCCTCTCCGGGGACTCTGGCGACCCATGGGGAGACGCCAGATGCTGGAGAACAGCCAATGCGATGGCCAGGAAGATTGCAGGAATGGTAGAGGCTGAAACCGGAACTGGCTCTGAGACTGGAACTGGCTCTGAGACTGGGACTGGGTCTTAGACTGGGACTTGCTCACTGGCAGGAACAGACAGGCTGACTGGAGGAGCTGGTCTTGACTGACTGACTGGCTCACAGGCAGGAGTGGGTGGAGCCGGTGTGCTGATCACCGCATGGAGGACCGGAGGCGAGCGGACAGCTCAGACTTCCACCCTGGAAGCGGTTCTGCCTCGACGGCGTCGCCGTCTGCAGCGAGGCGCTGCATCCCCCCTGGAGCAGAGGTAGGCCACCTTGTCCCCATAAAAGAGCTCAAATAGCTCGTCCTCGTGAGAAGGACCCGCTCCTGCGGTGGCAGATGATGCTGCCGTTGTAGTCACGTCTGGCTGGCTGGCTGAAGCAGGGGGAGTGAGAGGAGCCCTCGGAGAGCCAGCTGGAAAAGGGGCGAAGACGTTGGGGGAGGGAATCGGTGGTGCGTGCAGCGTGGAGATGTAAGCGACGTTGGTCGAATACGTGCCGGCTGTTGAGGGAACGGATCATCTCCCAGAAGGAGATGTCAGCTCTTCAGCCACCACGAGAACATCCTCCGCTGCTTCCTCCAATTCCTAAACATCGAGTGGGCTGATGGGGGAAATGAGCCGGGGTAGAGTTTCAAGGAGGAAATCCTCCGCTCCGGTGAGGCGAGCCAAGGGATGGGTGAAGCACGCAATTTTGTCCAGCCGACTCCAGAGCGCCCGCAGGACCTCCGGGTCTTTGGCCTCTGCTGGGTCCATTTTTTATGGCCGGATGATTCTGTCAGGAGTGTGGTTTGTGAAGCATGGACCCAAACGCAGATGCCGTGTAAAGGTGCAAGGCTGTTTATTGAAGAGAGTGCTGGTGGAGGAGGTGATGGTGATGACGGGAGGAACGGAGAGACAGGACAACAGATGAGCAGGACGGGTAACAGCAGGACAACACACCATGGAGGCAACGATAATGATTTGGCGCTGAGTGAGGGGAAGTGACGGGTTATGAAGGTAGAAGGTGAGGAGGATCAGGTGTGGATGATTGAGACACAGGTGAGGACGATGATGAGGAGAGGGTGAATAGGGCAGCATGACAGAATCTTATCTTTGAAATAAAACATGTGATCCAGGCAAATCTGACAAAAAATCGGTCTGATAGTCTAAAAAAAATGTATTCAAGACTCCACAAGGTTTTATTGGTAAATAACATAACAAAGACAAGATAAGTCCACAATCTGATAGATATTTAGAACTTTTTTTAGGAAGACTGGGCAATAATTGCCAGACTAATATGTAGGATGCTAGCTCATATCTAAGAGAAATTAAGACTGAAATTCACTCAGTAAGACTCAGTAAGATCTACAACCATATTAATAGAAAGTTGAGTGGATGGAAAAAATATGGTAGTTATTACTGTGCCCCAGCACAGTAATAACTTGAGCCTTGTCAAGGTTTTCAAGAAAAAAAAGTTTGAAAATCCTTTTTTTTCTTTGAAAAATATTAGCATCTGTAATATGTAACCAGTTGCCGAAGTTGCTAAAAGCACCAAGACTTAACCCTCATTCAGTTTCTGTCAGTTTTGACTGTGTTTCTACAGCTCATTGTTTTTTTAAATCTTAGAATTTATTTTGAGATGTGCCAGAACGCAGCTTTCGGTCAAAATTTCTTACAAACTCATTGTACTCTTTCTGACAAGCAAAATGAAGTACGTAACACAAACAATAAGGAAGATAAAGACATGAGCTGTTGCAGAAAAATAATAAAGTGACAAAAAAATCTGAAAACAGCCAATAGCTCTGACATGTTTGGAAATGTATAAAGGACATATATTGTGAAGTATTAAAAAATGACTTCTTCATAAATATAAAACAATAGATTATAGTAGTCTATCATCCCCTGTGGCAGACAATTGGCAGTCACATCCTTTATCTGGAGAGCCAGGGGGAAAGACATTTACAGGCTGCCAGATGTGTTATTACAGAATGACTAAATGTTTGATATGTGTGAAATGCTAAAACTCAGTGTTGTGCAGCTAAAACATGGGAAATGGTTCTTCATGATAAAAATAGATGATGCTACGGTTATTCAAAATGTATTCCAATTACTTATGCTGAGACTAAATATAACTAGATATACCCACAACCCTTGTGTAAATAGGATGATTAAAAGTGGTCCTAATATGACGCATAACTACATCTGAATAGTAGAAGTGCTACTAGTTTGAAAACTAATTTAGGACCCAACGAAAACATTTCAACTAATACAGTTGAACTTCATAAAGTGCAGTCACATTAAGTTTGAAACTTTTTTAACTTATTTTAATAGAAAACAAGATTTTATGCTAAAATGGATTAAAATGTCACTCTTCAGATTTGCATCATATTTTCCTTTAAATTATGATTACTAAAATATCAACAGCCGAGCAGCTGGTGCAGAGGCATCCCACACAAGGCAAGGCAATTTTATTTGTATAGCACACAACAAGGTAATTTAAGGTGCTTGCACAGTTAAATGTATAATATCATGTTCCCTTTTCATGCTCTTTAACTCTACAGTGCTTTTCTCTGAAAGTGATATATTTCTTTAATCTACAACTAAATTAAAAGAGTGACTCAATACAGATTCAGAGGTTGATTTAGCAATTTTCAAAATTTCCCATCCATCTAGCCTATTCTTCTTTTTTTGGTCTGCAAAATTGTGTTGACCCCTAACTATGAAACACAGTTTCACTAAGAATAAAGCAGGCAGGAAATTGCTGTACTTATCAACACTTATTCAACACAGGTCTAGTAATATCAAGGTACGCCTAAATGTGAATTGAGGAAATAGGTGCATATCAGTGAAAGTAATGTATAAACATGTGGTAAAAACATCCCCAAATCCATGAACATTATACTTATAAGAGAGGCATTGTGAACAGAAATGAAAACGGTATTTCTAACGTTTTTTTTTCTGTATTGGCTCTGCTTCCTAACTTTGGGTCTGCTTTGCATATTATTGCTACCAGAATGAATGTTAACAAGATAAAATCTTTGTTTTAATGTTGAGAAGATTTGGGTCACATCTTCAGTGCAAAATAAAAAAATAGATCACAATTTACACATCATATTCAAAGGTTTCATTCACAGAGAAACCGTGTAATACTTCTTCTTTTTGAAATAGGACTGTTCATTCTGAGCTGCATTTGCACGGGAATTTTTTCTCCAACCCTCATTGCCTGCATTAGCCACAGAAAGGAAATATACAGCAAAAACGTCTTTTTTATGTCACAGACTAAACTAGAAAAGCACTCGGAGAGCGCAGATCTCCACCAAGGCAAAGGTCTGCGTTTGATTTTGTGGCCAGGAGAGAGCAGAGTGTGTCTCTGCTAGAAAAATCTAACCATTAGCCACTCTACTACATGGTGGGACACGTACAGGCTTGTGTTATTTGTGGAGATAGCACAGCAGCAATGCATTTTTTACACAAGAAAGAAGAGGTGAGCAAGAAACGGTTGGAATTTGTCTTTGGAACACCGCCAGGGAAGTATAACGCTAAGTTAGTTATTTTTTCGAAGGCACAGTAAGAGTCTCGCTGCTGTTTGCCAATCAGAGGTAAGATGATTAAATATAATGACTATTATTGAGTAAAGCCGCGTTCACACCGGTCAGCGCGTCCAGGCAGCAGGGCAGCTAGATTACATGCAAGTCTATGGTATCTACGCATCTAGTGGGCGTCAAACTGCCAATCAGCAAGTCGCGCGCGTCGGCGCAGCTGGCATCAGCGCGTCCGCGCGTCCACGCAGCAGACGCCCCGACGGTCCGTCGGGGCGTCTGCTGCTCAAGTTGGGAAAATTGAACCTTCGGGCAGCAGACGCGCGGCGTCAACCAATCAGAGCAACTCGTTGTACTGACGTAGTAACTCCTTCCATGGGGGAATTGGCAAATTTTTTATTCAAGATGGAGGACAAACTGATCGTCGCTGTATGTAATGTCCGTGAACTGTATGACCCGTCTTCGTCTTTTTACAAAGACAGGAAGAGATCGGATCTGATTTGGAGGAAGATATCGGAGGATATTGGAGTGCCAGGTAAGCAGTTAAATATATTTCTTTTAACTTTCAACGTTGTGTGGCTTCATTAATTAAAGCCCAAGCCACTCTCTCGACAAGATCCGCCATGTTGTAAACAACTAGCAACAGACAAATCCACGCCCGCACGCTGACGTAATGACGTGACGCGCTGATGCCCCGACGCGCCGACGCAGACTACAAGTGTGCAAGCAGCTGGGTTTTAATTTTAAAGCGTCGACTTTCGTCCGTTTGAGCGATTTGACGCCTAGACGCGCTGACCGGTGTGAACGCGGCTTAAGACTCCTAATCCTGTCGTTCACCACCACTCCGACAAACTTCAACCCCTTGAAACAGGAGCGTGATGGCATTTTTTTCCACGAAAAGCACTCACAAGCCATTCATTCAATCTAGAAACAACAGCTAAATTATTGAAAAAAAACAAAAGAACGAGTGAATGAAATCTTTAAGACAAGGTGTTGTTAACACGATTGGGGGTTACTCTGAAAAGATAAACCCAAACACCTGATAGCTAGTAAATTTGTATTCTTCTAATATACTAGACAGATAATTGTGTATTTTGTTCAAAGTATACCAATGAAACTGGTCATTTTCATCTGACTTTAAAACGTTTCCCCTATCGTCTTCGGTATAGTATCAGATGTACATGAATGCTGGAACAATGCTGGAATGTTATCATTATTATCAAGTCACTTATCTTCATGCACAATAAATCCAAGACAGATAAACAAAAATGTGACAGCAGCTGTATTGATGATTCAATTGAAAAGTCAACCACCATAAAAAGGCTTCCATGATATATGCAGTTAAACTTTGAATTAATTAACAATGAGATTTATAGTCCAGTTGTAATCCTCTAAAACATCATCTATTTCTCTTTTACATCAGCTATGCAAGACATCCATTCACTTGAAAATATGCAGATTTTTTTCTTTTTCTGATCCACCCCTCTTTGTGTCCTAGTATCTCTCAGAGAAGACCTGGCAGTAGTGCTCCTGTACATCCTTGGTGTTGGTAAATGTCACAGTCGGGAGCTAATCCAGCATGGTAAATGCCATCTACGCCTTGTCACTCAGCCATCAGAGGCCCAGAACTGTTGATTGATGTAAAGAACAAAACCATTTTCTATTGAGTGACAGACTGCAACACACAGTCCGCAGGGGCTGTGGTCACAGCGGTCAATGTAAAAAAACAACATGTTGGTGGCTTTTGTCTTTAGAGGAAGTATGGGGTTAACACATCACCCCTCAACAGGCAGAGTTATATTGGAAGGTGTAAGGGGTGGAGGAGGAGAGTCATGTGTGACAGTATTAGAGGTGGAGTTTTAAGAGCAAAGAAAAAAAGGAGTGTCAGAGACACTGGATAAACCTCCAATGTCTGTCTGATCTAAGACAAACACTGATTGAGAGAATCTGAAGCACATAACAGCATGTTGAGGATGGTGCACAAAATATTTGTGCATTTAAAGCACTGAATTTATTTGAACATCTTTTAGGAGGATCGGGGCACAGAATTCAGCCAATAAAGGGGAAATCCTCGGGACAAATCTTACACAAACTGCGCTGGTCAATGCTACAAGTTGTCACCACACACTGGTTATGTTATTTCAGCTGCAAGGTATGTCAACAAGGTATGTCAACTTGATCAGCTGGGACCTTTCTGTGTGGAGTTTGCAAGTTTTCTTGCAATGGCAGGTTTTCCAATGGCATGTACTTCATTGTTTATATATGTTTCTCTATGATTTGTTTTAAAATCTGACCACATCAGTTAGTTCTCTTTGCAGATGCATCAAATCCCAAAAGCATGCAGAAAAATGGATAGCCCAACTGGGTTGGCTGATACTCAACTCAGTCAGAACATCAAAGAAAAAGTAATGAGCAGAGACCGGAGAAAGTATCCAAATGGGATCCAAATTTGAGAGAACGGCCATGAGTAATGATGATGACATTGAGTGATCATGGACTGACAATGTCATTTGTTTTAATTCGATGGTGAATAAGGATGGCTTGCAGAAGATGGGTCAGTTTGGGGGACCAGTGGGCTAAATACAAGTCACTGAATGTCTTTAATTTTGCTGATAGATACAAGAAATTTGATATTAGTAGTTCATACTGGTCAGTTTGGATAAATTCATCAATACCTTTTATGATAACTCTGATGTAGGATTCAACACATTATCAGACAAAAGACCGGAGTTGTATCTGCAAATGCTTATGAAATTACCTCTAAGTTTAGTAAATTTCTTAAAAATTAATAAACATGTCTTGCTTATTTTACTTTAAGATGTGCTTTATGTAATATAAGAAGGTTTTGATAAGCTATATTCTTAAAAGATCTTAATAACTAAACTCTTACAGTTACATTTTGCCTTTCTATGAACTTTTAATCTGTTTTTAAATACGCCCTACACTCCTGAAGCGCTTTAGAGATGTTGCAGGTGCTTCGATGAATGCATTTGAAAAATTAGCAGTTTGTTTGAGGATTTAACAATACTCCAGCTATTATTATCAACATGGACATCTTGTGTACCTTTCAAAAATGTGTTTTATTCTGCAAAGCAAAACCCTTCACACTGTACTTTCCGCACTTCTTCAATCCTCCTGGGTCCCTGCAACCCTATCTTTGTCTTTCATGTTGTGAGAGAGCATCTGCACTCGAAAATCTCCCACTGAAAGGTACACATGGTTACAACTGTGAAAAAGGTTCAGACTAAAAGTGTCCGTGTGTGAAAAGGGTTTTATATTAATTCTGACTGTTTGACAATATTGTGATGAAAATGGAAAGCTTACTAGTGATTTGATTAAAGATGTTAAATGTAGTGTTCAAACATTACATGCTACAAATTATAAATTTAAATGTGTACATAAATGTTTTGTTCAATTGTAAAGTAACTTTAATTCAGTTAAATTCAGTTTATTTAAATGGTGCCAGTTCACAACAGATGTCAACTCAAAGCACTTTACAAGAAAGTAATTTCAATACAAAGATTCCAATCAGTTTAAAATTGTATCTAGTTTTCTATTTATAAGGAGATTGCATCGAGTCATAGAATGGCAGTTGCACCCGATGCAGACTTCAACCACAGGAATCCCTCAGCAATCCCTCACACTGTGCAAGCATGTAGCGACTGTGGTGAGGAAAAACTCCCCTTTAACAGGAAGAAACTTCCAACAGAGCCAGGCTCAGTAGGAGCGGCCATCTGCCACGACCGTCTGGAGGTTCAATAAGACAAAGCAGAGACACAGGAAGAACAAAGAGAACTGATTTAAGAGTACTTTCTATATTGAAGAAAGTACTTTCAAATTTACTTTAAAAGAACAAGACCAAGAATATTTAATGAAGACTTTAATTATTTAATTCAAGGGGTGCCTTGTGGGGGCTTTTGCTCCATTTCTGGCCAATGACCTCACCTCCTGCATTAATTAATCCATGGAGTTTATGAATAAGCATCTCTCTCATTCATATGGACCCACATTTTACCTCAAATTTAGCTGCTTATCCAAAGACAAGAACCTAGATCCTTTAAATTTGGAGAAACTCATGCAGTAATAGAGACTATTTATTGCACATATGGAATCAGAGATGATCAAGAATTCCAATCAGTGACACCCAACTGTTCAACCTCAGAAGTAAAAATAGGAATGAGAGGAAACTGCATAAACATTTAAGGAGTATGTTTAAGGATTAATTCAATTCTTGTAAATTTTTGCAGTATTGTAGATACTAAATTAATTATTTCTGGGGCTAAGATTAGCAAAGACTATGTTCTGACAGAACCCTATTTAGCTGGAGCAATTCATTATAACCAACTGCAAATAAGGGATATATTTAAGTTCACAGGTAAAGTGCTAACTTTTATAACAAGTATTTTGAAAAGATCAGTTCTATTTTCTTGCATGTAGAAATAATTTGCCCTTTCTTCTCCTCAAATAACCGTCTTAAAAATAAACCAAATGTTAACGTCAAAAGCAGTAGCCTACCTGTGATGAATTTTATTCACTTTGTGTGTCCAAAAAGAAAAAAAAGATTTGTTTGTAATTATTTTTGATTGAACTGATTAAATATTTAATTTAAAAATATATGTAACTGAGTAATATGCCTGCGATGGACTGGCGACCTGTCCAGGGTGTACCCCGCCACTCGCCCCATGACTGCTGGAGATAGGCACCAGAACCCCCCACCCCCCGCAATCCTGTACAGGATGGACGGGTACAGATAATGGATGGCTGGATGGAGTAACATGCAATACATTGACATTTATATTCAAAAGTTTTATGTCCAAAAAGGAATATCAAGAGGCATTATTATTACTTTTTGTATCAAAATTTGGTTGTGGGCTGGGTTATCTTGAGCCCTCTACCGCTGTATTTCTTGCAACACACCCCTGTTGGTGTGTCACACAATGTTCTGCCGGATTCCAGTTTCCCCTGAACACCACAGATTATTCTTTGAAATAATTGAAACTAAAACACATCGAAAGTCTATAAACAAGTCAGTCAGACCATGATAGGCCAGATGGGACACTTTTAATAAATGAATTCTCTCTGTGACCATTATTATGACTTTAACTGTGTTCTGGTTGGTCCCTCTTCAATTAGGACCCAACTATACTTCAAAATTATACTTTATTTAATTTTATATAAAACAAAGAATAGTATCAACCCTCCATAATCAAGAGTTAATTTTTTTGTCACGTATTTTAAATGGGTAATTTCTGCAAGTTACTTTTTTTGCTGCAGGTTAGTTGCCTGTTCAGCTCATCAACTCCCCTCCTTAAAATTAGGATGAGGAATAAAACAGCAAATAAAAGCCTCTCTTGTTTAACTAGAAGGGAGCACAACATTTATGCATGGGCTGATCTTGTTATTTTTTGTAAAACGGATTTTGTTTTATTACATTGCATGATATTACGTGGTTATCTTTGTGTGAATCTTACCTTGCCTGTCACGCTGTGGTATGAGCAGCGTAGAAGGGTTGCCACAAGAGATGTTTGATGCCGCCAAGCTTCCATTGACCGCTCCGCTCTGCATCAAGTCCTGAAGCACTCGGACGCACTCTGAGTCTAAAAATGTCTCATTCCGCAAATCAAGATCCATGCCTCTAACTTATCAGTTTTAATATGATCTGAAATGTTTTAAATGAACCAAAAAAAATGGTCACATCTACCTTCTATCTGTATTCTGTAACGCGTCCGAAATGTTAAAATAAGTGGACTCTTCTGCCATGCTCCAACCCACTTACCTAACTTATAAGTAAACTAAGAAAAAAAAACAAAATAAGAATTAGGAAAAAAAGGTCTCTATGGTTGTCCTTTTTTGCCAATGTGCAACTAAAGACCCATCCTGTTTGGCGGCATTCCTAAATGAAGGATCTGTGCGCACTGAGGGGAAGGAGCGCGGCGCTGTGCGCTTTTGCCAAAAGACCTGCACGGAGAGAATGTGTGGTCAGCGCAACGGAGAGTGGATTTCTAATGTCATAAAGTGTTTACATGGCTGTGTGTGTGTGTGTGTGTGTGTGTGTGTGTGTGTGTGTGTGTGTGTGTGTGTGTGTGTGTGTGTGTGTGTGTGTGTGTGTGTGCATGTGTGTTTGGGTGTGTATGAGAGAAAGGGAGGCAGAGAGAATGAGATCAGAACAGAACAGGCGATTCTGTTGCATGATTTACGAAGCATCACTTATTAATAAAAGAAATGGCACTATTTATTGAATAAATTGGCTATTTATGCAGGAAGATTTAAATCAAGTTATTTAATCAGTAATTTATACTGAGACCTTTCTGATTAAAAACAACAGCATCTCATTCTAAATAATCATTGCTATCATAAGGATCTAGCATTTCTGAAATGTAGCCTATTAAACTTTAAACATTTGTATATTTAGGCCACATGTAATTTTGGCATCTGAAGACAGGATGTGTTCATACAGCCAGTTATCCAATCCACTTTTCAACTTGACAGGGTTGTTTTCAGATTTAATTCACAATAAAAATGTTTTCACCTTATTTAAAACAGGCTGATGTCATGCGCTACGTTGCAAAAGTGGACGGAGCAGTTTACAAGCTCACTGGTGCCCCCATGTGGAGAGTAAGTATACCTCTTGTGAGAAGATTCGACGACCCATCTATGATCTCTTCCTGAAGAAAAATAGGCTGATCTGCACAAGTCGGCGTTTTAGAAAAGTTTTATGCAGAATGGCTTATTGTCTTCACGTTATAAAGAGCCGAACCGAGGTTAAACTAGTGCCTAGGCAGAACTTATTTTGGTTGGACGACCTCCAGCACTTCAGCCACAACATTTTTATTGATTTTTATTGATAGGCTGTATTTTTTTTAAATTTACAAATCACATTGTACACTTGACTTAAATAATTTGGACAATAGATGAAGTTCATTGTTTTGGTATTTAATTTCTACAGCAATTCTATAGAAAGAATACAATAGAAGTTGTATGAAGCTTTCCTGACCAAGAAGATAAGGAAGGATGAAAATAACTAAGATATTTATTGATCTTGTTCTACATGTAAATAGAAAACTGAGGTGATAAAAAAATCGTTTTTTTTTTCTATTGCTGACATAATTTTAAATTGAGTATTCTAACAGCTACAGTGAAGTGGGAAAATGGAGACAGCTAGAAAAAAACATCTGTTAGTTTACTAAAACTACTCCCAGAATGTGAAGCCTAATTCACCACCAGTTATTTAACTCAAAGACATGTATAGTGTTGCTTTATAATTAGAATATAATATAAATAATCAACCAAAAAATAAAGCACTACTTGCTCGTTTTTTGTTTTTTTTTTCTTCAAAAACAGACACAGCATGATGTCCATGCAATGTTTTCTTAGCTCAAAGACCGGCTGACTTTATTAAACTAGCTATAAATATGTTAACATTACTTTCAAGCTGTGTAGATTACTTACATATTTGTAAACAGATCACATGAGAATTCTGTTTGTGTTGTGACCTCAGCAGAGGGCCTGAAAAAGCTGCAATGTTCTCTTCTCTCCCCGGCAGACCCGGAGGTTTACATTGCTTGTTATTGTCCATCAAACCCTTCTTTACACAAAACTCATGAGATCATGTGATATTCAGTGTACATTCTGCACCCTAATTTTGGATTGTCACCATGCTGATTGCTTGCCAAGTTACTTGTAATCTCTGTCTATTAATTGCACATAAGCATAGTTTAATAAATAAAATTTGCACGGTGTGATCATTTTCTTTCCACCATCAAAGGTGGTTTTATTTAAATTTCCTCATGTTGCTTTTCCTATTCTTTTTTTTCCAGACATCACTTTTCCCATGATTCATAGTTTTAAACTGTATTTTTTGGAATAGATTTTCACAAATCCCAATTTGCTGTCAGCAATAAAAACATCATTTAGAAAGTAATTATATATTTCCTCTATAAACACTCTGAAATAGAGGTGGCCTTTTTGAAAAACGATACTGGTCACAAACACATGACGAAATATTAATTCCTAGCATTACAGTGGATGATTTAGTAGACCCTTCTTCATCTGATAAAATCATCCAAAGACATCAACAATAAAAGCTGAGTTTTATTGTGCTTGTAATCTGCCCAAGAAGGCATGGAAAGAGTAATAACTATCATTTTTATTAATGTATTTTATAATCAGGCATATTTACAACATGTTAAAATGTTGATTTCCATCAGAACTATTCAGATGCATTTTCTGTGAAATTTCTTTTTCATAGAAACACAGTCAAGGCTGTTTCTTTGAGGCGCAGCACATTCACAATGCTTTTGTTGTTCTTCACTTCTGTTCAACTGGTTTCACTGCCCTTCAGCTATAGAACAGGTTTATACAAATAGATATAGATTTTAGATGGTTGTTATTTTATTCTATTGCAAAGTTTTTAAGTCTTACTTTGACTGAAAATAAGGATAAGGACATTTCATAATCTCCAAGTGGAGGTTTTGATCAATTAGTTTGTGAATGTATCATGAATGTATTCTGATCATCAACCATTTCACTGGTGTGTTTTTTTATCCTATAACCACTGAATGGAATATTAGAAGGCAATAGGTGGCACTGGATTTCATTGAGAGATACTAGACTAAAGAGAGGATGAATGCAAATGCATTACACCCATATAATTTTATTTGTTAAAAATCGCAATAAATGTCTTTGTTTAAGTTAGAGGAAGAGTAGTTAATTGATTGTTATTTTTATTAAAAGGGAAGCTTATCTTCTCAGTTTGTATGTTTGAAAGGTTAAAATGTGGCTGCTCCCCAAGGTTTGATGCTGCTGTAGCAAGCAGACCTCATCTACTTGGCCTCTAAACACTCAAGGGACTCCCAGATGAGAAGAGAAAAAATAAGACCATTATTTCAAGCAGGGTCTCTATAATCTCTCTCCAGTTTTGAGTGGCTCCAGCAGGTCATGTGCAAAGCCACTTACCCCAGATAAACAAGCCTGTGAGGATCCCAATCAAGATGAGAAGAGAGACTAGTGCTTCTTTCTGAGTGAGGTAATCGCTGGCATGGCGTGGAGCATTGATTATGGAAGCTCCAGTGTTGATGAGGACTAGTTGAATATAATCACCGCCAGGGTGGTACTTCACAATCCATGTCTGCATATTCTGATAAGTCAATATGTCCATACTTTTTTCCTGTTTCTGTAAACACCCTTCCATTATGTTACAGATCAAATAAACATCTGCAGCCCTGGAAGGCTCATCGATATAGGCAGTCATCATCAGAGGGGGGGGGGGGGGGGGGGGGGGGGGCGACATTAAACAAGCTGGTGATGGCAGGTAATGGATAGGGGATGCTTCTGCACTAAACTGAGCTAAAACAGATTTTTGTGTCCTAGCAGTCCTATCCTCTTCTGCCGCTTGGCTCTCAAACTACTGGGATCGATTGACTAAAACACTATTGGAGGTCAATAGAGAGTGGGAGGCTGCATGGTGGGAGTCATGTGTTGTCTCATAATGGGGTATGTTCTGATCACCAGCCCAGCCCAGCCCAGACAGAAGTGCTTGGTATGGAGGTAAACAAGATGATATAGTATCTGGATGCACACTGAGTGAATCTGATGCTTCAGACGCTTGCACAGTTAATAGTAAACATTGTTCTCATGAGATTTACAGTGCAGCAAACATTTAAATTAGCTGATTCCCTGCTATGAGAACAGATTTGCATTTATCTGACCGTAAGTGTGCCAATGTTAGAAATGCCCCCTTTATTAGACTACACTAGACGAAAAAAATTAAGCGCTGGAAAGTAAAAAATAAATGTGGAAATTAAAATGTAAATAAGTAAATACATTTGGAAATAAATAAGTACATGTGAAAACAAATAAATACGTTTGAATAAATAATTATGATACATATGTATTCATGTCCCGCAACCATGTACAGGCACAGATAATGGATGGATATATATATATCTATATCTATAGATATAGATATATATATCTATATCTATAGATATATAGATATATCTATATATATATAGATATATATATATATTTATTGATATAGGCTGCACTTTGGCGCAGGTAGCACTGTTGCCTTGCAGCAAAAATGCCCAGGTTCAAATCCCAGCCTGGGGTCGTTCTGCATGGAGTTTGTCTCTAAATTGCCCTTTGGCATGAGTGTGTGTTTGTGTGTTTGTGTGTGTGTGTGTGCGCGCGTGTGTGCGAGTGTGTGCGTAGGTGTGTGTGTGTGTGCATGGTTTGTCCTGTGCGTCTCTGTGTTGCCCTGCGATACACTGGCAACCTTTCCAGGGTGTACCCCACCTTTCGTCCAGTGACTGCAGGAGCACCAGCCCTTCCGGAACCCTGCAGAGGATGGGTGGGTATAGCTAATGGATGGATGGATGTCCTCATATACATCTTTTTTGGCAGGGATGTTCCTCCACAGTATAAAGCGGTAGAAATAGCCAAGCATCATGGGGATTTTTATTTCCTCATTTATTTATTGTCATCTTTGGCAGGGGTGGTCCAGGGTTATACAGCCTTCTTAGGTTTAAAATCATTCTCCAAACATGTAGTTTTTTCATTGTGGCCAAACAGCTCAATCTTTGTAATATCTTAAAATAAAACTTCTCTGACTTGTCCATATAGTTTGTTTGGTTGTAATTTGATTTAGGATTGATTTAGGATTTGGTATTTCTTTTTTTCTGGTATCATACCAGTTCATGGCAAGCTCAGGCCATTGTGGTTCATCAATTTAATTTCACAGGAGGTGAAGGTTTGTGTCAGATGAGCTAAACTTTGGCAGAGTCAGTTAGTTGTTCAAGTGGGACTAACAATCCAAATACACATCAACATTGGTTTTGGAATAAATAAAGCGGGCTAATATTAAACTTGTTGAATAATCCTCACCCTATCCCTACTAAAAATGTATGGACTGTACGTAAAAACCGGGAAAACCACCAATTTAAATAAACTCCACAAGTTCTATCAAGGAAACCGGTCAAATATCCAGGCAGAATTATGCTAGGTCCTGGCTGATGGCTAATAAAAGTGTGTGATCTTACTACAACATTCTGTGGGAGATATGTCAAAAATGTCAATATGGGGATGTTTACTGTATAAATTTAGGCATAGATGTATGTCTTCCACCCTATCTGGGTCAAAAACGGTTCAATCTGATTTTCGAGTATAACTGAATAAAGTTGTGAGAAAAGCTGGAAAATGAATGCATCATGATCATACTGATTCCCCCCCCCCTCCCCCCCGAAATAGCTAAAAGAAGGAGCAATTGCATTTTGTACTATGCCATATTTTAGAGTTAAATATTATTTTTCCTAGGTATATGAGATCCTTAATGAAACACAGACAAAATCTGTTTAAACATTAGGAGTTTCTTCCTAAATGTTTGCTGTACAACATATGAAATGTAATGACTTTTAACAATGAATTGTTTTCAGATGGTCAGTCAGATGGTTGTGCTTGCATCATTATTTCTGCAGTGTATGTACAAAGTGAGCGGGGGTAATGTGATATGTATTCTTGCAGGCTGCTGAAGGAAAATTGATGTCTCGTAGGTAATGGATTTTTGACATCTTTTCACCTACCGTTAGGATATCTCTCAGCATGCATTACTGCTCCCTGTGGTAATATGCTGTAAAAGGTACAAGTGTGCCAAAAAAGAGACAATAAAACCATGTGCAACATATGTAAGTACAAATACCTATAATAGCTTTGCATCTGTGAATGTTTTTGTATGTAACTTATTGACATTACTGGAAAGGTTTTGTGAAACACCCCAAACAATCTTAAAAATAAATGAATGTTTTATTGCAGTAACATAAACTTATGACTTAAAAATCTAATACATTTGTTCGTAAAGGTTTTGTGAAATATCTGTTGATTTATCACATAAAAAAATAAAAAGATATACAGTAGTTATCCATGTGTAAAAAAACATCTTTTTTCTGTATCTTTGGTAGTATTGATTTTATAATATGTTTGTTGAGGACAATAAATAGTAATAAACTGATAAGCTAGCCATACAAAACACCATCACTTTGTTGAAAGTATGACTTGTTTAAATCTCCAGTTGGGTTTCTGGGATGAATTTGTTGATCTCCATGATAGTTGTGGATTGTAAATTGGCTTCATATATTCACAACTGATTGTCCATCCTTCTATCGTCTGATAGTTTTCTATAAAGCACATTGAATTGCTTATGGTATGACTAATGCCTTGCCTTATTGTAGATTGTATTAATTCAAGTCTATCTCCCATCAAAATATAAAAATATAAAATACAAAAAACAAACACGATGTGTTTTTAGAAAGTTTCAGTGATTTTACTATAGTGGGTGTTAAATGACTGTTCACAATAAGTTGTGAAGTATTTCTGTTTTCAGATTACAAAACGTTTGTTTTGTCATGGAAGTGTGATATGGAATAATACCTGTGTCCAAAACAGAGCTTGTTACTGCTACATAGTTAAAGAACTTAAAAATAAACCTGTTTAACATACTGTTTTCTGCTCTACGGTATTGCCTTTTTAAAGGTTATTGACATTTGCATTTCTCCATCTTAACAGAATATAAATTAAGCAGCATAGTGATCAATTAACTCTCAATGTTTGCACATTTGTTTTTCTTGGTTTTGCTTTAAATGTTTGTCCATTCCTGAACACAACAATGTATTGGCTTGATAACAATCATGTAGAAAGAGTAGCCATAAACCTGGGGACAACACCCACACTTAGAGAACTTCAGTGGGTTTCAGCATTCAACAGCAATTAGAACAAAACCTATCTGCTGCTTCAATGATTCACTGAAAAAAAAAAAACGTAACTACATGCTTTTCCCTGACAAATGTGTTAGTTATGCTAAATTGAAGGAATGAATTTAGCTTATATTGTATATTTTTACCATTTAATGACAAGAATGTCCCAGGTTAGTTTACAGAAAAGCAAATTAGGTCCAGTTCAAATCAAACCTACTTCAATCCTGTACAGTCAAGTTTAGATGGAAATCCAAATACAATCTAATTCGACAGAGAAACCAGTAAAGTTCATTTGCAAACAGATAAAAATCAAAGTGAATGTTTCAGTTTTTTTCCCCTTCAGACTTAAAAGGCAAAATAAAATTAACAGGTTACAAACTTTGCTCCCAGGATGTTATTTCTCTGTGTACCAAAGGCCAGGACAGAAACACTGAAAAAAAAAGCTTTTAAATATGCTGATTGTCATTGCTAGTGACATGATTGTTAGACTCAACAGCACGGCAACAGACACAATTAAAAGGGTAGTAAAGTTTATTTGAGGAAGTTTTATAGGTCGTCTCGGGAGAACCAGGAAGGAAGCGCCAGGAATGGGGAACTCGGAAAGTTGATGGTTTGGTCTCGGAGCTTGAAGGAGAGGTAAGTAGGAATCTGTAGTCTGTTGATCTGTGCATGTATAGGCTACTGATTGTTGTTGTTGTTGCAGGTGTTGGAGCTGGTGGAAGATTGGAGCAGATGACAGGAAGTCAGACGGGCGGGCAGGCGAGCGAGCGACACTCAGGATGGATGGAGAGGGTACCAGAGGGGAGGTGTTGCAGAGGCTGACCGGGATAAATGCTGGAGAGGTGGGGAGATCCAGAACTGAAGAATCCAGGAGTCTTGGAACGAAGGTAAGTGGAACTGCGGGAAGATAACTCTGGTGAGGATCCGAACGACACGAAGGAGAAACTCTTACTTGGGTTTTCGTTAGGAAGTTGGCCTAGTACCACGCTGACTGCGAGAACCATCTGGCGTCATCTTGCAGCACCCGCTCCCCTTATGAAGCTGGTAGGTAACGAGCCTCAACGAGCTGCACCTGTTCAGAGCTGCATGCCACGCCCCTGTGAAGAAGGTGAGAAAACACACAACCAAAAGACACAGAAACCTAACAACTAGAACCAATTGTAGAATGATCTAAAAGTTGAGGAGATGGTGTCATTGAACAGTTTTAAAATCTTTTTTGACCAACAAGAGGACATAAACCTCTGGCTGCCGGTATGTTATGTGATTTGTTTTACTACAGACAGATATTGTATCCAAATGTCTAAATGTTGAAACTGTCTTGTTTGTGTCTTGTTCTGCTGCTGTCTAGTTTAGGACAGTCTTGTAAATTAAATTTTTCAATCTCAATGAGTTTTTTTATCTGGTTAAATAAAGGTTGAATATAAATGGAAACCTGTTAATGCTGAATCAAGATGATTTTCTTCACATTGCATCTTCATAAAAGCCTGTCGTTTGTGACATACTGTATCACATCTGACTATTTTCTATTATTTCCATGTTAAACAGAAACTTGTGACAGGACATCAAAACTTCTTCTATCCCAGTGGCCCACAGCCTCCCAAATCAAACCCTGACCTTTATGTAAAACATTCACAACATCTATGACTTAGTGTTCTAACACACTAGACAACAAATAAAAAGAATCAGCAATAAACAAACACCATCAGGATGCGTGTCACTTCATTTAGACTCTGATGTCTCTACTTTAATTGCTGAGCTGCCACCTTCACCATGTAGGCTACCTTTGACCACAAAATGGATGACTGCTCACCCTCTGATGAAAGGCTGCACATAGCCATCCCTTCCACAGACAGTCATAACACGAGACACTGTTAAATAACTCAACCTTTAGGCTCACCTTTGACCTGTCAAAGTCCGCGCGGAGAGATGGAGAGGAGGGAGGGAGCTTTAAGACGCAACAACAGCTTATCAGTGACAGGTGAGCTCCCCCTTTGGAATTGGACGCCAAGCAGAGACGAGCTGGTGAGTAAATCAGCATATACTTTTTTAAATTTTAAAGTTTTAAAAGAAATTATAGCGTAAATGTATTTGAGGACCCCATTTCTATCAGTGGATAGAAATGTAAGATTTAAGAAACCTGTTAAACAGAAAATCTGAGATGCTATTAACATGCAACGAACAATACAGCAACAAAAAAACAAACATTATTGCTTACTTCAAACTTCCTGATGACATGTCTGAATTGAACATCAACCTCTTTGGCTTCTTAAAATGATGATAAATTACACATTTCAGGTAATTGGCTACCAAGGGGTGAAGGAAAAAAAAATTAATCTAATTGTATAAACAGACTAACGTTCAACAGAGATTTTTGTATTATTGTTATGGTGAATTAATTTGTTCTTAAAAAGCAAACAATAATACATTACTTGCAGATAGTAAGTGTTTAATATGATCCACTTATTATTAGAATAATCTAAATTCATTCTGTTCCCATTTGGACATCTGAAGTAACCAGTCTAGAGGCAAGTAAAACTAATGCAATTCATCTTTTTAGCTTTTCTGACAAATCTGTACAAGTTGTGAGCTATTCTCTTAATAAAGAACATTCACATATCTTTTTTTCTCTGAAGTCAGTGTGCTATGTCACATGTCCACATCAGTACATGTGCATATCCCTTTATGGTCCACCTTTAATAACAAATGAACAGGAAAATTAAAGGGGCAATCCTTGTTGTGCATTCAAAGTCCATGCAATTAGTTTTTTTAATGGTCTACAGTCAGCTGCGCCTTCTGTTAATCATTACCCAGCTCGGCAGAATGATCATGGAAGATTAACTTCCCATCTGAAGTCATCAGCTCTTCTGTGGCTACTTTATGTGGTGTATTAAAAAGGTTTATCCTCAATGTGTAACAGAGGTCACAAGACAAGGGGGAGGCACATGAGGAAGGATTTTAAGGGGTGTTTATTTAACTTAAAAACTGCATATACTCATTTAATGTACCACTATTGTAAAAGTTGTTTTTTGATTTATTTATTTTTGTCACAATATTTTAAGTCCTAATCTCACCATATGCACCTGGTTAATTTGGGCCAATCCTTTCTACTGTTTTAAAAGCATGGTCTTTTGCAATTGTTTGTGCTGCTCAATCAATCCTTCCACATTTTCCCAAAACTGGGCAATACAGCAATTCAGTACTCAAAAAAAAAGAAAAAATCAACAGAAATAACAAGAAACATAGTGTTTTGGTAGATGCCTGTGAGGAAAATTAGAACTGCTCCATGCAAAATATGTATATGTGTTTGCCCTGTTATGTCACTTTCCATATCCAGTTAATTATGCAAAGAATGCTAACAAATTTTTTACACTTTTTTAAACTCACAAATGTATCTAATCTGCTGTGCATTTTATCTGTTCTTGGGTGTTTTCACCTAGATTCTCATCTAGGTCAATTTCATAAAGTCCAGCCTTTCAGAAAAAGTGTCAACACGATGTAATCCAGTGCAAGTTAATCCCTGTATTGCTGGATGACAGTTTTTAGATTTGAATAATAATCAGACAACCCTTGTGATTCTTTTTGCTCCGGCTAAAGCCATGTCTACTTACAAGCCGAGGGTGATTTCTCTGACTAAGAGTCCAGGTCAAACATTTGGCTTCTTTTTGAGAGCGGAACAAAATGAGGAAGGTCACTTGATCCGCTGCCTGGAAATGGGAGGTCCAGCTGAACTAGCTGGCATGAAAGACGGAGACCGCATCCTCCGGGTCAATGGAACATTTGTTGATGGGCTGCCCCACTCAGAGGTGAGCAGGCCTTCAGAGACACCGCAGTGCATTAATCAAATCGATAATGACTCCGACTCCTTTTTGTTCTGACTTCTGTTTCCCTTGGACAGGTAGTGGAACTGGTGAGAAACAGTGGGGCATCTGTCATATTCCACATCCTGGATGAATCGTCTTACAAGCAAGCAAAAACTTTAGGGGTAAACCTTTCTGACCCCCAACGCACACCGGTTGCCAATGGAGTGGCCAAAGAGCCTCCAAAACCCAAACTCTGCTACTTGGCCAAGTCTAGCTCAGGATTTGGGTTTTCACTTCGCTCAGTAAGAGGTAAGATGTGAAAATTCAGTATAGGACAACTGCACAAAAAAGATCCCTTGTAGCACCATTGTAATTTATTGGCACCCCTGGTAATCATGTGTAAAAAGCCTTACAATATGTTCATTATTTACTGCTGCAGCATGACTTCACAGACTGAACATTTACTGCAGAAAAACTCCATCTTTGATTTCAATTCACAGGGGAGAAAAAAATCCCAGAGTTTTTTCTTACAAAATCTACAATTCTTACAATTTATGCCCCAAGCAATTCCTATAAATTTAATCTCACTGAAGCATTTTGTTGTTTTATACCTTATATTTTAGGGTCATCTGAGTTTCTGTAAACTTCAAGTAAGTAATCCATGATTCCCTCTTTCCCTGTGGTATTGTATAACAAAAAACAAATTTTAACTAGCCACTATTCTGAACACAGATCCAAGTTTATGCTGACACCACACACACACCAAAGCTCAGAAATTAGAGCACTTGAGCCTCTTTGGCTCAACATGTTTCCATAACAACCAGTTTCTTATCAAAAGACCCTGGGAAGTTTGAAAGTATGCAAGGTAACATTCAGAAATACCAGGAGATTTTAAAAGAAAAAAATATTTTTTAATGTTGTATTTTACCTTCTGAGTAAATGTTCTCTAATTAAGGTTATGTGTTCTAAAATGTTCTGCTTAGGTCCACATTGCTGCAATACAGATACATTTATTTTAAGGCTATTTCACAACTTTACCAGGGTTGCTAAAATCTGAAAAGTTTCAAAAGCGTTTTTTTCTGCACCACATTCTGTTCTCTTGAGTGTTTCAACAATATTATGCATTTATTATTCTTTTTTAGACCTGATCAACTGCAACATCCTTCTCACTGTGGCCATTAACATGATAGCTACCAGCCTCTTGGCTCCCATGAGAAGAATGTTTACCACAAAGTCAAAAGCATACAGGCTCAGCTATGACTGGAGGTCCTATTAATACAAAGCCTAGTTATTGAATGGAAAGATAGAATTGGTTGATTTTACTGTCATTCTTGACAGATCTATTATTGAATTAGTATTTCAAGGGTTCTGTAATGTTTTACAGAGGTTTTACAATCACAGTGCTGATAGAGACCCTTTGGCTACCTAGCAACAGAGCTGAATGAACTCTGAAAAGATTAAAACAAGCTGTCTGTAAATAAAACTAAAAATTCCAATTAAACCTTCAATTGTTTAGTTTCAGCAAGATTATTTCTTTGGAAAATGATAAAATCATGCTTTTAACTTTTACATAAATACATTTTATTTGTTTATTATTAGATCTTTTTTTGGTCTTTGGCATTGGATTTGATCTGACTACATCTACTGAGTAGCTTTCCCTAGTTGTTTTATTTCCAAAGAGATTCAGTTTTGTTTAGAAGTTTTAGACACAATAATTTGGAAAAACAAAAACAAAAGAATATGATTGGAGGCATTCTAAATGTCTATTGTATCTTTTGATGTACTTTTATAATGAGAAGCCATCAAATGGCTTTTTACTATTAACTTAAAACTGCAATAGATAACAGAAGCTTTGCAGATTCTCCAAGCCAATAAAAAGTATGTTTATCCCCATTTCAGTGATGCATTATTATATTGTTTTCTGTTACCAGGCGAACCAGGACTGTTCATGACTGAGGTGGTCTCAGGTGGGGTAGCAGACAATGCTGGAGTCAGAAACGAAGACCGTCTGCTCGAGGTCAACGGGGAGAACATAGAAAACTCCACACATGATGAAGTGGTGGAAAAGATCAAACTAGGGGGGGGGAGCGTCATGTTGCTGCTTGTTGACAAGGAAACAGAGAAGTTCTATCTCAACAAAAAAGCCAAGATAGGATCATGGTCTGCAACAATTAAGTTTCTCCCACTGCAACCACGCTTCATCTATATGATCAAAGGATCAGATGGATATGGATTCCTGCTCAGAGAGGAACCAGGCCAATCAGGCAAGGCCAAAAGTAACACTCTGTACTTTTCACTGCAGAGAGGTGGTTGTGGTTTAACAACATGCTCCATGATGTATTTCAGGACACTTCATAAAGGATATAGACAAAGGGAGCCCTGCAGAAAAAGCTGGCCTGAGGGAAATGGACATAGTTGTCGCTGTGAATGGAAAGGAGGTAGACAGTTGCACCCATGAACAGGTGGTGGACAGGATCAAGCAATGTACCAGAAAATGCTCCTTCCTTGTGGTGGACAAAGAAACAGACCAAATGTACAAGCAGGTGAGCCACAAACTTACCGTTAGTCTTTCTGGTTCTGTTTACAATGTTGACAACATGCTAATATAATGATGTTTCATGCCACACAGGGTAAAGTGTCTCCTATGCTTTTCTGGGAGGAGATGAAAGAATCCAACTCCCCACCCACATACAATGAAGCTTTGAACTTACCTGCTCCTGTCAAACCATCCACGTCTGTAAACGACACAAAGAAAGACCGGAGACTAAAATTGTGCAGGATGGAGAAGACCCCTGCTGGCTATGGCTTTCACCTAAATGGCATTGATGGGATGCATGGCCAGTACATCACAGAGGTAAGACCAACAACAATGACTGCTGTATGAGAAAGACTACTCCACAAGAACCAGATAAAAGTCACATCATTTTAGGTGGTGAAGGGCGGTGCAGCAGACAAGGCTGGTCTGGAGAATGACGACATTGTGATAGAGGTGAATGGGAAGAATGTGGAGCAGAGCACCCATGCTGAGGCGGTGGAAATCATTCGCAGAAGTGGCAACTCTTTGGAGATGCTGGTGGCTAGCAAGGATGTCTACAAACAGCTCAAAGTCAAAGATGTGAAGATCACACCCCTTCTCCTTGGCGAAATATCCAGGGGTATGGCTCACACTTCAGAGACTCCAGAACCCAACAGGAAGGAGAAACAGGAGACAAAAGAGGAAGAAGCCAGGCCCGAAACTCCACCTCACCAGGAAAAAGAGAGGGTAAGTGGTGCTATTTGCTGTCACCAGTAATATATCTAACCAGCATGGTTCTAAATGTGACAGTACGCTTTGAGCGTAATTTTAACTAATATGGCCCTCCTTCTTCTCTTAAAGATTAAACTATAATGCACAGAGGGTGACAGTGTTGGTTCTACTGGATCTAAGCGTTGCCTTTGATACAGTAGACCATACTATTCTTTTAACCCGTTTAAAACAGATTGGCCTCTCTGGTGCTGTTCACAAATGGTTCACATCCTATCTCACAGACAGGACTTTTATGGTACGTTTAGATACCTGCTCCTCTAGGGTCCATAGGATTACATGTGGTGTGCCCCAGGGTTCGATTTTAGGCCCAGTGCTTTTTAACCTGTATATGCTCCCTCTTGGCAGCGTCATCAGAAGACATGAAGTCAACTTTCACAGTTATGCTGATGATACACAATTATACATCTCCATGTCTCCTGATGACACACGGCCAGTGGATGCACTTTTTAACTGCATTTTAGACAAAAAATCCTGGATGCTAGAAAACTTTCTCCAGCTCAACCAGGACAAAACTGAAGTTTTAGTCATCGGTCCTGAGGCTCAGAGAGAGAAACTTTTACCAAAACTACAATCACTGTCTTTTAATCCCTCTTTACAAGTGAAGAACCTGGGCGTGATTTTTGACTCTGAGCTGACTTTTATTCCTCACATAAAAAATATCACTAAAATAGGTTTTTATCAGCTAAAGAAGATCGCCAGAGTCCGCCCCATTCTCTCTCGGGCCAATACGGAGACACTGATGCATGCTTTTATCTCCAGTAGAATTGATTACTGTAATGCCCTGCTTTCTGGTCTTCCCAAAAAGAGTATATCAGGTTTACAACTACTACAAAATTCAGCAGCACGTGTCCTGACGAAGACCAGGAGGCGGGAGCACATTACACCGGTCTTAAAATCATTGCATTGGCTCCCCGTACATTTCAGGATCGACTTTAAGGTTCTTTTAATGGTTTTTAAGGGTCTTAATGGTCTTGGGCCTTCTTATCTCTCTGAACGTCTTTTACCATATAAGCCTTCGCGGTCTCTGCGCTCCTCTGGCAGCCGTCTCCTTGTCACCCCAAAAGTCAGGACACACACGCATGGCGAGGCATCTTTCCAGTTTTATGGCCCTCACCTCTGGAACAGGCTGCCAGAGGACCTCAGGGCTGCAGAGAACGTTCATGTTTGTGATGCAACTTCTTGTATGAAAAGGGCTTTATAAATAAAGTTTGATTTGATTTGATTTCGGCTTTTCCCTTCAGGGGCCGCGACAGCAAATCAGCTGTCTACATTTAGTTCTGTCCTCTGCATCATCTGCCCTTAAACTAACTAACTTCATGTCCTCTTTCACCACATCCATTAAATCTTCTTTTTGGTCTTCCTCTCTGCCTCCTGCCTGGTGGCTACAACCTCAGCATCCTTCTTTTTTTTTCTTTTTTTTTTTTTTTAAAACCTCAGCATCCTTCTACCGATATAATCGTCGTCTCTCCTCTGAACATGTCCAAACTATCTGAGTCTGGCCTCTCTCTTTATCTTCAAAACATCTAACATGAGCTGTCCCTCTGATGTCTCTCTCTTATTTATACGTATATATGTATGTATTATATGTATTCTGTTTTGCTGTTACTACTGTAATCTTCATTCCTCTCTTTACCAGTGCATACCTCCACCTCTCTAGCTTTGAACCTGCACCGTACTCTTACCCCAATTCACCTTGAACTCCTCTGTCACTCTTACAGCACACCTCACTGCTGTCTCACAGCTCTCATACATGTCCTGCACCACTCTAACATGCTGTCTCATGCAATACCACAGCTCTTCTCTGGGCACCCTGTCATATGCTGTCTCTAAATCTGCAAATACCCAATGCAGCTTCCTCTGACCTTCTCTGTACTTCTCCATCAGCATCCTTGAAGCAAATATTGCATCCACAGTACTCTTTCTTGGGATTCTTTTTTTAAACTAATATGACCCTAGATTGAAATCAATATTTTTTTAAAGAATTGAAATCATGCTACAATAAACTCCATTACTGAGAAGGTGCAGCTGGTTATTTCAAGACATAACATTTTGTTACTTGCACTGCCCTGCAAACATATTCATACCCCTTGAACTTTTTCACATTTTATGTTACAACCACATACTTCAAATGTACTTGATCAGAATTCTATTCAGTACACCTAGACAGTGAAACTGTCACGGTGTGACTGTCTCCCTGTCTACGTCACTCCCTGTGACCCAATTACCTGCACCTGTCTAATGTTCTTTCATTAGTTTTCCCATTGTTGTCCTACCCTTTATATACCCCACCGTCTCTCATGCTCATGTCAGTTCCTCCTCTAACCTCCCTGTCGTGATCTCGTCATTGTCTCTCGTGTTTGTGGAAACCGTTCTAATAAAATGGGCAACAACCACTTCTGACAAATCTCTGCAAATGAGTCCGTCCATCAACTCATGACTGGAACATGACTCTAAAGTGGAAGAAAAATGAGTTGAATCTAATTCTGGACTTTGACTGGCCCAATGTATACCATTCTGAAAGTAGATCTGGCTGTATGTTTAGTGACATCCTCCAGCAGAAGGTGAACCGCTACACCAGTCTCATTCTTCTGTGACCACCAACAGGTTTTCCTTGATGAATATTCTGTTTAGCTCCATTCACCTTCCCACAACCTCTGACCTGCTTCCCTGTCCCTGATGAATAAAAGCATTATTCTGACACCAATATGTTTCACTGTGGGCCTAGTGAATTCAGGGAGATTTGCAGTGAAAGCTTCTGCCTCACATACCATTTTGCATATAGACAAAAAACTTTTAAATGTCATTCTCACCTGACTTTTTCCCTAATTTTTCCTCTGTCCCTCAAGACGGCTTCCGTCAAACTGCAAACAGGACTTCTTATTAATTTCTTTCAGCAATTACATTCTTCTTGCCACTCCTCCATACAGAGATTAGTGGAGTGTCAGACTAATAGTTGTTCTGTCAACAGATTGTGGATCTCTCCAGCTTCTCCTACAATGGGCTGATTGTCTTAATAACATGCCCTGCCCAACTTGTCAGTTTAGATGAACTTGGAAGGTTTGTTGTTGCTATCCTGTTTCCATTTTTGGATGGTGGATTGAATAGTACTCCATGAGATGTTGCACCTAACTCTGCTTTAAATTTCTCCTGAGCTTTATACCTGACTTGTCTGCCATGTTGCTATTCACTAGCATACCTCTGAGGCATCACAGAACAACTGTATTTATACTGAGATGAAATTACACACTGACAGACTATTTACAAACTAGGTTGGTTCTCATGGCAACTTTATATAATTTAAAGAAATCAAAGTAAAGGGACTACAAATGTATATCGCAATTGTTAAATTTGCAGTTTAAAATCAAAATAGACTGCATTGAAGTTTGTGGTTTTGGCGCACAGCATTGGGTAAATCTTAATACATGATTAAATTACCCTGTAGTTGGCATCCACTGATTGTGCAGGTTGTCGCACTTAAAAACATAAGTGGTCTGTAATTTTGATCATAGGTACACTTTCAACTGTGAGTGACAGAATGTAAAAAAAGAAAAATCCAAGAAATCACATTGTAGGATTTTTAAAGAATTTATCTGTATAATGGTGCAGAAGATAAGTTTTAGCACCTACAAAAAAGGAAGGATTCTGACCCTCACAGACCTGTTACTTCTTCTTTAAGAAGCTCTTCTATCCTCCACTATTTACTTGTATTAATGGCACCTGTTTGAATGTGTTATCTGTATAAAAGACACCTGTCCACACCTTCAAACAGTCAACCTCCACCATAACCAAAAATGGAAAGCTATCCAAGGACAAGATTGTACACCTACACAAGGCTGGGATGAGCCAATCTACAATAGGCAAGCAGCTTGGTGAGAAGACATCAACTGAGCAATTATTCGAAAACTGAATAAATGCATTTTAAAATCTTGGTATTAACACACAAAGCTTTAAATAATCTTGCACCTGCATTTGCGAGCTTTTGCAGCCTTACATTCCCAGCAGGTCCTTAATATCCAGTGATCAACATCTGCTGATTGCAAAGAAAACCCATCTTTTTAAAATTGCTTTTGCCAAGTAGTTTTTTTTTTATTTTGGAATTTCTGATTTTATATGTTCTGTGGTTGTTGTAATGCTTTTAATGTAAAGCACTTTGTGATTATTTCTAGAAAGGTGCTATACTGTTTAAATAAAGCTTTACTTAATTAAAAACATTTCAAGGTTCTGGAGTGGCCTAGCCGTCTCCAGACCTCAATTCAGTAGAAAATATGTGGAGGGAGTTGAAAACCGTGTTGCCCAGCAACAGCCCCAAAACATCACAGCTCTAGTGAAGATCTGCATGGAAGAATGGGCCAAAATACCAGCTACAGCATGTGCAAACCTGGTGAAGACCTACAATAAACGTTTGACCTCTGTCATTGCCAACCAAAGTTACATTATAAGTATTAAGGCAAACTTTTGTTGATGACCAAATCCATATTTTCTGCACCATCATACAATTTAATTTCCTGGATTTTTTTTATGTTCTGTCTCTCAGTTGAAGTGTACATGTGATGAAAATTACAGACCTTTCTCAACTTTTTAAGTGGGACAACTTGCGAAATCGGTGGCTACCAAATACTTTTTTGCTCCACTATATATTGCAAGTAATGGAGGTTTAGCCACTAGCAATACAAACAATGAGCTGTTCTGTAAGAGTGTATCTGAATGAAGATGCAACTAAGAAATGCTTCAGTCGATATTAAGTATGACAAAACCATTTCTATTTGATCCAGTGACCTACATATGGCTTTCCTTCTGCTTCAACTTAATAATGAATGTTTTTATTACTTTCTTATTTTTAGATGCCATCTATGTCATCATCTTCATCTGAAGACAGCATCGATGAGAGACTCTGAAAAGCCACCTTGTAGAAAAAAGTCCAAGATGTGGCAGAATCTGATGAGTTTCTTTTTTTGAAATGTGCTCTCTTAGCTTCCCACATTCAGGTGAAAACACAGTAAAGCGACGATAAAACCGGAAGAAAAAATTACAGCACTGGGACTGAAAAAAATTACCCCCGAAATCTGATTCACAGCAGAATAGCTGGTTCTTGAACTGACAGCAAAAAAATGTTGTTCCTCCAGGAAAAACTGCAGCACCCTCTACAGTCACTGAAAGCCCTCAGAAGAGGTGATAAAAAATTATAAATTCAAATTTTCTTGCAGTAACATAATGTCACCCTTTAATTTGCATACACATACTTGTTCAGGTGTGTGGTGGGGTGTTTCTGATAAATTCGCCAGTGGAACAAATGTAAAGAAACTATGTTTCTATAACATAAAAAATAATAAAGTGGCACAGAGACCCATTTCACTTACCCAGTCTTCAGCATGGGAAGAAATTTAACTCCAAATTTATCTCCTAAACAATAATCGTCAAGTATAAAACATGGAGCTGTACCAAAAGAACCTGGATGAAACCAAATGTTATCTTGCCACCATACACCATAGGGAATGTAAAAAAAAAAAAGGTTTCAAAGAATCAATGTAATAGAAGTTTAGCAAAGCTTTAGTTTTGTGATTATGCTATTGAAATAAAAGATCACTTTATTTTAAAATTTTACACATTTTATCCAGAGGTGCCAATGAATGTGGAAGGAGCTGTATTTTATTTTTTTATCAAAGCATGTGTATCGATGAGTAGCCTCTTTTACATACCTGAGATAATAAATGGCAAAATAATTTAAAACAATCTAGATAGGCAGTAAATACTAGTCTTTCATGTTTTTTTTTCTTCACACATTCTGTTGCCTTTATTTAATGTTTTAAAAAAACTGTTCACATTTCTTACATAAAATAAAAATTCAACACATCCCACTGACTTTCCGAGTGGTTGTTTTTTTTCCAAACTGAATTACATTAACCTAACCTGTAAAAAAAAAAGTTAATCACAGTGGGAAAGCTTGCAGTGAAACAAAAAATGAAGTGTGTTGAAACAAAAAGATATACACAGTTAATCAAAATAATAAAAAATTACCACCAAAGAGAGAAACTTCGACGTAAAATTTGAGCGATTTTCTGTAAATACTCTGTTTTCATGAGAGTCAATAGCAAAGTTCCTTCAGCTTGTGCTCCAATAGCCATCCCAAGAAATGCTTTTCCTGATTCAGGAGAAATGCCTCATAAATGATTTATTTGAACAGCAGAACAAAGTTAAGCCAATGAATCAGTGCAGGATGAACGCACCACAGGTGTTCAGAAGGCCATGTGTTTTTCTGGTGCCTGCTTGTGGGCGAGATAAAGGAAGAGGATGCTTGACAGGGCGCTGACCAGGAAGATGACGTCAAACCAGCGATGGTAGAAGTTAAACTGGAGCTCTCCCAGAACCTCTGTCACAATGGAGCGATACTCCAGAGGCATGCTCATGCGCATCAGCAGCACAGATGAAACGAAATACATCCCCTGATAGATTTAAACAGAAATAAAAATATGTATTCAGCCTTAACTTAAGTTTGCAGGAGGCGCTCAACTATGAAGAAACAAACTCACCATGATCTGAGCGAGGACAAGCACGATGACGTTGGAAGATTTGCTGCTTGATATTGCGTAGAAGAACTAAAAAAATTAAGGAGACAACATTCAGATGATGGAAACAGAACAAATTATTTCTGAGTAATAAGTTCTGCAACTCTTTTGACTTAGTCAGCTGCAAGCAAGACACATAAGATGAAAAGCATTTGGTCACAGGCCTAATTATATATTTTTCGCTACCAGTGTCTGAAATTGGATGTAAGAAAGGTTGGAGCTGTCAATCAGGATTGGAGCAAGTGTGCACATTTTAACTAATAAGCCAACCTTACCTTTGTAAGTGTGATGAGTAAACCTCGTATAGATGTGACTATTATTATTCCAACCAAGATGAAAGAAATATGCTGGGACCAAAATTTCACCTGGAAAATGGAAAAGCAGAGGGGAAAAAAAAGATTGAAAGCCTAAACTTTTTGAGGAAAATCAAGAGTAATAAAAGAGATTTTAGACCATGCCCTTTAAGTGCTAACCTTTAAGACTATGTTTAATAACCATTTTTATGTGAACACATTGAACATAAGCAACCCAAGGTTAACCGCAGAGAGAACAAGGAAAAGTAATAATGGGCAGTGAATTATCTTTACAAGAGGTCACTCTAGGTGAACTTGGGTGGTTACTTGTGCTTTTTTTGAAAACATAAAACAATTCCCTGAAAAGTAAATTACTAGTTTTTTTTTGAAAGCTTAAACTCAAGATTAAAAGTTTGAGTCAAAATTAAAGAAAGAGTGGTGGGAGAGAAGGTCTGGATTAGTTCATGTAATGACATTAAAACTAATAGAAAAGCTTTTAGAAATATGCATTTAAATTAGTGTGTTTCTTACATCAAACTGGATGCCCAAGTAGTTCACTGTTATTTCGATACCCCTCGTCACTGGATCCGTCTTTCCAACTCGATCAAATACTATGTTTATTGTGGCCTGTAATTGGAAAAAAGGTTCAAAAATCAAATCAATTGTACCATATTAGTAAGAGTAAACATATCAGAAGCCTCAATCATATATCCTGCAGTATATATAATTATTATTATAGAATTATATATGTAGTGAATGTTTTGGTGAGACAGAAAATATTAATGCAGTGGTCGTACCATGAAGATTTTCCAAACACAATAAATGGAAAAGAAGTAACCAAGGAAGTTGAAGTATTTCCCTTGGAATGTCTTTGAGTACTCAATTCGCTCCTAGAGATCAGGAAGAACGGTATGAAAAACAAACAAAAAACAAATCAATCATCATTTATATTTGAAATAGGTATACTAGTTATGAATACATTTATGAGTAGATAAG
The DNA here is from genome assembly GCA_963556495.2 of Valencia hispanica. Taxonomy (NCBI): domain Eukaryota; kingdom Metazoa; phylum Chordata; class Actinopteri; order Cyprinodontiformes; family Valenciidae; genus Valencia; species Valencia hispanica. The sequence goes on along the minus strand of OY747707.1, from coordinate 31,908,538 downwards.
CTGAGAGCGCTGCAGGTTAAATGTTTAGTGCAGGTGAGAAATCCTGCTGGTTTCCATGAAAGGGAATCCTAGGTTTAGGTGGTAAAAAACAGTAAAATATATTTTTGTGACAACAACAGCTGCAACAATCATCAAATTACACCCTAACACCCTAACACATTCAAAAGAGTGATGGTAACATTTTTGAATGACAAACTTGAACCAAATCTCTGAACTGAATTTAGAACTGGTTCTTAAGGGTGAACTTTCACAACACTGAACTACTTTAACTTGATAATGTAGGCAATAGCAAGAAAAAGCCCGTGTTACATTATAAAAAAGTAAAAACCTTTCTTGTACAGTGTAATAAGTCTTAATTTGGAGATGTATAATTATGTATCACAAGCAGCAGGTCAAGAAAACAGGTTAATAACTAGCAAGCTTCCATACTCTGAGGTCTGCTAACCCAAACAGGGTAAAATGATTTAAGAACAGGACAGCAGGACATCATGCATAATTTAGGAGGGATAATCTCCATGTTTAACAAATCCTGACCTCCTAACCAATCAATAAACTAGGCCCATGTTATTTTAAAATAATGCTTCCAGTACAAGATGCAGGGATAATTGCTGTGTGCTTGGGCACACAAACTTTTTACCTTGGTGGCTTGCAGATCCACAGTCTCCAGGAAGAGTTGTCGACTCAACTCCTCTAGAGCATCAACTTCCTGTTGGATCAAAGACAGATCTGTACCGAGGACGTCAGGGAACACACCAACTAAGATTTTTCTGGACAGTTGATAGCTGTCTATATAATAACAATCTTTGTGTCCAAACATGAAGGATACTTTCACTGCCGGTTTGTGTAGAGGTGACGCTCTTGATCATGCCCCAGAAACCAGTTTGTTTGTTTTGGTCCTCCCCTCGTTGGTACATCTGCCTCCTTGTCATAGCGATTCTTCAGACAAAAGCAGTTTTATTTTACATTTTTGCAGAAATAAAAAAAGGTTTTACGATCAAAAGGTAAAATAGTTTAGGCCACCTTTTCTTTTTGCTGACAATCATATCCATGGTTTGGAGTAGCCGCCTCTCCAGAGCAATAATGTCACTATCTGTGACATTTCTGTGAAAACAACAAAACATAACTCTGAAGACAGTGCCACCTTCTGCATGAATATAGCTAAATATAGCTAAGGAGGCTCACCTGAGGAAATAGGACATATATGTGTATGGACAGTTGACAGCACCAAACCCTGAGAGCAGAGCCATTAGAGTGACTCCAATCACACCAACGCGACTGATCAGCTGCTCAATGGACAGAATGCCTGAACAAAATCAATCAGCAAGAGACATTAAACAACAAACAGTTCTTTAATTTTTTTAAATGTTATGTTGGGACTAGTGGCCTTCATTTGATAATTGATCGACAGAAACTGGAAAAGAGAAGGGGGAGGACATGCAGCATAGATTCTGAGTTTGGGAATCGAACCTCGGACAGCCGTGTCAAGGACAGTTGCCTCTGAATATGGGGCGCCCGCTCTGCGACGACGCCACCTGACGTCCCAACATTTCATAAAGTGCAAAGGCCCTCTTTCACATTTTGTCACAACTGCAAACTTTCATGTATTCTATTGAGATTTAATGTGATAGACCAACACAAGTAGAACGTCACTGTGAAGTGGAACAAAAACAATGCACAATTTTAAAAGTTTTTTTTTGTTGTGTTTTTTTTATTCAATCAACTGAAAAGTGTAGTGGGGTTTTGCAATAGTCATTACTGAATCAGTAGAAACATTTCCCCTGCAATGACGGCTGCAGGTCTTATTTGAAACCACTCTGCCTGGTTTGACTGAATTTTCTTCCCCAATTCAACTTTGAAAAAATCTCAGTCGGATTTGACAGATTTTCTGTGAACATCAAACTTTAAGGGTTGCAATGATTCTGAATTGGATTTAGGGGTTTCTCTAAAATTATTTAATCTGAACCGTTCTGCTGTTGCTGTAGGTTTGGAGCCGTTGTCCAGTTGGAAGGTGAACCTGAGCAGTGTTAGTTTTCACCAGAGATAGAATTCTGCATCAAGTCCAAGAAAGGTATTTTAGGTCAAACTAGAGCAGAGCACCTTCTTCCACATTTGTATGTGGTGCCCCCTAAACTACTTGTGGCAAACTGTAAACAAGGCTTCCATTGTCTTTCTTCTTGCCACCCTTCTATAAAGGTGCTGTTTGTTCAGAAATGTTCTCCAACAAACCCCCAAGGCCTTCAGAGAACAGCTGGATTTATACTGACAGTACATTATACACAGACTCTATTTACTATTTTGCTGACCTCTGAACACAATTGGTTGCACTGGATTTTATTTAGGAGAATCAGAATAAAAAGGGCTAAATATAACTGAACACTAGGCTTAGATGTTCGCTTTAGAAATGTTCTTTTCCGTCCACTTCTAATATATGCACAATTCTGTGTTTGTTATTCACATAAACTCCACTAAACGTTCTGGCAAAATGTGAAAATGTAATTTGAATATTTTTGCATGACGCTAACATTAGATGCAACACATTGATAAAAGCCTCATACACTCACCATGTTTTGGACTCAAGATAGGAAACGGGTCTCCCAACTTCCAGAAGAAATACATGAAGGTGAACCAAACCATGCAGGCAAAAAGAAGTCTTTGCCTCTGCACTGATTAAACAAGAAGCAAATAGTTCACCAAGAGATTGTCAGATGATAAGTACGTCCAAATGTTTGGTCCTAAAAGTTTACTTACATAGTCGTATGTTGCTGACAACAAAGTAACCAATATAGAAAGGCACCACAAAGATTAGAACAAGCAGAATCACATACAGATTCAGCTTCCAGTGGAAATATCTGGAACTACAACAAAATGGGATGGTTAACAATTTATATCAGTTTAAAACAATCGAACAGGTTGCCCCCCTTCTCCTCGAAAAAATAAATCTGTCTTACGTGCTGCTTAAGGCCCCAAGAATCTCAAAAATGATGAGCTCAAACATTGTACAAGAAAATGCAAAGGTGACAGAAAAAACCACCTGGACAACATACTGTCGAACCTGAAAACAAAAACACAGATTGAGAATAACACTTTCACAGGCCTGGTAAAGACGAAATTGTTGTTCTTTTCTTATTATAATTAATACAGTATACATTTAGGAAATACCACTTGTGCAACAATTTGACTACCACTTAGTTATGTGTAATTCTGAATAGATATAAAAACGAATATTGCAAATAAAAGTCACAATAACGCCATACCTCATAATCTTTGAACAGCTGCCGCATAAAGAACAACCAGCCAAACCCAAAAAACAACACCTGGGGTGAAATATGCAGAAATTATTTGGTGGAAAAGCAGGTAGACACAAAGTAACCTACTATATAAAAAAGTTTGAAAAACCTTACAATTGTATTGAACCACAGCTTCAAACCCAATCGACCTTAAATAAATGTAGTCTAATTGCTTAATGAATAACGTATTAAAAAAATAAAACATCTAAAACCACAACATTATAATACGCTTATAATTGAGCTGGTAAACTAGCCTTTCAACACATATACTATAACATTTTAAACTGCTCAGGAAACATGCTTATGTGTAACCATACGATTAATCTGGGTAATACTAAGCACATTTTATTTCACAATATCTTAGCCGAAGTGGTCACATGTCCTAAAGATCTAAATGAACTAAAGAAGAGTATACTTCTAACCGATTACCTGAGAGGTGAACATGATGACTGAGTCCACCAGAAACGACATGATGATTATGTCTGTAAAACTACTTCAAACTCTCCGAAAATCCAATAAGTGCAGCCCGGCTTTAGTTCATTTTAACCCACAAACAAACAAACAACACGCCGTATTTCTTTAGATTGAACTGTGTGTTATGTGTCTAACATTTTGACAGCACTTGTTTAGTTGTAAAGCGACAAGCAAACCGTCACCAACACACTTCCGTCGCAGGCATATGACGTTTTCCACCTATCAAAATATTATTTTTCTTCTTCTTCTTCTTTTTCTTCTGATTTTTATTGGCGGTTGGCAAACAACGAATGGTGCATTACCGCCACCACTAGTGTGGAGTGTGGACCAGAACGCGCTCAAAAAAAAAACTAAAATCCTCCAAATATTCTACTTTCTTTGAAAAACTGAAATACAACCTGATAATATTCACTTTTCGAGTCCTTTCTCAAAAGATCAATAAGGTCTAGTTTCATTTTCATCTTACTTAAGTTTTGGATTAGTTTTCTTCTTTCTACCTGGTATTTCTAACATTGTAATATAACATGATTTCTTCTTCACCACAGTGTTCACATTTTCCTGTATTATGTTTCCCTATTATGAATAATGTATTATTTAAACCAGTATGGCCAAACCTCAATCTAGAAATAATCACCTCCTCTCTCCTACTCCTTCCAGTGCTTCTCATTTCTCCTACACTTCTCTGAATTTTATAAAGCCATCGTCCCGTCTTTTCCTCCTCCCATTGTTTTTGCCATTTTTTCTTCATTTCTTGCATTATCATGCTCTTTATCTCTTTTTGACCAAAGTTAATAGTCAAATCAACCAATGGGTTTATTGTTGCTTCATTTGCAATCCTATCAACCTCTTCATTTCCTCTGACTCCATAGTGAGCTGGGATCCACAAAAAAATTACTGTAAGTCCCATCATTTTTATTCTATATAGTGTTTGATGTATTTCTATAAGGATGTCTGGTCTGCTTTCTGAATGACTGCATTGTAAACTGGTTAATGATGAGCTTGAATCTGAACAAATAATTGACATTAGTGGTCTATTTTCTTCCACCCATTGAATAGCAAACAAAATTGCTAGCATTTCTCCTGTGTATACTGATAATTTGTCATTTACCCTTTTCTTTACTTTGATGTGAAACTCAGGAATAATAAAAGCTATGCCAATATGATCTGCTGTATTCTTTGATGTATCTGTATATATTTGTACATAATTATAATACTTATCAATATAAACCTGTACTGTATGTGAAGTTATTATGAATGATTTATCCTTGTTCTTCTTCTCTAATAAAGTTAAATCCACTGATACCTCAGGAAGTGTCCATGGTGGAATAGCGGGTAATGGAACTCTGCAACAGATTCTAAACTGGTCTAGTTTGAGTTCTACAGGTTGGTTAGTCATTGTCCATCCAAAACTTTTTGTTTCCGTCTTTTCTTTCTTTCTCTATCAAAATATGTTTTGAATGTACAAATTTAAAGACAAGATACTGAAATAGAAAATAATAAAACAGATAGTTAAATAATAATATCATATTTTTTGCAACCACTTTAATGACTGCACGACCAGCTATGGAATAATAGACGTCATATCAACATCCGGACTGTAATATCGAGGCATATTGTAAGTTATGTTTTTTTTTTCTTTTCTCTATTTGTTCTGAAGAAATAAAGACATAAACCATAACCTATACATAGGTTTGACTCCAAAATTGTAGAACGTTTGGAAAGAAAAAAAAAAGTATTCAGCTTAGGACCATTTTAAGTAACGACACCTTATTTCATCTTGCTTGTTTTCTTATTTTGATTTATTTGCAGATTCATTTTTGAACGAACATATACATCTTTAAAACTATTCATAAAAATTAGTAAAAAGTTTCTGTTTACATACAATCTATGGTGTAAAGTAAAGTTAATTGTTTCTTTTATTCATTAAACCCAATTTCTTACTCTTGCATTGGTTTTCAAGAAGTTGCCACTCACAATATGGCGGACGTTCAATTCGGCTTCTATGATTGAAAACATATATCAATAAAAGAAGTAGGCTAACAATAACAGCAAAAGTTTTTATTGTTGTCCTTTTATCCTTTAGAGGTTTTGCTATTCAAAATAATAATATAAAACATAATTCCCTTTGTTTGTTTTTTAAATCACCCTAAACATTTAAAAATAAAATAAATACGTTATCCACTATTTTGATCATCTTGTTTATTTCATTTATTTGTTTTCGAAATTTCAGATGATATAATTGCAAGCAATGTATGTAGCCTACTATGACAGTAGAGAGCGCTGTGGAACCAGAAAATACGTTCAGCCTTCCTTGACTAAATGTAATTTGTGTACTAGAGCGCCTTTACAGTTCAGTGCAGCCAGCGGTCAACACTTGGAGAAGCAGAAAGTAGAATATCGCACATCGATGCTGGATTATAATTATGCAGGAGATGTTGCAGAGGTAGACCATCTGAAACTGCTGGGTTTTACATTTATAACAGGAGGCGTAAGGTGAGTGTCTCTGTTAGCAGATGTGATATAATCTGTACAGAAAAAGTGATAGACTGAGATTTCATGTGTTCTCTTGCTTGATAAAGGACTAACAGTTTTTAGTTTAGTAAATTGTGTTAGTCCAGTATATAACATCTTTACCGTTATTTTTGATCTTATGCCACAAAATGTGGTAAAAATATAGGGAGTAGAGAAAATACTCGCTAAACTCATAGATGCGCATCATGCATCAATATTACATTTTTTCCACTGAACTAAAGTGCAAATAGCTGTTATATATTGTAGCTCCTTGAGGAAGATTGATTTTAATCCTTGTTCTGTACTTACTGCTGACTCAATTTATTACATTTTATATAAGACACTGACATGTTAATAAAGTTTGGATATATTAGACTTAAAGCAGAAGGAAACATAAATAATATCAAATAGATCCATTTTAAACTCAGAGATATTATAAATAAATGAAAAAATAAATTCTGATCACTTCCACCCACTAAACTGATTGCTATTGGAATGTCGTGTAGTGACAAATAAAACATGTAAGAAACCAGTATTATTGGCTTTAGAATGTGTGAAATGGTGTTGGCCACAACTGATTTACAGGAACTGAATTTGTTGAGATAGTGGAGTAAAATAAGATCGGTGGCATTATCCCATCCAAAAGTTACAGATGCAAATTAATCAGGGATGGATGAATGGATGGATGAAAATTCATGACATAGACCCAGCTTTTAATCATAATCTTCAGTGTGGTTGTGTGTTTTGGATCAATGTGTCCAATTTTCATCCATCGGATGAAAGGACAGGGTTGCCCAACACCAGTCCTTCAGAGCAACTTACGTTTGGATGCATCCTTTCACCGACAAACCTGAATCAAGTTCAGGTGTGTAGATGAAGGGGTTCATTTAAAAGTTGGAGGATAGTAGCTCTCGAGAATTTGAGTCCGGCACAACTGGTTTAGCAAGTTTATGAAACAAACGCCTCAAGCTTGCTAAACTGGGAATTGATGGAACATCAGTGTAACTGTCCAGAGTGAAATATGTTTTTCATCTCAAGGACTGTACAGTGGCCAGCCAAGAAAAAAAACCTAGCTCAAAATAGAAACCCAGAAACTTCATTGAAAACTGCTTGCATGGACAAGCCAGATGTCTTTTGGACAAGGGGGTTTGATTGTCAGAGAAGATAAACATAGAGCTTTTTTGGTCAGAGTGAGAAAGAAGAATGTTTTGAGATGAAATGAGAAGGTGAGGCTTTAATAACCCTGTACTAACTTTCAAGTACAGTGGTAGCATCATGCTGTAGGGCTATTTTGCTAACAGTGGCTGGAATAATAAATAAGGAAGACTACCGTCATAATATTTTACGTCACTTCAAATCAAATCAGCGGCTAGATGAATTAAACTTGGACACAAGTAGGTAATCCAATACAACAGTGATTTAAAAAACACATCAAAACTGGTTTTGGAAAGAATAAAGCAGGCTAGGATTAAGTATCTGCATTTGACTTTCAAAAGTCTTGATGGCAACCCTGTGAAACATCTCATTTTAAATATATTCTTCCAACTTGGCAACCAAAGGCAGTCAAACATTTAGCTTTATTGTGGGAAAAAAATCTATTCAGTTAATGCTGAATGTCTTTAAAGTTGTGATCACCACTGTGGGCGCTTTAATTTATGGAATATCAGACCAACTCCTTCTTTTTTTCCTCAGTGAATACGATGACGATCCCTGTCACATGTAGAACAGGTCTGCGGGTGTGTTTTCTTCTGCTGTTAATGGGACAAGCGCACAGTGAGTAGGGGGATATTAAGCCAACTCAGTAAAATACAAAAAAAACTATACCAGCTCACTGTGAAATACTGGTTTTAGGCAGAGTGATGACAACGGCCCGTTTGAAAGCACCATTGGACAAATCCTTTACACTGCTCTGCACAATTTCAAGGGAGCGTGGTGAAGTCTTGAAGCAGGTTCATTGGCTGGACGACAAGAACCAGACCCTGCTGAGCTACCAGCCAGGAAACCAAGAAAGCGTGAACAGACAACAGCATGTGGAGCTCGCCACCTCACCAAAGGATAGCTCGGCTGTCACCATCCGCAGGGTGGGCTTCCGCGATGAAGGCTGCTACACATGCATCTTTGACCTAAGTCCTTCAGGTTCAAAGCAGGGACAGACATGCCTCATTGTTGACGGTAATTGAAACATTTATAAGTTGAGATTAATTAATATTGAACATTAATATTTTGCAGTTAGGATAAAATACATTCAAGTCTAGATAGAAGCATTATTATTAATAAATCGTATATGGCCTGTACTTGTATTGTACTCTATCTAGTCCTGAGGACCCCAAAGCACTGTACACCACATTCAGTCATTCACCTTTGCATGCATTACTGATGGTAAGCTACATTGTAGCCACAGCTGCCCTAGGGCACACTGACAGAGGCGAGTCTGCTGTACACTGGTGTCACCAGACCCTCTGACCACCACCAGTAGGCAAGGCGGGGGAAGTGTCTTCCCAAGGGTGCAAATACAGAGACAGACAGAGCGGGGGTTCAAACCAGCAACCCTCCAGTTGCAGGAGCAACCTCCTAAGCCACAGTCGCCCCATAAAATACATTTTATAAATTGTGTGAAATGCTAGAAGGAGATGATAAGCTGTGGGAAGATAGAAGAGAATGGACAAAGTAAGTTGTTTGACTCAATAGGGGAACAATAGTTGATATAGCTGTTATAAACATAGTACGTCTTTGCATGTGCATGCCATCTTGCTGGATACCTAAAAAAAGTAAAAAATATTTCACAAACCAGTTTCTGGCATTGTAGCAGGTACATCAATTGTATTATAGTCAACACAATCTGAACACATATTTATTGAGAAAGATAAGTCTCCCATCTCTTTTCTGCTGCCACATTATTTATGTACTTAATGCAAGACATATTATTACTTGTCGTCTGTGATGCACTGAACAAAATACTCACAAAGTCATGGTAGATGTCAGAAACATGTATGTTTAACTGAGTATTATCTGGGTTGGAGTGAAACAGTAGATGTGCTCTGTTGTTTGATTATATACACACAGTGGAAACCTGATATACATTTATTAGAAGGATCCAACAACTGAACCTTGTGGAACTCCATAATAAATTATCACTTGTATCTCACTTATTTTTTACAGCTAATAAATAGCCATTAGATATACAGTGACGCAACTTATAAACCTGTGTGTTTTTATATTTTTTGTAAAAAAAAAAAGATTACATTGTGCAGAAAGAAGAGTCATGAACTGGGTGTGTAAAGCGTCCACTTGAAACCTCCTAAGAGGATACCAACCATGGAGATAGGAGGACAAGCTTACATTTCTAAAGTTGAAAGATTTTGTATTGTGAAATACATTGTTCTCTGTTTGGCACAGACAAGATTAAAATCTGCTTAAAAAGTTTTGGAGGGATATATTTATTAGGAAAGTTGTTGTTATTCTTTGGAAGATAGTAGCCTTTATAAATGAAGGATAACTTGGCTTAAGTCAAAGATGTCACAAGAGTATCATAAAAGACAGTGGTCTGTATTTAGTCTCCATGGTTGCTGTCCCCGTCAACAATCCATGACTTGATGGATTTTAGATACTTTCCCCTTTGCACTCAAGGCTTAAAGCTAAAAATATGCGAATACACGTGTTCTCAACCACTGTTAACCTCTGACCAGAAACTGATGAGCTTGCTGAGACTGGGCCAGTCAAGTTAATAAAGAGCTTTGCAGCAGTGGCAGAAGGAGGGCTTATCCTGCTAAGCAAAAACAGCTGGGTCAAATTCCACTGACTGGTTTCTGTTTGTGGTACCTCATATTCTTAATATTGACATTCTCCTTTATGCACCCTGTGTCTCCTGGTTATGTTTGATATTTTTTCTGCTCATGAATCACCCTTTGTTTTTCATTCCCAGCCGAAGTGACATCTGAGAGAAACAAAACAGCAGTGAACGGCAAGAAGGCCTCCCTGTCATGCTCCTTTGGTTTGCCCGAAAAGGTGCAGCAGATTCTGTGGAAACACACTCCTGCTCAAGGCGAATCCACAGAGGTGGCCTCTTTTACAAAACGGAGTGACCCTATGATTGAACCAGCTTATCAGGGGAGAGTCTGGCTCTCTCCTTCCCTGTCAGACAGTCAGCTTACGATCCAACCTGTTGCCATTCAGGATGAGGGTTGCTACACCTGCGTCTACGAGACACATTCTGAGGGGACAAAGAGCTCTGTGGTCTGTCTCTCTACCTATGGTAAATATCTGCTTTTCAAGCTCACTTTTATCCATCCACACTCTCTCAACAAGGAAAGGTTAAGGAGGTCAAAACACATATCTTGCATTAAAAGCACTGTCCGGACTGCTTGAGAGAGAGAGAGATTTTTACCGAGGCCCCCCTCCCCTCCGCTCACTCTAGTCCCACCTCAACAATTGTGCACGGCATTACCTGTGGTGTCACAGCCGGTCAAAGAGGAAAGCAGCAAGCGCTTTCGAGCATCACCTATTTCAGAAGTGACTTTTCCATGACTGATGCTCTCTTCCAATATGGCGACTGTAAACTGGAGCGGCCCCATTTTCACAGGTTTGCGCGATGTGCATGTAAGTTGATTGACAGCCGACAAGGTGGATACTCGAATTCTATTGACTAAAGAAATTCGGCGGTCAGTGTGAAATGCATGGTCATGTGAAATGCGGGTCAACGGGAGGAAGGGGGGATTTAGGAAGAACAAATGTTGTGGACCACCAGCCGTACATCATAGTGTTGAACTGCACTATCATTTTAAAGATTTCTAAAACTTTAACACATAAACATATTCTCCGGACTGCAGCTTTAATACAAGATAGTTAATTTTCCCCTCTTTCCTCAAGTTTCTATAGATTAAAAAATCTATTCAAAGAAAGAAAGTTCTGTGCAGTTGCTTGGCAGAAATATCCAGTTCCTTCCTAGTGAGCACTTTACCAGAGTATGTTGGCTGAGTGCTTCATAATTTTAATGAGGCTGTTGTATAAAGTAATTTTCCTGCTTATAGGAGTCCTCTGCATTTCTCCTAAAAAGCAAAAACTGATTTACTTTGGCTCTTATGTTGGTATTCTGGGTTTATTGTTATTTACTGTCAGATTTTGTTGTTTTCCTATTCCCCAGCTAATTTTAGTATTTTAGACTTATTTTCTTACTGCTTACAACAATTAAAATTGAAGAGTGTATTAAAAGCCCTTTTTAGTTTTAAGGAGAGAAAAAAAAGATGGAAGAAATAGGACAAACAGGGAGTCATTGGAGTCACATTGTTTATTGCAGTTACATTACAGATTCTAAGTAAAGCAGGACTTCTTTACTGTGTCACAGTTTCTGACACCACAGTTTGAAAAACATTAATGTTGCTTAATTCATTGTGGGAGCTCATCAGTCCCAGTCACATATACCTTTCACACTGTAACTGAAAGAGCTTACCCAAAGATTTTGCAGTAAGACCTTTCACTCAGAGTGGAGATCATCTCGATTATAACACTTCATACCAATCTCACACACTTTTGAAATTTATATTCTTGCTCAATATTGAAAAGAGAAAGAAAACAACTTTTTTATCCTTGGATTTCACACGTAATTGGACCTTTTGATCCACAAGAGCCTCATCCACACATCCCATTTTTGTTGTTTACTGCTCTATTTTAATCTTACTTAAATGGAAAAAACTAAATTTTGTAAGTGGATAAGTTTTGAGTGAATCTGAGCAGGGGGGCCTGAGAGTTTTAAGTTTTACTGGCAGGAAAGGAAGGCCTTGTTGGGATTTGGACATTAATATTAATCTTCTCTTCTTCAATCCTAAAGACTTTAATGATGCAGCAGCAAGACCAGAGCTTGCTTTCATACAAACACTGAACAATAAGGTCCATGTGCAGAATGGAGCATTCGAAAGAATTATGGAGGCAGGGAGTGACGTCCTGATACATCACTGTGTCAGTGTTCGCAGCAAACAGTGATTTCCTCTGTGCTTTGTCTGTCTCCCCTTTGTGCTCCTTTGGATTTCAACTATTCTCCAAATCCAAATCTCTCTTTCAGTAGTTTCAAGGAATAGATGTGCTTTTGTTTGAAATTTAACTGTACAGTACAGATTTTTATTTTATTTTACGTGATGAGGGATGAAAAGATTATTATTATTGTTCTACTGCTTATTTCTGACAGTATTCTTCTTGGCTTCACTCCACTTTGGATGCCATAATGACAGCTGCTTTTCTTCCTACTTTCAAACAATTTATGAACAACGATGACATAAACATAAATCGTAACATTAATCCTCCTGAGGTGACAGCATGAACCTCACACATGGAAATTACAACCAGATGCTGAAATACTTATGCGGACACAGTGAGATTTATTCTAAATATTTGAAACCCAAATTGCAAATATTTCCATACTGAGTTTTTTTTTAAATGTTCAGAACTTTGAGTTTTATTGTTGTTAAGACAAAATAGGGTCTCTTTTTTTTCTCTTTTAATTTTACAGTTTGCACTGTTAGTTAGTTGTATGCTGGTGAAAAGTAATTATGTACTTCCCGGGATTAACAAACTGTAGAAAATAGCACAAATAGAAATATGTAAAACACCAGTGATGAGCTTAAAGAGATGGCTTTTTTAAGATGAGCTGTGACAAATAATACAGAACTCGGAAAAATAAAGCTCTTTTTTCCAAAGCTAACATCAAGTTTAGGATGTAGGAGCAATTTGCATTCCTTTCTGCTGTCACAGTTGCCCTCGCTTCATTAGATACTTCAAGTTCAAAGATTTGTCATAAACACAGCAGGTACAAAACAGACAAAGAGAACATTTGGTTCTCTAAGCTACTTCAGGTCCTATCAGGAATTGAATTTGAAATTGGGAGTTGAAAATTGATAATAATTTATTGTTATTACAGAATGTTTAAAAAGTACAGTTTTCACTGAGCTGACATTGTTTTCTTACTAATAATCTTGTGAGAACACAATGCAGACAAGCATGTTCATTCTGTTCTGATATGGCTCACTGGTTATTTGACTCACCTGAAAGATTGATTCTTAGGGTAAACCCAGAATATATAGAAAACTCAACCTAAATCCCAAAGTCCCTCCATAACAAGAAGCTAAGTTTAGTCAGGGACTTGTACTGATTATTTAAAAGCACCTTGATTCGCCATATGTACATCACTAAATAGCAAAGAGATAAATTGACAGTATTTTTATTTATTTTTTTGCTTTACAGCACGATAAATAAGCAATTAAACCTAGGATGCCATTTCAAAGTCAGATTCCTAATCTAGAAAATCTAACAAACTTTCTTGGAATAATAAAAGTATTTCAATTTGTATTAATTTAACAAGTTATTATATATTTAAAAAACACTGAAATAAATATCACAGGAAAAGGGTATTTAAATACCATTTTAAAAAATCTAATCGAACATTAGTAACCTTAAAGGTGCAGTATAACCTATTTAATTTGCAAAAGTTAAAATAGATATTAAGCAGATACAAATTAAACCTACATGTGATTAGATCAGAATGCACTTTTATAAATTCAGAAAGTTTAGTTCCTTCGAAGGAAAAGGAAAACTTTGTTCCACTCCTTGAAGCTTCTATGTCCTCAGTAGGAACAGTGCTAGGGTCACTTTTTCCTTATTTTGTTATGTGACAGCCTTATTCTAAAATGAATTGAATTATTTGTCCTCAAAATTACTCACAAATTCCCCAGGATGACAACATGACAAGGATTTGACTGAAATTTTTGCAAACTTCTTGAAGAAAAGAAAACAAAAAAAATCACACGTACATAAGTATTCACATTATTTACCATTACACTAAAAGTTGAGCTCAGATGCCCAAAGTTTCCACTGAACATCCTTCAGACTTTTCCACAACTGGACTGAATCCACTTGTGTGAAATTCTGTTTATTGGACTATGTATTAATGAAACTATGGTAGCAATTATAGTCTCAAGTCTCTACAAGCTTAGCTTGGTTGTTTTCTCACATTCTTCTTTGCAGATCCTCCTAATCAGACTGTATGAACAGTGTTGCTACACAACCCTTTTTAGACCTTTCCAGTGATTTAAGGATATTTACATATTGCTCTTGAAATCATTACTTTGCTTTCTTTGTTGTGTGCTTTGCGTAACTGTCATGTTGAAAGATGAATCACCACTATAGTCTAATGTCCACGTTTCACAGTAGGGATGGTTTAAGCCAAGTAAAAAGCAGTGCCTGTGTTTCTCTAGACAGAACATTTGAAGTGCAGGCTCAACAATTCTCTCATGGTTTCATACCAATAGAGGTTTTTTTCTTCTTCTGGTTTGACAATCTCTGAGATGCGTTGCTGCAAAATCAATTGAGCTGCCATGGCCATCTGTCCAGTCCACCATTAACGCCTGTGGAGTGCACAACCAATGGTTGAGCTTCTGGATCGCTCTTCGGCCTCCAGAAGCCAAAAACGTTTTACCCTGATTTCTCTTTGGTTTGGTGGCCAGATCTATGAAAGATTATTTTGAGTTCACATTTTTTTTAATTTCTGAATAATGAATACCAGAGAACCTTTCAGGTTGTTTAATGCTGCAAAATTATTTTGTATCCCTGCCCTGATATTTGATTTGATACAATCCAGTCGCAGCAGTCTTCAGATCGTTCCTTTGCCCATATTACTTGGCTTCTGCTCCAAAATGCAGTGGCCACTCTGAGACCCAACTACAAAGATGTGTATTTCATTCCAACTCATGCACAATCAAAAATTTTTTACCACAGGTAGAAGTCTATATCATTTTGTTGTTATCATTTTGTTGTCTATGAACTTACAGTAAAAATGCGGGAACATTACATAAGGGAAATTAGACGAAGAATCCAGCGAGGTATGACTGACACTAAACCGTTTAAATACTGAGGGTGATCTCGGAATGACAAAAAACTTAGAGATAAGCCCAATTAGGGTAATCAGATGCGGGTGGGTGTGAGAGAAGACATGAGAGTACAGCTGGGGGAAGAGGCAGACTGTCAGGAAGAAAACACAGAAGACTAGACAGAAAACAATAATAAGTGCAAGGGTAACTAAGAATGATGAATTCTAAATAAATAGAAATAAACTCACGTGAAACTCAAAATTAAAACACCCAATAGCAGAAAAGAGATGAGAGGAGAAAACAGAACAGAAGGAACAAAGTAGAGACAGGGAATAAAGGTAGAAAGAGACAATAATACAACTAACCTAAGAAAATGTAGCACAATGACGAAAGGAATAATCATAAAAAAATAAATCTAACAAACAACTGTCAGAATACTCAACTAACTTTAATCCATTTTGGATCAAGGCTGTAACATAAAATGTTGAAAAAGCGAAGTGTTGTGAATTCTTACTGACTACACTGTATGTGAGCCTGTTTAGATAAACTATTACATTTCAACAGTTCACTGTAACCGTATTTCTTTAGTATCCTTGGTTGAATGTCGGTATTATGTTAATTACATTATTTATTTCAAGCTGAAACAACACTTTCTTTTTTATGCAAAGAAATCAAGAAGATGATCTGATTTTCTATGCAATCTATGTGAAATGAAATATTATTTTTTCACTGATTTCCTAGTAACATACTGCTACAAACCCATATCCATAGGATGTTTTTATAATGTGGTTTATAATCTGAATTGTTGTTCTTGTTTTGCTCCTGTGGTCGAAGTTCTTAAATAAAAGAGATGAGAGAGATTCCTTTAGATATTTGGAGGTTTTAATACAAACTTGGTTGATCAAGCAAGGAGGTGCAGCCTTAACAAAAAATGTGCAATACTGACCAGCCTTCCAAAACAAGACACAGAATTATATGGGTTCAGTAATCCTGACTCCTATCAACATGACATCAGAAAAAATTTCTTCAGTATGAGAACATTAGACTCGCAGGCTTCAGGCCCTTGATAGTGGAAACACAATCAATGTATGTCAGGACGTCTTTAGATGTAAAAGAGAGTTGCTATGCCAACCCAGGATGTAAGAACCTAAATCAGTATATTTGTCCTGACCCAAATTCATAGGGTGTCAAATAATCAGATTGGTTACCATATCACAAGATGCTGGCACACAGTAACTATCAGTACATGAAATACACAGAACAGATCATTCTTAATAATTAATTTTCCATAACACTCCAACCCACCCTCACAGTCTGGTGTTATCCAGACCAAAGGTGGGTGGTGTTCTTCAGTCAGAACACTAAAATAATTCTAAAACCAAGAGAGCCAAATATCTGTGGCTAAATGTATTCTTGCCAACAAAAATTATATCCGTTCCAGTGCATCACATTCCTCACCCAGTCCTGAGAAAAGGGAATTGAAAACACTCTAAGAGATGGATCTTATAAAAACAGGATTTTGTATTTCTTATTCAAGCTTCTATCCCAGATGTCATCTGCATGATATGTACTCACAGACTTCTTTATAATATAAGTTTGGACAGTTGATTTAGTAAAACAATTAATTTTTTGAAGCAGTTACAAGAACTTACTTTCAGTTTATTTTGATGTAAGATAATAGAAGATTTCTTAAATTTAAGACATCATTACTGCTATGAAGAAAAAAAGTAAAAAAAAAAGTAAAAACCAATTCATACGTTTTTTTCCTTGTCTTTTCATGTTCATTTTCCCATTTTGTTTCCTCTGTTTTTTTTTTTTCAGTTCTACCAAAGCCTCAGGTGAGTTACAAGACCACTTCTCCCGGTGTAATCGAAGCCAACTGCACCTCTGTATCTCGGCCCCCTGCTGAGATCGTGTGGAACGTGGAGACAGACAACCGCACCATAGGGCCCCCTGTGACTGAGATGCTCAACCAGGATGATGGGACCACTCTTGTCATCAGCCGACTGACCGTCCAATCAGGGCTTCTTAAAGATGTGTCCGTCAAATGCTTGGTGCATCACAGAGGGCTCGAGTCACCCATCGCTGTATCCATGAACACTAAGAGTGAGTTCATCAGCTAATCTCTACAAAATATAGATATTGTTGATGGTGCAGAAGACCCCTCCCCCTTTTATCTTAGCAAATATGTCCTTTTTTATTTATTTAAATGAATACATAGAATCTTGGTTTTTGATTCACAGTGCTGGGAAGCTGCTGTTGTTTTTTGAGTGCGAGCAGTTGACGTTGCTTGACTGCCTTTCTTCCTGCTTCTTTGGGCAAAAAACTGTCTGAAATAATGATCTTTTAAATTTGAAAATCTGAGGCTAGAATAGCATCCCAGGTTAGTTATTTAAACTCAGGTTAATCTAATTGGAAAACAAGGTGCTTAGCTCTCTAACCACATTAATTATAGTGGTAGAACATATTATTACACATATACATTTATTGCCTTTGACTATTAAACAGCAAACCTTATCTCCCATAAATCCAAAATACAACTTGAGATCTAAGTTGTGAAGACTTTGAGTTTAGACTTTTCTACTCAACAATGGTGAACTCTGATTGGTTCTTTCAAGTAAAACACGGCAGTAGATAAGCACTTTTTAAATCTGACAGTATAACAACCGATTTATATCTGATAATAAAATAGTGTCCTTGCATTTTATTATTATTGTCATTAAAAAAAACTGGGGAAAAAGCCTCACATATGTTATTCACTCATAAATCACATTTCAAATGTAACATTTTGATACCTTTTTTTTTCCATTTTATGTTTTGAACAGATCCTAAATATTGCATACTATGTATAAGGAGAACAACGGAAAATAACATTATAGCTCTCAAGTAAACAAAAAACCAAAACACTTACAATTGAGACCTCATACTTATAGGAATAAATAAATTTTCTCTTAAAAACACTACCCTAAAATTATATTTTTTGCTAAAGAACAGGGGCTTCTTTGTTTCAATAGGAAACTTTCCATCAGAACAAACAGAAATCACATGTGGGGTGCCCCAAGGCTCCATCCTGGGGCCCCTCCTTTTTAATATCTACATGCTTCCACTAGTCCAGATTATAACAACCAACAAGATTTTCTACCATTACTATGCAGATGATACTCAGCTCTACATTACAATGTCACCAGGTGACTTTGAACACATCCAAACCCTAAGTAATTGCATTGTTCAATGGATGGTGTCGGCTTTTCTCACAATGTGCTCTGCAACTCACTTCCTGCTCAGAGAGGTGGGGGCGCCGAACTCCAAAACCCCAGCGGAATCTGTTTCAAAATAAGACCCAGGACTGAGAGACAGAGAAGAACAAAAAACACACACATTCAGATCTGTTTTGGAATTGACGCACCTGCAGATGGGAGTCAGACAAGATCCGACTGACTGACTCGTTCTCTTACAAGGCTGTACCATTTTTATTTCAAGAAGAACAAAGAACATATCACGTGACTCCTCTCTCCTCCTTCTACATCTTGACAGGTCATTTATTTTCTCCAGGTCTCTTGACCTTACTATGAACTGTGTTATAACATGACTTAGAGTTATAGCTGATCCTCCCTGCTTTCAGTTCATATCTTTACTCAAGAGTTTGTTTACTTAAAACCTTCAACCCTATAAAATACTGGTAACAGAGTCATGTTTTACTACCGTGAATAATATAAACAGGCCTATTACTTCTAAAGCTTAAAAAAGATATAATTAACACATATGTACTGCATAATAAAAATAGCCTTAAAAAAGTAGAATACAACAATGGATGGGACATAACATTCTCAAGCTGAGCAGAAGCACAACTGAAGTAATTATTTTTGGACTTAAAGAGGAACGATCAATCGTCAGCACACAGATTCAGTTAATACAGCTAGAAACTACTGATCAGGCCCGGAACCTAGGAGTAGTGATGGACTCAGACCTGAACCTCCAGGGTCACATAAAGGCAGTCACGCAGTCAGCTTTCTATCACCTGAAGAACATTTCTAGGATTAAAGGACTGGAGCAACAGGCCTTTGAATAACTCATCCATTAGTTTATCTTTAGTCGGATTGATTACTGCAACAGCATCCTCACAGATCTGCCTAAAAAGTCAATTAGACAGCTGCAGCTGATCCAGAATGCTGCTGCTCAAGTCCTCACTAGAACCAGGAAAGTAGAGCACATCACCCCAGTTCTAAAGTCCTTACACTGGCTCCCTGTAGCTCAGAGCATAGACCTCAAAAGACTTTTACTAGTTTATACATCATTGCATGGCTTAGCGCCAAAGTATGTTGAAAATCTGCTGTAACTATACCAACCCCCCAG
Source organism: Valencia hispanica (assembly GCA_963556495.2). Lineage (NCBI taxonomy): Eukaryota > Metazoa > Chordata > Actinopteri > Cyprinodontiformes > Valenciidae > Valencia > Valencia hispanica. Next base: position 31,889,061 of record OY747707.1, on the reverse strand, counting down.
ACAACTCATGTCCTCTAACTCTTGTCTACTCAGCATCCCTAGAATTAGAACCAAACATGGAGAAGCAGCTTTCAGTTTCAATGTTCCTCTAATCTGGAGCAAACTTCCAGACGACTGCAAAGCTGCTGAAACACTGAGTTCTTTTAAATCAAGGCTAAAAACCCATCTGTTTAAATCTGCATTTAAATAGCGTTTTCATGTACCATATGTTTTGTGTGGGTTTCATGTTTTATTGCTGTTTTTACTTTATCTTCTACTCATGTCTGCTTTTGAGTAATTGTTTTACCTGTCATTTGCTCTGTGTGTGTTTAATGCTTTATTGCTGTTTTTACTTTATCCCCTAATCATGTAAAGCACCTTGAATTACCTTGTTGTTGAAATTGTGCTATAAAAATAAAATTGCCTTGCCTTGCCTAACAACGCTGGATGTATAAGGAAGGCTTATTATACATAAGTTTTAGTTTCAGTTGTTTGACTGGTGTCAGTTCCTTTGCCACAAGACATCTTTAAATTAACCAAACAGAGAAATGTAATTTCCTAAGAGATTAATTCTGTTGTGAGCACTTGCAGATTTCAGATTGAGAGGCTTTTGATGTTGTAGCCCACCTATTTCCCTTTCAGGTAGAGTGTAATAAATGAGGCAGTAATCCCTTCTTCCTAAAATCTACCATAAAGTAGTAAACTGTTCTTTCCCCCATGCTGTTAATGGAAGAGTCTAAACTGGTTTTCATATTTAGCTCATGCACCACTGCTGAGGCTTTAGTTTTTGCCAACCTTAAATTTGTCTCAGTTCACTAGGTCAGGAGTGCAAAAAGAGAGAAATTATACAGTAACACTATACATTAAACCTGTAATTGAATTACCGATGACCTGAAACAGAGCAGCAGGGTTTAGATCAGTACAAAACAGACTGCACACAAATCAGCATGTAAATTTCATTAAAGAAAATATGTTTTACAGTTTGTGGCAATCAATCTTCTAACCAGGTCTGTCTTTTGACTTTTTAGTTGGCACAGCTCTCACCATCCTGATCTCAGTCACCACGGTCGCAGCTCTACTGGTGATGTCCTTGTGCTTCTGCCTTTGGAAGTGTTTTTTGCGTAAACAAGGTGAGCGGATGTTTATACTGGTTTTCTAATGCATGATTTAGCAACTGCAGTTGTGCAGATTTGTATCAAATATCTACTGTTATGCATGCTATTGTTTTGCAAGTTTTGATAAAAGAGGTAAGCCTCAAATGTAGTTGGAGTGCATTGTGATACCCTTTTATGCATACCCTATTATGCATAATGTTCTTACATTTTTTAGTGAGTAAAAAAAGCTTCCAACGGACTTGGTCTGCAAATATTCTTTAAAACATAAGATTTTATTTTATAATAAACAAAATTTAATGTCTGGTCTCATTCCCTTGAACCGTCCCAGAAACAATAAGAAAGCAGTTCACTATTGAGATTCACTTAGGTAACAGTACAATAAATTTATTGTTATTAGCCAGAGAGGCAAGTCTCAGTGAACAATAGGTGTGTCCAGTCTCTGTAATGTTCGGATTATTTCCAACAAATACAACACTTCGGAGTAAACTGATTTGTCGACGTTGGTAAACTTTTCATTGTTAAAAATTTAAAAATACTTAATTGATCCCAGAGGGAATCAATAAAGTATGATCGGGTAATGTGTAAAATCACATCTTTATCCTAATCAGGACTTGTATATTGCACTGGTATGAATTTCAGGAGAGCACTCTTTCTTTTTCCTTTTAGGTCCCAAATTACTAAAGTTCTATTAGTTACATTCCTTATTTAATCTTAAATAAACAACATCATCGACAGTTAGCTACTAATACTCCTAGCAAAAAATGTAAAAGGCGTTAAAGCTGCTATGGCAAATCTGCAAAGGAAAGCTAGCTTAAACAAATGTCATGTCAAGGGGGGGTATTATGCTTCTTCCAGGCACATATATCCAAATCCACCTTAAAGAAATTTACTTCCTTATTGGACGCCTTGATTTTTGCCTTTGCCTCTCTAAGACCCTCCTACTCTTTCTGACACTCCCCTTTCAGTTCGTCACATACCGTGCATCATCGCAGCATGCACGGAGTCAGAAAGAAAAGTGTTGGTGTGTTATAATTACTGCACCTGAGACTCAGCCGGAGTTGTGTGAGGGGTAGGGGAGCTCTGCAGGGGCGAGGCTCTCGGCTGAGCATGTAAGGTCGGAGGAGGAGATAGGTGGAAAAGGCGGGGATAGGTGGGAGCAGGCGTTTCAGCAACCCCGAGAACTACCAGCAGAGACTCAAAGATTACTCTAACATGATTGAATGGGTCAGAGCAACACTTCAGGCATGTTTTTAATGAGGGAAAGACAGGTTCTCAGGATATTAAGCTTCGGAAAGTCCATTTTGCATAATACCCCACATTTAACAACGTTCTACATAGGATGGCTATAAATATTTTGTGTAGATTAGAAAAAAAAATTGCAACAAAAATAATTATGTGGTTCTGTTGCATGTGTGTAAAAACCTCAGCCAATAACACGGCTGGTGTTATGGCAAATTAAGTATCTCAGGGTTTCCATAATAAAGAAGACTTGAGTCCCAGGAGGCGTTTAAGTATTTAATTCAAACATGTCTGGCCAGACCATGGAGGGGACAGAGTTACTCGTGCATCACCCTAACCAACCTTTCTAACTAACCGCTTAAATAGTATTCAGCAATCATTGTTTATCTCTGTAGATGTCTTCTCCAACGTTCACGCCCCGCCTCCGGAGAACTGCTTCACACAAGTCTTATATCAACGCATAAAGCAGCACATCCGAAGGCCAGACTGTTATCTTACTGCCCCGGCGTCTGTCTCTCTGGTGACCTGACACATATATCTTTCTCATAACATTAAGCTGGAACAATAAGCTTGTCATTTTACCTTAGATGCATTTACTAAACAGAGAATATATACTTAATTCCTAATTGCCTAACAATTTTCCACCACCGAAACTAATGATCTGGTTGTCTTTCTCACTGGACAAGCGCACTTCCGCATTTATTTGTCTCCTCCACTTATTACGCGCTCCCGCATTTTGCCACAGAACACCACTGGTGTGAGAGGTGTCCACTCAATTATGTCAAAGAAAGAGAAACATCCAGCTGCTACCACTTCGACTTTAGGACAAACTACCGGAGTCCCAAAAAGAAAATCGCCATTTGAAACTTTTGGAATTTTTCCTTCCTGAATAAAATAACTCAAACTTTATGTTCTATAATATTAGATGTTAAAGTCTGAAAATATTTTATTCCGAAACGCAATTTGCTTTGTAGCTCAGTTTTATGTGTGCATTTACACTTTCACAACAAGTATGAAAAGTGGTGGAGAAAATCTAATGTGACAGAATATAAAAATGCAGTAGACCTCAAAATCTATTACAAGCATTTTTAAGGTATTGTCTACCAAGCCTCCTTAAAAATGTTGGAATGATCATGAGATAAGACAGTGTACAAAAATGGCAGCAGATATTTCAGAGCCTTTCCATAACAAAGTTTTAATTGGAGCTCTAGTTTTTGTTCCTTTATTCTTTTCTAAATGTTAGTTTGACACCTTTTCTGTTGTTAGAATGAAATACGCAATCACACTCTGTTTGCTCTCTTCTGTTTTTCAATACCTCTCGCACAGATAATTCATATGCTTTGGAGAAAATATGTGATGGATCACACAAAATAAATATTTCCAGAATTCATGTGTGAAAATAGCTTACCCAGTTTCACTAATTGCAGTGAAACAGCTTTACTGTATTTTACTAGTATTAGACCTTGTTAGATTGCTGTTTTCCAAAGTTATAGATTTTCCAAGCGGAATAAAAAGTCTGGAATAGTGAGACAGTTCCTGCAGACCAAATCAAAACTCATAGTTTCCTCTAAAAAAATTTACATTTTAAAACTTTCTTTCTTTTTTTTGTGAATTCTCTGTGCTCTCATTTCTTTTCAGATGACTGATCATACACGCCAGAGCTGAAAAGAAGAGACCCTGCTTCTCAGGACTGTCCCAATAACACCTTTTCCCTGCTGTATCATCATTGTCACCATTCCTATTACTATATGGGTGGAAAGGGAAGAGGCTTTCAAATTCCATATGGGCTGTCCAACACAATCCTATTTATCATCACCAACTGGACGACATTCAGCTTTGCTCTGACTCTTCCATAGTCTTCACTTTTTTCTATTTTTGTTTATCTCAGCTCGGTAATAGATTGTGTCGATGGCTACACATTCCTCAGTGTGCAGCTGAGTTGAGTTATTTTCCAGAACATTACATGTCCTCAGAAAACCTTTCTCTGGTTGCCTCTGTCTTTGCATGAACATTAAAGATGTCTTAACATTTTAGATTTTTCTCACTCGCTAAAATGTATTGAAAACTCAAGAAGACACAACAGAGAACCATAATATATGTACACAGATGTTTGGGGAATTTGAATTGAGTTTTAGCATTACATGAAAAAAACAACGATATATTGCTAATTTTGTCTTTGAATTTTAAGATTGACAGCTCATTATTTTTGAAAGCTGGATGAGTTTATTAGGTCTGTTAGATGGACTAGTACTGTCCCTTTTGATTATTCAGGTAAAGTATAATGTGACTTCCAAAAGTATTTATACAATTTGAATAACTAACTTCAGTGTATTTTCTTGGGGTTTTATTTGATAGACCAACACAAAGTAATGATTAACTGTGAAGTGGAAGGTGAATAATAAAAGGGTTTTAAATCATTTTTTACAAATAAAAACCTAATAAGTGTGGCCATTCATTTATAGTCCACTCCCTTCCTGTGTAACAGATTGCTTTCAGAAGTCACCTAATTAGTAAACAGAGTCTGTACTTTACTCTAGGTTTAAGTTAAGCTGTTCTGTGGAGGCCTTAGACCTTTGTTAGAGAACATTAGTCAAGAAACAAAGCAAACAGATCTGGGAGAAAAAAAATTAAAAGCAAATTTGGGTTATGAAACGCTGCTCAATCCATCATTAGAAAGTGGAAATCACAACTGGAAATTTACCAAGACATGGCCATCAACCTAAACTGACAGGGTAGACGGGGAGAAAAATATGTTGACATGATTGTACAGTTGTACTTTACAAATCCGGTTGTATTGGGAAAGTGGCAATAAGAAATCCATTCTTGAAACAAATCATTAAAACTGTTTGTCTTAATCCAAGTAGTAATCACAACAAACGTGCGGAGGAAGGTGCATTGGTTAGAAGGGAACAAACTGAATCTTTTAGCTTCTTTGCAAACCTCTTTGTGTGTCAGAAAAGTAACACTTCACATTGCCCCGAGAACCCCATCCTCACTATGAAACCTGGTGGTAACAGCATCATGTTGTGGAAATGAGTTTCTTCAGCAGGGGAAGGAAAGCTGGTTTGACTTGAACTGTGGCAAAGATTCTAAATCCAAATCTAAATCCAACTGAAAATGTGTAGAGGAAAGACTTTAAAATTGCTGTCCACTTCATGGAACCTGACTGAGCATGAGCTGATTTTGCAAGGAAAAATTGGCAACTTGACAAGATGATAAAAAGTTCAAGGGCCATGGATACTTTATTTGAAATGTATTCCAAATGTGTTTGCATTACTCTGTCTTTTTGTAACACAGGTTTTCTTTTTCTTTTTTTGTGCGTATGTTTTTTGTTAAAGGTTAAACTCCCCCTTCTGACAGCTTGAATCAATTGCGAAAACCTTGTAGTTGCCCCTGAAAAGTATGTGTCTTGCCTCTCACTGTGCAGTTGGCACTTTGTGTGTCAACGCCCTAAAAAACTATGTGAGGACTACAGGTTAAATATCTCAAAGAGCCACTCTCTTCAATAAAAATCTGTCTCCCTCCAGATCAAACGTACACATACATCATAGCATAAAAGAAAATGCAATGATGCTTCTAGGTGATTTTTTTTCTGTCTGTTTTTACATTTTAAACTGGCTTTTAATTATCAAAGCTATGACTTGAAACACTCCTTACCTAAGCGTATGATTTGCATTTTCTCTACTTTATTGACAGATGTAAGTCTTGAAAGTCATCAGAATTATGTTAGGTACATCATATTCCTGCCCACTGAAGACTTTCAATCACACAAAGGTAATATTTTTTAGCTTTATTTCAGTGAAGATACTTTGTGAAAACCACTGCATGTAAAGTTACTGTAATAGAATAAATAAAGGACTGAAAAAATAACACTGGAGTTGCTCTATAACCCATTCTTCAGTTCTATGCTGTATGTCTTGAATTGCATTCTGGAAAATATAAAATTTCACCCTGTATTACTAAACCTGCCAGCCAGATGCTCATTCTTTGGAGACATGTTATTCCCTCCAGGCTAGGGGAGTGATGATGAATTTTTGAAATACTGAAAAAAGGCACACCCATTTGGGTTCAGAAGCTTACACTTTCACATTGTCAAGTAATGTATTTAATATATTGTTAGTTTTCTTGCAGACAATTTGTGTGTGGTACATAATTTAGCATTTGTGTAAACAATCAGAAGTAGAAATAAAGTAGGTTCTTGATTACATTAGCCAGGCTACTTAAGTTAGGAATTTGTGTTACACCACGTCTTTGACATTACCCCAACCGTTTCAAAAATGATTTATGTCGTAGAAACTTTCCAGGCTTATATCACACATCTCAAAAATTGTATAATTGTACAATTCTTGAGAATGGTATAAGAATTGTAAAGTTTGCATTTATGTGCAGTAAAAAAGTATTTTTGTGAATGCATGCATAAAAGATCTTGTACTGGAGACCTGCTGAAGGTATGCCTGTTCTAATGCATGTGTATATTTTTGGATCAACAACATTTTGTATTAGGAATGAAGCTGTGCAGGTCATGCTCTTTGTGGTGTCGGTTGGTTTTGTGGCTGCCAAAAACCACGCTCTCATGGAAATCCATTACAGTTGCTACAATCATACAAGTGACCATGCTGTCCATCCGTTACAGTGTGAATGACTGCTTTGTTCACCAGTGACTAAAATACAAACATCCCTGGGTGTCTGACACAGAAGGAGAGTCAAATTTCAGAGGTTGCGTGTGGGCTGTAACTGCCAGACTCTATTGCTGCACAAAAAAATTTCAGCATAGCAAAGGTTTATTCCTCCAATGGGGGATTTACATGTAGCTGTATTTCAACTTTTCACCTTTCTCAGTTTGATAAGCATTCCACTTTGGATAATGTAAGTTCATGTTAATCATCATCATTTTTTGTTTTTTCATCATGACATTTTTCTGGAGGGAGCAGTGCATTAAGAAGAACATTTGGAATAGAACTATTAAGGAAGATTGTGTATATGGTCAATTAAAAATTATGTCTCAGCAGGATGAGCAAGTATGGTATTCCCAAGGGGTGAATAAAGTTTGCAGGACCGTCATCTGAGTAGTAAACTTTAATCTGCTGTCAGGTCACAGCATTACTTACAAAATTTATGTGATATGCAGCGGCTGCTTGTTTTTTAACCTTGTTCTAAAAAAAAAGGAACAGGATTAGAAAAAACTGTGCCTATGTTTTGGGCCTGAATTTATTATCTTCCTCTACTTAAATTTCTCCCTCCGAGAACACTCACAGCGAATCATCTAATTTCATTTTTTCCCTTTGCAGCTGTCCGAACTATTCCAGCATTGCTTTTCTGGCTTTTTTTCTATCATACAGAGCTGTTTCTGTAATATGCACTATTTTGCTCACTCCGCATAAGAGCCTTGCATCTTCAGCTCTACCACCTCAAGTCCTCTGATCTCACTTAGATTATCTGCATTTAAACCATACACCATATCAAGTCTTCCTACCTTTGCAAACCTTCCCTTTCATTCCTGCTGCTCTCCTTTTGTCATAAATCCATTTCTCTAGCTACTTAGACTTGCCTGAATGATCTCTTTCTTTTTCCATCTCCTGTGCATTGCCTGTTTCTCTCACCCCTGATGCTTAATCTAATCTACCTTTTGAACCTTCACTCCATACAGAGTCAATGTTGCACCTTTTTTCCCCATCTCATTCTCACATATTTCTTAGAATAAAATGTTTCTTATCAGTTACATGATGCATAAATGAAAGACACAGCACATTGTATAACTGTGATGCATTAAATTGTTAGGATAGCAGCTTTGCCACATCTAAGATCTAATAACCTGAACCTAAAACACAAGAAGTGCAAAACTTTTAAATAAAATTGACTGTTGATTTAGATACATATATCTCTCTGTAGAAATTCATTGATTATAAATTGATTGAATGAGCATCATAGTTCTACAACCAATGGAGTGATTTCAAACACTAGACATGTTGGGATTTTCTAGGTCAGTTTCACTTTGAATAGTGGAATATCTGCTGCATTGCAATTGTCAAAACAAGAGTAACCAGCCTAGATCAGAATGTAATGCCATGCTTTGACACCTTCTTGCAATGTCAAATGCAAAAGTCTTTACAGATGAGAAATACTTACAAACACGATCTCTTGAAACATTTCTTATGTTCATATTTTGATATACAAATTGAATTCAGCTTCAAATTCACTACCTCACTAGATTCAGTATCAGGACCCACCATTTCTAATAAAAATATATGCAATAAATCCCAACAAAGTGGAAGGTAGCATGGTGCTGCAGGGAAAAAATGCCCTTAGTAGTGTTTCAGTCCACAGAAGTTTCATGGGTGGTTTCAAATGCCCCGATAGCTACTCCTCTGCTTTGGCTCTAGAGATGGACAAAGAGCCTGTTTTATTTCTAACATAGCACTGGGGAGACAGTTAACTGGAATACCAACTGATCAGTCTGAGAGCGATAGCAGAATGTCATGTACCTATATTTATGTGGATATGTCAGAGAAACAAACAGGTTTGCTAAGCTTGGGGTGTCAAGCATCATCTATGTATCAATCACACAAGACATGTAAGCAAATGGTTTGATCAAGGATGTGGTGTAAGTTGAAAAACTGGGGTCCTAGTGAGGAGCTGTGGGGTACTCCATGAAGAAGCAGATGTGATCCTAAGTATTTAATACATTTTTTTAACAACAACAGATACACCAACTACTTTGAAAACAAAACATTATGAAGACTCAACTAGTGTTTTTTGTTGTTTATTCTTATTATTTTTTACTACTAAAATATTGTACAAAGTTCATATAAAAATATTTATATTCAGGTATGTGAAGTATCAAATTTAAAAAACTCTTTTCTGCATTGTAATTGTTTGTCCTTGTTTTTTCCAAGGACAAAGTTTTCTATGTCCCAGTTTATCAAAGTGCATAAAAAGTAGGTTAAACCAACAGATACCCCCGTAGCATGCTATTTACATACAATTTCTTTAGCATCATGAGTCTACAGGTATGCCCAGAATTACAAATATCCTGGGCAGATTTAAGTTTTAAAACACTTTTATTCAACCTAAAAGTTTGCTTCTGATTAAAAAAATTATACAGACATCTTTTAAAAGACAGACGTCAAATGAGTATCAACAATGGCGACTTTGGCAACCAATGGTATTTCAAAGATTTACCTCTGGTGATGAGCTCCCACTCTATTAAGTTAGGTGTCTTTACCATTACTTTAATCTTTTGTTACCACCAGAAATTCTTCATCAGATTTAAGTTGGAATCTGGAAGGGACACTTCAAGATCTTAATGTTAGTTTAGGTCAGAAGAAGCATGTTGGTCAAATTCAAACTTAAAACCACTACCTACTTTAAACCTAAAACTGCCTGGGGGAAAAGTAATTTTGACCTTATCTTTAATAATAGTACCATATTAAACCAATTAAATGGTCCAATAATAGTCTAAGATCAATTTCATTTTTAGCTTTTGTCCACTTTTTTCAACATTATTCAGGTGGGACATTTATATCAATTACAAAAACATTTTATTGTTCATGTGCATATTACACCTAAATGTAAGATATGTTTACATGCTGATCTTTCTGTAATAAAATATTTGACTGGTCTTTCATGTCTAATGTGAATTTAACCGACTCCTTTCTGATTTTTTAGTGTCATATCAATCAGGTAATGGTCTTAACTCTCACTGGGTTAAGAACAAATGAACGAGCAGATGCTTTTCTCACAACAAAAAAAAAATTAAAAAAAATCGACCTTTAACTTCCTGTAATGTTGAGCCAGAGCACTCAACTGTGGTTTACAAGTCAAAAAAGTTGATTCACTGCAGCCATACAGACAAACTCTGTGTATGTACAGGAAATGTGTGATAGATGGTCTTATGTTTTCTCTTGTTGTTGCTCCTTTAAGTTACTTAACATTTCCAACATTTAATAATCTCAAGCAAAGACAATATACAACATATATTTGTTTAAATAAAATAATACTTTCATTGTTTCAAATAACCAAATTTTTGAAATTATAATAAAACAAAATGATAAAACACAGAAAGAAATAGGGCAAACTAGCTTTGATGCCTTTCATGTCTAGTTTAGGTGAAACAGCCGTACGCCCACAACCGTCTTTCTGTCACTTAACCAACACCTGTTCTATTGACGCCTCTGCACAAGTATGGATGTTTCTTAGCTTTTTCAACTAAGTAAAAAAATCCTGAACCTTTAAGTCACATTGATAACAGCATAATTTGTTTTTTCATCCTGTTTACTTGTGAACTTTCTAGCTGGTGTACCACAATGTTGGTGGTTGATGTCAGTATACAATGCACTGCTAGAAACCTGAACATTAGCTGTTGTGTTTGCAACAGCCAGCAGGTTCCCATTGTGAATGAGAGCAGTTGATGGTGATGTTGTTCCTTCCACTTTACTTGAAGAATAGATGTCATTCAGAACTGAGAACTGAGTTTGCAAGATGGGAGAAGAAGGGGCGCTTGTCTTGCGGAGTTCCGGTATCATATTTGTGGATCTTTCCTGTTACAACAAATATTCAAAAAATACTTTTCTTTACATTAATTTGATTCATTCAGAGCACAAAGCAAACTCAATGAGCTAAGGGCTCATTCACCCTAGACTAGGATTAAGCAATGGTTTTTATAGCATTTTTACAAGTACTTAAACTTTGCTGGATTGTAGAAAATTTGGAAAACTTGACAAGTACTTTAGTGTGAAGGAAGTCAAGGTAATGATGCACACCCACTAAAAAAGTGGACGTGCACCTGCACCTTTTCTCAATGATCCTTTGGGTTGCAGTCACAGGGGAACCAAGACGCATGTAGCCTAAATATAGCAGCTGTGCTGAACTGAGTGTTACAATAAAAGTTTTGGAGCTGTGCCCAGTTAAGCCATAATAAGGTTGTTACCTTGGCATATCTTAGCTTCAAATTCTCTGATGACAAATCTACGGTGAAGAGTGTGGGCTTTCTCATTTTCTATCAGAAACAAACATCCTGATTAAAAATAACCTTGAATATATATCTGGCAGGATTATGAATAATTTTGGACTTAACTGTATGCTATAGTAAACCACTACAATCTTCCCATAAACGTTTGACGCATTTTCGGGAATTCTCATGCTCCATCACATGTGATAGACGTTTTGATAAAGCTTATGGTTAGATCCGAACAGATCTGCTTGGGGGCCTGTGCCTGGCTATGACGTTGTATTACATAATTGGCTGAACGTTAGCACGTTGACGTACTGCGCTTTTTTTTGTAAAGAACTTTATTAACAAATAGCAAGTATACAACATAAGAAAAAATTAAGTATACAGAATAATTCTCCAGATACAAAAATATATGTAAAAAAAGCACATATGAATTGCATTGAAAGCCTTTTTGTTGTTAGTTTAAATTAAAAAAAAAACAGAATAAAACAATTTTCCACCATGAGAGAAAATCAGTCTAAATATATAACAAACTGCTAAACTCTTTACAAAGCCTATGTATAAAAGAGCAGTACCATAAAAGATGAATCACGTTTTATTGATGATTCCCACAGGAGCTGTTATCAACATTTATGTCTCTTTTACATTTTTATATCTGTTCCGGAATTGCGCCGCTCAAGGTGGCAGCATGTTGGAGTAGCTCTGTTACATTTGTTCTGATTTTTTTTATTTTATTTTACTTTTATTCCTCCCTTTCTAGTAGAAACATTATTTTTGTGGACAATCGTTCTCTCTGGTTTTGAATGCTGTGCAGCTGGAAGGACTTTTGCTACTTTTTATTTTATTTTTGGATATTTGTTATGATGCATAACCATGGTAACAAGTTCGTTTACAACTGGGAGCAGCTGATTAACATCACAAAAGCTCAAATAATACCTCAACTGCAGCCACAAAACCCTGATGACTTGAAAATGAGATGCCATGAATCCAGAGCAGGGGCGAAGAGGAGAGGGAAAAGGAGGAATTTCAAACCATCTCCATCAATAATATTGGGCAATGTGAGATTGTTGGCAAACAGGTTAGAGGCTGAGGACCCTCTGGAGTTTAGTGTACAAAAAAGGATTATTCATAAAATAAAGTGCAATGTAGTTTGTCCAAGTAGCGTTACCGTAGCGTGACGTTATCGGCAAGCGCAAGGCCCCCCCAGGACATCTGGTACCTACACCGGCTTAGGTTATCCTGAACTATCTCTGTAGTTATGCTGCCATTGGCTTAGACTGGAGGACAAACTGACCACTTCTCTGTCCACTCAGATACATTCCCCTCCTTCTCTGCAATTTGCATTATTTACATTTATTTTAACTATATGTTTTTTCTCTGTTTTTAATCTTCATAAAAACTGGTCATGGTTCGTTCTGTTTAGCTGTGAACACTTCCTGGAGGGGGGCATGAGATACTGCTGTCGACCACTCAACGTTCTCCTTATCCTCCCATTAACTTCTTACTCTTCTTTACCATAGAAAGTTCTCCTACATCAGTTGTTTTGTTTCTTCTTCGTAGATCTGCTCTGTCTTCTCAAACCCCCAGTTGAGCATGGCAGATGGCCACTCACAGTGAGTCAGGGTCTGCTGGAGGTTCCTTCCTGTTGAAGGAAGGTTTTCCTATCCACTGTTGCTACATGCATTCTCAGAATAACAGATGGCTACGAAGTCAAAGGCACAATACAAGTGACTATCCACTGTTGCTATATGCTCATTCAGAAAGAGTGATTGCTACACTGAGTTTTTTGGCCATCTCAAAGAACTGCTTCATGCCCCACTGTGCGAGCTCCACCGAGTTCTAGAGATGTGTCACATTGAACTGCTCAAGATTTCAGTGGGTCAAACTGAACGACATCTCGCTCTCACTCCCAGGGTACATTTTCATTGATCAATGGTAGCCTAGGGTTGTAAAATTTGTGACACTGCCTGAAGACTGCAGAGGGTTTTGGTCATATGAGCACTAAATAAACTGTTGTAGAGCACGTCAAACTGCAAGGTCCCAGAGCTGTGAATCGCACGCACACGCACCGTTTTTCATCACGATTCTTTTCACAATGAAAGAGAAGGTCTAGGATGGCCGAAATCCCAGCGATCCCATAGCGAGATCCCAGCTTGAGATAGAAAACTTTTCAAACTAATTTGAATAATAAACTGAACTTGACTGCTCTGTTTGATAACAATGATCAGTTAGAATGTATTTATAATTGGATTTAATTGATTTTCTTAGTAAAGTCTTGAGATGACATTGTGAATTCCATGGCATCAAAACGAAGCCAGCTTAAAATTAAACTACAAATAAATATTGGCACTGAAAATAAAAATTGGCATTGAAAAATATAATTCTAATAGGAAATATTATTTTTCAATCTGAAATAAATGTAGTAAAGATCTCTGTACTGAAAGTCAAATTGAAAAAAATTGAAAGTGAAAAAAGTTTAAAATTCAAACTATATATATATTGAAACAAATAACTCACAATCAAATTTTCACACATTCATCTAATTTTTACAAAAGCAATCTTTTGTTTTAAATGCCACCGTTTTTTCAGTGCTGCTGCTTTTCACCTTCATTCCTCTGTCACTCTTTTCATGTCGTGTGAGTCAGTTGTCAGTGAGTCTGGCCAGTTTAAGACCTGTTTTCTAAACCAGCAAATAAAGGTCACTTCTTTTATATATTTCCTGTATTGGCCTGACTTGTGCAGTGGCTTGGTGGGTAAAGACACTGCCTTATACAGTGAGGAACAGAATGGACAAGTATTTGAACACCCTGTTATTTTGCAAGTTCTCCCACTTAGAAATTATGGAGGAGTCTGAAATTCACATGGAGGTGCATTTCCACTGTGAATAGAACTATTTTTTTTTAATTCAGGAAATCACATTGTCTGATTTTTCAAGAATTTATTTGTATTTTATTCCTGCACTAAAGTATTTGAACACCTGGCAATCAGCAAGAATTCTGGCTCTCAAAGACCTGTTACTCTGCCTTTAAAAAGTCCAACTCTGCTCCACTTATTAATCTAAATTAGTAGCACCTGTCAGAGCTCGTTAAAGTCACCTGTCCACCCCACAGTAAGTCAGACTCCAACTTCTACCATACGCAAGACCAAATAGCTGTCAAAAGACATCAGAGACAAAATTGTAGATCTCCACAAGGCTGGAAAGGGCTACAGGGCAATTGCCAAGCAGCTTGGTGAAAATAGATCAACTGTTGGAGCAGTTGTTAGAAAATGGAAGAGGCTAAAGATGGCCGTCAGTCTCCCTCGGACTGGGGCTCCATGCAAGATCTCACCTCAGGCGGTATCACTGATGATAAGAAAGATGAGGTATCAGCCCAGAACTACACGGGAGGAGCTGGTCACTGACATGAAGAGAGCTGGGACCACAGTTTCAAAGGTTACTGTCGGTAGAACACTACGCTGTCTTGGTTTAAAATCGTGCATTGCATTGAAGGTTCCTCTGCTCAAGTCATCACATGTCCAGGCCTGTCTGAAGTTTGCCAATGACCATCTGGATGATCCAGAGGAGGCATGGGAGAAAGTCATTTGGTCAGATGACACCAAAATAGAACTTTGTGGTCTAAACTTCACTTGTTGTGTTTGAAGGAAAAAGAAGGATGAGTTCCCAAGAACACCATCCCAACTGTGAAGCATGGAGGTGGAAACATCATGCTTTGGGGGTGCTTTTCTGCGAAGAGGACAGGACGACTGCACCGTATTAAGGAGAGGATGAATGGGGCAAAGTATTGTAAGATTTTGAGCAACAACCTCCTCCGTTCAGTCAGAGCATTGAAGATGGGTCGTGGCTGAGTCTTTCAACATCACAATGACCTGAAGCACACAGCCAGGATAACCAAGGAGTGGCTCCGTAAGAAGCATATCAAGATTCTGGAGTGGCCTAGCCAGTCTCCAGGGCTAAATCCAATGGAAAATCTTTAGAAGGAGCTGAAACTCAGTGTTTCTCTGCGACAGCCCCGAAACCTGACAGATCTAGAGAAGATCTGTGTGGAGGAGTAGGCCAAAATCCCTGTTGCAGTGTTCAAACCTGGTCAAGAACTACAGGAAACGTTTGACCTCTGTAATTGCAAACTAAGGCTTCTGTACCAAATATTAACACTGAGTTTCTCAGGTGTTCAAATACGCTTGTGCAGCAATAAAATACAGATTATTTCTTTAAAAATCAGACATTGTGATTTCCTGATTTTTTATTTTAAATGCTGCCTCTCACATTGGACATGCACATACAATGTGAATTTCAGACCCCTCCATAATTTCTAAGTGGTAGAACATGCAATATATATATATATATATATATATATATATATAGGAAGCATAAGTGCATAAGGTTACTAACTTTAGTGTTATTATAAAAAACATTGCAACATATAACAGTGGATTTTGCTGTAATACAAGGACACTTCAGAATGAACGATACATAAAAGAACTACAAGTGACCTATATTTGCTGGTTTAAAAAAACAGGTCTTAAAATGGCCAGACTCACTGGCAACTGAATGCAAGTGACATCCGGATCAGAAGCCCCGCCCCTCACACGACGTGAAAAGAGTGACAGTGGAATGAAGCTGAAAAGCAGCAGCACTGAAAAAACTGTAACATTGAAAGAAAAGATTGACATTGTAAAAAATTAGATGAATGTGTGAAAACTTGATTGTGAGTTATTTGTTTCAAGATACATATTTTGAATTTCATTTAAACTTTTTTCACTTTAAATTTTTATTTCATTTTCAATACAATTATCTTCACTACATTTATTTCAGATTCAAAATTACTATTCTCAGTTACAATTATATTTTTCAATCCCAATTTTTCTTTTCAGTTCCAATATTTATTTTCAGTTTCATTTTAAGCTGGCATCGGTTTGAAGCCATGGAATTGGTGCTATATAAATAAATTGAACAGAATGAATTTATTTAATTGTGCACTACTAAACTTTTCCAAGACCTTCCATGTTCTGACTGACTAAATGTCGCAACGTAGTCTTAGTCTGGTGTGAAGGGTGCTCAAGACTACATCTTGTTTGATGTTATATCTGCTCTACAAACCATGAATGCCACATTTTCTGAAACTTACTATACTATCTTAAAGTTGTTGCTATTGTTCCAAAGACAGCAAGCATTTTAAAACCCACCAAAAACAAAAATCAATTATGAAAAACTGTTTTAAATTACCTCTTGATTCTTGTTTTTGCAGGTCCATATTCCTGTAAAAAACAAGTGTAAGGAGTTTAAAGATGCAAATATAATAATAATAGAAGAACCAGTGCTGAATGAATAGTCTTACGTTTCCAGCCTTGAAGGCACACAAGGGTCAGCACTATCACTGTGGTGATCAGAAGCACAATGCTAATGCAGATCAAGAAGTACTGTAGCCAGGAGCCATCATCATCATCATTATTATCCTTATCATCATCCTCATCCTCATCAACAGCATTTGAACCAACTGCATGAAGGAATAATGTGACTATCTGTACTAATAAATTTGTGAAATGTAACAAATAAATGAAGCTTCTTACCTGCACCATTTTCAAGGTTTTTCACTACTTTGTTTAGATCTTGCGTAATAAAAATAGCAGATGTGGTTAACACATTGAACAAAATACATGCATATCATGGGTAAATCAGGG
The DNA here is from genome assembly GCA_963556495.2 of Valencia hispanica. NCBI lineage: Eukaryota > Metazoa > Chordata > Actinopteri > Cyprinodontiformes > Valenciidae > Valencia > Valencia hispanica. Next base: position 31,872,099 of record OY747707.1, on the reverse strand, counting down.
TACTAAAGAAAAAGTATACCTGAAACTGAGATGTTGATGCTGTGTGCGACAATTTCATTATTGGATTCCAAATGACATTTGTAGAGGCCGTCATCATTAATGGAAACTTGCTTGAATTTCAAATATGAGATCAGGTTTTTACCCTTATTTTCTTGTCTGATTTCTACATTCTGTGTTACTGGAATATGTTCACAATTGGTTCTATTAGAGAGTTTACACCATGTCACACTGAATAACTTTCCACAGTGCTTGACGGGACACTTGACTGTCAGACTCTGTCCAGCGGACACGTATTTTGTTGTACCTCTGTGCACTGTGATCTCCACATCACATGAAGAAACTGTAATTTCAGAAGAGGAACTTGATTATTGTCAAGTGTAAAATAAGTTGTTACGCTTATTCTGACAAAATGTGTTTATCATAGGAGATTATGTTATGTTCCCAATTCCTATTTTATTTTTTTTTTACTCTACACATTTCCTGTTTGGCAATGTGGCAGTCAGAATTGATGTCTGAAGGCATGTTTCCCCTATTGGAACTTAAGGGTAATTTTACCAGACATTTACCAGACCACCTCACAGGGCTGTTTTGGGGGCTATTTCAGGAACCAACAGAGTACCTGTCGTGGGGTATGTACTTGGAAACAGCCCGGTAGAGTCACTGGTTAGTAGCTGTGGTTAACTCATGCAGGTTGGTCGTAACTCAGAAGGAAAGGATATCAGCATACGTCTCCAAACAACCAGCTTTGTAAAATTGGGAAAATTGCTGGCGAAGCAACAACATAGCATGATGCATGGTGACACGACAGCTGAGAGGGCTGGGCCAATTTATTTACCCCTTCAGATTTTCCCACACAAAAATGTCCTGAAACATTATGGCTTTTGCTACATATAATGCTCCACTTGATATACACATATATATTTATGAAATCTTTATTAGATAGCTATAGTTTATTTCATAAAATATGAACACACTGTTGGCTCATTTTGATGTGCCCTTTTCTTGCAGCTACTTTTATGTAACTAATGTTTCAATATTTAGTTTTTAATTATTTTGTTTATTTGAATGTAAGCACCAAAACCATGTTTTATTAACAAGATAATATTCTGATTTTACACAGAAAGTTTTAAATGTCTGACAGATTTTTAGGTGCATCTTTGGAAATCTGTTTTTCCCTAATGATTTAGGTATTAAATAAGAAATACACAACAGCTTATTAACTTTCTACACTGTATTTTCTTTTATTTATTAATATTGTCCTGTTTGTCATTAAAGGGTTAGATAGCACCGAGATACACGGGACATAAATTAAGGAATTAAGGCATCTTGAAGTCTAATTAGTACAGATTGTGCATTTAATCTTTATTTCACAACCCACCCAAATAGCCAATATGAGAACTAGATGAACCTCTTGAGGCAACAGTACCACCTAAAACATAATGCGTCTCTACCAAAACACAAGCAATACTGACATTTTATTTTTCTACAAATACAACATAAAAAACCTAGTAATGTTGAGGTTCAGCAAGGATATTTTTCTAACAGGAAATTAACTTTTTTTTAGGTTTTAGTGCCTTCTACTTATTTTTATATATGAAAACAATGACCATCCAGTAGTTATTAAAGTATTTTTTCTCCTTTTCACTTCAATTGTTTTCCGAATCCTTATGTGTGCCTCTTGAATGAAACCAATAAATGATCAATCAAATTCAAGGTATTTTTTGTTTGTTTATTTTAATGGCAGTGAACCAGCTGTCTTGTGATATAAATATTTAGTTGGTCTCAATCATGCTTGGATAAAATCTCTTCTGTTGTTTTCTTGACAAACATCTCTTTAGCAAAATAAAATAAGTTATGTAAAACCAAAAAAACATTACCTTTATCTTTTCCACAAATGCAAATAAATGCAGCACACCAAAGCAGAAGTTGCATTACATCCATCATGCATCATATGCTCATCGCAAAACTTTCAAAAATGGTGCTGCAGGTTCATTTTAATTGTGACAAGTTAACCACATCCTGACCCACGTCTTCTTCGACCATCCAGTACGTGTATTTCAGTATACAGTGAGGTGACAAAATTCCCCGTCTGCAAAGACAGAAAAAGGAAAAATATTTTTTACACATGCAAAAGTTCTTTTAGCATTCAATTGAATTCAATTGAATTCCAAAATACTTTATTGATTCCAGAGGGAAATTAAGTGTTGTTGTAGCTCATACTATTTAATTATTCAAGGAGTTGGGCAGGAGGGATTTCTTGTAGCGGTCTTTGTTGCAGCGAAATTGAAGAAGTCTCTGACTGAAGACACTTTGTTGTTGTAGGATAGTCTCATGAAGAGGATGCTCAGGATTGCCAATAATTTCCTTGATTTTATGAATAATCCTTCTTTGCCTCATCATCTCCAGTGGTTCCACAGTTGTCCCCAAGATCATTGCAAGGCTTTATAATGAGCTGAAGACCCCTCAAAAAGTCCATGCTATAAGCTTCATCTGATGCTTCATCTGATGCTTACTGTTCCATACTGACAAGGTTCTTTTCTTATAACCTGGTCTTATAATCAGTAGTCGAGTTGAGGGGGAGCGGAGGGGGACGCCGCTCTCCTTAGAAAGAAATCCGACATATAGGCCTAACGTCCCACCGGTAAAGGACCCATCCTCCATCTCTTCCATTTTACAGTAAATATTGTATGGAAATATAAAGCATTAATAGGCTTAGCCTATATGAAATAATTTCATCAGCCGAAAATGTTAGGTCTCCGCATGTTGAGCGAAAATAAACAGTCTAATAAAATCCGGGGGACAGGGGCACGAAACGCAATGATGCAACATTGTTTTTGCCTGAGAGTAGGCCAGGTGAAGCCAGTTTTCGTTTCATCTCGTTCCGACCTCTGGCATCTACAAAAACTGTTCACTTCATAAAATCTATACGTTCGCACTGAGTTCAAAAGTAAAAGTTCTCCTTCTGTAATAGCCAAGTTTTTTTATAATCAACGTTATAATTCAGGACTAGTTTGTTTTCACCATAGTGAGAAAGGAGTGACATGGCTGCTAGGTACCCGTTTTAGACCGAGATATGGATTTAACATGAAATCCAAGTCTTGTTCATGCGTCATGGAAGTTAAATTCATGTAACACATTTTACATAGGCCTACATGCTTTTACTCAGTTTTGTAAATGTTTTAAAGTAGTTTTCATCATGTCCTTAGCTGTCTCCATATCCGCATACGTCATCACGTCGGTTAAACTCTGCCACCGCATTGGTCTAAAACAGATACGTAGCAGCCGTAGCACTCCTTTCTCACTACGGCAAAAACAAACTAGTCCCGAATTAAAACATCGATCATAAAAAAACTGCGGCATTACAGAAGGAGAACTTTTACTTTTGAACTGAGTACAAACATATTTATTTTATGAAGTAAACAGTTTGTAGATGCCAGAGGTTGGAATGAGATTCATTTTATACAGACATTTTCGGGGTTCGCCTTATGGCCTTGAGAGTGGCAAAAGCTGCATTAAAGAAGTGCAAACATGGCTAAACGAGCGGCTGGTCAGCAAGATGTCCGGGATTTTTTTTTAAAGAAAAAAATTACAGGTGAGCTATTAATCTCAATAATTTTTCTAGCCTGCTTTTTGTTATCTAAAGACCACCCAAGTCGCCACAGGTGTACGCACAGATCCCAGGATGCTACCCTCCAAACTAGCTAAGATGAACGGGCGACCCCCTCATCTCTCTTGGTAATTAGCTTGCTAAAATACATGCATGTCATTCAGTCAAGACACGCATGCGGCTTGCAGAATCTGCACTAGATTGTCACGTGGTGTGTGGAGAATGGACCCAAACGCACTCGCTGAAGGAAGGTGCAGGATGTTAATTATAGTGAGGAGATCGTGATGATGGTGGTGAACGGAGACACTGGACATCGGGCGGGGAAGGAAGACAGCAGGAAGAACGACACACCATGGGGATTGACAATTACTAACTACTAATGATCCGGCCGGTAGTGAAAGGAATTGAGGGGTCTTAAAGGCAGGAGGTGAGTGGGATCAGGTGTGGTTGATGAGACAGACAGGTGAAGACAATGAGGCAGGAATAGGGCAGCGTGACATAGATGTCGACTCTTTTTATACATTCCAGCCATAATCGGCCTAGGAAAAAGGATCACCTTGTCAGAGCTCATCTGACAGTGAAAAAAAACATGCTTACGAAAGGGTTGGGAAACTGCTATGAGCATGTGGATTAAGTGAGAGTTGTAATGAATAAAATAGAAATGACTCATTTTGTTTGATCTTTCATGTTAAATTAATCCAAAAGTTTGTTTTGTATAGGCCTAGTTTGCACGAAAAAACGTCTTCTGTACTGCAATTATTTGCTAAGGCTTCTTTGCAAGGTGCTGGTATCGGCTTTGCTTCACAGATATATAAAGCCTCCATTTCTCCCAATCTTGTTTAATTCTAATGCAGGCTATTCAGTTGTAGTCCCCTAACATTACGGCCAATTCGGCGATACAAAAAACTCTATAAATACCACCTTTTTTAAAATTAAAATCCAGATTTTTTTAATGGGGGAAAAAAATGACCATCCCCCCTGAATTTTTTTTACAACTCGACTACTGTTTATAGCCAACAGCATTTCTGTTTCTTCTTCAGAAGATGATGAATTTAATTTATTTATTTATAATACAGTTATACCAGTAACCTAAATAAAGCTTTTTACCTAAATATATGATTATCAGGGTTCTCTGTTTGTTTATGTCAACATTTTAAATTAACCCGTTAAGCGATACATATCAGCTAAATTTCACACAAACAGATAAAAAAGGTGCACTTAAAAAGGAGATGCTGATAGTACTCACACATTCAGAAATCTGCCTAAATCACATCTGTATAGATCAGGGGTCTGTGACCTTTACAATCCAGGGACATTTTTGCCCAGAGTCCAGCAAAATAAAACTTCTTTACAGCCGCAAAAGTTACCTGACCCTTTAAAAAATTAGAACGTATACATTTTTAACAAACATCTACATTGTATATTTGATGTCATTTTACACAAGCATTTTATTTATATTTCTATGTTTTATAACATTTGCAAAAAGGGCATCGATACAAATGGATGCATGGAAAAGGATCTAAGAATGCATGTACTTTTCAACCTAATGACAAAAAATTAAGAACTAAACATGTGTTGCTAGTGCTTTTAGTTTCATTCTGTTGTAGAAATTCAATGCAGTTATTCAATGAAAAAAAGAACAGCTAAAACCTGTATTTGTTATTATATAGCCTCCTGAGACCTGGAATTTAATTTTTTTTGTTACATAAATCAGGTGCTGGGGCAGTAAAAAAACACACATTGGAAATATTTTTAGTTTTTATCTTCTTTTGTTTTGATTTTACATGTGCACACAAAAAGACTTCATTTATAACATAAATAGCTAAATTCAATGGCTAATTATAAATGAACTCAAACTGGGTGTCGTGTCTGTTCTGATAGTAGAGCGAATGTCAGGGTTGGTATAGTTCTCCTTCTGGGATGGGACTGAGGGGGACTGCCTTGGGATCCATGGGGCTTGGTGGTGCTGCAGCTGTGGTCCCCTTGAACGTGGCAAGGCCTGCCTCCCCTGATGGATCTTGGTGAACAGCGTTGCCTATTGGAGTCAGTGGGGGAGCTGGCTCCCTGGAAAGACATTTTGTCTCCCATTTGATTTCATAAATATTGATAATATTTGATTTCGTAAATCAATGGAATCAATGAATTGATCCCATTGATTTTATAAATATTCACCCCCTTAGACTCAATATTTAGTACATGCACCTTTGGCAGCAATCACAGCATCAAGTATATCTGGATATTGCAATTTTCTCCCATTCTCCCTTGCAAAACTGTTCCAGCTCTGTCAGGTTGAGTGGGGATTGGCTGTGAACAGCCCCATTCAAGTTCTGTCACAAATTCTCTATTGGATTGAGGTTTGGGTTTTGACTGGGCCACTCCAGAACATTCCCCTTGTTTACTTCAAACGATTTATGTGTAGCTTTAGCTGGATGCTTCCAGGTTATTGTTTTGCTGGAAAATAAATTTTCTCCAAAGCTTCATGCATTAATTTCACCTTCTGCATTTACAAGCCTTTCAGAACCTGCAGCCAAGAAGCATCCCAACTGCATGATGCTGCCACCACCATGCTTCACAGTGGGGATGGTGTGCTTCTGGTGATGTGCAGTGTTTGCTGTCTTGGCCATCTTGTCTGATGGCCAAAATGATTAATTTTAGTCTGCTTAACCAGTGAAAGGACTTTCCAGACACAGGTGTCTTTATACTGCAATCACTTGAGACACAATCAATGCACTCAGGTGATCTCCATTCCAGTCATTCTGAGACTACTTGTACCAATTGGCTGGACCGCTCTTGAAATAGATCAATCACTTTAAAGGGGATCAATAAATGTGTAAGTACTTATTTTGTGTTACAGATTTTTATTTAATTGCTTACTTTGACATTAAAGGGTTTTTGTAAAGATATTTGCCAAATGCCAAATTCTGTTGATCACAATTGACTTGTAGAAGCATTAAAAAGTGTAAAACAGCCAACAGAGTGAATATTTTTTATAGGTCTTGTATATTAATAGTAACATATTACTGTAGGTTACCATTCATTTTTCACTCAAAATGAAAATGTAAAAAAAATCCTGGATCCCTACATCTTTGGCCCAGATAGGGCAACGCCACAAGTGAACTTTCCACTACAAAAACAAAATAAATATAAAGTCCCAATGGTAACTACAATGAACATCAATAAATTGCTTGATTACCCTGTAAAATTAAATAATCTTATTACAAACATAAATGTCAAATTACTTATTAGGTGTTCATTTTTAGATATTAATCAAAACATACAATTTTTTTTTTTATATATATCCTCTTTTTCCGCTGATTCCTATATTCTATGCAGGGCACTTGACCACTAGACTTTGTCCAGGGGGACACTCTTGTTGGTCATTGCTTCACATGAACAAGCTGAAATACACGTAAAATTGGATTTTACTGTCAGGCTATGGTCATGTGACCTTTAGCATTTCCTATTTAAGGAGGATCGACTGACCTGTTCGCCGCTCTGACATTGTTTCCTCCATGTCCCGAGCTCCTTTCCAACCGCTTTTTCGAGTGGCTTTAACCTCCAGGTGTTGTGCATTCTCCCCACCTTCTGACCTACTTCATCCATCTCGCTCCTGCGACTCACGGTAACACCAATCTTCTAATTAGATCAGCTTCTGGTGCCCTGGGTGTCACCAGATCAAACAGCATGCCTCTATCCTCCCTTTGCTCATTCCTCACCGCATTTGGGTCTAGTTTGCACCCAACACTCCCCTTGGTCTATCCAGTTTGAATCCTGACATTTACTGAGAGAACATCCAAACTATTGACAGGTGTTATATACTTTACTATTCTTGCTTTGACATGAGCATGTTTATCATCAATAAAAATGATGTGAAATACTCATGTAATCATTTGCAAAATATCCTAATTGACAAGATAAAGACCCAACGTTTGTATCAGATAATGTTGAGCTTTGACTGAGTTGTGAGAGTTAATGTGTCCTAGATGTCCAAATAACAAATAACTCTCTCTGTAAAAGTCTGTTATTTATGAGTCCTTAAAAAAAACCTTTGACTATTTTTCAGCAAAAACAGACTCCGTTACATATATCTATGCAGAAAAAACTAACATTTTACACATGGAAAGCACAGCTACAGCACAGATGTTTTATGTATTAATGTAAATCTTAATAACTGATCTGTGATCAGTTATAAAGGACTGTAATTTGGTTACCTCGATCAAATGAAAACATTTAAAGTATCTATCTATCTATCTATCTATCTATCTATCTATCTATCTATCTATCTATCTATCTATCTATCTATCTATCTATCTATCTATCTATCTATCTATCTATCTATCTATCTTTTTTTTCCCACAAGATGCTTTTCCCTTTGTACAAAGGCTTTAAATGAAATCAAAAAGAGGATCAAAATAGGGACCTGGAATCCTTGGGGTCTCATTTATAAAGCTTGCTTACGCACAAAACACGGTCTAAAAAAACATGTCACTTTTTATTGCAAGTTTGGGATTCATAGAAAAAAAAACTTGGCAGAAAAATGTTTGCACCTTTAAGCACACTACGGACCTTGCTTACATACATTTTGGACATGGAGGACTCTGGCAGCACAGCCAGTGAAATGGCAAAATTGTGAATTTAAGTCACATCTTTGTATGATAATGTGTGATGGACTTTAACTAATAAATGACGACATGATTCACCAGCTTGTAACAGAATACTATTGTGTGTGTTTCTTTATTTTTCTTCTCTCCCCATACAAACCTTGTGCTTTCTCTAGCGCCCATTGTGTCCTGGCATTCAATTACATCCCCCCTTTTAGCCATTTACGATTTCTTTACAACTCTCTTTCCATTCTATGAGGAAGGTAGTATAATTCTAGAACAAACCACACTTTTAATATTGTGCACCTCCTTTTTCTGAGCAGCAGACAAATACACATTTTCCTAACTTGAATGACGGGGTAGACCACCTGAGCCTTCTGACTGTGTAGAGATTATTCTGCCCTTTTCACAGCAGGTCACTAAACTGTTACCAGTTTTCGGCCACTTTGGTCTGAGAGTCTTAAGAGGGACTGGAACTGTAGACTTCAACCTTCTTCCTATCATAAGCTCTGCTGGTGAAACACAGTGAGCTAATGGGGTCGTTCTGTAAGCCAAAAGAGCCTTTTGATGATCCTGGGTCTTGCTCAGTATCTGCTTCACTGTTCTTACTGCTCTCTCCGCCTCCCCATTGCTCTGCAGATATCTGAGGCTACTAGTGACATGCACAAAATCATACTCCTGAGCGAAAGCTGAAAACTCAAAAGACTGTGGTCCGCTGTCCATCACTAGAACCTCAGGAATGCCAAATCTGACAAAGATGATTTTCAGTCTTTCAACCGTGGTCGCAGTGTTCAGAGTCGGCGGATTTGTTATTTCAATGTATCTTGGGAAATAGTCTAGTCTATCACTACAATGTAGTGGCTTTTTCACCACTGAAAAAGGTCTGCTGCTACTCTATGGGATCAGAACAGTATCACCTTGAAATTCAATTCAATTCAATTCAAATTTAAAAATACTTTATTGATCCCAGAGGGAAATTAAGTGTTGGTATAGCTCATATAATTAATTCTTTAAGGAGTTGTTGTTTTGAAAATGAAAATAAATATTGAAAACTGAAAATAAATATTGGGACTGAAAATAAAAATTGGCATTGAAAAATATTATTGTACCTGAAAATGTTAATTTTGAATCTGAAATAAATCTAGTGAAAATGTTTGTATTGAAAGTGAAAAAAATTTTTCAAGTGAATTTCTTTTTCTATGAAACTCATGTATATGCATTGAAACAAATATCTCACTTACAATAAAGTTTTAAAACTTTCTTTTTTTTTTTTTTACAACGCTAATCTTTTTTTACAATGCCAATCTTTTTTTACAATGCCAATCTTTTTTTCAATGCCATCATTTTTTTCAGCTTCATTCAGGTGATACTGTTTTGACGCTTGTGTGTGCACGCGCATGAAGGGCGGGGTTTTAGCCCCCCATATGTTTGCATGAACGAGGCAGGAGGGAAACTCCGACTGTCCGAGGCGAGACAGTGGGATCAACATTTTCTTTGCTACTAATGTGGTTTGTGGAAGGTGATAATCTGCAGTTGGCAACCCGATTTATGACCGTCTTTCTGCAGTCTTTTGAATCAAACATGTTTGATATTATCGCAAGTCCTAGTGTCGTTGTGACGTAAAACAACCAACAACAATAAAACTGTTCTCACACAAGCGGAACCACGAAGCTACAGAGCCCGGCAGGGTCAGGTGTAGAAATAATTTTTGAGGGGTAAGAATCTGTACCCTCAGTTTATTAAACCATGCGCATGGAGTCGTAATCTGTTCCCTGCGTTATTCAGCCGTGTGACCGTGTGGGGGTCCTGTCCGCTTCACACTGTACCCTGGCTGTTTGGGGTTGTATTTTATTGCTATGGCAATGGCAATGGTTAAAAAGCAGGTTACATCTCTGATGATGGTGGGTTCGAGTCCCGTTTATGATATTGTTTTGCACCTTGCCACATATAATTTTTTTTTTGGTTCCTGCGGGAAAGTAGGCTATAAAGATAGGTGTCATATTTATAAATAACAGTTTTGTAGCCACCTATGGAGCCTGACAGGGTCTATACACAACAAATACAATATTTGTGTTCCATAGCTGAGTAATGGGCCATAAATTACAAAGTGTATGCCAACCTTGCCCCCTGGAATACAGGCACAAACCAGCGCTATCTGTGCATCTGCATGGAGCAAGTGGTACAGCATAAACAACTTGCATTAAAAAGATATGAGTTAACCAGTTACATGATGATAAAGTACCCACTTTGAATGCAAGTCTTTATTTGACATAACATTAATCTTGGCAAAGAATGCTACAAAATTCGCACATAAAGAAACTGTATAATGCTGAGCATAATGGGAGGAATTTTGCAGGAAGCTAAAATAGCCTAGGTGTAGTCTTAAATAGTGTCCCAACAAGATTCAGTGTTTATAAAATCTTTAGTCTGAGACTAGAAAACTGTTAACCCAAGTCTTTAGATGTGAGCTGATAATCTTTAAGAATCTTTTCTAAATCGTTTCAAAGTGTCTAGGTGTACAGAAAGCATAATGTGGTTTGTGGAATACTAATAATTAAAAAATAAGATATAAACGGTTTCTTCTCAGTTTGCCATGGTAGTTGGCGGGCATTACCGGCACCTTCTGGTTTAGAGTGTTTGTCACAATTACGTTTTGCAATCTAATAAAAAACGAGTTGTCAGTGTTGTTAGCTTTGGTTACACCAGTCTTAACTGATTTGTTAACGTTATTGACATGTATTGGTAATATTTATTGTGGATCTGAAATAAATACAGTTATTTAATATGGTATATATAGTGTGTATTTACATCCCTTCATACCACACTGTCTGTATTGAGGAGAGCCTCCATCAAAGACAGGCTACACAAGCATTAAACTTTATCACAAGACTTCTAGTCTACTGGTCAGTAGAAGAAACTAAGAAGAAACCGTTTATGTCTTTTTTTCTTCCACAAACCACATTATTAGCAATGTAAATGTCCTGTTGTTTCTGGCGTCTCGCCTCGGACAGTTGGAGTTTCCCTCCTGCCTCGTTCATGCAAACATATGGGGAGCTGAAGCCCCGCCCCTCATGCACGTGCACACACCAGCGTCAAAACAGTATCACCTGAATGAAGCTGAAAAAAATGATGACATTGAAAAAAAGATTGGCATTGTAAAAAAAAATGAAAGTTTGAAAACTTGATTGTGAGTGAGTTATTTCTTTCAATGCATATACATGAGTTTCATAGAATTCTTTTTTTTTCACTTTCAATACAAACATTTTCACTAGATTTATTTCAGATTCAAAATTAATATTTTCAGTTACAATAATATTTTTCAATGCCAATTTTTATTTTCAGTCCCAATATTTATTTTCAGTTTCATTTTAAGGTGATACTGTTCTGATCCCATACTACTCTACCACAGTCTTACCCCCGATTTCCACAGCATGCGCTCCGGTCCGCTCCGCTCCGTTCCAATCCGCAACGCACTATGCAGCCGTTGGCAAATTTCCACAGCATGTGCTCTAGATCCGCTCCGCTCCGGTCCGCAGCCCAGAGGTGGTCAAAGAAGCATGCGCGGGAATTGCGAGATCTCGCGATAAAAGCCAGTAATAAATGCAGAAGTCAGAACAAAATTCTTCATTCCGTGGAAAACGAACAGAAAAGAACAGTCTCTCCACTAGCTCTTTGATGTCTCTTGTCAAACCTTGCCACCTGAGGAGATTCCAAATGGGAGTCTTCTGAAACAATATCTCCTGAAAGGAGTTATGAGTCTTTAACAACAAATATTTCCTGCTCGCTCTTCTTTTGACCCCTTTTCAGGCATGCGCTGAACGTGCCTAGCACTATCAGTGGCTGGTTGTTAGGCCCACTAATCATTCTTTGTGCCTTTCTGTAGCTTCCCATCTCTGGCTTTTGAATAAGTGGATTCTGGTATGGCTGTAAAAGCCGCTCCTGTGTCTAACTTTAAGTTTTCCATTCAGCTGTATATTCTGTCTCCATACATCCCGTTTCTCACTTTCAATTGCTCCCATAAATGCACTTTCATCCATCTGATGTGTTTCTTTAATAGCTTCTACTCTTTGTACTGTCCTGTACATTGCAGCAACGTGGCCTCTCTTTATAAATTTTCTACACTCTGCTTCTCTGGCTGGACACTGTTTCCATGCATGCTAAGGAATGCTCCAACAGCTTTTGCACATTTCTGTTCTTAGTGTTGCATATTTTTCTGTGGTTGTGTTGCTACTTTAGCTCTACCTTGTTTCCTTGCAGCTATAGCATCCTGATTATTTTCTTTAACTTTCAGTCTTTTCCCGTCTGATCAACAGCTGCTTTTTCACTTCTTAATTCTGTCCGACTTATGTTAATGTCTTCGTCAAGGTGAGATTTGGGTCTAACTGTAGTCTTTTTGACATTTTTGTGTCTCTAATCCCTACTACAATCCGATCTCTGATCATCTATTTAAGTAAGAGGCCGAATTGGCAGTGTTCAGCATAGCTTATGAACATTAAATTTTCCACTGTTTCGTCTGGCTGCTGATATCTGCTATTAAATCTGGCTGTTTCATATATGACATTGTGTTTGTCAATAAAATGCTCTCTCAGGGCTCTGCACAAATTTGCATATTTCTTTCTTCCGTTGTCATCCAATGTCAGCGTGTTCAGAATGATGTCACTTTTCTCCCCCATCAGGTACAACAGCGAGTTGACTTAATACTCTTCCAACTTCTTTATCTATCCTGATGCTACTCTAAATCGCTCAAAGCATCTTAGCTACCGAGTCTAGCTACTTGGCTCATCAATGTTAAAACTTCCCGGGCACGGTAATGTAAATACCTAGTCCATCTTCTCGGTCATCTCCCTTCTTTTCTGCGGAGGTGAAGCTACGTACTAACAGGCTCCCTTGCTTAGCAGCGCCCTCAATCTGGTCTACTCTGAGCAGAATGTTACCCGTTCACTCGAACTGTAGTTCCAACTTCGGATTCTCATCACCAGCTTCTGACACCATGTATGATATCTGGTGATAGACTGTTTTATTTAAATAAAACAATTGCACATTCAAAGCCAGTCAGCTGGGTCTATTGGAGCAACAGAAGGTCCGCTTGATGCTGCTGCATCACTGCTGGTTTGTGCTGCTGAGGTGGAGGCAGCAGAGGGACAGAAGAGGAGTATGTGACACCAGTCTAATAATAAACACATGATTTAAAAAATACAATAAAATGAAATAATTTAAATGAAAAACCTAGAGATAAATACATGATGTAGACCATAGTGTAAAATATGCAATGTATTTTTTCAGATACAAATTACATTAGTAATTCATATTAATTAAATTAATTAAATTTTATTATCATTACAATGAAATTCTAATTAACAGAATGCAAAATAATCAGTAAACTTCAGTATAATATTGCATGTGGGAAGTTATGCTCTAACAATAATGATGTGCACTTTAACACAGGTGTAAAGTTTAACATGATCAACACACTTTATAGACAATATGAGCTGAAATACAGTTAACAGCTGGCGGCATAACCATGGAATTATTATGATTATTAATGGTATTTTGATTGATTATTACAAGCTGGGAAAACGTGAGATAATGATGCCAATGAAATTAACATTAATTCACCTGCTGATTAGATCTAATATTTACACATTTGTCCGAGGAAGGTACTCATATTACTATTTTCCATAATAATAGCGCTAGGCTTATCTGTTAGAACCATTGACTGTTAATATTTTGGTTAGAACTAGCAGATAGCGCCGGCTATTTGTAGATTAGCTAACCATGTATGCTAATGGCATTATTGATCATTGTTCTATAACATCAAAATAATATAATTAACTTCATCTTTACTGTAACATTACCTTTGTCTTTGGTGCGCTTTCCTCCTCTTCTTTTCTTTTTTTCTTCCCCTGGGCACCAGATAATTTGGGACTCTTTGATATTATTAACTTTTTTTGACGCAATAAAAAAACCTAATGTATGTATGTTTGATCCCTTCAAATAACCTCTGGTTGCGTTATCGTCAAAACATATAGAATAAAGTTAATACTACGTAAATCTCATTATTGCTCAACTTGTTGTACCGTCAACAAAGTACAATAAAAGCGGAGTTTCTTACGTGGCTCTGGTGCCCCCAGGGTATACGGCGCCCTTAGCATCTGCCTATGCAGCCTATTCCACGTTCTGGCCATGGGTGAAGGATAAAACATCTGAGGTGTGACAGAAAAGCTGTGGGTCAGAGGAAGGTGGGATGTCTGTTTAGTTGGGGATAGGAGAGGAGGATGCTGAGCTAGTTCTTGAACTGAACCTATTGAAGAGTGTGTTCACTTCATTGGCTCTGTCCAGACTTCCATCTATCCAATCCTTCCTGTGTTTAAAGCCTGTGATCTTTTTAATTCCTGACCAGACATCTTTGATGTTGTTCCTCGTTTGTTCTCCAGATTCTTCCTGTATGCCTCTTTGCTGTCTCTGATCTTGACCTTAAGTTGCTTCTGTATACTCCTCAGTAATTCCCTGTCTCCCTGCCTGAACTGAACGCTCTTTTTTCTTGTTTAGCAGTTCCTGAAGGGCCTTTTGAAGTTTGTTGGTACGGGTGCACTAGGGCCCCAACTGCAATGAACCAGCTTTGGGGGGGGGGGGCAGCTTGCAAAAGGTTGAGAACCCCTGCTCTATGGGGTCAGGCGAGTTTGCTGGCCAATCAAACACAGTAATCCCATGGTCATTGAACCAGGTTTTGGTACTTTTGGCAGTGTGGGCAGGTGCCAAGTCCTGTTGGAAAATGGAGTCAGCATCTCCATAAAGGTTGTCTGCATAAGGAAACATGAAGTGCTCCAAAATGTCCTGGTAGATGGCTGCGTTGACTCTGGACTTAAAAAAGCACAGTGGACAAACACCAGCAGCTGACATGGCTCCCCAAATCAACACAGACTGTGGAATCTTTACGCTGGACTTCAAGCATCTTGGATTGTGTGCCTCTTCATTCTTCCTTCAAACTCTGGGACCTTGGTTTCCAAATGAAATGCAACATTTGCTGTTCTTTTTTTCTCTAGCCCAAGTAAGATATTTCGGACGTGTTTTGTTGTTCAGGAGCAGCGTAAACAAGAGGAATACGAAATTCGAAGCCCAGGATCCGTCTGTGTGAGGTGGCTCTTGATGCACTAACTTCAGCCTCAGTCTGCTCCTTGTGAAGGTCCCCAGGACTTTTAAATTTCCTTCTCCTGACAATCCTCTCCAGGGTGTGGTTAACCCTGCCGCTTGAACAACTTTTTCTTCCACACTTTTCTCTTCAATATAACTTTCTATTAATGTGCTGATACCAGAAGTTGGAAATATCCAACTTCTTTTCCAATTACCATTTGAAGCTTTACCTCCTTATGGAGGGTGTCAATTATGGTTTTTTGGACAACTGTCAAGTCAGCAGTCTTCCCCATGATTGTGATTTCTACTGAACTAGACAGAGACCATTTAAATACTAAGGAACCCTTTGAAAGTGTTTTTGAATAATTAGCTGATTAGAGTGTGACAATTTGAACCTAAAAAATCTAACTTTTTCACAATGTTCTAATTGTCTGAGATTTTGAATTTGTGATTTTCATAAGCTGTAAGATAATAATCATTAAAATTAGAACAAAAAAAGGCTTAAATATCTCAC
This sequence comes from Valencia hispanica, assembly GCA_963556495.2. Lineage (NCBI taxonomy): Eukaryota > Metazoa > Chordata > Actinopteri > Cyprinodontiformes > Valenciidae > Valencia > Valencia hispanica. The sequence continues at coordinate 31,856,246 of OY747707.1, read as the reverse complement.
TTTGCATGTAATGAGTCTATATCATTAGTTTCACCTTTTAAGTCGAATTAATGAAATAAATTAACTTTTGCACGATATTCAGATTTTTTCAAATTTCACATGTAAACGGAAAACTAATCCTTTCAGCTGGGAGTCCGGGACCTATATACCATACAATTTACAATACTTATAATTTAGTGACTGCCAATCCCCACTTTTACTATCAAACACATAGCTTTTGATAAAGTTATTACTGAGTTTGATAGATTTGGATGGTTCATTCTCCACTGCTTTGCGATTTTAAGTTTTGCCGTCATGGCATAGCCTTTGCTTTTTAAGTCATTGACCAACTCTGGCATCTCTCAGAGACGTTAAACAGCTGAAAACTGACACATGTACTGCAAATAGACTCTCTCAGTAACTGTCAATCTAAAGCTTTCTGAAAAAGTCTTTTTTCTCTGTTTACCACCCTTGTCCAGCTCCCACACTTTTCAAGGAAGCCTACCAGTGTAAGTGGGAGTACAGATCCCTTGAACACAAATGTATATAATTGGTTCATGATCAAAATCAAATGTTTTTAAAGCATGTTAGCATTAAATCTTATTTCAAAAGAAACAAGGATTTTCTGTAGGATTGACTAACATGTGTCGTTATAACTTGTCATTGTTTGATATTTTTGCCAGAAATGTGGAACAAAGCAAAAGGAATTTTTCTTCTTACTGTTTCCTTTTCATAAAACCAGCACCTGGTGTGAATAAACTCTGTACACTAAACTCTATACACTACACTATACTTTTTCAGAGTTCATACACTCTGTCCTAAGTGATATGAGACAAACCCAGATTTGTTTCTCAATAGTGCCATCTTGTGTAGAAGATCATAATCAATGCCGATTTGGCCTATGTGTCGATGCTGATTTTTAGGTTAAAAAAAAAATTAAAAAGTAAAAAAGTTTAAAAACAATCTTAATCCCATGTCAGATGTTATTTTTTTGTCTTAAATTATTTTTTTCAGTTCTTCTTCACAACCCTCATTTACCAAGTTTTTTTTATCATCGAGAGCTCCATTAAATGGGTGACCTTGCAGCAACAGATGTCGTCATAATAATTGCAGGTCCAAAACACAGATTACCGATGATAACATTTAAAAAATATATATGATTGATCAATAACTTAGATTTCCAGATTCCAGACCTATGTTTTCTACTGGAAAATACAATATCCTGTATTCTACTGAAATCAGAGACACAACAATCTGACGCAATCTGCTGGGATTCCTTAAATAGGAAACTTTTTAACTGATTGGAATGTTTGTATAAATGTATTGAAATGACTTCTTGTTAAGAGCCTTGAGATGACATCTGTTGTGAATTGGCGCTATATAAACAAACTGAATTGAATTGAATTGAATTGAACAACTGATCAGAGTACAAATTAGGTCAACCAAAGTCAGTCAGTGACCCAATCCCAGCAGTCAAAGGGAAAAGATCAAAACCTAAAACCAAATCCAGCATACCACACACCAACAATTTCATAGGTTTGGTTAAAATCATTAACAGCTTGGCAAAGAAGATGCATGGAGAGAATTTGAAACAGGCATTATGAAACAAAGATTAAGATTAATAATGTGTGCATGTTGTTGCAAATGGCAGGAAATGTTTTAATTTCTTTTTAACATGCATAAAAAGGATGATTAAAACATTTTTGTTGTCTCTCTTACCTACTTCTTTGGATCTACAAACAAATATATAAACATGTTCTTACCTTAAAAGAAATGAGAGTGAAGCAAATTTAAAGATGTAAATAAGACAATCAGAAGCAACGCTGGAACAGATGGAGACGTATTGCAGCCAGCAGGGTGTAATGGAATATTTCTCATGTAATTAGGATTTGATTACTTAATCTCTGTTTTAGTGGAGGCATCTAGGACAGTACGTCAGTTTAAATAAAACAAGCCTGTTGTTCTATCATAGTGTTTCTGATAGAGATGTGTCAGATCACCGGGCGACAGGCGTCAGAGCAGCAAGACATCCACTGGATGCTCTGGGCTTGAGGGACTGCTTTACTTTTTAATGCACAACTACACGAGCACATTCTGTAAACATTTTTAAATGGTCCAACTCAGTTGCACATTCAATTCACGTAAGTCATTTTATTTTTATTAACTGCACAGTACTTTGATTTTGTAATTTTGTCCTTAATATTATTCTTAATTCTGTTTTTTACACTTTTCTTGTGTGAATCTAAATGATTCTATTACCTATCACTTTGCTGCTGTTACAGCTGAATTTCCCCTTTGTGGGACAATAAAGGAAAATTCTATTCTATAGCACAGTAGTCTCCAACCCTGGTCCTAGAGATCTACTATCCTGCAGGTTTTAGATGCATCCCCATTCCAACAAAGCTGAATCAAATAAATAGTTCATTGCCAGGTCTTTGCCAAACATGATGGCTTGCTGAAGGGGTAATTTAATCATTTGATTCAGCCGTGTTGGAGCAGGCATCTAAAACCTGCAGGACAGTATATCTCAAGGACCAGGGTTGGAGACCACTGCTCTAAACTATATCTTTTCTGACCATGCCTGTATTTTGGGTCAAACTACTCAGCAATAATGACACCCTCAAGATTTCCATAGAAACAATGGCATGAGAAGGAATAAATCATTAGAAGGCACCTCAGTTTTCCCATTAGCTTCAACATGCTCTTACCCAGAACTGATTAAATCTACTGAGGTAACTGCAGGGGCTTCGCTTTACCACTTCCGTACCACATCCTGACCTCCCACAACATCCTGCGCATGTGTGTTTCAGTATATTAAAGTAACAGAATGTTCTCTGTACATGACTGAAAAAGTGCAAGTAAAATACGTTAAGGTTTTTATTTTTATTTTTCACAAGAAGAAATCCACTTTGTCCCCAGTGTGGAGATGCGTGTTTTATGCCACAATAATAGGAATGAATGAATGAAAACCATTGATGTTCCAGATGCTGCAGCATCAGCTTTTCTTGATACATTTCTACAGTTTCTAGAGGTGAGGATTTGTACAATAATCTAAAAAAAAAACACCCAACAACAGTTTGAGTTTATTCTGACATATTTTGAGAGGCTGATTGTTTCTTATCAACTTAAACTGTTCTAAAAATTTCTAGTTCTATAAATTAACAAAATAAGTTGTTCTCCCATTTCATGAACTAGTTACTTTGCTTTGAATGTTAAACAATTAATAATTAGTGCTCTGTGCAGCTTTCACACACTGACAACCTCTTGTGGAGATCTAGACAGCTTGCAGTGCAAGTTACATGACACCCTAACATGGCTGTAAAGGATGAAAAAGGGAAGACCCACATTTGTTAGATGAACAATGCATATATAAAATATCTGTGCAAAAAGTTGCATGACTGTTGAACTGACACTGTACCAACAGTTTTGAGAGATGAGTTTAGTGAAGGACTCTAATACTGACATCTCTAGTTTTAACAAACAAATCTCTGATATCTGTTAATATTTAGACAGCAACACAAAAAGTCGTATTTGTCAAAATACTATTTAAGCACCCACCGATTGTGCAAGTTGTTAAGAACTCTATCTTAGGATTTAAAATAGAAGCCAACATAGGATGTGGACTATATCATACATGTCAGTTGTTGTATGGCTTCCCCCATGTCAGACAGGTTGTGTCACATCAGACGAGTTCCTCAGACATCAAGACTTCCTTATTTAAATGGCCCTCACAACATCTAGAAATTGTTCAAAAACCCTTCTATTAAGCGATAAATGGTAGATTTGCATTGTGAAGATGTTTACAAATGTGCCGAAAAGTTTTGTGAATAGTTTAGGAATTTCGAGCATAATTGCAAAGGCTGTATTTTATTTTAGCATATATATATATATATGTATATATATATATATATATATGTGTGTGTGTGTGTGTATTCATACAGTGGGGCAAAAAGGTATTTAGTCAGCCACCAGTTGTGCAAGTTCTCCCATTTAAAGAGATGAGAGAGGCCTATAATTTTCATCATACGTATACCTCAGCTATGAGAGACAAAATGAGAAAAAAAATCCAGAAAATCACATGTCTGATTTTTAAAGAGTTTATTTGCAAACTATGGTGGAAATAAGTATTTGGTCAATAACAAAAGTTCCTCTCAATACTTTGTTATATACCCTTTGTTAGCAATGACAGAGGTCAAATATCTTCTGTAATTCTTCACAAGGTTTTGACACACTGTTGTTGGTATTTTGGCCCATTACTCCACAAAGATCTCCTCTAAAGTAGTGATGTTTTGAGGCTGTTGCTGGGCAACACAGACTTTCAACTACCTCCAAAGATTTTCTATGGGGTTGAGATCTGGAAACTGGCTAGGCTACTCCAGGACACTTCTTCGTTACTGTGTGGTGTGTTTGGGATCACTGTTATGATGAAAGAAAGACCCAGCCACATTTCATCTTCAATGCCCTTGCTGATGGAAGGAGGTTTTCACTCAAAATCTCACGATACATGGCCCCGTTCCTTCTTTCCTTTACACGGATCAGCCGTCCTGGTCCCTTTGCAGAAAAACAGCCCCAAAGCATGATGTTTCCACCCCTATGCTTCACAGTAGGTATGGTGTTCTTTGGATGCAACTCAGCTTCATCTGACCATATGACATTCTCCCAATCCTCTTCTGAATCATCCAAATGCTCTCTAGCAAACTTCAGATGGGCCTGGACATGTACTGGCTTAAGCAGGGGGACACGTCTGGCACTGCAGGATTTGAGTCCCTGCTGGCGTAGTGTGTAACTGATGGTAGCCTTTGTTACTTTGGTCCCAGCTCTCTGCAGGTCATTCACTAGGTCCCCCCGTGTGGTTCTGGGATTTTTGGTCACTGTTCTTGTGATAATTTGACCCCATGGGGTGAGATCTTGCATAGAGCCCCAGATTGAGGGAGATTGTCAGTGGTCTTGTATGCCTTGCATTTTGTAATAATTGCTCCCACAGTTGATTTCTTCACACCAAGCTACTTACCTATTGCAGATTCAGTCTTCCCAGCCTGGTGCAGGTCTACAATTTTGTTTCTGGTGTCCTTTGACAGTTCTTTGGTCTCAACCATAGTGGAGTTGGAGTGTGACTGTTTGAGGTTGTGGATAGGTGTCCTTTATACTGATAATGTGTTCAAACAGGTGCCATTAATACAGGTAACGAGTGGAGGTCAGAGAAGCCTCTTATATTACAGAAGAAGTTACAGGTCTGTGAGAGCAAGAAATCCTGCTTGTTTGTTATTGTCCTAATAATTATTTTCACCATAATTTGCAACTAAATTCTTTAAAAATCACACCATGTGATTTTCTGGAATTCTTTCTAATTTTGCACAATTGGTGGCTAACTAAAAACGTTTTTGTCTCGCTGTATATATATATATCTATATATATATAGATAGATATATATAGATATATATAGATATATATAGATATATATCTATATATATATATATAGATATATATAGATATATATAGATATATGTATATATTATTATTTAATTTTTTACACGTGTCCTGTCTGGCAGTGTGGAGCTCAGAATTCTTGTCTGAGTACCAAGTACTGACAGATTTACTATCACAAGTGGAGCACTACAGCTTTTGCTATAGTACTCCGCTTGATATATATGTATAAGAAATCTTTATTAGAAATTACTGTGGGTTTGTTGGGGTTTTTTATGCGCCAGGGACACGTAGACAGAAAATAAAGGGGAAGACAGAAAGTAGATGAAGAGAGGCAGAGAAAAAGGTTAAGAGGGAGAGGGTAAGCTGAATATACAAGAAAAGAAGGGGAACAAAGAAAACACTAGAAAACATCACAGTCTCCCCCCACACCAGCAGGACGGCAGGAAGAGGGGAAAAGAAACGACAAAGTAAATCAAACAATGCAAACTGAGAACTACACAACCCACAAATAGATATATGCATACAATAACAGCGTCACTGAAAAGCTCATGGTACCGATTATTACAAGATTTAGTAATGGTAACTTAAGCCCAAGACTGCATCTGTAAACACTTGAATCCCCACACCTGTGTGTGTGTGTATGAGCATGCTGGTGCATATAGGGTTTCTCCATACGAGTATTCAATAGCTGGTGTGAGGAGCCATCGATCCACCTCCCAGGAATCGACACAGACACGAAGTAGATCGGAGCCATAGACATCCAAAGGACCCCCAGAGCACAGGAGCCCCAGGAGGATCAACGAAGGGCTGACCACACCACATAGAGGGGAGCAGAGGAGAGCCCTGAGGGAACATCCAGCAGCTACAATGCAGGGGCCTGGGGTGCTGCAGTGACGAGCTCACAAGCTCTGCCGGCTACACCAGGGCGGATCCAGCCATGGGCTCGGAGAGCCGGGTCCCGAGGGCACCCCACCCACCAACAGGGACCTGACTAGGGATTGGCCGACGAGGGCCGCCAGGCCGCAGGGGCGATGGCCAGCCAATGGCCGACATGCGCCGCCGCCACTCCAGGCCAATCCCCACAGCCGACATCCCAATGGCCCCCCCCCGCCCCATGCCAATAGCCCCTGCGGACAGACGGCATCTCAAGGCCAAGACCAGCCAGCACCTGGACACCAAGCTCAACCAACTCTCGAATCTCACTCCTGCACACCGCAGAGCACCAAGCATGCAACAAAGGTCAAACAAACCCACCAATGAACTGACAAAGCACAAAGCACAGAACAGGAAAACCAAGTGGAGACGCTAGACCCAAACCCCGCTGAGCCACCCGACAGCTACCACCAAACAATGTACAAACTGGCCTTTCCCAAAGCTGGGTCAGTTCGGCGCGGTGACCGACTGACACCCCGGTCCACCCAGGCCCGGCCAGGCAGGCACCAGGGATGAATCGGCATGCCACCCAAGCACCAAGCCGCGGATACAGAGAGCCATGCGCACCGACGGGTAGAGGCATCAGTCACCGGCAGGGAGTGAAGGAGGGGAAATAGGCCCCTCATTTGGTGGGGATATGCGCCAGGCCAGAAGGCAGCCCAAGACCCAACCTGATAGATACAAAGGAACACACAGACACATTCATGCGTTTCCTCAATCTTACACACAAAAATTCTCATCTGCACACCAAGACACACAAAAAAGGACGCTGTACACCCACTCATACTCCCCATACACACTCATGCTCCCAGGTCCAGGTACTGATACCCCAGCAGACCCAGGAGGTGGCCCCCCTACCCTCTAGGATGAATACAAGCAGACCGCCAAAGCCAACACAGTGGCGAAGCAGCCCACCAGCCCAGGCCCCGACCAGACCCCGCCTGTTCCTCCTTTCGGAACCCAACCCCTGATAGCCAATAGTGAACAGGGGTGTGGAAAGACCTGTAGCCTACCTCCTCCTGCTCGAGTATGATGTTGAAGCTTGTTGTTATAATGTGCATTTAAAACAGAGGGGTGGGATGTGGGGAAGGCAGCCACACATCCCCCAACCCCCACCACGAGCACTAATATACATATATATATATATATATATATATACATATATCTATATATATATATATATCTATATATCTATATATATATATATATATATATATATATATATATATATATATATATATATATATATATATATATATATACATGCCTGTGCATGTGTGTGTCATGCTGCCCTATTCACTCCCTCTCCTAATCATCGTCCTCACCTGTGTCTCCCATCAACCATACCTGATCCTCCTTACCTTCTGCCTTTATAACCCGTCACTTCCCTTTACTCAGCGCCGGATCATTGTAGATGGCTCCATGGTGTGTTGTCCTGCTGTTTCCCGTCCTGCTCGTCCGATGTCCTGTCTCTCCGTTCCTGTCTCTCCGGGTCCATGCATCACACCGCACATCCTGACAGTGTGTGTATATCAAATAGACCAGAGTTACGATCTTAAGCACAAACGCCTGTAAAGTGAGCTCTTAGAAGAATAAAATGTTTTTTGTGAATTGATAATTCTTACTCCTGTTGCTAATTACAGGTATTTAGAGGACATTAGTATGCACTGTGCCCTGCAATGGACTGGCTACCCGTCCAGGGTGTATCCCGTCTCTCGCCCCATTACTGCTGGAGATAGGGACCAGCTCCCATGCAACCCTGCATAGAATGGACGGGTACAGATAATGGATGGATGGATGGATGGATGGATGGATGGATGGATGGATGGATGGATGGATGGATGGATGGATGGATGGATGGATGGATGGATGGATGGATGGATGGATGGATGGATGGATAGTACTGATCCACTACTATGACATCTGGATGTTAGTCTTGTTGTGCCTTACGGTAGTTCAAAGTGGTTCAAGATTAGCCCTAATTTTCTAAACGTCAGCCCACTCGATACCTTCATCTAATGGCTCTGGAATGTTTATCTATAACATCATTGGTAACTGTTTGTACCATAACACAAAAGTCCACACAACATTTTCCTGATAACAATGATTCTAAAAACACACTCTTCACTCTATTGACATTTTCTTGGTTTACCCCTGTGGTTTACAAGGCAAAAGTTCATTTGGAGGGGATGTGATTCTTGGTTTCTCCAAAATTGTCCAGTTTACTCAAAAGAAAAGCAAAATTGGTTTACAAATATGTCTAGGAGGAAATGAGAAGGCTCAATGGCAGACATGAATTTTGACATTTAGGAACTAATATGAAACCTAATTTTCCTAACAGTGTGAGAAATTCCATGACAGATTATGTTGTGTTGTGCATATCAAATAAATTTTTTAGAATGATCCTAATGGCCATAAAGGTTTTATTTTACTTTGGAAAAAGATATGACTTGTAATATAAACTGAACTTTCCATTGCATGTGTAAAAAAGCCAGTAACTTCCTCATGTTCCTCATTTTCTTTAATTTGCACAATCATGCAAATAAGATTGTTCAGCTGCATGCTCAAAGTTTGCAGTAAGGGTCAGTTCAATGCATCAGCGCATTTTTTTTTTTTTTGGCCATTTGCAATATCTTGCTCTACAAATAGTTTCAGTTCATCACATCTTGGTTAAGCCTGGTTTACTAGTTTGTCATACTTTGTATATTTAGCAACTTACATGGGTTGAGAGCTAAAGGTGGTTCCTTATAGTTAGATTTACAGTAGACAACAAAAAGCTTTGGGACACTGGGTCCCTGCAAAGAAATACCGACAAAGATGTGTGTGTGAGATACTTGAATATATTAGTTTATATTAGTTTATGTACAAGGGTCAATGTTTTTCATTTAAATGACTATCTTCAGCAGTGGATCTGTGCAGCAGTAGGTTTTCATCCATAGGACATTCCAAATAGCAAAGAAAAATACCCACAAACAGAGCTTTATGTAGTCATGTGTACCTCCCTCTCTGTCACCCCTCTCTCTCTCTCTCTCTCTCTCTCTCTCTCTCTCTCTCTCTCTCTCTCTCTCTCTTTCTCACTCTCTGTTCCCCCTCGCTGCTGTGGCCTGAGCACTCTCTGATGCAGCCACAGAAAGTTCAGTTAGATCGGAGACTACTGCTGTATCAGGTAGTTCCCCAACAACCAGTAACCCTCTGAGGAATCATCATGGGAAACTGCTCCTCGGGGTAGGTCCTTACTCTTTTACTCTTTTATGTACACTCATGTTCTGAAACATAATAAACCAGAAAGTGGTAATTGCACTCTAAATCTTCCGTCTTTACATCTGGAATACTCTATATCTATAAAGCTTATTTTAAACTGGGGTATTTAGAGCTAAGTTACATCATATTCATCATTGGTCATTCAGCTTGTACCATCTTGCAGGGGGACAGACAATGGCAATTAGCCTTAAATGGATTTATTATAGTGTTGTTCAAAAATGTTGAATAATTTACGATGAGTTCCTACAGCAAATAAATAAAGGAACATGAAAGATCCCTTTTGTTTTTTAAAGTTACCTAGTAAGGCGAAAGACTGTTCTTTTCAATTAATGTTTAATTTTCCACTCAGTGGCTGTTGTGCCCAAGCTTTATCAAGGAAATAGCGGTCACGGATAAAAATAGATCTGGTTTCAGTCGGTATGTTTGTGAAACTGATCTAAATGTATTTGTATTTTTTGTTGCAGCATTATCTGGGATATTGTACCCAGAATCATGCCACGTTTAACATTTCAAGTTTGCACTGTTACCTGCACGTACAGCTGCTTAAAACAGGCACTTGTTAGTTTATGAAAAAAAGGCTTCCTGTTGCACCACAAGTTCTCTCTGTTGAGCTGTCAAGGAAGCCAATGGTAATACGTCACCTCTGACTGTTGCAGATCTTACTCTATTGTATTTTTAATAAAGCATTTCAGTGATAACATTTCATGAACTTTAGCTTTCTATAGGAAAAATGTAGCCCCTGCAATTCATTTTGTGTAATTATATGACTGCGCCATTAAAACACATTTGCCCCATGGAAGAATTCTCACATTAATGTCTCAGATTGTTAAACGTATTGTACTATTAGCTCAGAATAACCCAAGTGAATACAATGGCAGTTTTCAAATGATGATTTATTTTATCAAGGCAAAGCTTTTCAAATAAATCTAGCTGTAAGTGAACATAGTAGTTGCTCCCTAGGTAAAGTAACTGTGACAGACCATTTTTTCACTGGCTACACCCTGGTCTGATTTGTGACAGTCCAATAAAATAAAATAAAATACCTAAATTGGGTCTCTCTCACAACATGAAGAAGACTAGGATTTCAAAAAGTAACATATCATGTTCTTGTCTAAAGACATTCAAGTATAGGTGAGAAATGAACTCCTATACATCCATCAGTCTCGAAAGGGTTTTTAAATCCACCAAACCACAGTGAGCTCAATGGAACAGTTGTGAACCGTGCCAGGTGTTGTGGGTCTGCCAGAACCACTCTAAGACCACACTGACTACTCAAAAGAGCATCCCGATAAGTCCCAGGATTTGGGGAAAATATTATTTTAGACCATGTTGTAGTCCAATTCCGTGCCTCTACAGCCAGTTTTAGATGTGTCTCTGCTCCAACACAGCTGATTCAAATGGTCCAGCTACCTCCTCAGCATGTCAAAGTTATGCAGAGGCCTGCTAATGAACAGTTATTTGATTCTGTCCCTTGAGGACCGGAATTGAGCATCCTGTTTTAGACTAATGAAAAAGAAGTGACACTTTTTTGGTGTATGTGCCATTACACTTGATGTAAAACTAACAAAGATTTTTTTTTTCAAACATACCCACAGTCAAATATGCTTTGTAGCTGCGCGACCTGGAGAGCTTGCCAGAAATGGTGGAACCATGAATTCTACCTAAAAATCCTGAAGGAGAATGACCAACTATCAGTTTAAGACTTTAAGCTCAAGCCCATTTTATGTGGCAGGATGACAATTTAGAGCACATCAGGAAGATAATCTTGACGTTGTTAATTATGGCAATAACACTTGATCGTAGTTATTGCCACCAAAGATCGCACAACCATGAATGATTTAGATTATGATAATTTTTTCACATGGGGCTAGGGTGGTTTGGAGAGATTTACTTTAAATATTTATGTTATGGTTATCTAATAATAAAATTTATTTTGATCATGTGAAAACATTTAAGTGTGACAAAAAAGCCAAAACCAAAATAAATCTGTAAGAATGTAAAAACTTTTTCACAGCACTGTAAATTTGCATTCAGTAGAGTCTGATTATGTCAATGTGGTTTTATTCTCAGGCAAAAGAAGTTAAAAGGTAAAGGTAAAGGAAAAGGTAAAAATACCGACATGAATTTGCCTTCTAGCACTGAGAAATATGTTACATTCAATATACTGACATTTTCTCTTTCAGGGAATTCTGCTGATGGAAATACTGACGGAAGCAAGGTAGACATCATCACATCTATTCTCTGTGACCATTAATATGCAAAGTATTCAGCCCTACCTCAGGGAAGATAGTTGTGTCTCAGTGCTTTTATGACAGTTCAGTCAACGGAACAAATTTGCATACCATGTGAGCGTTAGTGAGACCTCTGTTGTGTAAGCAACCCTGAAGCATTTCAGGAAGTCTTTAACACAAACAAGGTTAATCAAAAGCCGTTGTGCTGGATTTAACATGGTCATATTATTTTCTATCCCTTTGTACCGTTTTCTCACAGCCTAACGAGGATGTAACGTATGCCTCAATCAACCACCCCACTGGGCCAGGATCCAGACAGGACAAAGCTACCAATGACTACGAAGATGACAATGACTGTGACTACGCTACAGTTAAAATCCCAGAAACAATTCAAGCAGATTCCCACTCTGAGTCATCCAAAGAGGAATGTGCAGATGATTATGTGCTCATGGGCTGAAGAGAAATTAGAAGAGGAGCTCTTTGGACAAAAACTAGTCCATGACATGGAGGAGCCCAGTCGCTCATGAACTGTAATAGTTTACAGATGAATCATGACTGTATCCTGATTATCATAGACAAACTGTAGAAAAACAGAAAAAAAGGTGGTAGTTGTTGAGATGTATAACAGTTATATCTACTTTTCCTCAAAGAGGTGATGGTGGGCCCAAACAAGAAGACAAATGGCATGTCATTTCTTTTACAGATCACATCTGAAGATATTGCAGTTGGTTTTAGATGTCTAAAGAGATCATCACTGTTAGAAAATGTCTGGAAGCACTTCAACAAATAAAGATAGACTTCTAATTTGGGATTAGGTACCTAAAAGCAGCTTTGACTCAGCATGTCATCCAACTTTCTACTAAGCATGAGCTGGTACAAAATATTTACAGGACGATAATCTTGACTAAAAATACTACGATTTCACGGTATGAGGCTGCTACCACAAGCATTTGCAACTCAATATTCTATAATACGAACTAATTAGCTAAAAAGCTTTGCAGCCAGCTCGTAGTTTGTCAACAACAGTTTTGAAGGAGCAACACTATAACAAGAATGAGGGGACACTGCACTGCTGCCCTACATCTTGCTCCATCCAACTAGTCACTCCAGCATGTTCTCTGACATCTCACATTAGAATAGCTTTAATACGTCAGAACAGTATGATGGCAAATTTTAGCGGTTTTGAAACTGAGTAAACAGCCAATGTCTGTTTCCTTCGCTCTCTTCTCTTAGCTATATCTTGTTCAAATTATTGAAATTTGAAAGCCTTGACACAGTGAATGTTTTTCTGAATTAAGAGTTTGATTTTGTTCTGGTAAAAATAGATCAGTAAGGCTCTCCCTGAAATGACTTTTACCCAAATTCTAGTAGTACGTCTTAAAGGAAAGCAAATGCAACTAAAGCAGGCTGCCACTTGTGGCAAATGTGAGTTGACGGTCTGCCTCTGCTGCTAAAATGGCTAAATCACTTGTACTTTTTAGTACTGTAAAACTGTGGTCTATGGTTTTACTACCATACCATAACAAAACATAAATATATATATATATATACACTGAGTAACAAGTTGGCAAGAGTTGGCTGATCTAGATGTACATCTGCTGTCACTCTATAAATATTCTGCTGCAGAGGGAGGCTTGATCTTATCTTTCTTTCTCTGTTCCTGCTGTTGAAACAGAGCGCCCATGCTTTGCTCCACTTTTAACCAAAGTTTCACCACCGCTGACTTCTGTCGAGCTCCAACAACCACCTTTCACTGACAATATTAAAAAGGTTTTCCTTTTAAAGTCACCACATTTATTATAGAAGTTAACACGTTTAGCACATAAGGTATGTTAATTATCATGTTTCTGCAGCCACATGGTCCCTAGAACTGCTACTCACTTGCTTAATGTAATACTAGCAACTAAATATGTATTTGTATATGCACATTGCAAGTTTTTTATATATATATATATACATATATATGTACTCATCTTGGGTGGTGCATGCATCATTATTTATGTTGAACTTGATGTGTATGAAATTAATTTAGTTCTTGTGGTTTTTAATTTTTGGGGTTTTTAAAAAATATTTTTATGAATTAAAAGTTTCCAGAGTAAGAGGTTTGGAAATTTCTTTTTTTTTTTCAGATGAATTACTTATAGCGTTTAGAATTGCATTTTTCTAAAAGGAGCACTTATGCTAATAACCCCATTTTACATAGAAAAATGCTATTTTGGGTTCCTAAATCAACTAAAAGAGTGAAAAATTGCATAAGCAAATTTGTTTGAAAGAAGCATGTTTAAAGTGTCCTTTATAAATTCTAATATGGTTCTTTTCAAAATGAAGAGACAGAAATTGAATGTCCTAATTCAAGAAACACATAGAAATGTTTAAAAGACTAATTTTCTCTACATTTTCAGACAAAGAAATTATCAGTCAAATTTTCCAAACGGCCATACTGTCTAGATAAAACAAATCAGGGTGGTGCCAATTACAGCGCTGAGCTACAGTCCGTGTGATTCAGCCCTAAGCTCTTGAATAGGCTTTGGTTTATAATCCTCTCAAAGCTGCAAATATCCAAGTTGCTTGTGAGCATTTTCCCACCATGCCTTTTCCTTCCACTTAACTTTCCCTTAATATGTTTGTTTACCTCAATCTGTGAACACTTTGTATTTTAGCAAGGGCTTTTTGTGGCTTTGGTGTCATTGACTGTTGAATAGCTGTGAGGTCAACACTCTTGCACGTGATTCTGTAGCTTATTCGTCCTTACTGTGCAGCATTTGTATCTTCAATAGATTTCGAGAACAGATTTAGAAATTACGGGGACAATTCAGTGGCACTCTATCTGTTTTCATAATCGCATCTGAAGCATACACTAACTGTACATGGTACCACTCTTGTATTTTTGCAGTAGCTTAAGGCTGGTATTGCATTAATAAGAATGTTGTTCTGTAAACCACCAAGAGAGGGCAGAGCAGTCCAAACTCTGATCACAGGAGTTATATTGTAACAAATCAACCTATCTCCTTGGTTATCAAAGTCAAACAAGTCTTACATCTTAACTTAACATAACTTAACTTAAGTTTCCCCTTTTTGTTGATTTTTTATATATACAATAAACACCAGATAAGCAGAAAATCTACTACTACTACTTTTATCCAAACTATCCAAGAATATGGTGAAAAAGTAAAGCTTGTATTTGACACACTATGTGTGGGCTGAGAGTTAGCATGAAAAGGTGCTCTCTTCCTAAAAATTAAACTTCTAAAATCCCTAAAACATAGAAGGTATCTGTTTTTAAATCCCATATGCCAAGGTTAAGATTAATTTCGGCATCCTAATTATGAGTTATGACTGGTTAATTGGTTTTAATTTATGGAGGGAGGGAAAGGAGGGCAATGTTCGACTCACACTGCCAGAGAATCAGTCCACATTCACTTCAGCATCTGTTCAGATGAAAGGCCTGAGATCCAGACCTCCAATTCATTAGTCCACAGCCTTCTCTCCACAGACATGGGGCTTTTTAGATTAGGGACACATCTCTGCTCAATGGGCTCACTTTCTAACAGAACTGTGACGTTGCTTGCTGTTGCGACAGGCTTGTGTGTTTGGAGGATCTTGGTTTGGAATTCAGAACTGGGTTATTCATGCAAAAAAAAATAAAAAATTAAAATCTAATCTCAGATTAATTCCAAATACATGTATGGTGTCTTGTAGGGCTTTACTTGAAAAACAAAATCTGTAACATATGGTAGTTCAGGCTCAGATTCTTTCTCTCTTGAGTTTGATTCTGAGCTCCACACTCAAAGTGGGGCTTGCACTTTTGCCCGCACTTTGTCTGAGAGTGCTGATCAACTAATGACAAGCTGACTTTTGGGCAATATGGTCGTCATGTCCTATTAGCTGGGCAGAACTGGTCCAAAGCATAATCTGCTGCATTTGCACCTCCCTATGTAGACAAGGGGCTCTAAGAAGTAATTATTTTCTCCATCCATTTTCGAATAACTACAGATCTCAAAAAGTGAAAGAAAAAACAAAATATATGGCCTTAACAGGAAACAGGCCCTCACATCAATTTCCACTTAGGGCCACACATAATCTTGGTGCAGCTCTCTATCAAGCTAATGAAAACAGGTTTATTCTTCAAACCTATTCAATGTAGGAGATGAGTTATTATTTTGAGTTATTATGGAATATTTTGAATAAAGGAAGGAAAGTTATTCATTATTCCATAATCTTCTAATTAGTCTCTTATAGGGGAGTCAATTGTAGCTGTATGTGGCTTTATACAAACAAAGGCTACAAAAACCATCTAGGAAGTCAGAAAAAATCATTATACTGCGAAACTAGTGTAATTGTTCAAAGATAAATTTGGTCTATTGGCTAGAGATAACTTTGTTAACAAAGTCAAATCTAGCAGGCAGTATGAAGTAGCAGGAAAGCAGAGTTTAATAGCTGGGTTAGAACAAATTCACAAACCCTCACTTATTTAAAAGGTTGTGTGATGCTGATCATCAAATTACTGACAAAATAGAGAAAAGAAATAGCTGTAATTGGCCACTGTTGCGTCTTCTCTCTAAAGGATGTAAAAGTCATTTTGACATATAAAATACCAAACCACAATGAAAAACAGCCTACTATACAAAATAACAAACAACTGACAGCTGTTTTACATTCTTCACATCTTTAGTCAGTTTTTACAGATACAAATAATTTTTTTCACTCACAGATTAGTTATTTCAATATATTTTAATGTACAGAGAGAATTATATACATGTAATTAATAGTTTATATAGTATTGTACATGTTTTCCCAAGACTACTGTGCCTCAGAAATACACAAATTCACTACTTTCCCTGGGTTGCCCCCAGTAAATCTCCCAAAATATTACATCTCCTATGAGTTGATAAATAATTATAATATTTTACATAGTTACAGCAAACATCCAAAGTAGTTAGAGTCAATGTATCCTCCATGCGGTTTGGAGAGCTATTCTTTCTAGCTCTTCGGTTCATCACATCTGTAGTAATTATTAAAGTTCTCCATGATGCCTACTCACAGAGAGCAGTGGGCAGCATAAATGGTGAATGGAAGTCTGTGTGTGACACCAGGTACATCCCCTGTTCCATCAGTCTGCGCTGCTTATTGGGACGTCTTTAAACCTAGAGGCTTCCCTCTCTTACCGGAAACCTTTGAACTCACTCTGCTCACTCCGTCTTCTTACTATTTTACCATTTCTCAGTTTCACAGCCCTCGCTTTCTCACAAACTCCCAAGATGTGCATTTCAGTGTGCGACCGTGTTGCATCTACAGGAATTTTATGCAAACACATCTGCAGATCAGTTGTATATTGAGTTCACACGTTGAACATAGCTTGCATAAGGCTCCACTTCCTCCACATCCTCAGTCTGGTAAAAAAAAAGAAACAAAATATGTGAAGATGCTGAGCAAAGTGCAGAGAAAGTAGATGAAATATAAAACATTGATTAGTGGAGATTAAGTACCTACCCGGGGTGATTTGGATGATGCGTCTGCCTGTTGACATTGTCTGAAAGAATTACACAAACTGGCTTAGTGATGTGACAAAACCCAAGAATCTAAGTAGAATTTTTGATTTAATTTGAATTATATGAAACTCCTTACCTCAAAAATAATACTTTCTTTAGTGCAAAGACAGAAAAACCTGACAAAAGAATGAAGACTATCCCAAAAACAGCGATGAGGTACAAAGGTGGAAAACCTACAGTGAGAGATCAAATACGAGTTAATGTCAACGAAATGTCCAATCCATATTGAGCCCCCGACACCTTATTCCACATATAACTCGTGTTTCAAAGGTGTCCAACGATAAGCAGCTTTAGGTAAATAACAAGCCAGCATTACCTTTCTATGCAATGTGATCTCCAACTAAGACAGGCTCCCACAGGTGGATTGGATTTGTCTAAGCATTATAAACTAAAGTCACCATATGTACCACAACAATAGGAACTTGCTTTCGAAACTAGCACTGAAATGTTGCAGCAATGACCCGATAATAATATTTTTTATCTCATGCAACTCTCTGTCTGTACTGATAAAGATTTGCTAATCAGTTAATAAACATTCATTGATCACCGAACAATCATATCAAAAGAAAATGTTGCATTCTCAATGAGTTAACTTGAAGAAGCGTGATCTCCAAGCTTTGGTACTAGAATCTTCTCCTAATTCCAGAACAGCTTACTGATGAAGATTTACTAATCAGGGACTCCAGCAGATGGACAGTCCAACCTATTCATTTAACAGTTTAACAAATATTTATCTGACCTCATAGGACACTCATAATCTTTGTATTGAGCATTAAAGGTTCATCCCAATGAACCTTGTTTTTAGATATGCCGGCCTATGTTGCAATATAACAAATAGTGTGAAAGCAGTTTTAGCTAAATTAAATACCACTAATATTGTGAACATATTAAACTGATAATTTAGACTAACAATAAATAAATAACAAAACCAATTTAAATTATTTCCATTTCCAAGTCTTATCAAGCCGAAAGAAACCTGACCTTCTCTAAGCTTTGGTACCAAAGTCTTCTCCTGATCCCAGAACTGGTGCCAGATGATACAGGTCAGGTTTTCGTGATCAGTATCATCAGGGAACTCCAGCCGACTCTCTACTGTTATAAATCCATCTGTGTCATGCTGCTGTGTCACAGAATGATTTCCTGAGAGACTCCAGCTGATGTTGGCAGCAGGATTCCCTTTCTCTGCTCTGCACACCGCCACCATATTGTTGCCTCTTCTCTCTAACCAGGCAGATAAACCAGGAGGAGCTGAACCACGAATGACAAGAGCAGACTGATATTGTAACTTCACATCATATGAAAAGGTTAACCACATTACAAAAATACAAATGTATTATGCTTTAATAATTTAGTATATTTAATATTAAATGGTTTAAAAACAATGAATCATCTAGAGTAATAGTAACCTGAAATTGTACTGTGCTGCTGTTACATGTAGAAAAGTATATGATAAAAGAAATAAAGATAAACAATCTGCGTTTATAGATTTTACTTTAGATACTTGTGTGATGATAAGTCTAGCATGAAGTCCTATATTCAAAACACAGTTTTAGGGAGTAAATTATATTCTTACCTGTAACTCCCACTTCAGTGTTATAATTGTCATTCCCTCCTGTGTAAGCTGATTCACACTTATAAAGTCCAACATCTTTGGCTGAAAACTTTGGGATGTGCAGGTATGACTGACCGGTCGAAGAGTTTTGGATCATTTTTCCATCCCTGCAGGAGTCAATGTTTTGACCTTCATTGCTAAAGGAGATACTACAGGTCTTGTGTTTTAGTTCAATGTTCCAGATGACATATATTGTCTCATTCCACACCTTTTTACTGCAGTTCAGGTTAGCATCACTCCCAAGATTAAAAACTGCCTTTCTGTTAACTGCAGGGGAAAAAAAGTAATTCAGATAATTGTTGTTGATAGTACAAAATACATGTTGAGTTGTTCATGCTAACAGAAAACACAAGGTTCATAGATTTACTTATGGGAAAACAGAGATTTATCCCAAAGATGATTATTAGAAGAACACAAATACTGTATCCCAGAATGAATCAGATAGATTAAAAAGAAGATCAAAACTCATTACGTTTTTATCTGTTAGTTGTTTTTGTCCTAAAATGTTTTACAGAATGCAGAGTATCAGAGAAAAGAAAAAGAAAATCAATTTACCATAAACTTTCAGAGGTCGAATAGTTGTATTTGAGATCATAGAAGTGTTTGAGTTAGTTCCTGAGAGAGATGAAGGTAGATGTTAGGAAAAGCTTAGTAACAAAGTTATTTTTTAGGTTAGTATTAGTGATTAATTCTGAAATGTTTAGTCAGCAAATTAACAGAAAAAAAACGTTAAACAAAACAATAAATGGTAGAAATGGTAGGAGAAAAAGCTGTTCAGTGGGATTATAGCTAAAGCAACTCTTATAGAGATCCTGCATTTTGTTCAGCTTCCATCAAACTAACAAACATGACTCTAAAACCTGGCCAAACAGACATCAGTATTACTCTAATCTTTTGTGGTTACAGTTGTAATCTTCTCTTTAGAAAAACCTTGTGGCATTACTACAAACCAAGCGGAAGAAAATGTAATGGAAAAGTCAGGGCTCACGAAATACACATCTGCTGCGTAGTCAGATGCTCTGATGTTTGTTTACTTCTGACAGCAAAACAGTACAGCACTTGGTGGGATGGTAAAACCACAACACAGAGACCCCTGAGTGGGGAGAAGCTGCATCACTGTGTCACCCTGATCTGAGGACATGGTTTCCACTGCAGAAGCAAGTGGCAGCATGCTGCTTGTTCATTCAGAGAACATGGGTAGAGCTTTTCCTACATCTGTTATGGAACTATTTTTCCCTTGTCAGCTTTTTGGGCTACAGGCCTGTATGTTTTTTTTTTTTTTTTTTCCAGAGGATGTCTACAGTGTGACTCATTTACAAAAATCTCAGCATTGTTCTTTAAAAAAAGATGAGTGTTAGCACATAGACGTTAAACAGTCGTGTGGCAACAGATACAACTCAGTTCAGAAATTAGTCATGAAGACAATTACAAAGAAGTTCCCTGTGGACTAAAAACAATTTAACACACCTGTTAAAAAAGATAATTGCTATTAAATCAGATGTTTTTAAATCAAACCTTGAGTCGTGCTCCATGATTCCATTAAGTAAAACATCAAGATATAAATCCACATAATGTCTCTGATCTCCTTTTTCAGCAAACTTTGTCGCAAAATCTTTAAACCATTGCATCAAGCCAAGATCCTGTGCGCTCTGCTCGCAGTATTTCACTTTCCTTCCACGTTTGCTCTGAGGTTTGACTGAAGATACTCCGCCACCTCAACAACCCAAACCAAGAATCCTTCACATATCTCAAAAAATTAGGCATATATAAGATGTGTGACTAAGCTAATCCCTCCCTTCTTCTTCCCCGTCTCCAAAACTGCTTTCCACTCAAACATCTGCCCTTTTCTCTCCCACACAGGATGACGTCTGAAAAGTTAAGACACCAGTTTCCTTTCTTGTTTGTCACATGATCATCTTTTTTCAAAGCAGTGTGTCAAACATTTGGAGGCAGGCAAAAGCAAGTAAAGTGTTGTAAGATGATAATTTTATTTTATTTCTTATTATGGTGCAAAAACATTTCCAGGCTTTTAAGAATTTTTGTTATTTTTTGTTAAAATGTAGTCTAACAAATTTCCAGTTAGGAACTAAAAGTAAAAATACACACATGTGAGTGGCCAAAATGTGAGAATGTTAAAGAGTGTTAGATAAATTTGAATCATAAACAAGATGGGAATGTTTTTATTGAGCTGGACAGATATATGATATAATTACAACAAAATATCTATATTAAAAAACTACGAATAATAAAAGTTTGAACTGGGCCACTTAAGTGGTTTATTTACAGATGAGTAGGATGAGTATTAAAAGATAAAGGCGAGTCCTAAAACTGTCTCTGAACATGTTTAAAGCTAAAAGGGCTCACCCTCATCAGCTTTTGTTAATGCAAGAGCTAAGAATGGGTGTTTGTTCGGCATGCCTGAGAGGAGAATGTCGATGCACTCAAAATACAACATACCACTTGGTCCTTAGAATTTTTTTGGGATGTGACATAATTTCTTGATAAAGAATAAAACAAAGTTAAACATTTAGTTTCACTATTTCAGCTATGTTCTAGTTTAGAGACACAGTGGTGACTGTGTCATGCTTTGGGCCTGTTTGGCTTCCACTCAATCAAAATAGGTCATGAATTTGCTACAACAATGAACAATGACAAGAAAAAAAGTGCCTTCGATTATTTGACAGGGATAGTAGTTTTGAATCCAACATAAAATTATCTGATTTAGATCAAACTCAAAAAAAGTTGGGTCAGACTACATGGGGTTGTAAATGGTAAGGGGAATGAATTTTATAGCCTTTTAGTCACACCGACCACTCAAAGCGCTTTACACTAGAGCGACTGATTGTGCTGACCTTTTTCCAAGATGAAGCTTGTGGAAGAACCTGAGGGAGGAAACCTACAAGCAAAATAAATTTTAGTCTGTTCTACATGGGGGGAGCGCTAAAAGTTCCTCTGAGTTCCCCAGTGAAACATCAGAAAGCAGAAACAGCTCAAGTTATAGTCAGTATTGGACACACAAAATACTGAAAGCAACTATTTTCTTTTCCCACTCATTAACAGGTTGGGCTGGACCACTTTCCTTAATAAAAAAATTAACAAATGCAACATTGTCAAATTTATTAATCTGATTATTTTTAACCACAGTATCAATATAGGCCTAATCCTAGTCTATATTGTTACAGCGGAATGATTTTTTATTGAATAGATGTGGAAAAGATGATGTCACATACTAAAACAATACGAAACTGTGAGATTCATCTAAAGATGTCTGTTGACATTTAAACGTTGTTGAACTTTGGTTGTGGTTGATTAGATGGGTTAAACAGTCCTGACTTTTAATGTCTTTGTGTTGGCTAAATTTAGGCAAGTCCTGTAGGACAAAAAAAAAACATTTTCAACATATTTTGGCCTGAATAACGAGAAGGACAAGTATCAAATAGCAATACAAATTGCCATGAATGTCAAGTGTTAAACTTTCTTCTTTAGTGCATTCATATAAAACTTTGTTTTGACTCTTTAATCACTGTACTCTGTTTTAATTTATTGCAACTTGATGTACCAGAAATATCAGTAAATGTAGAATTACAACAGCTTTGCTACTGCTTTAACAGTCTTAGCAGGCAGAGTTTCTTTAATGTAACTCAGTTGTTTTTATTTAATAAGGATCCAGTAGAGCTTGTTTTGTAAATCATTGTACATAATTTTAGTGTTTTTACACATTTAGAAGCGCTAACTTGTGTGTTATATCCAGCGATACAAAAACTTTCTAGAAAAAATATGAATATAATAATGAACCACTCAATAAGCCAAAACTTATTTTTCTCACCAGTAAGAAAACATTTCAGTAAATAAAACATTTTTGCTGAGTAGGTGCAATGCCGGGCTGGCTGTGGTCTTATATTTGCTGGTGTCAGAACATTTTGCTGTTTGGGAGTCACACAAAGCTGCAAGCATGCAATGTTAATGTGGGTGCAGGCGTTATACTGGCTCTGTGCAGATCACAGATTAATAACTGTCGAAAACAGAGATGGTAGTCATTTTGTGTGTGTGCGGTTAGGGCCTGCAAGCAGCATGCGGACTTTGTGGTTCATGAGTGCATCTTGCAACGTGACGTTATGGTATTAGGTGTCCTATTTAAGATGGAAATGGCAGATGAATTCAGCTTTTCCTGATAGTGCTTAGTTGAGGAAACTTAAAACCGGCATGAAAAGCAGATCCACTTTAAGCAACAGCTCTGAAAACAACTCAGCTAAAAAATAGACTTATGTGATTCACTTAGCCAAACTTATTAGAGCTTTATCTTTTACAATCTTGAAAATAACCCACCTATGTGTTGAAGTAACATCTGTGATCAACTCTGTTATAAGGACACACAAGAAGTTGCTCTTTATAGAAGGTTTAATTTTAGACTGTTTCTTTTACATATGATTAGCAAAAGTTCAGCTGACTGTGAGCTGGCATGTTTCACAAAAAAGGAACTAGCTCTTCCACAAAATTGCAAAATCAACCAAGTCACGCTGTTTAAGTCAGCTGAGCTATCCCAACATCCAAACTTGAAAACGAAAGAAAACCATCTAAAAAGCTGATATACAGACTTTAAATATGAAAAAAAAATTATCTGACTTCACATTGTGTGCTCATAAATATGTGCCTGTATACACCATTTCCCTTTGATAAGAGCAGCTTCCTGTTGAAGCAAAAATCAAGCGTTTTTAGATACCCAAAATAACTGCCTGCTCTGTAGGCCGAGAATATCAAAAAGCTTCACACTGTTTCTGTTTGCTGGGATACTGGTAAAAGGTTAGTTACAGTTACCAAAATTATTTTTGTTAGCTAAATGTCAAAATAATGAGAAAGAGACACCTGGTAGATTATTTTTTTTACTTTTCAAATTAAAAGGTCTACAACTATTTTTTTTCTGAATGACTCGGGTCAAACGTTTTGGGTATCCTTCCAAAAGCTTCTGACAACAGTTTGTTGTAATTTTGGCCCATTCCTCCAGACAGAACTGGTGTGAATGTGTCAAGATTGTATGGCCCACCTTTCTCATACAACCATTTTCTGCTCTGTCCTTAAATTCCAGAGCTTTTTGATGGCCACTCCAAAATATTCACTTACTTTTAGCTATGCCAATTTATAACTGATGGGGTTATTGTCCATTTGGAAGATCTATTTGTGGCCAAGTATTAATTTCTTGCGTCTTGATGTTGCTTTGAATTATTCACATTATTTACAAATAAAGTTATTTACCTAATATGTGAACTATTATGCGAAGTGCATAACACCTTTCTCCAGCAACACACTACCACATCATGATCCTGCCACCCTTATACTTCAAAGTTGGAAGTTGGAAGATGTTCTCAGGCTTCTAAGTTTACGCCAACTTTGGTCATGTTGCTTTTGTGGTAATGACTTCTTTCCTTTGTGTGGCTTTTCAGTCCATGGCTTTACTGGGAATAATAACACTGTCTTATGAGCTTCAGCCAGCTCCTTCTCAAGGTCTTTAACATTTGTTCTGGGGTTGATTCACACATTTTGCACCAAAATTATTTCTCAGAGACATACAACTCTTGTTCTTGATGAAAGGTTTCAAGACCTTGACATTCTTATGGTGTTTATACTTGAGTATACTTGTTTGTACAGATAAATGTGGCACCTTCAGGCATCTAGAAATTGTACACAAGGATTAATCAGACTTGTGTAGGTCCACAATTATTACTGATTTCTTGACTGATAACATTTGATTTCCCCCTTGATGCAACACAAGGACACAGTATTTTGAGTTGTTTTGTTAGAATTAGCTTGTTAGAGTTAGATAAGTTATTAGCTCTAATATTTAGCTGCAGTAGAAACATGCCATATCACCGGAAGCTAATTAACACACTACATACACAAGTGTAACAAAATCCAGAAGTTAATTCATTCTTCACAAAGGTCGAGCAAATTGGCTAGTTTCAGCTGATCATGTGAACTGATACAGCCAGCAGCCTCAACTAACTTCACTTCATGAAGAAACACAGATGTTGTCCTCCTAGACAAAAGAGCACCAAATATAAAAAAGGCTTCTTGTGAAATGTTAGACTGTTAATATCTGCGAACAGCTCTGATTAGCTGTTAAAATACATCTATGAGTGTACCTCCTGTTATCTCAAATCTTTTCAATTAAACTTTAATGAGAAGCCTACGCAGCTGTGACATTATATTCTGGGCTTTCTCAAATGCCTTGATGGCATAGTACAAGTAAACATTTACAAATTTTTATGATTTGGCAATCCACCCTGTTTCTAAAACCGGAGTTATTTTGCCAGACATTGAAGAAGGTTTTCTATTTTGATAGTCTATGTCAGTACCTGGTTTCAACTGAACATTATTCTATGGAAACAGATATTTAAACATTAAAGCAAGTTTAGAAAATACTTTTTGGGAATTAAAATTAATGTTGGGTATAATGGATATATATCACCTCTACACTTGTGGCCAGAAGTTGTGGTTGTCTTATAATGTGCTATCATTTAATCAGTTTAGATTTTAGAACATTTTCATGTTCAGAACCAAACAGAATATTTTACACATTTAAAATCAAAATGAGAATCCTTAGGTTTCTACACAATTACTTTCAAAAACTAATTTTTAACACAAAATAAATGCCTCTGATTGGTGATTCCTTCTGTTCTACTGATGATACCACCTAAATTATATTTTCTTTTCAAAGAGACCAATTTTCTTATTACATTTTGTTCAGTCTCTGTTAAAAAATTAAGGACATTTGGAAAATTATCAGTTCTCTTGTTTGTCTATTTCTATTTTATTTGTGACATTCTCAAACTGCTCCTGGCATATATAATTCTTCTAAAATAGGGGTCTTGCTTTTCTGATAAAATTCTCAAATTTGTTTTACATTGATATTTGGTCATTTAGCAGACACTTTTATCCAAAGTGACTTACAAATAAAGAACATGAGCATTAACTAGGTCAGGGTTACACAGTGTAAGGAAGGGCTGTCAGAAAGAAATGTCTCAACTGTAACCAATATATATATAATTATTATTATTATTATTTTAAAAAAAAATTTTGCCTACTAAGTTGCAGGTCATTCCATCATTGTGGGATCAGAGAGCTAAAAAGTGTAGTCTCTGATCTTTTGCCACGTGGTGCAGGAACTACCAGTCGCTGCTCGTTGGCAGAGTGCAGGTTGCGTGTGTGAGTGTAGACCTGGACCAGAGTATTCAGGTACAGTAGGTGAGTGTCAGAGCTCTTGATCTGATGCGGGCAATTACTGGAAGCCAGTGCAGAGATCTGAACAGAGGAGTCCAATGAGTTCTTTTAATTGTGCAGCTGCATTTTGAATTACCTGCAGAGGTTTGAGTGTGCAGGCTGTTAGACCTGTACGAAGTGCATTGCAGTAATCAAGGCGAGAGATGACAAGTGAAGGACATGGGTGGCATTAACCGTGAGGTAATGTCCGATCTTCCGGATGTTGTACAGAGAAAATCTGTATGCATGAGAAATGGCAGAAATGTTTTCTTTGGAGGTTAGTCGGCCATCAATGATGACACCCAAATTCTTTGTTGACTTTGTGGGGACGATTAATGAAGATCCCAAACTGATGGTGAAGTTGTGCAGTACACAAAGCGCTGATAGGAAAGACGAGAACTTCTGTCTTGGACAGATTCAGCTGGATATGTTTTTCTTTCATCCAAGCAGAGATGTCAGAGAGGCAGGTGGAAACACGAGCTGACACAGTGGTGTCATTCGGAGGAAAAGGAAGGAAAAGCTGTTTTCGGTGAAATCCGAAATACAGAGTTCACTCAACGTAGAAAGTACAATGTTGTGATTTACAGTGTTAAAGCAACACCAAAGAGTTTTTTTACCTTAAAATAATGTTTCCGAACTCGTGTCAATGGTTCATCAACTCATAACAGGGTGAAACGGCACTTCTGCATTCGCTTAGCGACACTCTATCGGCCATAACAGTACTATGTAAGTTTGGGTTGTCGGGTAGCTGTTTTGTAGTTCAAATGAGACTACAAATGCGACTTGCTTTACGGCAGGCTTCACAAAAGCCGGTAGGTGGAGCATCCTGCAAGGCTCTCTGGGTGGAGCATACTTGGCAGGTACATATAAATGAAAGATAACTAGCAGCAGGTAGCTTGAACAATTGTCATCATGCAAAGCCGAAATTGTATTCATATGTATATGTACCCTGTAGCACTGCACATGCACATTCCGGTGTTACGTCACAATTCGCTTACTCAGCAAATCTGTCATCAAGAATTCCTACGTGGCAGATCCATTTCGTCTGTTTTATTTCTTTGAGGTTTACGATGAGTTTTATTCAAATTATTTTATAACTGGCTAATATTTATTCTAAATATTTTAAGGCTTTCCTTAAGCTACTTGTTTTAAGTTTACATGACAGCCCTTGTATGTTAGTTTCACTTCTGTGATTTCGTTACACTGCATGTAAACAAGTCCCATTAAAGAGGCTATATGCAACTTTTTCCCCAAAATAAACGTAACAATAGCCTTTTTATTTGACCATTTATGACTCAAACATCTCCCGATGAGCATACTGACACCATGTCAGCTCATAGTGGGCGCAGCTATAAGCCTGTATCCAATTTTTTTCTATTTTCTGTGGGGTCGGATTTTCCTGCGCTTTCTGCGGATGTGACGTCAAGCGCGTTCATGTTAAATGTTTCAGATCACTCTGCCACCATCACTAGTCAGCACTCGCAAGCAGTTCAATGGATTGTGCGAATACACAGAAGAGACCAAGGACAACTTTGACACCAATAGTAACTCCACATAAGACTAAACAAGTTAAACCCCTGACAAGTGCCCGAAAAAGATCGCAGATTGAGAGCGACCGGCGTACGAGCGCGCGCTGCGAGAGCGAGCAGAAAGGAAGAGCAGTTCCGTTTTTTGGCCACAGGTGTCAGTCGCGAGTTTAAATTTCAGGAAATTGCATATAGCCCCTTTAATTAGAGTCGTAGAATAAATGCGGTGTATTTTGCGGGCTATTTGTGTTTATAATCATACTACATTTTAATATTTTGGAGAAATAATACTGCTATCTGCTCTACGTCTTACTGGCTTGGTATATATTCATTAGCTGCTTTACAAATAACAGCTTTCCAGAGTGTGCTATTCATCTATAGGCCTATTTAACAGGTAGGATATTCTGATCAAGGTTTTTCGTGCATGTATTATGTGGTAGTTTTAGCTTTATATTAAACGGGTAGCATGTTCTGTGGATTGAAAGAAAAGTTTTCGTTATTCATAAATTTTTGCTATGTTAGGCATTACTGCTAAACTGCCACTTCAATCCCATCCCTTGAAAAATATTTTCCGATGATTATGTTTAACATCAAAGCTAACAGTTGTTTTCGGCATGTAAACATACTTTTCGAGGCGTAGCACCGACAGATGCGCGCTACGGTAGGACATTCTGAGGAGGTAGCACAGATCGTCAGAACAGTGCTGTGTCAGCCATATAATAAAGAAATTAGACCGTATCAAGTTATATCATGATAGTTTATTGTAAAAACGTGAAACTATCACGTTATAATGTTATAGTTTCACGTTTTTACAATAAACTATCACGTTATTACGTCATACGGTCTAATTTCTTTATTATATGAGTTACAGCTCTACGTTGCCGTACATATGACATGCTGAAATATAGAAAATGTACCTGGGATGAAGACATTTGACACGCAACAAAGGCTGCCCAAGACGTGAAAATCTGTAACGTTAGAGGGTATCACTTGTCAATGCACGTGAATCCCCTGGTATAACCATAACAGATTTTACAACAGTAGTAGAAAACAATACATTTTTCCCAACTGTAGGGGGACCCCGAGAGCAAAATGTACATAGTGTTGCTTTAAAGGCTGCAGAAACATCAAGCAAAAATAGATTAGAGGATTGGCCATTAGCTTTAGCCAAGCAAAGAGATTCAACCACAGATAGGAGAGCGGTTTCTGTGGAATGTCCACTCTGAAACCGGACTGGTTAGTGTCAAGAAACTTGTTTAGCAACAAACAATTCTTTAATTGTGTGAAAGGTTTTGGATGGAAATGGTAATAAAGAAACTGGTCCGTAGTTTTCTACAAGTGAAGGGTCGAGGGTTGGTTTCTTAAGTTTTACATTTATGTGGAAGTTTAGCGTGCTGTAAAATTGTGCTGTAGAATTACCTACCTTATCTAATTTTAAGGGTTCTGTTTATTTAATAGGTTTAGTTTTTTGACATAAAATAAATAAGAGTATGAACTTTCCAAGGCACCTGTGAGTTTTGTGTGCATAGGCCATCTGCAACATCTGTATGACTCATTTCAAAAGGAGCAGTATTAAACGACATCCTGAGCAACTCTAATAAAAATTACAGAACAAATTCACTGTAATTAGTATCTCCCAAAATGACTGACTGATTAAATTAAAATAAATTCAGTGTTTCTATATAGCGCCAATTCACAGCAATGTCATCTTAAGGCATTTTTCAAAAAAAGGGTTCTCAATCCAAGTTAATTACATAAATTCCTGATTCCAGTTATCAAACATTGCAGTCAGTTTCATTATTCACATTTGTTAAAATGTGTTCTATTTCAGGAAACTGAGATAAAATATATTGAAGAGAGTCATTGTCTTTGCAGCAATCCCTCATACTGAGCATGCAAGTAGATCAATTTCTTATCACTTTTAAAACAAAAAATTTCAGTTTTAAACTCAGACTTTTCCTAATTCTTGTAGCAGAAAGCTATGTACATAAACATGAACCAGTGGAAATTTGGTTTTAGTTGTTATTTATAATTGCTGTTGCCATCTTTACAATCTAAAAACATTCAGTTAGTATTTGTGCTTCAGATTAATATTTCTGGTGCTTCTGCTTATGTAATATTTTATTTGAGTCAAATCCATGAAATTAAAGATGCCTAAGCGGTGGTAGTGCTTTTTCTACTATTTGGTAGTAAATAATTCACAACCTACTGCCTGGCCTGTTGTTTTCATGGTTTAATGTCTTAGACATTTTAACAAAACAACTTTTCAAAACAGATGTTTTGAGTGTTTAGGTTTGTTTTTCTTTTCTCAAGGAGATCAAATTATTGGTGGGGACAATTCAATGATCTCTGGATATTGGTGGGAACATGTCCCTTCCGTCCAAGCTAACTCTACACCCTTGTGCTGGAACCTGATTAATAACATGAAAAAGTTAAACAATCTCAAAAAGTAGTTCACCATCCCTTGATCAAAATAAATTCACTAACAGATTAGAAGCAAAGCCATTGGCATCGATCAGTCTGGGAAGAGCTCCAAAGCCATTTCTAAGGCTTTGGAGGAATCCAGCGAACCTCAGTAGCAATCATCCAAGGTGCCTGCAGTGTGACCGTAGCTGGGTACATCTGTGTGTGCTTTTAAGCTGAGTCCATCTGCAGCCTAACTCTTGAGATACTTTCTTTCACAATGCTCTTAATGATTTCATTAGCTCTGTTGCTTAAACTGTTTTACACACTTTTTTCTTTCAATCAATTTTCTATTTGTCTGATCACCTAGCTTCTTTAGCAATGACCTTTTGTACAGTAGCTTACCTTCTTGTGGACAGTGTCAGTGACTGCCTGCTGGGCAACTGTAAAGTCACCACTCTTTACCATGATTATGTGCTTTTATGTATTGAACAATATGTTTTATTGGTCTCTATGGTCTTCTAATTTTAAAAAAAAAGTTGTGTGTCATTATCCTCAAAATTAACACAAAACAAAATAGAAATACATAACTCTGCATGTAATGAATCTAAAAATTTAGTTTCACTTTTTGAATTGCAGCAACAGAATAAATTGATCTTTTGGTGTTACTAATAATGCGGTGACATAAATCTATATTTGTTTGTTTTATGAAATATGAATTGTGTGAATTAAACATATAACTCAAGGAGGCCTTTTTCAATGTTTTTTATTACTCCTTCCATTCAAAATCCTGATCTGGGGGAAGGGCTAGTTAAGCTGTTGCCGGGACAGTACATTTTCAAAGTTACAAGCTTGGCAGGGCTGGCTGGTACTGAAGTTCAGGTTAAAAAAAAAGCTCTGAGCTCTGATTTCATAGTCTACAAATGGCAACGCTTGGGTATGAGACACATGCAAGCAGCCTTTCAAAAAGACCAAAGTATTGACAGGTTTCATACAAAGTTTCCATTGAGACACCAACAGACTTTATGTACTAGTTGCCCTTCATTTAAATGAGGTAAAAACACGGTCTGCTTACAGCCTCGATCCTCACATTTCACAACATACTTCTACTTTTATCGGTATGAGTACCGAAGAGGGGAGGAGACAGAAACCGCTGTGGCTCTACAGATGAGATATCTGAGGGTTTCTGGCTTTTTAAACTTTCCAATCCTTATCTTTACGGTAATCACCGTGAGCACTTCAGATACTGTACAATATAAAGGTATGTATCAGGTTTTCAATTAGGTTAACAGTAGTATATTGTTGTGGGAGACTTACTTTGCTTTTCACACAATCTCCTGTCCACCCTACATTTTCCTGTCATGGGTGAAACGAAAGTGTTTGTCACATTTGTTTGTAAGAAGAGGTAGGAGGCAACTAGATACAAGCAGGTTTTATTCACAGACAAGCAAAGCCTATAACTAAATATTCTGCAGGGTAGTAACACCAAAGAAGAACAAAAATGTAAAAAGCACAGACAGTCCAATAACTAAGACAAGATTGCAGAACTTGTGTAAATAGAAAACGTGATAAACACAGATGATGAGCAAAAATGCAAAAAAATACAAAAACAACAAACCTTTTTGTAATGCAACCTTTACATGTTTTGGCACCCCTGGCTAATTTTTAAGGTTTAAAATAAGTGCTTCACTCTTTTTCTTTTCTTTTTTTGGGGTTAATTGGAGTGTTTGCAGTGACACTTTGAAATCACTGAGTCGTCATAAATCCCATTACACGTTATCTAACTAGTTGCTTGGGAGAATTGGCAGGAACAAACCTTTTCTGTCCTACCAACACAAATGTAACCATAAAGATTACAAAACACTCATAGGACTTAAGCTGGAACCATGAGCTTTGCTCAAATGGGACTAAGATGTTGATGTTCTTCATCAACAAAAACTCAATGTGTGCCTGGCGTAAAACAAAGGTTGAACATATGGTGAAGGTCAAAAAATTAGAATATCATGCAAAAGTTCATTTATTTCAATAATTCAACTTAAAAGGTGAAACAAATATATATGAGATAGACTCATTACATACAAAGCAAGATATTTCAAGGCTATATTTGTTATCATTTTGATGATTATGGCTTACAGCTTATGAAAACCCCAAATTCAAAATCTCAGAAAAGTAGAATATTACATGCAATCAATAAAATAATTATTTAAAAAAGATAAATGTCAGACCTCTGAAAAGTATAATCATGCATTTGTACTCAGTACTTGGTTTGGGCCCCTTTTGCATCAATTACTGCCTCAATGCAGCGTAGCATGGATGCTATTAGCCTGTGGCACTGCTTATATGTTATGGAAGACCAGGATGCTTCGAAAGCGGCCTTCAGCTCTTCTGCATTGTTCCGTCTCATGTTTCTCATCTTTCTCTTGGCAATGCCCCATACATTCTCTATGGGGTTCAGGTCAGGTGAGTTTGCTGGCCAATAAAGCACAGTAATCCCATGGTCATTGAACCAGGTTTTGGTACTTTTGGCAGTGTGGGCAGATGCCAAATCCTACTGGAAAATGAAGTCAACATCTCCATAAAGCTTGACTGTGGAAGGAAGAAAGAAGTGCTGCAAAATGTCCTGGTAAAGGGCTGCGTTGACGCTAGACTTAATAAAGCACAGTGGACCAACATCAGCAGATGACATGGCTCCCCAAATCAACACAGACTTTGGAAACTTCATACTGGACTTCAAGCATCTTGGATTGCGTGCCTCTCCATTCTTCCTCCAGACTCTGGGACCTTGGTTACCAAATGAGATGCAACATTTGCAGTTCTATTTTTCTTTAGCCCAGGTAAGATGCTTCTGACTTTGTTTAATCTTCAAACGTGGCTTGACAAGAGGAATACGACATTTGAAGCCCATGTCCAGGATCCGTCCGTGTGTGGTGGCTCTTGATGCACTAACTCCAGCCTCAGTCCACCCATTGTGAAGGTCCCCAAAACTTTTGAATGGCCTTTTCATGACAATCCTCTCCAGGCTGCGGTCATCCCTGCTGCTTGTGCAGCTCTTTCTTTCACAATTTTCCATTCCACATAACTTTCTATGAATGTGCTCTGATATAGCAATTTGAGAACATCCAACTTCTTTTGCTATTACTTTTTTAGGCTTTCCCTCCTCAAGGAGTGTTTCAGTGATGGTTTTCTGCAGAACTGTCAGGTCAGCAGTCTTCCCCATGATTGTGATTCCTACTGAACCAGACTGAGAGACCATTTAAAGGCTCAGGAACCCTATGTAGGTATTTTTGGATTAATCAGCTGATTAGAGTGTGACACTTTGAGCCTAAAATATTGAACCTGTTCACAATATTGTAATTTTCTGAGATTTTGAATTTGGGGTTTTCATAAGCTTTAAGCCATAATCATCAAAATTATAACAAATAAAGGCTTTAAACATCTCACTTTGCATGTTATGAGTCTATATCATATATTAGTTACACCTTTTAAGTTGAATTACTGGAATAAATTAACTTTTACATGATATTCAGATTTTGTCGAGTTTCACCTGTGTGTGTAGAATGTCCACAGTTAGTTACACTGGAGGTTTAGTGATGCTGTGTGCCGGTTTCTCTTCCAAAGACAGATTTTAAATAGAAATATGCCAGAAAACTGCAGGATAATGATGTGAAATGACAGGAAACCAATTTGGCGGACGTCCCCATCTCCATGTCAGTCCAGCAATCTAAATCCTATAGAAATTCCCACGATGAGAATTACAACAATAACAGATAAATAAGAATAACTAATGTCATATGTAATCCAATACTCAACACCACTAATGACAAATGCAACAGGGATTAATCAGATTTATTAAGTGAATCTGCTATAATGATTACCATGCTTTTACACTGTAATGTTGATGTATAGTCAATTATAAAAAAAATAACAAGCACAAACTTAGAAGCTCAGGCTATTTAAATTATGATTTATTACAGCAATCACACGTTATGAATGTTTAATTATTGTATCACTAAATACTCGGCTGCTGGCATTTAGTTGTCTGGTTACACAAATTAGCTTGGTCTTATTTCTAAATGATCTTGCTATGGTTAATGGATAGAATGTGTCACTACAGTAAAGGATGGACGCACAGAAATTGTTAATTTCCCTGAGGGAGTCATCCCAAAGGGATGAATAAAGTTAAGTCTAAGTTAAGTCTAAGTCTAAGTCTAGTCTAAGACAGTATTACCAGGAAAACCAAGTCAAAGTTATGCTTTTTGTTTTAAACAAATTGTGCAGGATGCATCAATTACTTTTTCTCTTTTAATCACTGAAGTTCGTGTTTTTTTCCAGTGATGAATAATTTCCTTTCAGTATCCATAACATTAGCAAGTTTTAGAAAATATATGAGAAGAAAAAACATCAGATAGACATAAAAAGTTGCTGCAATGCTACATTTTGATTGGATATTTAAAAATATTTCCCAGTTTCCTTTTTGTGGTTGACGCTTTGTCATAAGAGTCAGTTGTTGTTTGATTGTTTTCAGTTGAAAATTAAATTCAGTTGTGAATGGAAAGATTTATAAACATAACATAGAAAAGACCCCGCATTACTTCCGAATTGAGGCCTTGTATTACCTAAATTACTTGTTTGTGCTGTTATACCCGTTTGAAACAGATTGGCCTCTCTGGTGCTGTTCATAGATGGTTCACATCCTACCTCACAGACAGGACTTTTATGGTAAGTTTAGATACCTGCTCCTCTCAAGGTCCACAAGATTACATGTGGTGTGCCCCAGGGATCAATTTTAGGCCCAGTGCTTTTTAACCTCTATATGCTCCCTCTTGGTGGTGTCATTGGGAGACATGGAGTTAACTTTCACAGTTATGCTGATGATACACAGTTATACATCTCCATATCTCCTGTTGAAACACGGCCAGTGGATGCACTTTTTAACTGCATTTTAGACATCAAATCCTGGATGGCAGAAAACTATCTCCAGCTCAACCGGGACAAAACGGAAGTTTTAGTTATTGGTCCTGAGGGCCAGAGAGAGAAACTTTTACCAAAACAGCAATCACTGTCTTTTAATCCTTCTCAGCAAGTGAGGAACCTGAGTGTTATCTTTGACAGCTGACTTTTATCCCTCATATTAAAAATATCATTAAAATAGGTTTTTATCACCTGAAGAACGTTGCCAGAGTCCGCCCCATTCTCTCTCGGGCCAATACGGAGACACTGATGCATGCTTTTATCACCTGTAGAATTGATTACTGTAATGCCCTGCTTTCTGGTCTTCCCAAAAAGACTATTTCAGGTCTACAACTATTACAAAATTCAGCTGCATGCGTCCGGACGAGGACCAGGAGGCGGGAGCATATTACTCCGGTTTTAGAATCATTGCATCGGCTCCCCGTATATTTCAGGATCCATTTTAAGGTTCTTTTAATGGTTTTTAGGTGTCTTAATGGTCTTGGGCCTTCTTATCTCTCAGAGCTGCTTTTAACGTATGAACCCTCGTGGCCTTTGCGCTCTCCTGGCAGCCGTCTCCTTGTGATTCCAAAAGTCAGGACACACACTCATGGTGAGGCATCCTTTCATTATTATGGCACTCACCTCTGGAACAGGCTCCCAGAGGACCTTAGGGCCGCAGAGAACTTTTATGTTTTTTAAGAGTAGGCTCAGGACTCACCTTTTTAGCCTAGCTTTTAATTGATTATTACTTATTATAGTGTGTTTCAGTGCTCTGTATGTTTTATTTGCTTATATTTTAACATAGTTTTATTAGCTATCTTTGCTACTAAATGGTTAACTGTTTTTACTATTATATTTATTCCTACTTGTTTTACTTATATTAGATCTGGTTATTTTACATTTTTACTTATTAATCCTTCTTCCAGTGTTTCCTCGGGGGCGGTGTTCAGCTGCGGTGGCCTGGGTGCTCACCAGGTAGTGCTCAGGTGGAGGCGGGGGTCTCTACCCTCCCTCCTCTGGGCGCCCTGTGTCGGTGCCCTGGCTGCTGCTGTGGACCTGCTGCTGTCGGGGCAGACGGTTCTCCTGATGGCGTTTTCCTTACGTACCTGACTCATCTGAGCTCAGCCCAGTGTCTACCAATGATCTTACGCGATTTGGGAAGATGTCTGTGTGTGTGTGTGTGTGTGTGTGTGTGTGTGTGTGTGTGTGTGTGTGTGTGTGTGTGTGTGCGTGTGTGTGCGTGTGTGTGTGTGTGTGTGTGTGTGTGGGTGGATGTGTGCCAGTGTGTGTCTGGGAAATGGGTTTGGGAAGGGGGAATAACTGTCTTTTTGTTTTTATAATTGTGGGGAAGGGATGGGAATCTGGGTTATGTGGGGTCATTTTAATCTATTATCCAATATCTTTTTGCGTAGAGACTCAGCCAATATATATTTTTTCATTAGGTTAAAAGAGTACAGACCTAACTCAGGAGTACTGACATCTACGAAATTTCAGACAAAGATAATGAAACATTTTGAAGCTGAGCTTATAAGATCTACTTTTAATGTTTTCCAGTGTCACAAGTAAATCAAGTCAGAGCTCTCAAACATCTTTACTATCTCACTTTATTATCACCCATGTTTTACATAAATCAACTTGATACTTTGGTAAAACCCCTACATTCATCTTTATACAGATGTTTCCAAATCAGTTTATTACATACCATATAAACGCATAATACAGTTATGCAGCCATCTGAAAAATGGTTTCAGATTAAACAAATAAAGATATTGCATGTTACTAAGAACTAAAGGCTAGTAATGAGTTGCTAACAAAAACTCTGCATGTCTTAAATCCATAGTCTGCTGAAAGTTGGATAGACTGATGAAAATTAAAGTAATCACTCAATGGTAGAGGAATACGATCTCTGCAATCCTACTGCCCCCTTTTGGTTATTTTCATTTAGCACATCCTCTTGCTTGATTCATCAAAGAAATTCTTTCTCTCAAGCTCTTTATTACTTTCACACAATGAAGTTGTTAGTGTAAGGAGGTTAAAACCTATTTTCTTAAACAATACACTATAATTCTAGTCCATATCATTGAATTGGGAAATAGCCAGAGAGACCACAATGTTTAAGCTTACTCGAAAAAGGACTATTTATTTATTTATTTAACAATGAAACAAAGCAGACATAGAATCTACATTGCGCTATGGCAAAGATGCTATAAAATCAGATAAATCTCCGGTGAAGTTAGCAATTATGTACATTTTCAACTGAACAGTTTGAGTTTGAATCTGATTTATTTTCATACTGTGAAAAAGCCATTGCAGCTTTAAAACTCCAAAACCTTATTCTCCCTTTCTGGTTGCAGCAAAAAATAATCTTTCTAATGTTTGGCTTTCAAAGAGAACCTTATGGGATGCAAAGTTTTACAATATATGCTTAAACTTTTGAAAAATTAAATACTCTTATTACTTGAAAAATATATATTAAATCGACCCCAGCGCTAAAATTGCTGTATGTGTTTACAGTGTTGTGCACAACCCTGAGTTCTTTTAAATCACATCTAAAAACGTGTTTAGAGCTGCCTTTGAGTAATGCTTTGATGTATCATGCTTTTGTGTATGCTTCTTGCTTTACTGCTGTTTTTACTTTATATGCTTGTCTGTGTTTTGCTGCTATTTTCATTTTACCCCTTAATCATATAAAGCACCTTGAATTACCTTGTTGTTGAAAGTGTGCTATACAAACAAAATTGCCATGCCTTGCCTAACTGTATGAGAGACTACAGTAGGCAAGGAGTGAGGTTAACTGTGGGTCTCATCGTACAGCAGAGACAAGCAGAGAAACAAACTCACAACTTCATCCTGTCACTTGTAAACCAAAATAACAGTACACGCCTTAATTTTTAATCAGGGTATTATTTTGAAAACACCAATCTCATAATGGTTTAAGGATGGTTGCAAATACAGAGCATAGTCTTATTGGGCACTTTTTCAATCCAAAATTTTAGAATCCTTTAGTTTTTGGAAACATGAAGCAGAGAAATATGTGAACAAAAAATATTCTAATTGGGAATGCAGCAACATTAAAATATAGTTTAAGTAAGCAAAAAGAACAGCAGTAAATCAGCTGGGAAATGTCAGGATGCAGATATGCATACATAAAAATGACATAATATAATTGACCTAAATATTTTTTTATTTTAACTTTATTTATACAGGTAAATCTCACTAAGATATGAGGTCTCATTTTCAAGTGCACCCTGTTTAAAAAAGACATATATATATATATATATATATATATATATATATATATATATATATATATATATATATATATATATATATATATATATATATATATATTTAAACAATTTATATTGGCTGGAATTCAATCAACAATTTAACCAAAAATATTAAAAAAAAATTAAGACAACAGCAATAAAACACAGGAAGAACAGGAAGAGCCTCCTGGTGATGTCTAAGATCCTTCAGCTCAGTTAAGAAGCTACAAGGTTTCATCTCTGGTTCTAGTTTGTTTCAAGTTAAAGGAGAATTGTTGGAAAGTGTCTTTTTCCCAGGAAGATGTTTATAAATATTTATTTATAGATTCAATATTGGGTCTGCACAGTAGCACAGTTGGTAGCATTGATGGCTTACAGTATGAAGGTCCTGTGTTCAAATCCTGGCCTGGGATCTTTTTACATGGAGTTTGCATGTTCTCCCTGTGCATGCATGGGTTCCCTCCGGGTACTCAGGCTTCCTCCCACAGTCCAAAAACATGACTGGTAGCATTGGTCTCTATAAAATTGCCCTTAGGTGTGAGTGTGTGTGCTGTCTGCTGTGGTGCTTATCTTGTCAATACAAGCATTTATTGCCCATTGATTCCATTTGCTGTTTCACAGATCTTCTCCATATCAGACATTATCCAACATAAAATAAAACAACGCAGCAGTCACGAACGTTTAGGTCAAATCAAACGTTCATAACTTCTATTCAATTATTTACGAACAAAAAGTGACACCTTGTGGCACATGTAGGGTAATGAAAAAAACACAAAAATGCCTTCTAATACATGCTTCCTGGTGACGAACAGGTTTGCTTACATCTGCCAAAAAGTTATAAAAATTGATGAAAATGTGAAATAATATTCTAATTCATGTGAGTGCATTTAGGTATTTAAGTCAACTACTCACCGTTTTTTTAGAGCAAAAATTAATATTCCTAGAATGATTATGATGAGAAACACGATGATACGAATCCACAGCATTATGGGGGGTAAAACTGTTGTAAGACAATTCAAGTTTTTATTAATATTTTCATGCCCACTCCCACTGTATAATGATTCATGAATAATAAATATCACTCCAACAAAAACTAAACATTCATTGATCACTGAACAATCATATCAAAAGAAAATGTTGCATTCTGAGTTAACTTGAAGAAGCCTGACCTCTAAGCTTTGGTACTAAAATCTTCTCCTGATTTCAGAACAGCTTACTGATGAAGATTTATAAATCAGGGGCTCCAGCAGAGGGATAGTCCAATTTATTCACCTAATAAGTTAAGGAATATTAATCTGACCTCATAGGACACTCATAAACTTTGTATTGAGCATTGAAGGTTCATCCCAATGAACCCTGTTTTTAGACATGCCAGCTTATGTTGCAATATAACAAATAGTGTGACAGCAGTTTTAGCAAAGATTAAATACCACTAATATAAAGAATATATGAAACAGATGATTTAGAAGAAAAAAAATTAAAATAAGAAAACCAATTTAAATTATTTCCATTAAGTCTTATTAAGCCGAAAGAAACCTGACCTTTTCTAAGCTTTGGTACCAAAGTCTTCACCTGGTCCCAGAACTGGTGCCAGACGATACAGGTCAGGTTTTCTTGATTGATGTCTTCAGGGAACTCCAGCCGACTCTCTACTGTTACAAATCCATCTGTCATGCTGCTGTGTCACAGAATGATTTCCTGAGAGACTCCAGCTGATGTTGGCAGCAGGATTCCCTTTCTCTGCTCTGCACACCGCCACCATATTGTTGCCTCTTCTCTCTAACCAGGCAGATAAACCAGGAGGAGCTGAACCACGAATGACAAGAGCAGACTGATATTGTAACTTCACATCATATGAAAAGGTTAACCACATTACAAAAATACAAATGTATTATGCTTTAATAATTTAGTATATTTAATATTAAATGGTTTAAAAACAATGAATCATCTAGAGTAATAGTAACCTGAAATTGTACTGTGCTGCTGTTACATGTAGAAAAGTATATGATAAAAGAAATAAAGATAAACAATCTGCGTTTACAATCTCCGCACACCACCACCATCTTGTTGCCTCTTCTCTCTAACCAGGCAGATAAACCAGGATGAGCTGATCCACGAATGACAAACAATTACAAACAAGGCCTGACAGATGCTGTTATTTTTAAAAATATTATTGTAACTTAAGTGGAAAAAATATTTTAAAGTGATTTATTCAGCATTTTTCTTTTTCTAAATTTCCATATAGGTTAGTGATACTGAACATTGCAGAAAATAGATTCTATCAAATTTTTGAGGTCCCTCAGTACTACAAAGTCAGATGTAGTTATGTTTCAGAGGCACAAAACATAGTTTATTAATCTCTCAAAGTAAAATAATCTCAATTCTTATAAATTCCAACAAATACTTTGTCTTTTAGTGTGATACAAATAAAGAAGCTAAAAAAGTAATAATTTCTGTAAAGAGAAATAAAAACTCATACCTGTAACACCCACTTCAGTGTTATAATTGTCATTCCCTCCTGTGTAAACTGATTCACACTTATAAAGTCCAACATCTTTGGCTGAAAACTTTGGGATGTGCAGGTATGACTGACCAGTCCAAGAGTTTCGAATCATTTTTCCATCCCTGCAGGAGTCAATGTTTTGACCCTCATTGCTAAAGGAGATACTACAGGTCTTGTGTTTTAGTTCAATGTTCCAGATGACATAGATTGTCTCATTCCACACCTTTTTACTGCAGTTCAGGTTAGCATCACTCCCAAGATTAAAAACTGCCTTTCTGTTAACTGCAGGCGGGAAAAAAGTAATTCAGATAATTGTCGATAGTGGCAAATAAATGTTGAGTTGTTCATTCTAACAGAAAACACAAGGTTCATAGATTTACTTATGGGAAAACAGAGATTTATCCCAAAGATGATTATTAGAAGAACACAAATACTGTATCCCAAAATGAAGCAGATACATTAAAAAGAAGATAAAAACTCATTCAGTTTTTATATCTGTTAGTTGTTTTGTCCTAAAATGTTTTACAGTATGTAGAGTATCAGAGAAAAGAATACGAAAATCAATTCTCCATAAACTTTCAGAGGTGGAGTAGTTGTATTTGAGATCATACAAGTGTTTGAGTTAGTTCCTGAGAGAGATGAAGGTGGATGTTAGGAAAAGCTTAGTAACAAAATTATTTTTTAGGTTAGTATTAGTGATTAATTCTGAAATGTTTAGTCAGCAAATTAACAGAAAGAAATTTTGAACAAATCCTTAGATTACAGTTTCAACTTGTAAAAAAACATCAATGTTAGAAGTGGTAGGAGAAAAATCTGTTCAGTGGGATTATAGCTAAAGCAACTTTTTTAGAGATCCTGCGTTTTGTTGAGCTTCCATCAGACTAACAAACAGGACTCATCCTGCAGGTTTTGTGTTTCAGTTCAATGTTCCAGATGACATACTGTAGATTGTCTCATTCCACATCTTTTTACTGCAGTTCAGGTTAGCATCACTCGCAAGATTAAAAACAGCCTTTTTATTAACTGGGACAAAGAAAAACCAACTTTAAGCATGATTAAGAGGTAAACTAATAACATGCCACAAAGTGTAAACTACACCTATCATTTACTCTCAAACACAAAAACACACAGATAAATAAAGACTACAACTAACTTTAATTTAAGGCAGATCAACACCTGCTAAAAAAACAAAAAACAAGTAGCCTATACTATGTTATTTAATGTCATGCTGCTGGCAGTGGAAATCAACAAAAGATTTTTAAGCTAAATAGTTTTTGGTATAATACACCATTGTAACAGAATAATTGTAACTTGAGACACAAAAACCATGCTTTGTTCACAAAAGTAAATTTCATTGTATTTTTTATTTAATTTTTTGGAAAATTCTGCTTTTAAAATCTTCAATGGATTTACCAAAAGAAGGTATGTACCATGTTTACAAAATTACAAATTCATAATGAAAATGATCTCATTACCTTCGAATACTTCAAATCCTATATACTTCAAATAAAATAGATATGCCAAAAATAAAATAGAGGTAGGCTCCATAACATTTCAGAGGTGGAATGTTTGAGATTAGAGACATTTTTGAG
The DNA here is from genome assembly GCA_963556495.2 of Valencia hispanica. Classification (NCBI taxonomy): domain Eukaryota; kingdom Metazoa; phylum Chordata; class Actinopteri; order Cyprinodontiformes; family Valenciidae; genus Valencia; species Valencia hispanica. Next base: position 31,813,754 of record OY747707.1, on the reverse strand, counting down.
TTATGAGTTCCTGAGAGACAAAGAGATGGATAAGTACATTGATATACAAAAGCATTCATATTCCTTGATTTTTCTCCTCAAATTTGTTTGCTTTACACAAAATTCAATGTTTAAATTAACATGTTTCAAGGTATGCTTTTAACAGCCTGCGTTCATATAATGTTCATGAGATGTACACACGTTTTCAAGAAACATTCACACAAGTTAATAGTTTTAGGGTTTCAAACCTTCAGCAAGAGACCATCCTTTGGACAAAAAAAATAATCACAATATAAATCCACATCTTGTGTATCTTCTCTAGTTGTGTTTAGGTTCATTTGTGGGATTGTTGCAATAGTGCCTCCAGCACATCAAGTGAAACATATCAAGTTTGTAGTCTTTTAACTAGCACACTGGTTTAGTCTGCATGCATTTCCTATATTGTCATTCAATATACTCCTACACAGGAAAACCACATGTCTAAAAAAACAATAATTTCCTTGCCAGCTTGTTGCATGATCTTCTTTTACAGCAATGTGAGAACCAACACCATAAGCAAGCTAACCTTCCTTTAAAATCTCATCTACCATCTGAGAGTCTTGAAGACATCATTGACTCCATAACTCCATACTGCCAAGCTACTGCAAATTCTAAGTTGAATATTTTTTACACAATGTATCAATTCGTGGTAAAAAGCAGGCTTGTTCATAAAACATAGGTAGGAGCAATGATTATTAAGAGCATTCTTTAAATATGGTAACTCCAATCAATATGTTTCAGTGTAGAAAGATATTGTTTAAAAATAGTTTGCTGTCAAACTAACCTGCCTACTGTTGTAGTTGTTGGTGTAACTATTATTATTCAGTGTAATCAGCCTTCAAAGGTCACAGAATTAACTGATAATAGCACAAAGAATAAGTGTGATTATAATCTCTGAGTTTTTGCACTTTGTGGTAGATGAGTATGTCTTGCAATGAGTCATAGTGCATTGTGGCAGAGAAACGCAAATAGGATAAATCAACTCATATTTTCCTGTTCATTACCAAGTAGGTAATGTTTTCTAAACATATATGTTGATGGCATCACCATGTTTGCTTCCATAGGATTTAAGAGTTGAAGTATAAAGTCCTTTTATAAAACTAGGAAGAGAAAAAAAACACCATAACCCCTGATTCACTCCGGGCATACAACAGATGCTGCCAGGTACGTGTCTGAATGGCTGCTAGACGAAAAAACATGTTAAAGTGCCCCTGGCATGAAATTCCCCGCGACGTTTGGGCCCTTTTTAGTCACACTCTAAGTACCTTAATACTGTATCAAATGATCGTTAGCCGTAGCTAAGCCTTGTTGTAGAATTGCAGCCCCTACTAGGTGGCCCTTCTTTTAGCATTAGCAGAGAACAACCGAGTTTTAGTGGGCGGGGCCCAAGCCATGCGCCTCTATTGTCAATTGAGTCTCTAACGTCCGCATCTGATGAAACATTGACAGACATGCATTTGCACACCACAAATTGCCCAAATTCCAATATTATATATCAAATGTAATTAGGTTTAGGCCTAATTATATTGTGTGTTGAACAATAATCTGTTTACAAATTACAGGCCTAATAAAATATTTGATCATCCATCCACACATCCATCCGTCCTCATTACGTCTCTAGCTTCACCACGACAGTAATGGCTCAGATATCGGCTACTATAACTATGTAATGGCGTTTCAATTTGATCCGGAATCTGATCCGGATGCCGAGGCACCTGAGGAGGAACCAGAAAGGTAGAGGATGTCTTCCACAGGTGATCCAGAAAGACGTGTTGTGCATGGAGTGGAGGGGCTGTGTGTGTGTGTATGTGTGTGCGAGAGACGCGTGAGTGACAAAGACGAAAAGGGAGCAGAGAATGAATTCGCCGCGTGTTTTAAATAGCGTAAAAAAGAAAACGCAATATGTGACGGTCGGTTTTTTTGGGTCGGTGTTGAATCTGTGGCGCACCGCCACAGATTCGTCTGTGTGGGAAACACTGGTATATAACAGCTGAAGGACATTATTGCGGAAATATACTTACTTGTATAGAGATATTTGCTGGTTGACGGAGAGTTGGTATTGATCCTGGTAAAAGTTTAAGACGATCTGCGAATCCACTGCTGTATTGTCCCAAGTTAATAAAACATTCGTCAGAGAAATGTTTGCCACAAACGACCACGCGCTTCGGGAGTCGGTCGGGTACATTACCTGCATAAATAAAGTCCATCCACAAGCTTTTCAGTGGGGAGGACAGTGTCGATGCGGTCTGGACTCCATGTTGTCGGTTAGTTGTTTGCCTTTTACCGTAGCTCTTGTTCTTTAGGTTGTAATACGCGCCGCGGGGGGAGGGACTTGGAGAGTGTGGGGTTAATTGGCTGGAACTCAGTGACGACATATGCCGAAACGTGAGGTCATATGCCGAACTGCAAAACAGCCCGTTTCTGAGTGCTAATTTCACTATGTAGGCAGACATAGCCGGGGACAAAGGAAACACTAATCAGTAGTTTTAACCCCTTAGGGGACATAGGCAGGCTGGGGAAACTAAAAAATATGACAAAAAAACTCAAAAAAATGCTAATTTCATGCCAGGGGCACTTTAAATGACATGAGCCAGGCAGGGAGTGAGATAGGACCCAGCCAAGTTAATCCGGTATATTTCAAAATTAAACCGGTGTTGCCTGTTTTTGCCGACTTTTTATAATAATAATAATAATAATAATAATAATAATGGATTGTATTTATTAAGGAGCCTTTCGATACCCTCAAAGCACTTCACTATTATTATTAGCCTATCATTATTCATTCACTCTCACATTCACACATTGGTGAAAGCAAGCTACGATTGTAGCCGCAGTTGCCCTGGGGCATATATGACAGAGATATGACAGAGATATCAGTTGCGGAAGTAGCCTACGCTTCCATGATAGTTTACGTTATTTTACAAGGTTATATTTAAACAACGATATCTGTTTTGTCAAATTCCTAATAGTTATTGTCAATGTTTTGCAAACTGTTGTGAAACATTCATTGCCATGGTACACTCTCTGTTTACGAAGCGGTTTATCTAAACCTAAACCTAACACAGTAGGCCTACAACAACAACGCAAAAAACCCAAGGATCGAGGTAAGTTAAGTTTAAGTTTAAAAGACTTTATTAAACAAATGTTCAGAATAACAGATCCCCTCGTTCACTAGATCAATATACGCGTTCAGTCATCAAGTGAAATAAGTAAAAAAATAAAAAGTGACCTGTTCCAAAGAAAATATTATTATGTCTTTACTAGCTTTCATCAGACAACTGATTAGTGTCAACTGACCCCAGACCTTCCAAATGTTAGTTTATGAGTGTTGAAAACATTTTCCTAAACTATGTGTTTTGCAGAGGATCGGTCATGTTGCTCACAGAGCCATTATTTCAGCTGATACTTCCAGAACAGCTCTCAGGTGAATTTTAAGAAACCTTACCCTGATTTGTGATATTTATCTACTCTAATCTAGCCCTTTTTGAAACTTTTATTGATATTGATTTAAAGTAATGTGTTTTCATTCTCACATCATGAACGATTAGTAGGCTCTGCAGATGGTGATGATTGTTCCAAGAAACACCAATGATTCACTTCAGTCTTTTTTCCATTTCTGATGGTGTCCAGGTCCAGCTGACAAAGGACAAAGTAAGAAACCCATGGGGAAGTCAAATGAATGAAATATATTCATTCCAGAGATCCTGGTTAAAGTTCCACATGTGTCAAACTAAAAATTCAGCTTGTTTTGAGACGTACTTCCCTAAATGAACCCAAATTAACTTTCATGTTTAGTAACAGCAAACAGCCTACCGCTAGTATTTAGGGTTGTGATGTGTTTGGTAGAGGACAGTCGTTGGTAAAATAAATTAAATCACAAATGAGAATAAATGTTTTATCCTAGATACTAGGTAAAGAAAGATAATTTACTAAATCACTCACCATTTCTTTAGTGCTAAAAGGAAAAATCCTGATAAAGTTAAGATGATCACCAAAGCCACACGTATCCATAAAAGAGGCGAATAATTTGCTGTAGGAGATTTAAAACTTTGTTAGTACAATGAATAAACACTACTGTATTACTGACAAACAAGAAAGCACATAAAAAATAAATAGTTCTGTTCAGTCTGCAAAAATCTGACCTCCTTTGAGTTTTGGTACCAGAATCTTTTCCTGATCCCAGAAGCGGTGCTGGACAATACAGGTCAGGTCTTCTGGACTGGTGTCTTCAAGGAGCTCCAGCTGACTTTCTACGGTTACAAATCTATCTGTGTCATGCAGAGTTTTCACTGCAGGCTCTGAGCTGCCTGTATAACTCCATCTTAAACTGGCAGCTGGCGTTCCTTTTTCAGCTCTGCACAGCGCCACCATCTTGTTGTGCCTCCACTCTAACCAGGCAGATAAACCTGGAGGAGCTAAACCGAGAAAAGACAAAAACATTAAACAAAACCCAACACCTCATTTCAGAAAAAACTACACGTTTTCATAATAAAGAGGCACTACTCACTATAAAGACCTACCTGTTACAGCCACTTTAATGTCATAATTTTCATTCCCTCCATTGTAAACCGACTCACACTTGTACAGTCCGATATCATCAGTTGAAAGGTTTGGGATGTGCAGATATAACTGACCGGTGGAGGTCTTTTGGAGAGATTTTCCATCATTGCAGGAGTTAATACCTTCGCTGTTATTTTTAAAGGAGATCCTACACTTTTTGTTTCTCAAGTTTATCTCCCAGATTATAAATAACATGTCAACCCACGTCTTGTTACTGCAGGTCAGGTTAATGTTGGTCCCAAGATTGAACGTTGCCTCTCTGGTAACTGAGAAAAAGAAAATTGCGGTGATTAAACGCTCAATTGCTTAATCTTGTAAAGTACATTCATTTAATAAACTTGCAATTTTATACATGCATAAAAACACACAAACAAGTGTAATTCTGTGTTGAACACATTAAAATTAAGTACAAGTTAGTGTAGAATTACATAAATAAGATGACACTATGAATTCACATAGCTATTTAAAGAAATATTTAATATTTCCTAAAAGTACTTTTAATCTGACAAGTGAGACTCATCATAACGCATATTCCAATTTCCTGAGATCTACCTGTACACAAACATGAAACATTACAGCTACAAGTTTAAGATATCAATAATCCAAACCTGCATCTTGAGACCGTGCTTCAAACATGAACATGACCACAGTATAAATCCATGTCCTGCCTACTCTGTTTGTTTGCATTTTTGTGTAACTTTGTTTTAGTTGTGTCTGTCAAACCCTAAATTTGTGAATACAGTCTGTAAATGGCCACATACCACCAAGCTGCATGCATTTCCTGTTTTTGGCTGTACTCCCACCTAGAATGACGTGTCATTCAATTTCCATTTCTCAGAAACAGAACACACCAGGCTAGCCAGTGTTGAAAAGTTTTTTCTGAACTGTCTTGTATAATGGATTTATTGTTATTATTATTATTGTTTTGAATCTGAAAACCCATGCAGGATGTTTTTGAGTCAGTAACACCCAAGGTATTGATCATTTTTAGTAACTTAATGGTAGCTAAATAAATTTATCTGCATATGAGGAAGAAGTCCTTTAGTGTTTGCAACCCCAACCTCCATCTAGTGGTTTTAATATTATGCAAAACTGAGTGTAAGATATTTTTTTTAAAAGCTTTACATCAAGTGAAACTGCTGAGTTGACCAGATGCTACAAATGATGAAGACCACAGAGTAGAAAGTGGGACAAAGAATTAAAGTGCTCTACATTTCCTTCCAATACAAACATTTAGAGGATCTGCGAGAATGTTACTGCATAACTTTTAAAGGAGTCATAACCTAGTATGATCTTAGATACCCACGTTGTATTATAGTCTTTCAGGCCCTTCTAAAAAAGAAAAGTTGAAAAAAATAAACACAGAGCTCCTCTGACCTTTATTTCTGAAGGCATTATTGTCTCGCGAGATCTGATGCGATACTTTGGCTGTCGTGGACGGGCATTGTATTAATGCAAATGAGGGGCGCGTTGATTGGTGGCAGGAAGGAGGGGGGTCGACACCGCAGGTAACACTTCAGCATATCTAACCCATATCTACTACTCCCGTTAGCATACAATAGCCACATTAGCAGTTAGCTGCTGTTTGTTACACACAGCAGAGCAATAAAAACACAGCCTTACCGATTCAATTGCAGGCAAGTCTCTGATTGTTGGAATGGCCCCTTTTTCCAAACAGAGCTTCGGTGCCAACGTAGCCTGATATTGTCCCAAATTCGTAAAGGATTCCGGTGTAAAAAAATAGAAAAAAATAGAAAAAATATTCCCATGATGATTCTGGCAGTCAACAACAGAGCAACTCATTTGTGCACTACGTTTCTGGTAGAAATGGTTTTAGCTGATTTACCTGATTAAAATAAAAGGCTGACATGAATATGTCTTATTAATGCATCATTGCGTGAAGAAACTTTCTGCATCTTTCACGGTGGAGTTCGTACTTCGAATCGGAAGTGATGTGTCGGTCGCGAACGAACCGGCTCTGAGAGCTAACTCTTTGAAGTGAACGATGGGAGCCGGCTAGTCATTGGGAGACGTTTTATTTTTTCATTCCCCCCCCTGATTGTTTCCGTACATTTGGTACACATCGTTTTGCATTAATATTGGTAATAAATACACTTTAAGCAACAGAAAATGTGAGGAGCCACTTGGGAGCCGAAAGAGCCAGCTCTTTATGGTGAGCCAAGCCAAAAGAAATTGCTCTCCAAAAAGAGCTGGAATTCCCATCACTAGAAGTCAGTAATGGCGGCACTCGACTGAATATAAGGGGGAGAGTGGTGAGGGGGAGGGCGGGCTTCCTGCAACATAGGTAGGTCTGCGATGTCTATATATGGTATATCCTGCGCCGACTTGACGTCAATTCGGCCAGAAATTAAAATCACGTATTTGAGTGTTCGTGCACGTGGGCTGGTTGACAAACCCAGGGGTAAACAAACGCATCAGAAAATGGAGTGGATTAAGAATATTTTACATCTTTTGGGTTTGCCAGCACTGTAGTTTATCTTTTTCCAATAATTTAGATGTGTCCCTGGTTGGGAGGCAGTTGTGGGAGGGGCTTGCCCAAAGCATATTAAATGCAAGAACAGCCACTAGGCATAGCTCAGATATATTTGGCAAAGGGTTCCTCTTGGAGTATGAAACTCTCTCAGCAGAATTTTAGAGGTTTTATCAATACAGTGACTTTTAAAAATTCTTTATACCTCTTGAATTTTTTCACTTTTTATCAAAAGACTTCAATATTTCAATATAATTCAGTATAAATGACACACCGAGTAGTGCACAATTTTAAAGATGGAAAATAATAGATGGTTTTTCCATTTTCTGAGAAATCTGAGAAGTGTGGCATGCATTTCAGTCCTCTCTATTCTGCTACCCCTAAATAAAATCCATAGGATCATTTCCTTCAGGGGGGACCTAATTAGTAGTCCACCTGTTGGTATAAATACACTTGCTCTGTAAAGGTTTAGTTTGTTGGTGAACATTAGAGACATAAACACCAAGAAGACCAAAGAACACATCAGACTACTCAGTTGTAGGTTTACAGCAGGGTTAGTACATAAAACAATGTCCCAAAAGCCCTGGACAACATTCATGGAAATCAGGTAAACTGATCTAAATGATGGGCAGGCAAGCAGAGCATTTAACGATGCTCTAAAACTTAAAAATTAGCATACACGGAAGACTACTGAGGGGTGGACACTAGAGTTGTGCCGGACACACGTCTGAAACCAGTATCCGGTACGAATAAAGCACTTTTGCCGAGTACGAGTATCACACGAGTAATACGAGTCAATATCTGTGCTCGGATCAGGCCCGACCCTAACCAGTTTGGTGCCCTAGGCAAGATTTTAAGTGGCGCCCCCGTGCATCGCAGTACAGTACTTGCACTGCTAGTGTACATACTCACAAGAAACGTAATAGCTTTTTTTTTAGACATTCTTTTATTTAAATAAAACAATTGCACATTCAAAGCCAGTCAGCTGGGTCTATTGGAGCAACAAAAGGTCCGCTTGATGCTGCTGCATACCTGCTGGTTTGTGCTGCTGAGTTGGAGGCAACAGAGGGATTGGCAAGGGTGGGACTGAGAAACCTCAGCAGCGCATCTGAAGACAGAAGAGGAGTATGTGACACCAGTCTAATAATAAACACATGATTTAAAAAATACAATAAAATGAAATAATATAAATGAGAAACCTAGACATAAATAAATGATGTAGACCATAGTGTATAATATACAATGTATTTTTTCAGATACAAATTATATTAGTAATTCATATTAGTAATAATTAAAATTTTATTTCATTACAATGAAATTCTAATTAGCAGAAAGCAAAAGAATCAGTAAACTGCAGTTATGCTCTAACATTAATGATGTGCACTTTAACACAGCTGTAAAGTTTAACATGATAAAGACACTTTATAGACAATATGAGCTGTAACACAGTTAACAGCTGGCGTTACAACTATGGAATTATTATTATGATTATCAATGGTAATGGTACGTGAGATAATGATGCCAATGAAATTAACATTAATACACCTGCTGATTAGATCTAATATTTACACATTTGTCCGAGGAAGGTACTCATATTACTATTTTTCATAATAATAGCACTAGGCTTATCTGTTAGAACCATTGACTCTTAATATTTTGGTTAGAACTAGCATATAGCGCTGGCTATTTATAGATTAGCTAACAGTGGCGGCTGGTGAAAAATATTCTTGGTGGGGCTGTGCTTTTTTTTTTTTTTTATCAAACTTGTGCTTTCTGAGCTATTTGCACAATTCCAGTATTTCCTGAACTAAGTACAGCTCCTTTATTTCCTGTCTTACATCATTGGACAAACTGATTAATCCAGGTGTGTCTGACCATTGTTGTTGTGACTACTGAGGTCAGACACACATGGATTGATCAGTTTGTCCAATACAGACAGGAAATAAAAGGGCTGTACTTAGTTCAGGAAGTAGTGGAGCTGTGCATATAGCTTATCAAGTCATTTTCAATAATCATCCCAAAACAATTGAACATAAACGGCTGGATACCAGTACTATGTGAAATACTGATTATTTTAATGCCAATATTAACAATTTGAGGCATTCTTATTCCAAACATAAATACAATATTGCACAAACAAGTTTAGAACCAAACTGGAAAGAAATAACTTATTAGGTTGACACAAAAATGTACACACAAAGCTTACATCAGCGCCCCCTTGTGGCAGAGAAATTACACTGCCAATGTCACCACCAGATATCTTGTCCGCCCTCACACCAGCCTTGGGGCGATTTCTCTATCGCCCTTCAGGCAGCCGAATCAACGACGCTGATTGGATAAATTCCTGTTGCTATGTGCGAATTTCTTGTCAGTGATTGGCGGCTGCTGCACTGCTTGGGGCGATCTTTCTGTCGCCCCAGCTGCTACGCTGCGGGAGCTTTTTCTCAGAAAATGATATATATTTTTATATATAATACTTTGATACGAATTTAAACACACAATTAACTCAGAATATGTGATTATTGTTAATTTAAAATAAATAAAATAAATAAAAAACACTTTGGAAACACTGGGGGCTCGGCCAGCCGCCACTGTTAGTCAACCATACATGCTACTGTAACATCAAAATAATATCATTAACATCATCTTTACTGTAACATTACCTTTGTCTTTGGTGCATTTTTCCTCCTCTTCTTTTCTTTTTTTCCTCCCCTGGGCACCAGATAATTTGGGACGCTTTGACATATTCACTTTTTTTGAACGAAAACCGAATGGCGGCCGGTAAAAGAAGTCTGATTGGTGGAAGGTGGTTTCCCATCCTGCTTTGCGGCGCCTCATGTTGTGTTCTGCACCGTGAGCTGGCTCGGATTGAATAAAAGTTCTCAACTTGCAGCTCACTGTGTCTGCGTCCTGGTCACAGCGCCGCTCAACTACACACTCACTCACACAACACTGAGAAAAGAAGAGGAGGAACATCTCTCTCTCTCGGTAGAATGTGACTCGCGTCTCTGCCTGTCGGATATTCTTTTTTTTCTTTTTTAAACCGTCAGCTGGCTCAGTTTTTTTTTTTACTTCACGCACTCAGTGTCTGACACTTTCATTAAAAAAAGGAAGTAGTGGTATTAAACCATATTACAAAAATTAATTGGCTATAAACGTACTCTCTTTCTGCCGGTCATCTGAGTTGTTTTTTTTTCTTTAACCATCAGCTGGTTCTAACCAGTTTTTTTTTTACTTCATGCACTGAGTGACACTTTCTTGCTGTATTTTATTTAAAAAAATAAAGATATAAATAATATTAGGCTGCAAATTAAGCTACACAGACACATACCTGGTGTGAAAATAAAAAAGAACCCAATTTTTTTTTTATCACACTGATCATAAAAAAGTTTAAAAAAGAAAGTAATGTTGAGACGAAAACTCTTGTTCATTACATTTTACTTCATAATTGCAACCGCATGTGTTGTATTCATTGTTGCAAAACTTGTTCTGTATATAGTTCGTTTGTTATCGTGATCAAAACCATTGATCTGAAGCTCAATGCTGATGCTGTCATGTAAATAGTTTTCTAATCAGCAATAAATATAAGAATTTCTGATGAACCCATATCAATTGCATGTTTAAAATGACATACCGGTTAAACCCCGCCGATCATTCATATGGTTAACAGATACAGATACAGATAATGCTGTACTCGCTCATCCCTAGTGGACACATCTCTCAGGTCCTATTATATTACAAAAATAGAGACAACTGACAAGCATATTTTTTAACTGCTTTGCAAAAACATTGAATTACTCCCAATTAATATGGGTACTTTGCAAATGGTAATGTTAAAATAGTTAAAAAAAAGTGTTTATTTTGTTATGCTTTGAATTCTAAAAAAATAAAACTGGATTTAGACCCTTTTTAAGGCAGACTGTGCCGCTTGTCCTAGCAGGATCAGATTCAATTTATGTCTCTTTGTAAAGTGCCTTGAGATGATAGTTGTTGTCAATCAGCATTTTATCAGTTAACTGAAATAAACTAAAACTAAATTGTATGTAAAAATGGTCACAAAGTGCTCTGTGTCTTTTACTGTCAAAAGGTAAAGCTTAGGATCTCAAATTAACTAGTAATTATTCATTTCCCTTGGCTTTGTAAGGTCACATTTTGATAGTACCAGCTTGAGAGCAATATAAATTCAGCAGTGTCAGAAACAGGTCACCTGATGTTTCTACAGTTTGAAACAGCCCATATCTTCACTGTGTTAAATATGCATATGTGAAAACTAATTTTAAGTAATAGCAAGTATTTAAAATGTGGTGTACATACATTATATAACTCAACACAGCAGCCACAGAGCATGGTCCTAGTTAGTACCTAAACAAGTGGAGATTTAGGCTCCACCAAGATATTTTTTAAGAACTTGGTGTAAAAGAGAACTTGCCTAAACAATATCTTCCTTAGAAAGGTTTTAGAGATTTTAAAAAATCCAGCAAAAGCATTTTTAGTCTAGAAAGGTAAATGTTTTTGCTTTAGTGTGGTTTGAAAGATTAAGCTAAAGCTTAAGGTACTAAAAAAACTGTTGATTCTTTAAGAACTTTCTTCATATCTTCACCAGAATTTAAGAACCTTACCTTTAATCAAGAAAATGACTCTGGCAGCTGTTTTTCTGGCATGCCGATAATTCCAAGTCAGCAATTCTTCAACTAAGAAACAATTACAGAACAATGTAAGAGCCAAAATTACGAAAGGAAAAGTCCAAAAATGTGTCTTTGTAACGCAGCATAAGATTTAAGGCCTTCTGAGTGTTTTTAACCGTACATTCCTGCTCTTATTTCCTTTGGAGCATCTGACAAACCTGATTGAGCTCTGCCTCCTATTTTCCTCGCTGGTGATGCAACATAAGCAGAATGCATTGTCTAACCTTTACTGAAACTTCTCTGTTGAGGATATTTTTGCACAACTGGTCTTTCTGCCTGTATATTAAGCAGCTAAAGTATTATTGTGTAATTTCATCAATATACCACATTTGCTACCAGATTGGATAGTAAACCTCACTCACATGCAAAAGCAATTTTACTGGACAAATTGAGATACCCAGCAAGGAGATTTCATCCTAGTACCGGAAACACCGAGGCATGGCATCCGCTGCTGGTGGCCAAAGTGCACAGGACAAACGAGCCAATTTAAAGACAGTTGTGGAATGGAAATAAATAAAATAAAAATTACATGAAAGGCTATTTAAGTCAGCAAAGATGCTGATTAGAAAAAGTAAATATTCTACTTATAGAACACCTGGTTAGAATCTATGCTTCTTTATGCGTATTTCTGGTGTTTCCTCCTCATCACCATCATTTTGAGGATAAACAAGATTGTTTTCTTTTCACCCTCATTTAGCCTTAGTCATTTTTAATAACCTCTTATTTTATTAAAAGCGCTCCGCTTTGCTGTTTTTCTCTGTGTATGAAAACTGCTGCATAAATAAACACTAACTTCACTCAATTAAAAAATGTATTTAATAAAGCTAAAAGCGGTACAAATTAAAGAATCGTTTAGGAGCCAAAAGAAGAGACTATTGTTGGTGAACTGAGCCAAATGATTCGGATCCAAGAAAATAAACGCATTTCCCATCAGTAACTCCTCCCCTTTCCAGAGGGTCAGTTTGCCGTCTTCATGGTTACAGCGCTGTATAGTTCCGTTTCAACATCGCTACTTTCAAGAAAACTGGGTTGGGACAAAGTTTCGCACTGACAAAATGAGCTATTCTATCACCCAAATTATTAATAAGAACAAAGACACTTTTAAAGCTGTGATACCGGATCGGCCTTATGACTGCATGTATGGTGAGTAAATGTAGCTGAAAGTAGGATAAGGTTTGATAGCATGCTGCAGTAAGCTTGTAAACAGTCATTGAACCTTTTGTGGCAGATCCAGTTTACACTGTGTCATCAGAGGTGAACCACACCAGGGCCATTTTCAGGGCTCATGCAACGAAGGATCGATTTGTGAGTTGTTGGTCCACACAAATATATCTGTTCAGATAAGGAAAGTTGTGAATGCAGGACTGAGTGTTTTTATTATATTTTTTAGGTAATTTATGATCTTGTTTTGTTATGTACAGTCATGCAGGCAATTTTTAAACTTTATATGCGTTTTTTTTTCCATACAATTTTGTAACACAACTTTTAATTTTCAGTTTCCTTTTACAAACTTTTCTCCATGTATTAATCCCAGGATTGGTGCCAACAAAGATTGCCATACCTTGGTTTCATCCATATTTATCTGTGGGAAGTTATTTGCTCTCTTATACTAATCTCTTTCATACTAATAGTTGGACACAGATATTTAAGGTGTTTGACAGCGTCATTGGCGCGAAAGGAAATACTCAACTGTTTGTCATAAGTGGGTCACGTTTATGGAGAAAGGGAGAGACAACAAGTGCACTGAAACATCTTTTATGCAAATTAGAGTGAAGCCATATTAAAGCTATGCCAGCCTTGAAGATTTAATAGATTTAAGGATTTTGCTCGAGCTGGAAGGGTACAAATTAGGCCTTGGTTCACAATGGGCTTCTTGGATGGGACCTGCTTTGGTTGACCAAATACAAACCATATCAGCAAAACTGATTTGAGAAACATACACAGACATTTAATAAATTAGAATATTATTGAAAAGTTCCTTTATTTCCATAACTCACTTGATGAAATACAGTATATAGATTAATTGCACATAAGTTGATGTTTTCAAGCATTTATTTCTGTTATGATGATCTTCCACTTACAGCTAATGAAAACACAACATTTAGTATTAGCACATCATATTAGATCAGTTAAAGAAATGAAAACATACTGAACTGTCGGCTTTATGAAAAGTATGTTTAATACCTGTTTAAAGGTTGTTTTCAAATGGCACTTTTGATCTGACAAGTGAGCCTCATTGGAGCGCATATTCTAATTCAGTGTTTCCGAACCCAGGTCCTCAAGGCACACTGCCCCGCATGTTTTAGATGTTTCCCTGCTTCAGCACACTTGCTTCAGAAGATTGCAGTTCAACAAAGGCCTGTTAATCTGCTGTCAACTGAAATCAGGTGTGCTGAAGCAGGGAAGCATCTAAAACATGCAGGTCAGTGTGCCTTGAGCAGCAGGGTTGGGAAGCGCTGGTCTAATTTATTGAGTAGGTCATAGCCTAGTCTGAATGGGTACCCAGGGAATCAGGTAAACTTGAGCAATAAAACCTGAACTCATATCGATTCTACTTTCTACCCAAAGTTGTATCATATCTATACAATCAACATGGAACTATTTATGTAACCTGCAGACCGTTTTATCTGGGGGCCATTTTCACCCATTTTCCCTCCACTATGAGGCTTCTGTCAAGCTTAGAAATTGCAATGGGAGCCATCTGAGCAGGAAGTTGAGTAAAGGTGGCCATAAAACCAGAATGAACACAGAGAGCAGAGCCAAAACACACAAGGGTATTACAAGGGGGGGTGGGGGGTTTTGAGTGCAGCACTAAAAACAAGAGTCTAAATCAAAAGACACATAGAACACACCACTAGAAATAGAGTAGAAACTGAGCCCAAATAAATGAGCCGATATTGGAAGACCTTAATGTGATAACACACAGCCCTAACTGATCAAAATACAGATGTGAGTCAAAACACAACATCTGTGGATTATGACTCCCTGCTGTGTTTCTGCTTGCTGGAAATGCTCAACCTGATATTTGTCCTTTTATTTTACTCAGAGAAAAATATATGAGTTTGGGTCCATGTTTAGCGACCAGCCACGGTACACTCTCCAACTTGACCCACCAGAGCCAATGCCATCCCACTCTGATTACGGCTGGCGAGGACGTGCTGAACAGCGCAGGGAGGCCCTTCAGCAACTGGCTGGGTAAATAAAATCAGAAGTTTCGCTGCCTGTATCGCCCCAATTTAATGCTTTTTTTAGAGATCTAGTTGTGACTCTGGGTTACCTTCTTGACAGGGTTAGGCCAAACACTCGGGCATCCCATGTGACTGGAGCTGATTACTGGAAATACTTTAAACGGTTTGGTTTGCCAGCGTATATTGTAATGTTTTGATTTTCACATGCTGCAGCTGCACTAAGACAGTCAAAAAATTTTTAAATCAATGCACCGATCGGTGGCTTTATCTGGCTGATATCGATGTCCATTTTCCTTTGAGGTATAACCTGCCAATTCCACTTATATTGACATTATGTATTTATGATTTTTTCCCCCCCCTATTTAGTCCTTTGATTCCGTTTGAACAAAGGTTTCCGGCAGATACTATATTTGAATTTTCAGGGTAAGTAACAAATGTTCCCCAAGCTGCTTACGTTTTCTGTCGTTTGGTTTGTTTTTGTTTTATTAGTGAGCATATCCTCTCTTTGATAATAATATCACTGCAGGGAAGATTTTAAAACCACTGATGAGGAGCAACAGCCCGCCCAGCGCTCTGTGGGGGTTCAGACAGACTACAGAGAAAGTGAAACACAGACTGACCCGTACAGCCCTGAGTATGTGCTGCAGCCTGGGACGACTCCTTCAGAGCTCCTGCAACTGGCGACGTTGACTTGGGGTGGGAGATCAACTGACTTCATCTTCATGCCTTAGATTTTCACTCTCAGAGCCATACAGTGTAGGTTCTCTCTGCTTCTTAGGTCATGGCTTGCCAGCAGGCCTCGCTGAGGTGGAAATGATAGAGCGAGCGCGTGCAAAGCGAGTTTGGGAGGCCAGCCTTCCTCCACTGCATGACCTGAGCCAGCTCGACAAGAGGAGGCGCATGATGGAGGAGATGGAGGCCAAGGAGTGGGCTTTCAGGGAAGGGGAGATCCAAAAGTGAGTCGTTGTGTTCCTCTAAATATAAACTGTAACCAGAAGATCCCATTTTTAACGGTTGTAATTAAAAATCTGTATTTCACAAAATGATTTAAGGTACAAACACAGTTTTCCCTTCCAGACACCTGTAAACACCACTACAGTGGGGCAAAAAAGTATTTGGCAGCCACCTATTGTGCAAGTTATACAACTTAAAAAGAGGAGAGAGCTCTATAATTTTAATCATCGTTAATACTCCAACTGTGAGTGGCAGAATGTAAAAAAAAAATCCAGGAAATCAAATTCTATGATTTTTAAATAATTTATTTGTATGATGGTGCAGAAAATAAGTAGCACCTACAAACAAGCAAGAATTCTGGCCATCACAGACTTCTTTAAGAAGCTCTTCTATCCTCCACTTGCTACCTGTAATAATGGCACCTGCTTTAACTCATCATCTGTAAAAAAAAAAAAAAAAAAATCACCTATCCACACCTTCAAACAGTCAGACTCTAACCTCCACCATGGCCAAGACCAAGACCAGAGAGCTGTCAAAGGACACCAGGGACAAGATTGTACACCTGTACAAGACTGGGATTAGCCCATCTACAATAGGGAAGCAGCTTGGTGAGAAGAGATCAACTGTTGGAGCAATTATTAGAAAATGGAATAAATATAAGATAACTGATGATATCCCTTGACCTGGGGCTCTATGCAAGATCTCACTGTGTGGGGTACATGTGATCTTGATAAAACAGTGAGGAAACAGCCCATAACTGCACAGAGGGGTAAACTGGTCAATGACCTGAAGAGAGCTGGGACCACAGTAACAAAGGTTATTAGTAGTAACACACTATGTCTCGATGGATTAAATTCCTGCAGCGCACAAAAAGTCTCCCTGCTAGGTCCAGCTCATGTCCAGGCCCATCTAAAGTTTGCCAGAGACCATCTGGATGATCCAGAGGAGAATCAGGAGAATGTCATGTGGTCAGATGAGACCAAAATAGAACTCTGGTATAAACGCCACTCGTCGTGTTTGAGGGGGAAGAATGCTGAGTTGCATCCCAAGAACACCATACCCATCGTGAAGCATGGGGGTGGAAACATTATGCTTTGGGGATGCATTTCTGCAAAGGGGACAGGATGACCGATGCGTATTAAGGAAAGGGTGAATGGAGCCAGGTATAGTTAGATTTTGAGTGAAACCCTCCTTCCATCAGTGAGAGCATTGAAGATAAAACGTGACTGGATCTTCTAGCATGACAATGATACCAAACACATCCCCCGGGCAATGAAGGAGTGGCTAAATAAAAAGCATTTTAAGGTTCTGGAGTGGCATAGCCAGTCTCCAGACCTCAATCCAGCAGAGAATTTGTGGAGGGAGCTGACAGTCCGTGTTTTCCAGTGACGGCTCCAAAACATCACAGCTCTAGAGAAGATCTGAATGGAGGAATGGGCCAAAATACCAGCTACAGTGTGTGCAAACCTGGTAAAGACCTTTGACCTCTGTCAGTGCCAACCAAGGTTACATTACAAAGCATCTAGGGGAACTTTTGTTATTGACCAAATACTTATTTTCTGCACCATTATACATAAAAATTCTTCAAAAATTATACAATTTGATTTCTTGGATTCTTTTTTTCACATTCTGTGTTAAACAGTTAAAGTCTACCTATAATGAAAATTACAGATCTTTCTAATTTTTTAATTGGGAAAACTTGCTGCTAAATACGTCTTTGCCCCACTGTATCTCATGGGCAAATTCTACTATACAGACACAGCAGAAAAAGAGTACACCGTTGATGTCCTAATTAAATTCCCCCTATCTTAGCTCTTACCAGAGGTCCAAAGTAGGATCTGAATGAACGGTTTGTTATGAAATTATGTAATCCTGACCTCTGTTGTACAAAATCACAACAGACTCCTCATCTCTTATTATTTGTTGTACAAACATAAAGCCAATACAGGAAACCACTGTGAGGAAAACTACACTTCATGATTCAGTAGCTTGTAAAGCCACCGTTAACAGCAGTAACCTGAGATATTACACTTTATTATTCTCTCACAATATTATGGAGGTAGTTTAGAGGTTTGCAACACTTTGAATCTTCTTAAGCTATTCTGTTTTAGATTTGCTGCTGTGTTTGATAATCTTGTCCAGTTTGGGTCAAGCTTCCAGTTTTGGACAGATGGTCTCACTTCCCCCGCTAGAATACGTTAGTATACAGAGGTCTTCCTCGTCGATTCGGTGACCGCAAGGTGCCAGGACCTGAGCACACCCAAATCATCAGCCCTCCACCATCATGTTTTTTTTTATTACGTTAGTCTGGTGAATGGTTGGTTCTGGACATAACACTGTGAGTTATGTTTACAGTCGTCCTTGTAAGGCCTGACATGCATGCCAGAGTTGTTTAGACATTTTCAAAATGCACTGTCTTAAACATTTTTTGACATTTAGAAATGGTATTTTAAGCCTGTTGAGTCAAAGAGGTAACCAAATGTTTTCCACTGAACAATCTTTCCTATTGTGCAATGATTAGAAATGTTTAGAAATAACCACACAACTCTTTCCACTTAGTTAGCAGCATTTGCTTCTCTAAACGCACTGCTGATGTCTTTCTTTCTGTCTTGGCTTTGTGTTGGCACACACCTGTATGCTCCAGACCAGCACCACCAGCAGGTGGCCACTCAGATGATGACCAGTTCATGAAGTGCTTTCGATTAGCACCACTTGGTTGCTACTTCCACACAAATCTTAAGAAAGCAGCAAGGGTGGACTCAGTTTTTTGTTGCACATGGCTATTCTGGTTTGGTGTTCTTTTTGTAGAATTTGTTTTGTTTTCTTGAGGTTAGATTGAAAACATTTCAGAATCAGATCTTTAATGTCCTGATGCAGAAATGGGATACTTTCGTTTTCTATGACTGTATCCTAAAGATTTAAGTGACTTTTCCAAATCAGGGGTGTTTCTGATGCTGCCAGTTTACTAGAATAATACCTTTACAGGGGCCCCGAGTGCATACTTTAATGTAAAACTAAACCCTGAGCAATTTCTTTGTTGACCAGACTGCAGGAGACTCGCCTTGCTGTGCTGGAGGAGCTGCTGAAGCAGAGAGATGAAGCTCAGAAGGATGCGGCATATGACAGACTAGCCCAAATATACTCTAAGCACCTGAGAGACAGGATGCTCAAACTTGAGAAAACCCACAATGACTACATGAGGTGTAAGACATGTTGATGAGAACTGCATGTTTATGAAGGTGTTTCCTCATTTTAAAATGTACTCGCCCTTATGTCTATAGCACGTAGAAAACTGGAGGCTAAGAGGAAAAATGTGGAGGGAAAACTGCAGCGACGGGACATCGTTACTGATTTTCAGACTCACAAGGACAAGTTCCCAAATGGGAATACGAACCAGTTCAACAGCCACTACTTAGACACATTTGAAGGTCTGTTAAAGAATCTTAGCAAAGGCCACTGCAGACCCACTGGATTGCTGTTACAGTTTTTACATTTGATCGTACATAGGGTTACAAGGACTAGAGGTATCATTGAAGCAATGGAAGAAAGAATATAAAGACTTCAAGGATCTGAAGAAGTCTGCTGCACAAAGAGCTGTGGAGCTACTGAAGGATTACAAGGTAAAAATGAAGCTTACTGAGTAGGCCTATGTCATCTAAAATTTGGTTCCATTCTCATTACAAATTATGTCCACAAAGGCCATCAGGGAGGAGGAGAGCAAGGACAAGACAGAGAAGGCCCTACGTTTTCTGATCGAAAAGGAGAAACCTCTTCCTCCTCCTGTCACTCCAAAAGTAGAAAGCCCCCCAGAGGTTGGTTCACTGCTGTCTGTACTTTTTAATTTATTAATTTTGAAATTGCAAAAGTTTTCACAGATCATTCAATGTTTTATTATGTTACAACCTCAGACTTTCATTTTTTTCATTGGGGTTTTATGCAATAGACCAACAGTTTGTACAGTTTACAATAAAAGAAGAACATTTTAAAGTATTACTGATTGTTAAAAAAAAAAAAGTTATTGAAAAAAGGTCATTCTTCACAAAAAATACTTTGAATGTATTGTATGAAAATGCCTAGGAAAAATGGCTAGAACTAGGAATTTTTTGAAAAGCTAAACTCTTTAGCGTTTTTGTCAAAGTTAAAAATAGCAACAGTGGGGGGTGTAGAGAGCCACATATGGGACCAGAGCTTCAGGTTGCTGACCCCTGACCTAAACCAATAAGCGGGCCGAGCATTAACCAGAGATGCAGCCAAGAGGGCGATGGTAAATCTGGAGGAGCTGCAGTGATCCACAGCTCAAATGGTAAAAACTGGAAGTTTATGGAAGAGTAGCAGAAAAACATTTGTTGAAAGAAAGCAATGACCTGACTATTTAATGGTTGCAATAAACCATGGAGGGAACACAACAAACATTTGGAGGAAGGTGCTCAGTCAGATAAGACAAAAATTTACCATTTTGGTGAAGTAAAAATGCACATTACTCTGAACACACCATTCCCAAAGTGAAGCATGGTGAGGAAAGCAGCATGCTATGGGAATGCTTTTTATTCATCGTGGACAGTCCAACTATCCAGGCTGACTATGCATTAATTAGTTTGTCGAGAAGAAAGGGCAAAATATTGAGTCAGGGGAAAAAACAAATTATTTTTGTCTTTTTTTCCCCATCATATTAAATTTCAGTAAAACATATTGAACCAAGCTACTGTGGTAGAAATTGTACTTGTGAGCTGATGTGTTTATCTTCATTTAGGAGGATGAGCAAACAGAGCTTGCAGTGATCTATTTGCAGAAACTAGTCAGGGGAAGAAGTATCCAGTATCAGGTCTGTATGAGGTGGCGTTATGGCTCATGAATTTTAAAGTTCCTTTAGGAAGGTTTGCATGTGTTTTAGGACAAAGTAAATGTCCATCTTCTTCTATTTGTGATGTTATGTAGATGTTCAAGGGCAAAGAAAACCATCTGGAGCTTATCAGGGAGCTAAGGAAAGTCCATGCTCTGCAGAGTAAAGAGCAGAAGCTACAGAAAGCTGAAAAAGAGCGTAGAATGACCCTGAAGAAACAGAGGGATCAGGAGATGCAAAAGGTGAAGTACATTACGACGAGTCGTAACCTTTACAAGCTCGCCAGAGATTCCACTGCCCTCTCTCTCTTCCTCCGTAGGCCTCGCAGGAGGAAGCATGTCAGGCCTCAGTGGTTGGTGTGGACCTTGCACAGCTGTTCAACACTTTGTCCAAGGCGCTGGTTCATCTCCAGGAGGAGCGCAGGATCCACGCTTTCACGCTGCTGGCTGAGAGAGAGCGCCGTCAGCGGGAGGCGGAGGAGAGTGGGAGGCGTCAGGTGGAGGAGCGCAGACGCAGAGAGAGAGACGAGATCTTTAGACAAGTATGTATATCCTGGTGTGACATTAGAACAAAATAGACTTTAATGAAAATAAGACACGACAATACACTCCCTTGGAGGGGTATTTATACCTCTTAAAGTTGTTCGCATTCTCACTTTACGATCACAATAGTACACAGTCTATTTTTTTTGTTTGACAAACACAAACTAGTGGATCATTTTTATTTGGATGACACAGTTTCATGTACTTTATTCAAACAAAAATTTTAAAATTTTGGCTGAAGAAAAGCATCCCAACACCGTGATGCTGCTACCACTATGTTTAACTGTGGAGATAATGGGTTCAGACAGAGGTTGGTGAGGTCCTAACTTTTGTTCATTTCAGCTGAAATATGTTATTAAACATTATGGAAAATCTGCAGAGGTATACATGACTCTAACACATAAAACCTTTGATGTGCCAGATAGTGCAGGTGCACCAGGAAAGTGTGGATATGTATTTAGAGGACATGATTTTGGGAAATGTGGATCGTGTGGCTGACGACCAGGCCAGAGAGGAGATCCACAGGAAGGCAAAGCAGCTCAATGATGTTGCTTACGCCATGGAGGAAAGGTAAACTATGAAATTATATGAAATTATAACCTAAAGATAACAAAATGTATACATTTTATGTAGCAGGGACAGTCGCCAGTCAGAGGAGATTGTCTCAGAGATGGTTTACAGCTTTCTTATCCCTGAAATTGAGAAGAGTAGTGTCAGGCAAAGAGGTTTGTGTTCACACATTTTTATGGTAAAAATGTTAAAATGCCTCATATAAAAATGCCAGGTGAGTAACATTTTCATCATTACATTTTTTTCCCTTGTCATTCTTCTCCCAGTGCACTTGAAGCAGCAGAGACACTTGGAGGCAGCTCAGAGAATCATTCAGGGGCTTGATGCACCGACTGGGATCCATCCTCCTGAAACCCCACAGACGATCATCTCTGATGTAAAAACCTCTAGTCAGGCTGAGGAGGAGATGACTGACCAAGAGTAGCAGAGAAAACAAGCACAGCAGACAAAGCGTTCTGGATTGTGATGAAAAAAAAATTCCGAATAAGAGACACAGTCATCTTAAGTGATCCAGTTTGAGCTTTCACTCATACATTCTTCTATTTAAAGGCAAGATTTGATCTACAAATTTTGTTGTTTGTTTCTTCCAAATGTACCTCTTACAAACATTTAGCAATCTTATGGAGGGTTTTCCTTTCAGGATTAAGCCCTAGTTCTTGTATAAAACACATTTAAGACGTAATTTATTGAAATCTGTGTCTCAGACTGGGATTAAAACACTCTGACTTCACCTAGTCGATAATCTGATCTCTTAAAGCAAGCCTAAAGCCAATCCAGGTCTAGAAAATTAAGATTTAGATTAAACATGGTGTAACTACAGATTAAAGACTGTTTGCCACCACCAAAACCAGAGAAAAGATTGCGCAGGGACATAAGTAAACAGGTGAGCTTGATTACATTGATTTAAGTGACCACTCAGAGACAGTGCACCCAAAATCTCTTGTTTGCTTGAGATAAAGCTTTCGTGCAACTTAGTGATGGGAAATCTGATAGCTCCTTTTCTGAAAGTAGTTATAACACCAAGGTTGTGGGTATGTGGAACCCTACATTTGGTAACAACATATTTGTGTGATGTAACTGCAAAATACTGATCAAAGTCTGCAGTGCAATAAGTGAACTGAGAAAAGATTTAAATTTCTCACATTTTGTTTATCGGGCCAACTCCTCGGTACAGTTCTATAAGGATGGGAACATCCATCCTCATAGAACCTACTATCCTCATGCAGAAGATGCAGGGTTGTACAGCAATCATAAAAACTTGTTTTACATAAGTGTGCAAGGCATGTGCCCTCCTACGTGTCTGTCTCCAATCTGGAGTTTGGGGTTTTAGCCACTAGAGGGCAGAAGGTTTTCAGTCTTAGCTCAGGAGATGTGGAAGAGATTGGGCCGGGAAGAGTGAAACTTTTCAGAGTCCTCCAGAGGAGTGATTTTGATTTCTAATTTGGAATAAAATGTATATTAAATCCATTTTTTAAAACTGGATCAAAAGCTTTTTTCTTTAAATATGTGAGCATGTTAAAAATGTTGCTCAGTTGCTTTATCCAGTGTCAATGACAAAATTCAGTGAAGTATTTGATGCAGTTTCATCTTAATTATTAAGGTTGTTGGCTTTAATTTGGTGATCAGTCAGTCAAAGACTGAAACAACAGATTTTTTTTTTATTCACTCATAAAATGCATCAAAACTAAGAACTCACATTATATTATGTTGATAAAAAGATCAACCATAAATTTTGAGTCATAATAATCAGATAAAGGTTAGAGTCAAATGTTTCACTTTATAATTGGAGACTATATTGTAAATCAAGTTGTTTATTAAAGAACCAGTCACATTTTTTCTGTGTTAAAGACAATCAACTTAGGAAAAACCTGATCATTACATCCGATGCTTTCTTGGAAGAAAGATAGCATATTTATTGTTTGTAATATGTCCCCCACACTTGTCTCTTAAACACACACACATACATATATACACATATGTGTATATATATATATATATATATATATATATATATATATATATATATATATATATATATATATATATACACACACATATACATATATATACACACACATATACATATATATACACACACATATACATACATATATATACACACACATATACATACATATATATACACACATATATATATATATATATATATATATATATATGTGTATATATATATGTGTATATATATGTGTATATATATGTGTGTGTGTGTGTGTAATATAGTGAAGTATCGCTACTCTTACTTGAGTAAAATTTCTGGATACTCTACCCACTGTGAGTAAACTGAAGAACCATTCTGTAAAGCAAACAAATTTTAACCAAAAATACACCAGACAGAGAGACACACTTATAGTTTATCAAAGGAGACCACCTGTTTCTACACCTGTTTAAATCGAGACTAAAAACCCATCTGTTTAGAATTGCCTTTGAATAAATGCTTGATGTTATATGTATGAAATGTGTTCATGCTCTCTTGCTCTTTTTTTTTTCTCTTGCTTTATTGTGTATCATGTGTAATGTGTGTTTCTTTTATGTGTTTCTTTTAAATCACCAAATCATGTAAAGCACCTTGAATTACCCTGCTGTTGAAAGTGTGCTATACAAATAAAATTGCCTTGCCTTGCCTTTCCTTGCCTTGCCTTACACGAGCTTGTGTTTTCTAATGTAATCCTCCGTCTGTTGAGCTTGTTACATTTTGAGGTCAAGTGAATATTTAGTAAACACCATAAATTGACACTGGAAGTAGGCTACCTACTTTTTACGATATATTTATTCATTACCTACTGTAAGCATCGGTATTATATTTAAAAAAATTGACTTAGAAAAGTATTTCTTCTGCTTGAAATGCTGTGTTGCTTAATTATGTTATTTATTTGCATCTTTAAAATACCTGAATTTGCCCATAACTTCATACTTTTGTCTGTCTAATGACATAATTAAAACAAAATTAGATCAGATGTTACTCAGTAGCCTACTCAACAAGCCGATTTACCAAATACTTCTTTACATGAGTAAAAATACATTGAAGTAGTGCTACTCTTAGCTTAGCCTACTTGATTACAGTTTTTGGGTAGCCTACTCTACCCACATATGTTATTGTCATATTTCTCCGTCAGTGGAGCTGTTGATTTTTTTCCTCATTATTCACTAAATATTTTTTATGTTTGTAAAGGTTTAAAATAAAACTTAAATAGGGAAAGAAACAGGGAAAGTGCACGCAGCATTAGTCAGCCCATAGTTTGTCGATAACACAGTTCGTCTATTCGCCATACTCGTCTACCTTCCGTGCGTGAGCTCAAAAAGTCGGTGCCAAGGTAACAGCTGTAATCGGTGTGGGCGGGGTTATACCTTTACCTCCGCCCCTCCTGCAGAACGCTTGTAGAAACCATCCCCCGAACAAAATCTGCGTGGCGAGCAACAGGTCCGACCTGCTGGGCTAGGCGCAGTCGCTCTCACCTGCGGTGCGCCTAGTGGAGTCCTCAAAATCCTTCGTGGATCAGCCGCAGCGAGGCGAAGCTGTCAGGACAACAGCTGGCTGGACATCTGGATACACAGGTGAGGAACTTGATTGACCCCGACTGTCTGTTTGATTAAAGATCGACCTTTAACCAAGTGAAGGAAATCAGGGTTCACCTCGACATGAACGTCACAGACGTGATTTTATCAGTATTAAATGTGAGTAGCAGTGTTTTTCAAATACAACGCGCTTTGAAACAAGAGTGCTTCTAAATATGTTCTTTTTAAACTGAGCTGAAGTGCTGATATCTGACTAAACACGCTACAGGTGGGTTGATTACAGTTTTAAGGACGCACAGCACAATGTTGACATTATGGCTGCAAAGCAGGGATCCAGGTTTGGCGGCAGTGTTTTGATTAGTGTGGAGGGGGGGAAAGGCCTTTTAAAAATAGATTTGTTCTGAGGTTAATGCTGATTATTTGAAAAATGTAGCCTATTACAATAATTTTTAAAAAAACAAAACGAGGAAGGGGCGGGTTCAAGAGATGTTATCTTTGTTATCCAAGCTGACTTGGCCCTCGAAACGATGCAGAACATTATTGGCTCAATTGGATAATAGCATTTTTATAAAATCCCTGTTACTGTGCTGCTGCTGCTGCAGAGTGTAAAGCAATCTCACATGGTGAAAGTGCTTACACTGTGAGAACATTGCATTGTTAAAAAAGGTTTAGAATAACAGAAACTTAAGTGCTCCACTTTGAGCTATATCACTCATGCATTCTTCTTTTTAGAGGCAATTGCCGCTAGATTTACTCTACAGATCATGCGTCTGCTGTTAATGAACAAAAGTGACAAACATTAAGAGAAAACTCTATAAAAAATATAACATTTTATTTCATTCTGTTATGTTATAATCTGAAATAAAATAAAAAGAAATGAAAAAGATTACTACTACTACTAGTTCACCTATTCAAAGAAAGGTCTTCCACTGGTATTCTAGACTATTTGGATATGATATTCATTTAGATAGTAGTCTGACAATATTTAGTTTATTGAACGGGAGAAACCACAGGTAAATTCTTAGGGCAGGCATGGTTGCAGCTGAAAAATTAATATTAAATATGGAAGAGGAAACATTTCTGATTTGTGGAGGCCTTTCCTAGCACTTCTTCATTAGACCTGACTAGACTGGCAATACTTAGATACTGTGTTGTATTCCTCTTTAATTGTACTTTAAAATCTCACTTCATAGACTGCTATGCTGCTTCCAGAACTCATAGTTCCTTTTGATTTTTCTTTTGTCTATCCTAATTTAGTTGTTTATTTATGTTTTTGTATATATTTTTGCTAATGTGTATCTTGATGATTTGGATTAAACGGGCAACCTAAAACTGACATAAGAGATTATTGCAGTCAATTCTTGATCATTTATTTTTTTTCTTATTTTCTCCTTTATATATTTGACTGTATAATGGCATTTGTGTTTTATGTTAATATGTAAAATGTTACTATATAAGAAACAAAAAAAGTTCTTCTTTTCTTAGCTTAGAATGAGCAGGGAGGCTGCTGATATCCAATTTGTCTATGAAGCTCTCACCAAGTCACATGAGGAGGTGGAGGGGAAGGTGACAGAAGATGAGGAGCCCAGAGCGTGCGCTGTGTGCGGCGATATGGCAAAGGGTTACCACTTCAATGCTCTGACATGTGAAGGCTGCAAAGGCTTCTTTAGGTAAGTTGTAGCCTGCACTTTCCTGCTGCAGATTCCCTCTCATCCTTTTGTCTTTCTGCTTCTTGGATGTGGCACTTATTCTAATTACAGATGTTCCTTCTCATAGCTTAATTTCTGCTAACAGGAAATTCAATGTTGTGTTTAAACGCACTTTTTACATTACAACAGATTTATCAAACTTAAAAGCGCTAATAAGTCTGCATGGTGCAGCAGTTGTTACTGTTGCCTTGCAGCATGAAGCTCCTGGGTTCAAATCCTGATCAGGGTGCTTCCGTATGGAGTTTGCAAGTTCCATCATGCATGTGTACATGGGTTATCTCCAGGTGATCAAGCATCATCCTACCATCCAATAACATGCATCTTAGATGGAAGTGGCCTCAAGTGGATGTGTGCACATGATTTTCTGTGAACTGGTTGACCTGTCCAAGGTGTACGTTTTGCTCGTGCACCATTCCCAATGATCCTATAAGGATTAGGTAGAGGAAATGGATGGTGCAACTTTTAATTGGCAGCCACTGGTTGTGCAAGTTTTCCCATTTAAAAAGATGAGAGGTCTGTAATTTTCATCATAGGTACACTTCAACTGTGAGAGACAGAATGTATAAAGAAAAGAAAAATCCAGGAAATCACATTTTATTACATGCATGCATCCATCCATCCATTATTCATACCACTTATCCTTGTAGGGTAATGGGGGAGCTGGTGCCTATCTCCAGCAGTTATCGGGTGAGAGGCGGGGTACATCATGGAAAGGTCACCAGTCCATCTGACATAGACTACAACCTTTTCTGGTGACTGGCGACCTGTCACATTGTATGATTTTTAAATAATTTATTGGCATAATATTGCCGAAAATAAGTATTTGGTCATTAACAAAAGTTCACCTAGATACTTTGACCTCTGTCTTTGCCAACCAAGGTTCCATTACAAACATTTCCTGTAGGTCTTCACCAGGTTTTCACACACTGTAGCTGGTATTTTGGCCCATTCTTCCATTCAGATCTTCTCTAGAGCTGTGATGTTTTGGGGCTGTCGCTGGGCAACACAGACTTTGAACTCTCTCCACAGATTCTCTATTGGATTGAGATTTGGAGACGGCTAGGCCACTCCAGAACCTGGAAATGCTTTTTATGTAGCCACTCCTTCATTGCCCAAGCGATGTGTTTGGGATCATTGTCATGCTAGAAGATCCAGCCACGTTTCATCTATAATGCTCTCACTGATGGAAGGAGGGTTTTGTCCAAAATCTCACTTTACATGGCCCCGTTCATCCTTTCCTTAATACGGATCAGTCGTCCTGTTCCCTTTGCACAAAGCAGTCCCAAAGCATTATGTTTCCATCCCCATGCTTCACGATGGGTATGGTGTTCTTGGGATGCAACTCATCATTCTTCCCCCTCCAAACACGGCGAGTGGCGTTTATACCAAAGAGTTCTAATTTTGGTCTGGGTCTGATCTGACCACATGACATTCTCCCAATCCTCCTCTGGATCATTCAGATGGTCTCTGGGAAACTTTAGAGGGGCCTGGACATGTCCTGGCTTATGCAGGAGGATCTTTGAAGCGCTGCAGGATTTTAATCCATGGAGACGTAGTGCGTTACTAATAGTAACCTTTTTCCATTTTCTAATAATTGGTCCAACAGTTTATCTCTTCTCACCAAGCTGTTTCCCTTTTGTAGATGAGCATATCCCAATGTTGTGCCGGTGTACACTCTTGTCCTTGGTGTCCTTAGACAGCTCTCTGGTCTTTGCCATGGTGGAGGTTGGAGTCTGACTGTTTGAAGGCGTGGAAAGGTGTTTTTTATAATAATAATAATGGCTTTCATTTATATAGCGCCTTTCAAGACTCTCAAAGCGCTTTACAACTCCATTAGTCATTCACTTGCACATTCATACACTGCTGAAAGCAAGCTATAGCCACAGCTGCCTGGGGCAGACTGACAGAAACGAGGCTGCCATATCGCGCCATCGGCCCCTCTGGTCAACACCAGTAGGCAAGGGAGGTGAAGTTTCTTGCCCAAGGACACAACTACATGTAGCAGGTGGAAGCTGGAATCGAACCCACAATTTTTGGGTTGCAGGCTGCCACTGAGCTACAGCCGTTATACAGATAACAAGTTCAAACAGGTGCCATTAATACAGGTAACTAGAGGAGGACAGAAAAGCATCTTAAAGAAGTAAGAGGCTTGTGAGGGCCAGAATTCTTGCTTGTTTATAGGTGCTAAATACTTATTTTATGCACCATTATACAAATAAATTATTTAAATCATATAATACAATGTGATTTCCTGGATTTTTCTTTATATTCTGTCTTTTGAAGTGTACCTATGATGAAAATTACAGACCTCATCTTTTTAAGTGGGACAACTTACGCAATCGGCGGCTGCCAAATACTTTTTTTTCCCCGACTGTATATCAAGATTCGAAACCGTGACAGCATTTTGTCAAGTTTAGTGGGTGGTATTTTTTGCGTGTAAAAATTAGTCAATTTTTGTGGTCCTATTGACATAAAACAACCCATAAAACATGGTTATGTAAGACAACTTTTATGTATTTTACCTAATATTTTCACTTTTTTTAAAGTGTTTTCTGGTACTAGTGGCCTTTCTTTGGAGCAGGTCAGACAGAAAAAGGGTAGAGAGAGGAGGGGGAAAGACATTCACCTTAGGTCCGATAGTCGGGAATCGAATCCCAGACGGCTGTGCCGAGGACTAAAAGCCTCCTGATATGGGGGTGGCTGCTCTATCACTACATCACGCACTGCCCAATATTTTCCTTTTTAAGAAGATTTTTATATTGCCAACAAACAAATTACCATAATCAGAGGGGTCAAATGTATTCATATTCAATACTGAAGTAGAAGTATAGATACTAAGGTTTAAAACGACTTCTGTAGAAGTTGATGTATCAAGTCAAATTTTTTACTCTAGTTAAAGTGAAAAAGTACTGGATTCAAAACTACTTAAAGTGTAAAAGTAACGCATGTAAAAAAAGAATGCTTTTAAAGACTAAAGCTTTAGGTGCACCACAGCACCTCCGCAGAAACACCTTTACTTAGGGGTGTCAAATATTGTCTTAATTGCGATTAATTAATTACAGCCATATTTAACGCTCAATTTTTTTTTTATCACATTAATATAATTTTTAATCTTTAATTACTGTTTCTGCATGCAAGTTGTCTTTAGATAAAATCTGTTTTTATGCTTTGGGCTTCTTGTACTTGAGTTTGGGGTTAACCACACCCTGAAGTGACATCGATTGGCTGTCACTAGGCCTGCTTATCATGAACTGACGCTTCTGTTGCAGTGGCAAGGGGTAAGGGGAGTGTGTAGGAGCAGTGAGTTGCAGACAGTGGTGCCAACTTCTTTGTCACTATATGTAGTGAGTTTTTAGATCCCTCTAGTATTATTTTCTTCAAAAAAGCGAGTAGCGACAAATCAAACTACTCTTTCTTGGGAGATTGTAGACTTTTGGATGAAGCACGTATCCTTGT
Source organism: Valencia hispanica (assembly GCA_963556495.2). Taxonomy (NCBI): domain Eukaryota; kingdom Metazoa; phylum Chordata; class Actinopteri; order Cyprinodontiformes; family Valenciidae; genus Valencia; species Valencia hispanica. Next base: position 31,783,207 of record OY747707.1, on the reverse strand, counting down.
TACTCTCACTGAGCAGCGGTGGTGCCGAGTACTAGTCTCTGTCTCAGAGCGCTCACAGCAGGCAGCAGGTCCGTGCGCAGCAGCTCCGCCCGCACACCCAGGTGATTCTAGACTCAGCGGAGATATTTACTCCAATAATGCTAACAGATTGTGCGTGCTCGAAGCCGAAGTTCCAGTGAGTACTGGGACTAGTTTCAAAAACAGAGAATCTGTGATGGAACTCATGTTGGGAACGACTGTTCTAGAGGTTGGATCCTTGCTCTGCTGCCACACTAGACACTGGAACTACAAGCTCCACTTCAGCCAAAGTTTTGAAATCAGGGAACATTTCTGTAATTGAAATGATCTGAAGTCAGAAAGACACTCTAAACCCAGCTTTCTATCCTTTCAGCAGGAGAAAATACCATAGCATGTGCTCCTTTTGCATGGGTGGCACGACACCGGGCTCTTTGAAGCGCGTCTTTAACCAGCCGCACCGGTAACAGTCAGATTATGCTCAGATGCCTTGATGAGAATCTTTTTATTATGAATTTATTGTTTTAGTTACCCGCACATAAAATTGTCCACGCGTCTGCATCAACTAGTCAGGGGTGTGATTCGCAATCTGTCAAAATGACAAGAGCCCTTCAGATTTTTCTGTCACCGTTATAAAAAACGGATGAATATGGAAAATATTCGGTTAAAGTGACCCCTTTCTGCACAGTACGCGATGGATGGCATACAACAGTGATTCTCAACCGGTGGGGGGCGCGGACACGCTCCTGGGGGGGCGCCAGTAGGCTACAGGATGGGAGGAAAAAAACTGAAAAAGAATTTTTTTTATTTTTTTTATTATTAAACTATTGTCATAAGAAGTTATAGTCTTGCATATACATAACTCCTGAATAGAAATAAAAATGTGTTTGGACTGATTAAAAAAAAAAAAAGAAGTTTTGATCAAATTTGAGTTGTTTGTCGATCGTGAACGCAAATGCAGGTGATGAGCGGTTTCAGCGAGTCACACTGAAGTTCGCTGGCTCTCCAGGGGGGGCGGGTGTTACAGCGGTTGTATGAACTGCGAGAGGAGGTGAAGTGGTTTTTGACAGAAATCAGATCTGGTGAAGAATCTAGATGACATTATATGTAGCCTGCGACTCTGTGTTATTTGGTCAATATATTTGACCGCTTGAATGGCCTTAACCTGTCTTTGCAAGGCAGCGAAACTCATATTTTCCCCATTGCAGATAAAGTGCACGCCTTCACACAAAAACTAGACCTCTGGCATCATGGCCGCATCAGTGGAGGGAACTGCGACATGTTCTCCAGCCTTGTAGACTTTATCACTGATGCAGGCACGTCACACGATTTCTCCTCTCTATTTCAATCAGCGTCTGAGCGCCTGTCAGCAATGAGAAAACTATTTGCAACGTACTTTAAAGAGGATTATCGCTCTTTTGCGTGGAATCGAGATCCATTTGTGTGCACAGCAAACGAGCTGTCCATTTAGGGTGACCAACCGTCCTCTTTTCCCCGGACATGTTCACTTTTCATGTGCTGTCCGGGGCATCCGGGAGGATTTATAGGCTGATGAAAATGTCCGGGTCTTTATTGTTTTTCATAGGACCATACTTAAACTGACTGGTGTGATGCATGCAGTTTGGCAACCTTTCTCTCATGTGACATCCTCCCAGCTGCTGTCTAAGTCCCTGGTTCTGATTCGTTTATTGACGGCACAGACAGCAGGCTCTGCGCCAAGCAGCACCGCATGCATTGCGCAGCGCAATTTCGTTGCGCAATGCAGGATAACGCGGTGAGGTGCGGTGCAACTCAGCGTAGCGCAGCGCTGCGTTACTGCTGTTTACAAGAAGTCAAAGCACAAGCTTCATGCACGAACCCCAACAGATATACCGTCAAGTCGCAACAAATGCGTAGTGGAGTGCGCCATTTACGTAGTGTTTCTGTGTGTGACAAAAGTTGCAAATAACCAATAGATCACATGGACACAAAAACTATAAAAAGGCTGAGCAAAGTGAGAGTTCATCTATAAACTGACTGGAGGATGAAGATGCAAACTAAACAGAGTTAAGCACTTTTTTATTGTGTTTTTGAGTCTGCGGCTGTTTACTTTTATTACAGTGAAAAGAAAATAATACTTGTTTTCTCAGAAGATTATTTCAGATTGTTCTTCAGTTTTTGTCCAGTGCAATTTAAAAAGTAATATTGTTGCTGGTAACTTATTTAATTCAGAAAAGTAGTTATTTCCAATGTAATTAATTTCCAGAGATTATAAAATAATTTTTCTACTTTTGAAAACCTTTTTGAAGTTTGTTATTTAACTAAACTTTTCTAACCACATTGAGAATGCACACTTTAAATATGTTAATATCAAAAGTCTTAGCCAAGTCCTGACAGTGTTTCAGTACTGTGCCAGGTGTCCTCTTTTTTGGAAATCAAAATATGATCACCCCATTGATATGCAGGAGCAGCTTATTGAGCTGAAGAGTGACAGTAGACTGAAGGAACTCTTTAGCTCCTCCCCTCTTTTGTCATTCTGGGCAGCATTGATGCAGGAACACCCACAACTCTGTAACATCGCCTTGAAGATTCTCCTTCCTTTAACGTAGACATATTTGTGTGAGGCAGGATTCTCATAAATGACTGCACTCAAAACAAAATACTGCAATCGTGCACAAATCGAGGATGATTTGAGGCTATGTTTATCAAGCATTGAGCCAAGAATTGAGGATCTTTGCAAGGCAAAGCAGGCTCCGGTCTCACAACAACATTACCTACCTACAAGCTTCTGCAAAAAATACAGATTATGCCTATTATTAGGCCTAGTAATAATAACAATAATAAAGGATAAATTAATATCAGAGTTCTGGTGCCAATTCCCAATTATAGCAATAGCCTAGTAATGATAATAGGCCTACTGTAAATAATAATAATAATAATAATAATAACATTGGGGGATTGGCGGGGGCACTGGGGCCCTGACTGCAATGAACCAGCTTTGGGGGGGCCCAGCTTGTAAAAGGTTGAGAACCCCTGGCATACAAGAAGGGTGTACGAATGGTAGATGTTTAAAATTATTATCAAACCGCATTCAAATTCTATCCAGTTGGCGCATTGTTTGGATAGTTTTCTTTTGTGTGTGTGTTTCTTTTAAATATACTGACGAGACTTAATGAAACAGGAGTAAAAAGGCTATTTTTAAAATGTAATAAATAGAAAGAACAGATAATTGCATGAAAATGTAAGGAGTAGAAGTAAAGAGTAGGCCAATAGATAATTATTCCAGTAAAGTATAAATAACCAAAATTTTGACTGAAGTACTTGACACCTTTGGCCCTAATAAATGTTAAAAAGTTTCAGTCTGCACAACCACCTTTACAACTAATACCATTCTTAAATTGGGACGTGTGTGATGCACAAAATCACCATTAATGGCCACAATCTGCCAGGGGTCACAATTCTGACACCCCCAGGTTACAAAAGGCCTAAGTAAACTTTCAGAAATCATCTGAAATCTATTGTGTAGTCAGGTCTTTAAGGCCCTTGTACAAAAACAGGTGGGCCATATGGAGTTCAGAGCACATGACTCTGCTAATGCATCCTAGCTACAAGTCATGCATTTTTTACAAGGCTGCTCTGATTTTTTTTTTCCTTTGGTAAAAAGGTCTTCCAAAGTGAATCCAGCAGAGGTTTAGTCATTACAAATGTAGATTAGTCTATCAGATTCAGGTAAAAGGTTTTTATTTTTCCATGTTTATTTTGATTCCATCATTGTTCTACAGGAAGACATTCCTTCTCCCCAGGAATTTCTTCTTTTTGTTTCACCTTTATGAGATAAACTCAGGCACTTTTTGAAAGTTTTAGGTAAACAAAAGAAAGCTTTTTTTTTTTTTCTCGCCTGAGGTTGTTTTTGCCAGGGTTTTTTTGTCTGTCTGTTTGTTAGTTACAACATAACTCAAAAAGTTATTGGTGGAGTTTGGTTAAATTTTCTGGAAATGTCTGCAATGGGACCAGCAACAAGTGATTAGAACAAGTGATTCTCCGTTCTGCGCTCTCCGAGTGTATGGCCACAGTTTAAAACAGGGCAGCCTCGCTGTGGGCCAACATATTTTATTATTTTAGTAATAGTGCTCTTTTACCACGTTATATATGACTTTTGAGGGAATGAGTCGCTTTACAGCTCAAACATGCCACTATGATAGAATTGTCCAGTTTGTGGGAAAATATTCACACTGATGTTCTCGCTCAGAGTGAAAGTTTATTATTTCTGGTGATCTCTAATAATGTTAGTAAGGTTTTACAAATGTTTTCTTTTAATCAATTTAGACGTGCCATAAAGAGGTCAACACAGCTTCGATGTCAATTCCTAAATAAATGCACCATAACCAAAAACAACCGCCGCTCGTGTCAGGCCTGTCGCTTCAGAAAATGCCAGGCCATTGGGATGCGGAAAGATAGTGAGTAACATCCAGTCAATATACAGAATTTTTCATTGTTTTATTTTAAACGTTTTTGTTATTAAAGGTAAAGTAAGAATACACTTATGGTAAAAAGAAAGCACACTCTCTTTCACATCTTGGTTTTTAGCTATCAAGACATAATGTTGCCTGTTATCTTCATCAGGATGTAAAATTATTTAAATCTAACCTCAAGCATACAAAAACCTATCAGGAGATTCTTTACTTTCATTGTTTAATAAATTTAAAAAAAAAAGCTTCAGTTCACTGTTTGTTTCTGTCCAGTTTACCTAATTCCCCACCACTAATTTCAATCTGGTTGAAGTCTGGACTTTGAGTCCCTGCAGCACCTTGATTTGTTTCTTTTTCAGCCATTTCATTTTCAGGCATTTCGATTTGCAACTGTGTTTGTTGTCTTGATCAACCAGTTCCGGTTCGGCTCTAACTTCTGGAGGGATACCGCTACATTTGAACAAAAGATTATTTTGGTGTGGAGAAGAATATATTGGCTGCAAAACAAACCCAAATCATCACCCCTCCATCACTGTGCTTGACAATTGCTTTGAAGTGTTTGTGCTAATGTTCTTGACCTCTTGCAACCTTTCCAAACAGGCCATGCTCCTCCACCATTTCTCTAATCATCCCATTATTACCCTTATTTTTTTTAATCTGCTAACCAAGGCATGTAGTCTAAGATGTAGGTCTTGGGTTTTTTGCAATTTCTATGAGCATTGCACAATTTGATGCCCAAAAATTTGCTGAGACATCCAACATTCATAATCTCTCTTACTCTTGACTTATGGATTGGCTGTAAATGACCCCATGGGGATGGCTAGCGTGACATCACGACATCACTTCCAGGTCCAACCCGCCGCTGCTCCTAATGTAAACACAATGGCGGTTGCCAACGTTGATTCTTTTAAATGACTTAATCATATAAATTATTACTTAAATCTCAAATTATTTTAATCTTCTAAATTATAACTAATTCTCGTAAATTACTTTATTTTCGTAAATGAGTTTATTTTCGTAAAATATGACTTTTCATAAATAACTACCATAATTTTCGGACTGTTGAGCACACCTGAATGAGCCGCACCAGCTACATTTTAAAAGAAAGTACATTTTGTTCATATATAGGCCGCACTGAATGTAAACCAGATGTTTTCATGTTGTAACGTGAGATATTTACACAGAAAGACGTTAGATGGAAGATGTCTTTTTATTACCTCCGCCAGGACGTAATGTTTTCGTGCCCAATTATCTGTCTGTTAGCAACATAACTTAGGAAGTTATGGATGGATTTTGATAAGATTTTAAGGAAATGTCAGCAATGGGAATAGGAACAAGTGATTCCATCTTGGGGTTGATCCGACATGAAGCGCCTATTCACCCACCAACCGGCAGTGCTAAACTCCACTCCTCCCCCGTGTGAAAGAGCTCACAAGCGGCATCCCTCGCGCAGCAGCCCCGAATCTCTGCTCTCCACTGGAAAAGCGCAGCCATGCATCTCATTAACAGACATTTTATTGGTAAAGTACAGAATATTAGAAATATAACAACATGGTGATGGGGGGGATGAGTGGCCCTGGCGGAGGTCTGTGCTCTCCGAGTGTTCTAATATACTATATATATGGAAATGTTTTTTTATTTTTGGATTTTAATGTTTCATTTTGTCTTGATTGTACAGCGCCTTGTTTTTGACTTTTGGTCATCTTAAAGGACTTTAAATAAATTGACAGATTAAACTAGTAAATGACAACTTTATTCTCATAAATATTGACTTTAATCTCTTTTATTTTATGTGGCCCCACTCCATCACAGCAACAGGTAACGTTATTTCGGCTAACGCTTAGTGCAAATACTGGCGCTAGTCCACACTTTTAAAGAGATCCAGCTTGTTGTATCAGTTTAAGCCATCTCCTCCTCTTGTTTTCGTCCAGAGGAAAGCGGCAGTAACATATCGTTTTTTTGGCATCATTTATTTTATTGCAACACGGGACACAGCACTGCACCATTGCTACCGCGAGTTGGTTTGGACACGGAAGTGACGTTTTCGGCTACGATGACGTAGCCACTAGCCATTCGCATAACCCTTCCCCGATTTAAGAACCTTGACAATAGGATTGCTATGATAATTTTTTTATGTCTTTCCTTCTTGGCTTTATGTTAACAGATATTTAGACCTGCCAAAACAAGCTCCTGCTTTTATAGCAGTAGTGCCACTTGCTCATGAGCACTTCAAGTCCTTCAATTAGCATCACTTGGCTGCAGTTCTATCAATTTAGATCTATTGAAGCAGCAAAGGTGTACTTAGTTTTTTGGCTTCCTTTTCTTCAATCTTCTTTTCCTGTGCCTGTAAGAGAGCCTTAAAGAGTTTCCCAATTCAGTTGCTGTAAATGTCACAGTGTGTGTTGGTTTGGTATTTAGCTATATTAACACACACTCATTTTTAAAAACAAATTAACAAAAAACATTTTAATGTTCTTTTTATTGTTTAAAGGTAATATTTTTTGACATTTAACAATCATCATGGTATCTTGACTAGTTTTTGGATATTTCACTGGGATTTGTGAAAAAAAGTAAATGTTGAACATTTCTGATATTGTTTCTCTGTTTTGTGTGGGGTTGTGTAGTGGTCATGTCGGAGGAAGAGGTCCTGGAGCGAAGAATCAGAATAAAAAATAAAAAGATGTGCAATGCAACCACAGAACTTTCGTCCCAACAAGAAAAGGTGGTCGAGGAGCTGCTCTGTGGCCTCCGCAGTACATTTGATCCAACATTTTCACACTTCACCGGCTTCAGGGTGTGTGACTTATTGCATACGCTTAATGGTGATCATCATTCTCGCTGTCATCTGAATTGTTTTTGTTTTTTACCAGCCCATGGACAGGGACATCTTGGCAGAGAACCAGCAGTCTACACCTCAAACCACCTGCCTAACAAATACTTGCTCTACTGCTGAAAAAGCTGCAGATGAACCCACAACATCCCCTTATCCTTGCTCCCTATCCTCCTCTTCCTCCCACTCTTTTCTCTCCAGTTTCTCTGAAAAAGTTGAGAACCATGCTGGAGACAAAAACAGCAGTGTTTACACTAATCTCCCACATCTAGCTGACCTCACGACCTACATGATCCAGGACATTATCCGCTTTTCCAAATGTCTTCAGGACTTCCGGTAATTTTGTTGATGTTTAGATGGATTTTAATGGGTCTACAAGCCAAGTTTTTTCAAAAGCCTGAATCTGGAATTAAGAAACTTTGATGTATTGAAAATGTGTGTATTTCAATGTTCAAGTACTATTAACTCATTTGAATTTAGTTGAAAGAGTAGCCCCTGGTGAATTAAGTAGGAAACCCTATGTACTTGAGAAAGACACGAGGTGCCCAGTCTGAGTAACCCTTTTCCCTCTGCACTGAATGGGGAAGACAGGACATTATTGAAGCCAATTAAAATTAGAACTACAGACTGCAAATTTACTTTTAGATTAAAGGTAAGAATGTTCCTTCAATAGTTCAATGCTCAAACCAAAACTGCAGAGCTAGCCTAAAGATGTTAGCTAACACTATAGAAGATATATATATATATATATATATATATATATATATATATATATATATATATATATATATATATATATATATATATATATATATATATATATATATATATATATATATATATATATATATATATATATATATATATATATATATATATATATATATATATATATAAAAAGGAAACGTCCCTTTTTCAGGACTGTATTTCAACAATAATGTTGTAAAAATCCAAAATACGGAGACACTGATGCATGCTTTTATCTCCAGTAGAACTGATTAATGTAATGCCCTGCGTTCTGGTCTTCCCAAAAAGAGTATATCAGGTTTACAACTACTACAAAATTCAGCAGCACGTGTCCTGACGAAGACCAGGAGGCGGGAGCACATTACACCGGTCTTAAAATCATTGCATTGGCTCCCCGTACATTTCAGGATCGACTTTAAGGTTATTTTAATGGTTTTTAAGGGTCTTAATGGTCTTGGGCCTTCTTATCTCTCTGAACTGCTTTTACCATATAAACCCTCGCGGTCTCTGCGCTCCTCTGGCAGCTGTCTCCTTGTCACCCCAAAAGTCAGGGGACACACGCATGGCGAGGCGTCTTTCCAGTTTTATGGCCCTCACCTTTGGAACAGGCTGCCAGAGGACCTCAGGGCTGCAGAGAACGTTCATGTTTTTAAGAGCAGGCTCAGGACTCTCCTTTTTAGCCGAGCTTTTAAATGATTATTATTTGTTACTGTTTGTTTAATTGCTCTGCATGTTTTGTATGATTATATTTTTTATCAGTTTTACTATTTAATCTTAGCACATTAATTTGTTTATTTTTATACTTTAATTTATCTTAACCCCCGTTCCAGTGTTTCCTCTGTGGGAGCCCTCTGCCCCGGGAGCGGTGGTCGGCTGTGGCTGCCTGGGTGCTCTCCAGGTGGAGCTTGGGTGGAGGTGGGGGTCTTGGCCTTGCCTACACTGGGCGCCCGGTGTCATTGCCTCGGCTGCTGCTGTTAGTCTACCGCTGCCGGGGCAGATGGCTCCTCTGATGGTGTTTCCTTGCATGGTTCATCTACACTCGGCCCAATGTCCTTTTTTACTTTTTCTTTTAACTGTGTGTGTGCATGGGAGATGGGTTGGGGGGAGGGGGGTATAACTGTGACCATGCTTTTAAATCTGTGGGGGAGGGAAGGGAAGGTGGTTTTATGTGGGGTAATTTTAATCTGTAAAGCACTTTGTGATGCAACTTCTTGTATGAAAAGCGCTTTATAAAAAAAGTTTGATTTGATAATCAATTAATTAACATGCACCTGTGGAATGGTCGTTAAGACCTTAACAGCTTACAGAAAGTAGGCATTTAAGGTCACAGTTCTAAAAACGCAGGACACTAAAGAGACTTGTCTACCGACTGTGAAAAACACCCAAAGAAAGATGCCCAGGGTCCCTGCTCATCTGCATGAACGTTCGAATATCACACCTGCGTGACAGGTACAGGATGGCCACAACAACTGTCCGAGTCACACCAGGAACACCCAATCCCTCCATCAGTGCTCAGACTGTCCGCAATAGGCTGAGAGAGGCTGGACTGAGGGCTTGTAGGCCTGTTGTAAGGCAGGTCCTTACCAGACATCACCAGCAACAACACCACCTATGGGCACAAACCCACCTTCGCTGGACCAGACAGGAGTGGCAAAAAGTGCTCTTCACTGATGAGTCACGGTTTGTCTCACCATGGGTGATGGACAGATTCGTGTTTATCGTCGAAGGAATGAGCGTTACACCGAGGCCTGTACCCTGGAGCGGGATCGATTTGGAGGTGGGGGGTCCATCATGGTCTGGGGCGGTATATCACATCACCATCGGACTGAGCTTGTTGTTATTGCAGGCAATCTCAATGCCTTGCGGTACAGGGAAGACATCCTCCTCCCTCATGTGGTACCCTTTATGCATGCTCATCCGGACATGATCCTCCAGCAGGACAATGCCACCAGCCATAATGCTCGTTCTGTGCGTGAGTTTCTGCATGACAGCAATGTCAGTGTTCTGCCATGGCCAGCGAAGAGCCTGGATCTCAATCCCATTGAGCACGTCTGGGACCTGTTGGATTGGAGGGTGAGGGGTAGGGCCATTCCCCCCAGAAATGTCCAGGAAATTGCAAGTGCCTTGGTGGAAGAGTGGGGTAACATCTCACAGCAAGAACTGACAAATCTGGTCCAGTCCATGAGGAGGAGATGCACTGCAGTACTTCTAGCAGCTGGTGGCCACACCAGAAACTGTCTGGTACTTTTGATTTTGAGCCTCCCTTCATTCAAGGACACATTATTCTATTTCTGTTAGTCACATGTCTGTGAAACATTTTTAGTTTATGTCTTATGGTGTTGACTCTTTTAGTGTTCATACAAATATTTACACAAATTAAGTGTACTGAAAGTAAAAACTGTTGAAAGTCAGAGGACAATTCTTTTTTTGCTGAGTTTATATTCATATGCATATATACATACACGCATGTACATATATAAAAAAATACAAACACTGACATTGCTGTCATGCAGAAACTCACGCACAGAACGAGCAGAATGGCTGGTGGTATTGTCCTGCTGGAGGATCATGTCCGGATGAGCATGCATAAAGGGTACCACATGAGGGAGGAGGATGTCTTCCCTGTATCGCAAGGCATTGAGATTGCCTCCATTGACAACAAGCTCAGTCCGATGTTGATGTGATATACCGCCCCAGACCATGACGGACCCCCCACCTCCAAATCGATCCCGCTCCAGGGTACAGGCCTCGGTGTAACGCTCATTCCTTCAACGATAAACACGAATCCGTCCATCACCCACTGGTGAGACAAAACCGTGACTGATCAGTGAAGAGCACTTTTTGCCACTCCTGTCTGGTCCAGCGAAGGTGGGTTTGTGTCCATAGGCGGCGTTGCTGCTGGTGATGTCTGGTAAGGACCTGCCTTACAACAGGTCAACAAGCCCTCAGTCCAGCCTCTCTCAGCCTATTGCGGACAGTCTGAGCACTGATGGAGGGATTGTGTGTTCCTGGTGTGACTCGGGCAGTTGCTGTGGCCATCCTGTACCTGTCACGCAGGTGTGATATTTGGATGTACCAATCCTGTGCAGGTGTTGTTACACGTGGTCTTCCACTGCGAGGATGATCAGCTGTCTTTCCTGTCTCCCTGTATCGCTGTCTTAGGCGTCTCACAGTGCAGACATGTGTGGCCCTAGCCACATCAGCAGTCCTCATGCCTCCCTGCAGCATGCCTAATGCACGTTCACGCAGATGAGCAGGGACCCTGAGCATCTTTCTTTGGGTGTTTTTCACAGTCGGTTGACAAGTCTCTTTAGTGTCCTACATTTTTAGAACTGTGACCTTAAATGCCTACTTTCTCTAAGCTGTTAAGGTCTTAACGACCATTCCACAGGTGCATGTTAATTAATTGATTATGGTTAATTGAACATGCATGGAAAACATTGTTTAAACCCTTTACAATGAAGATCTGTAAAGTTATTTGGATTTTTACAACATTATTGTTGAAATACACAGTCCTGAAAATGGGACGTTTCTTTTTTTGCTGAGTTTATGTGTGTATAGATAGATAGAACAGCTCTGACCCAGCTGTAGAAAAGCTTCACTGCAGCACGATGCTGCCGCCACAATCTTTCTTGGAAAGGATGGTATGAGGTCAATGTGCTATTTTCTGCCACACATAGACCTTTCTATATACTACAAACTTTGCATGTATACGAGAAAAATCTATTTTGGTCAGTTCTGATCAAAGAACCGTCTTCTTTGACATGTTTGCGGTGTCCCCTTCAAGGCTTGTGGCAAACTGTAAATGAGACTTGATGTTTTCTTTCAACATTGCCTTTCTTTTTACTACTGAACAGCCATGTCTTGGTAGGTTTGTAATTGTTTCATACGCTTTAATTTTCAGATGATGGATTGAACAGAGCTCCAAGAGTTGTTAAGAGGTTTCAACATTATTTTATAACCTTAACCACTTTTTCAGGAAGTCTCCTGACCTGTCTGGTGTGTTCCGTGATCTTTATGATGTTTCCTCACTAATGCTCTCTAACATACCTGTGGTGCCTTTAAACAACAGATTTTGAATTTGACTGTGAATAATTTTGCTAGACACTGCAGTTAAATTGTCACTGTAGTATTCCTTTTTTGTCATGCTTCATAAATCATTTGTGATCTCTCCTCCTGCAGGTCTCTAAGCATTGAGGACCAGATATCTCTACTAAAGGGAGCTACGTTTGAAATAATGCAGATTCGCTTTAACATGGTGTTTAACACTGCAACCAGCAACTGGGAATGTGGCTGTATTACATACTGCATACACGACGCTGTGAGAGGTGGGTCTAGTTAAATGTGTGTATCTAATCTGCTATATAACGTATTGTTTATGATCACCTTTGTCATGAATATTTCCTGAATTTCCTACGACGTTGGAGCATCTTCTGTTAGGTATGTAGTGAGGTTGGCTTTTAGGTGATGGTGTCTGCCTGCTGTGGCAAACATGTTTAAAAATATTAATAATTCTAGCAAAATAAAAAAGCATACATTGAGTTTGATGCTAAATGAATTTTTTTTTACCTTGCTAAAAGTTAGACTGCGGTGTTTTAGAAATTCACACAGTTACAGTAATCAAAGCAAAACCAGTTGAAAACATGTTAAAAGCTTCTGACTTTACAGATGTAACATGTATGAAACAAAAATACCCACTCAATGACTGTTTGATTCAATCATAAGGGTAAACAGAAGATTTTTGATCAGATAAGCGTACAACTGGGGGAAGTCTGTCGTTTTTGTGCTAGTTTTTTCTTGCCTTTCAGCACTTTAGAGGTGCATACAAAACCTGCAAAATGCTTTTGTGCACATTAGCACACTTGCACTGTCCTCTCTGTGTGAGAGCACAAACATGTGTGCACAAGCTCTCTACTTTGCTTCCTTGTGTTCTGGAGTATCTTGAGTCCGGTGGAGGGAAACCTCTGCAGAATGCAGTCAGACTGGACCAGTCGGTTTAAAGTTCGTGCTAAACTTTTCTCAAATTTAAATATTTTTGCACGCAAACGTCTTGCGGCAGAATTGTGTTTGATACTCTTGGGTTTATTGGGTAAAGAAAGATTTTGGGGGAGAAAATCCTCTTCTGATTGGACCCTGGTTGAACAGGTCAAACCGGCCTGAGCAGCTGTGTTGCAGCATTCTGGATCTGGGGACTTTTTGAAAAAAACTTGGAAACCTGAATTTAAGATTTTTAAAAACATGTTGATTGACTAGTTTGACGCAAATTATGTACAGAAACATTGAGGGGGATTTGTTGATTTTACTTATCTTGTATATGGGTTACTTTCTAAAAGTGTATTATTTTTGCTTTGGCAAACAGAAAATCTGAAATGAAACAAAACAAATGTTAAAGAAATATCAAATGAAGCAAACACAGGATCTTAAACCAGCTTTAGGTGCTGATTTCGATTAGCAGCGAACTCAAAGCATTCTTCACTATTGTATATTAAAAACAGATGATAAAAGTATATAATCTTATTCCTCAGCCATTACATTCACTGCTTCAGTGTTGATAGAGGTTGTGCCAAACCACTGTGTCACTTTTCTGGTTGAGCATTAAGGAGCTGTCTAGGAAATATCTATTTAATGTGGCTTTCTTTCTTTTTGAACAACAGGATAAGTACAAAAAAAAATCTCCACAAAGTATGTAATGCTCCAGTGAAATAAAAGAGCTAGTATGCATATTACAATATGCTGATCTGTCTGTAGTAGGTAATCTCCCTGAAAAGAGTTGTTTAGACAAGGAAATTATTTCAAAATGACAATGTCCATCCATCCATAATCTGTGGGGGGCGGGGGGGGGGCTGGTGCCTATCTCCACCAATTATCGGCGAGAGGCAGGTTGTACCCTGTAATGTCTATCACAGGGCAGAAAAACTGTGTGACTTTGAATTTGAAAAATAAATATTTTTAAACAGTCTTGGAAAAAGCTTCACACCTCTTGAATGTCTAGATGTTGTCATCCCACAAGCACAGGGTTATTTGTTTTGATATATTTCAAATATATGTTCAGAACTGTCATATCTATAACATCTTGCCAGTTGAATGAACTCTAACTTCAGGTGTAGTTCCCTTGTGGCTGAGTACATAAGGCTCCTGGACATAGCTCGGGACATTTTTCTTATGGTTAATAAAGAAAAGGGTCTAGAAATTAGGGTTATCAAAAGTGCTATCATTATTGCAATTTTCAACAGTGTTATTACAATTAAATATATTTTTGAAATCGTGCAGCCCTACGTTATTGATTACTATTGAACATTTCTCTCAGTGCTTTAAAATTAAAGTAAGATTTTAAAAATACTTAAGTAACACTTATTTTATAGGACATGTTTGGGCTTCTAATGTGCAACAGATTATTTTGTTAACTTTTACTTCTGAATGTGGGATATATTTTTTATTTTTTTGCTCTCCCTCTGAGTACAAAAATCTCAAAATAAAGACAGGATTTTTCCACACTGTATTGATTTTAAATATTTTTACACATCTTCACAGGGCATGGGAATAATGATATTGCTTTACATGATTATATTTCCAAGTTCACATACAGTGAGTCTGTGTGCTAGTTGGGCCTGGACCACCCAGTTCCTCCATCTCGTTGTTGTCACTGACTCATTTTCTCCTGTCTTTCAGCGGGTTTCCAGCCGCTCCTGCTCGAGCCCCTCTTCAAATTTCACCACAATCTGCGGAAGCTGGACCTAGAGGAGGAGGAGTACGCCCTCATCCAGGCCATGTCCCTGTTTTCTCCAGGTAACGGCAGAACCTCCTCTCATTTCTTCCCACTTGAGTCAATCATTATTGAGCCCTGTAAATATTTAAACCTTACAAACTGTGTGCACTTGCAGCCAGATAAACATGAAAATATATATTTAGATGTTCTCAGATCGTTTTTTAAAATTCAATCCACCAGATCGTCCAGGAGTGCAACAACACGCTGCCATCGATAGAGTTCATGAAAAAATGGCACTGACACTGAAAACCTGGATCGACTGCAAGAAAAAAGGCCCCAAAAAACAGTGAGTAGCAAGCCACTTTCAGTCCACACACCAGCTGCGTTTACATGTACAAAATGTCTTTAATTGGATTATAGTTCGGATTAGAATTTGACCGTGTACATGGGCCCTGAAAAAATGAATCAGATTATAACAAGTGTTTACAATTGCCACACGTTTGATCGGAACAAATCATTTTGACATGTGCAGAACTATCTAAAATACCGGAAACGGCCGTAGAAGAAGTAGCAGACTTCCGCTGTAAACAAACATGGCTGCGAGTGTTTAAAATGGAGCGGTACAAAGTTCTTAAGAGCGTACTTTTTTCCTTTTTCTGGTCACGGGTTTACATCTACAAGCCTTTATTGTTCTGTACACAGTCAAATTCTAATCCGAATCTATTTATTGTTTTACGCCGAGGTAATGTGCGTCTATGCATGACATAACAAACATGTCATGTAATGACCTACATTCAGAATAAGTGTTTACATGAACAGCGATCGGATTAACAATCGGCATAACCCAGCTGTCTCAATCGAAAAGAAATCTTGACCCGAATGAGTGTGATCGGATCAGAGTATTCAGAATGGCGTGTTTACATTAAGCATTTTTATTCCGATCAGGCTTTTAATCCGATTGTGTCCATGTAAACGCAGCTATTGTCAAACCTCTTGACATATTGACCCAAGGTCAAGGTCAAGTTGTTTTTAATAAAGTGCATTTCCAACAACCCAAAGTGTGGACAGTAATAACAACAAAGAATATAAGAGGGAAAAGTAAAACAATAAAAACAAAAGATCAAATTCCCATCGTACAAAAATAAAATCCTAACCTTGTGTCTGCTGCTATTTCAGCCTGCTGTTTCCCAAAATGATAGCCTGCCTCACGGAGATGAGAACAATGACTGAGGAGTACAGCAAGCAGATTCTGCAGATCCAGGATGTGCAGCCTGACACCATCTCACCCCTCATTATGGAGGTGGTCAGTAAAAACCCTTGAAACAAAGTCTGAGGCCCAAGACCTCCAGCATTCAGCTGTTTTTTAGCTGATGGATAAACTGAATGTGCCCAAGTATGATTTGCTGCTAAGTAAGATGCACAAGAGAAGAACAAAGTCGAAATGTGATGAAGCAATCTGCTTTTTGCACAATTTCAAATAATTTGTTGCGCATGAAGCTTTACAGACTCACTGATTGCTGGTTTCGAGTACTTTGTTGTGGCATTTTGAGAAAATATGAGTTTTGATGTTTACGCTGATGTTCACTGCAGTCAGAATGGAGACTGCTCATAAAGCAAAGAAAGGCCTTCTGAAAACATTCATACTCTTTCACTCGTTACCTCAGGTGGTGTTCAGATTTATGGTTGTTGTATGACGACAAACAGGAGTTTCAGGGCCAGCTCAAGGTCATGCGTGGCCTTAAGCAGAACTTGATTTGGGGCCCATCATCCTGTTCAGAACATCAGCACCACTAAGGGCGTTTAAATCCAGATTTGGTGGAATCTGGGAAAAAGGGCGGAGTTTAAAGGAACCAGGGATAATTGATTTTTTTTGCTGAGATGCATTTATTTATTTTAACTGATGCTCAAACACAAAGAGATTAAACCCGTAGCATCAGATTGTAACCATGGTAACAACAATCAGAGGGATTTTCTCTTTTTACACTTTTAAAAACTTAATATATCTTTGCTCAAACTGTCAAATCTTCTCCGTTAGGAAACATTTAGATCTGTGTTTAAATCCAAGCATTTATTAGTGGCCCTGATGGTCTGGAGGCCCTAAGCAGTGGCTTAGTTCGCATTGCCTTGGGCCGACTCTGAGAAGTTTAAAACATTGTATAGAGTTGCATAATAAAAGGTGCTTTTTGAAATATGTTATGTACTGTGATTTGAAGATGTTAAATTATGTTAAGTTTTATAAACCTCTAAAAAAATCAGGCTTGCTTGTTTTTCAAATCAATCTGAAGTATCTCTTTAACATAAAAAGAAACAAGATTTCTGTGTATTTTTCCTGGATAAAGGTTTGTTTAGAAACACTAAGATTAATCAAGATGTTGGTTAAAGGTTATCAGAAGAATCAATGAGAACTATTGATCAGCATAATCAAGATATAAATGAAACAAATTATTAATCAAACTGAGATTTGTTGACTGATGACTAAATTGGGCAAAGAAAGTCTCAACCAAAGATGCCACACTGGTTCTACTCTACACGTGGATGAAAAGGACAGATTTAAGGTAATGAGCCTTCAAAATATTATCTAAATTGATATAAAGATCTAAAGTTTATCATTGGTTTATCTGATTTTGAGTTCTAATGTCAGACTTTAACCTAAATTTAACCTGAATTCAAATTCTTAGAACTGCCTTGACCTGTAAGCTTTCAAGACGAACCCCCACTAAAAGCATTGAGCCTGTTGCTCTGCCTAAAGTTGGGCTGGTACGGAACCAACTTGGACCGCTGCTCACGTTGGTTTAACTGATTAGGAAATCTTATCAGAAACGCTTGTTTTGTTTTTTCCACAGAAGGTTCCTCTGAACCTGGAGGGCTGTTGGTTCTGGAACCATTAGTTAGTTTGGATGTCATGGTAGTTGCCCCCTTCAGGACTCGGAACTGGGTTGGATATCAATCGAAATGCTGTTGAAGGAGGTGGCTAAGCGGCAATTATACATCCCAAGTGTTTGGAGAAAAAGTGGACACTTGTACAACTTTACACTATAATAGACACGCATTGGTTAGAGTAAGCAGCAACAAAAACATTTTTTATAACTGAATCTAACGTATTGATCAGGCTTCTTTCTCATCCATTAGAACACAACCTTAATTCCAGGGTTCAGTCTGAACTCAGCAGAACTCGGGAAAATACATTCCTGGATTAGGAGAGATCTGGAGGGGTTAGTCAGCCTATTCGTTGCAAATTTGGGTAACAAAGACAGCAGATTCTCCTTGATATAAAAAAAGAAAAACAACAAACAAAACATTCAGGGAGAGACCCAGAAATGCTAGAAAGCTATCACTTCAGACATATTATCTAACAAATTAGACTTTGTGTAAACAAGCATAAAAAACCCAGAAATATTAGCATTTATATTCAAGGTTCGACACATTAACCTTACTTACATATTATGATTAAATTAGAATTTCAACGTTTCACAATTTCACTGATAAAGCCATTGTTCTCATTAATGAGGTCATCAAGGTCACATGAGTCTGTGCTCATTAGTGATCTCTATTGCCCCATTAGTGTGATTAATTTCTGATTACAACTTATAAGCCTTATACTTACGGCCCAAGTTTCAGAACAGAAGAACCCTGAGAGAGTTGAAACGTTTTCAAGGTGCCGAGAAGTCAAGTTGCCTTTATTTAAAATTCACAAGGTTATCTCACTTTACACCAACATTTTTAGTAATTTATAAATCAGCAAAATGAGATCATTCATTTAGACTTTACTAAATCTTTGATTTGCCCTGTCTAAAGAGGAAACTTTTACATCTCTTGTACAATTTCTTCATAATAGTAGTCAAGCTACCAACAAGTAAGATCGGGTGTTCTTTAGAGATTCCTGAAGGACATAAAGGTTGTTTTGACTAGACCTGTGGCTCACCACGGATAATTGTGAAGGAACCTGAAGAAAAGCAGAGCTCCTGTACGTAAAAGTCAAATCTGAGGTATTCTTGTATCCTACAATGGTTTTGAAAATATGCTAATATTTATGTGAAAACATATAGATATGTATTCCACCTGCCTTGTTTGCTTCCTGCTTAAGTTTTGAGGGCAGATGCAGTGCTGCGAAAAACTATTTGCCCCCTTCCAGATTTCTTCTGGGTTTTTTTGTGTTTTTTTTTTGTCTCACTAAAATGTTTCCGATCATAAGACCAATTTGTTTTATCAGAAATTGGTAAACAGACGATGGGGAAAAAAGTAATTACTCCCCTCCCTGAACCTGGAAATGGCAAGGCACACTTTCAAGAACAAGGCAATTCAAGGTCATTGGCGGATAAAATAAAAGCAGCAACAAACCAACAGTAAAAGCATGATGCATAACATTGGAGGCACATAACATATTGTTGTCGGTGATTCTGCCTTACTTCTTTGTAAGACAGAACTAACCAGCTCAGCGTAAAAGGGATGGGACCTCCTCAGCCTGTCGAATTCTCCCGAGCAGGATCTGCCAAGAATCCGCTTTAGCTGGTGTCGAGAAAGATTCATCCAGCCTCTAACTGCCTACATCCAAGTGTCTCACCCTGCTTCCTCTGACGGTCTGGCCCAACTGAGTAGCCCTGCAGCCAGTCAAGAACCCCCAGCCACACCCGTTAATGGCAGCTCTTTCTCTTTGACAACTTGCACTTGATAACCGAGCTAGATGTGTTTTAGCAGCTTGGACAATAGGCTTCAGGGGTGTTGTTTTTATAAAATTTGGTGAATGGAAACAAATTAAAACCTCTCATTTTTGTTAAACATAAGCACCAAGACTTTTTACGACTATCGAATAATCCCTTGAAAGTGACAAAACTCAATAATTTGAAGGTCCACAACTTCCGTTTTGAATTTTGATTGCTCCTTTTATGTCATGCTGCCCTATTCGCTCCCTCTCCTCATCATTGTCCTCACCTGTGTCACCAATCAACCACACCTGATCCTCCTCACCTCCTGCCTTTATAACCCGGCACTTCCCCTCACTCAGCGCCGGATTATTATCGATGTCTCCATGGTGTGTTGTCATCCATTCCTGCTCGTCCAGGTCCTGTCTCTCTGTTCCTGCTGCTGCCGCCGCCACCTCCTCCTCCACCAACAGCACCTAATAAACAGCCTTGCACCTTTCCTCGCTGTCTGCATTTGGGTCCATGCACCACACCGCAGTTCCTTAAATTTTATAGCAAATGCTTAGCTGGGATACCACCAAAGTTGAGAGAGTAGATAATATAAAAAAAAATCATCAAATAAAAATTTGATTTCCCTAAAACTGTGGCTGAGAAGAACTTTGATGTGTTAAATTTAAAATTGAGACAGAGAGAGGGGCCCGTAACCATCTTGGCACTCCCTCCTGTGAAAATCTATTTGAGCATTGGATGGAAATCTTGTTGAAATCCAATGTTCCTCAACTGGCAGAACAATATAAATCTCAGCAAATCAACAAAATTGGAAACCGGATGATGGAATTCCTCAAACGGAGCACAAATCTTGAACAGGAGCCCAAAAAGGTAAAACAAAAACAGTGTGAGCAGCAATTTTTAGAGTCCGAATTCACAAGCCTCAACTCCCGTTGGCGCGTGGATTGTCCCTTAATTGATGGAGAATCTCCCGTCTTCAGTCGAGGCTTTGTTTCTCCCAAAACTGCTGTGTTCTTGCTGTAAATCCTTGCACTTGCACAATCTCTGACTGGAAGCTCTGCCGGGGAACAACCAACAAGTTGTTCCATAGATCGTTCTTAAATACCTTCTAAGCTTAACATAATTTGTATATGTGACTGTTTGCTATTTCTACCGGAGTCTTGACTAATTACTGGTCCTAATAAGGAATAGTCTCTTACCCTTGACCTTGTTCACCATTATTCATTAGGTCTCTTTTCTACATTGACATTTTTTTTTACTGTTGGGCTGTTAAGATTACAAATGTACCTACTTGGCCTCCACTAATTGTTTCTCTAAGTTATCCCCATTCTTTCATCTCCATACTTCCCTCTTTTCTCTCGGCCTGAGACATTTCATTCTTATGCAACCATTATTACACATTTCTCTGTTAAGCAGGCCTCTTAAGATAAAAATCCTAAATTCTTGAAATAAAACATTCCATTGCTGTATCATTTATTAATCACATGATGCTCAAACAAATCTTTTTGACTGCTTCCAATTTCAACTTCAGTTTTATAGCCCAAACAACTTGGATCAACTTTTCATAATTGCAGTTCTGTGACTATAACTTCTTGTGATTAGATGAAGAAATAAAATTATTAAAGTGGGGTCGGCAAAATGCATAAGTATAATCTTATTCTTATCAAATTAAGGGTTAACTTTGAAAAGTCTAATCAGGGAATAGTCTACAATTTAACCTTAAAATATAGGACTTATTGACAGAACCATTTCTTTTTAATCTAACATAGTTTTATGTGTTGCCCCTGCTCAGATAACTTTAGATGAATACAAATATGCACGCCTTACTCTTTCAAATGTTACTCCTCTTTCTCTGTTAAGACAAATTACCAGAATGGGATAATCAGATGGTCTTAGGTTATTTTGAAAATATGACATGAAAACATATGACATTCCATCTATTATTAATCACTTACTCAAAAGCGGCTCTAAACAGATGGTTTTTAGCCTTGATTTAAAGGAACTCTGTGTTTAAGCAGCATTTCAGTGGTCTGGAAGTTTGTTCCAGATAAGAGGAGCACAGAAACTGAAAGCTGCTTGGTTCTGATTAGTAGACTAGAGTTGGAAGACCTGAGTGGTCTGGGTGCTGAGTCATTCAATGGTTTATAAACTAGTCCAAGTGTTTTGAAGTCTATTCTATGAGCTACAGGGAGCCACAGTAAGGACTTTAGAACCGGTGTGATGTGCTCTACTTTCCTGGTTCTTGTGAGGAGACGGCAGCAGCGTTCTGGATCAGCTGCCGGACTTTTTAGACAGACCTGTGAGGACACTGTTGCAGTATCAATCCCATAAAAGATAAATGCATGGATGTTCGAGGTCCTGTTGCGACATTAGTCCTTTAGAAAAATAACCTCTGATGGTGCCACCACCATGTTTGTCTGTGGGTATGCTGTTTATTTTGAGATGTGCCCTTTTTGTGTGCAAACTCAATCTATGTTAAAGACACGCACAAAAAAAGAAAAAAAGAATGAACGTCTATGGAGCGATAAGTTATTTTCTGGTCTGCTTTGCCTTACGCCTGAAATCACTCATATGCTGTACCTCAATTTAAATAACTAATGATGTGCGTTTTGAGTGCGTTTGTCATGTGATTTGTGATGTATTTGCTTGTAAAAATTTGTAATATAAGAGATAACGGAGCTAGCATTTGAAATACTCACCAAGAAATTATAGAGCTTGTCCCGCATGCTGTCTCTCACTCCACAGTCTCTCTACCCCAGCATAGCTGCCACTTTCCACACGGCCAGGTTTATAGT
This sequence comes from Valencia hispanica, assembly GCA_963556495.2. NCBI lineage: Eukaryota > Metazoa > Chordata > Actinopteri > Cyprinodontiformes > Valenciidae > Valencia > Valencia hispanica. Next base: position 31,761,017 of record OY747707.1, on the reverse strand, counting down.
GGTTTTCTCCACGTTTAATGCACCATCCTTCGTCCTGGAAGGACTAAACTCCCAGCCATGTTTCTTCTTTTTCACCTGTAGTCCACTATGGTTTTCAAAAAAAAACCAAGTAATTTTTGCTGCCTGTCTAAAATTAGCGCTTTCTCTGGATCAAAAATGCGTTTCTAAAATTCACAGACATGTTAAATCCATAGAACCTTTGAAGCAGAAAATAACTTTTATAGCTCCACTGACTCAATTTTGTTTTTAGAGTAGTGGACCCATGGACCGGAAGTAGATGCGTGTGACTTAGGCTCCACATCTTCACTCATGGGTGAACAGCTAATCACTGGCAAGAAAAATAAATGTTGCTTCTATTTTGCAAACTCCAGCCAATAGTGTGTCAAATAGCATTTTGAAAAGTATTTTGGCTTCCCGAACTGCATTTCTTTCATAAATCACACATATGCTCTCCGAAAATATACGCTAATAATTGGAAATTATGTTTCACATAAAAATACGCGAATACTCCACAGTAATGGAATGAACCAGTTTGATGAGAAACATGTGGAACCAACAATGGGAAATGTTTGTTTTCCCAATCTGATCTTTTTCTAGTGCTTAGGAACAAATGTATATATATCAATCTGTTTAGCATATTATATATTTATTTGTTTGCCTGTTTGTTCTTGTATGTTTGAACAAAGTAATTTCCTAATGTTGTAAACCTACCCAACATTTGGCAATAAAACCCTTTCTGATTTCTGATGTATTGTTTTAGTGCAGCTTTAGCGGTTATTTGCTAATTTAAGGAACCGAAAGGACAGTTCTTAAAAATAAAAACCCTATCTAGCATATTTGAGTATTCATTCAACACAACCAAAAAGCTTACAAACCAAATGGCACAAAATCTCATGGGAAGTTAATCGGTTTTGTATAAATATCCTTTATTTTATACATTTGATTATCTTTACTGTGCCTTGGTGTAAAGCTGTAGAATTTGTTCTTGCATTCTCCTGAGTGAGACATTTGGAAACAGACTTTATCTAAAGGATTAAAAAGTGAGGAGCATTCGCCTAAACTTGATTTCTGGTTTATCAGATGTAGTACTTTAGGCTGTCTGAGAACAATGTGAAATTAACAGGATTTCTAATTTTATCCAAAAGTTCTTGATTAAAGTGTTTTTTTTTACCCAATCCACAGTCATTTTCTGTTGAATTTGACGATATCATACATTGAAAGTTAGTTTGCAGCTTTCTGATCAAGCCAACTTTAGGTGATAGTGAACCTTTTTGAATTAGATAAATCCTCTACATGGACTAAGAATATAATTTGTTTAGACTCGGAGATTAAATTTATTTTTGAACTTTATGAAATTATCTTGCTTTAGATCTTCTGTTTGATGTTAGTATTACACATCTTCCTTTCACACCAATGCAGCAAAGGCTTTAACTATACTTTCTAAAAGGGTTTTTCCAGCAGCTGCCTTAAATGATCAATTTCTAAATTCAGGTTAAATATAATTCAGACTGCTCATTTTACTGGTTGTGCCAAAAATTAAAAGGAAACCAAGACAGACAAATTCCTTGATCATTTCCAGGCTATCCTACTCTTTATTTGTTGCAAATTACAGTACCAGGGAACTATTCCTCGGAGCACGCAGAGGGAATATTTACAGAGGCGCACATTTAGCATACCTTCACAGAAACAAAAGGAACAAAAAAAACAAAATTTCAGTCACAAACAGAGGCATTCAAGTAGTAGTATTGTTATACAGGATGTATTTGTAATATATTTTCCTTTTTTTCTGTCTCTAAAACCCCAGTTAGCATATGACTAGTATATATGCTAGTATGCCGTATGATACTAGTAAATATACTTTTTTCTGTTTTTGGTAACCGTTTTGTTTTTATTGAACTGGGTGTTTAGGGTTGGGCTAAAGTGGTCAAACCTTCTGGTGGAGGGAAGCAAGACGTTCATGAATGCAAAATTACAGCAAGCAGGAGACTGGGAGAAAGGCTACATGACTCGACCCCCTATAGGTGCTACTGAATCCTTCCCATACCCCAAACCTTTACATTTCAAGATATGCAGGACCAAAAACAAGAAACAGAAATATTCAAACGGGGGGTGGGTGGGGGGTTACGAGTTATTGCCTCTGAGGATGGCTCATCACAACTACGTCAACATTCAGCTTTGGTAACAGAACCAACACTGTGAGCGATACAGAATCTCTACTGTAGTCTATATGTACAGTATGCGAGGCCTCCTGCTGCCTCATCAATCCACGCGCGTGCCCGTGATAAAACATCTATCAAAATAAAAACCTGTCTATGTGTATCTTCAGCTGGGGGAAGAGCATCCTTACAATTAATGTCTGTATAATACATGAAGTGTGCAATGAAAGACGGGAGGAGCGGTGAGGAGGCGGAGGCTCGTGTGGCAGGACATTCAACAGCACCAAGGGGAGAGTCACAACACCAAGGGAGGGGGTGAAGGAGGAGACAAGGCGAAGGTGTATGAAAGCAAAGGCACTCCAAACTATAGTTACACTATACATGACTAGTTCTTGTTACAATAATACAGCTGTCATCTACTGTACTGTACAGGAAAGATTGAACGTATGGCTGGATAAAGCTGATCATCGTCAACTAACAATATCCATAAACAATATCAGTTCTGCCCTGATTCTTTTTTCTTCTTCTCGTTTCTTTCCCAACTCTTTGTTTTTGCTCATAAACAGTACATGGGTCAGCGTATATACATACCTTGAACACAACATGGGAAAAAAATATATAATAATCATAACATAAAAAACAAGATACAAGACGTACAAGTAAGAATTTTGGTGAGGAGCATTTATACTGTATATACAAATTCAGGTTTTTTTTCTTCCTTTTTTTAATGTAGTGAGTGTTCTTGGTAAATATAGACAACTGGACTGTACCGAGCAGCTCTCTATGCACTGTGCTGCAAGAGCGAACGGTGGTTAACACTTTAAAGAGCGCGCTCGCTGAAAAAAACAAACAAAAAACTGTGATCATCTGGAAGAGAGAGGCGGACAGGAGAACTGGTTCGTCGAGACGCTGCACTGTCACACCATTACAGACAGAGTCCAAGGCAAAAAAGGAATTAAGCAGGTGCGCTAAATCCCTCTACAGCCTTTAATACACGCAACATAGGAGAAGAGAGAAGCCGCTGCTGGACTCCAACACGTCCAGCAAGAACAGAAGCAAAAAATAAAACACTGACTTATCTAAATCTGTCCTTAGGCAGCGGCAAATATTGCCACTACTCTGCCAAATATGAGCTCACCATAAATGATTTCTGAACCATTGTAGTTATTATACATATATCTATATATACTTTTTATACAGAAAGAAAAGTAATATATAAACTGTGTATGCTTGTTTGTACTGTATGTATATATTATACAAGCACACAGAAGCAGATACGAGACACATCCGTCGCACACCCCCACCAAAATACTGCCTAGAAGTACAAAGTAAAAGGAAAATAATAATGGGTAAAACGGGCTGCTAGTGAATTAAAATCGACCCCAGGCGAAAGAAATAAACCACCTGATCTACGGGAGCTTCTTCCACACGACGTCATCACGCATCAACGTGTGCAAGAGGATGTGTGTGTGTCTGGGTGTGTGTAATACGCGTGCGCGAGCCTCATGCCTTGTCTGCGGAGGTGAAAGGGCGTGGCAACCCCCCCCCCCCCCCTACCCCACCTCTGGCTGATCCTACTGTACTTGGGTCATGCACTACAGGAGGAACCAGAGGGGGGGCAGTGCAGAAATGTGGTACAATACAGAGGGAGGGACAGTCAGGAGGGGCTGAGGGGAACAGCAAAGGACTTTTTTTCTTTTTTTCTTTTTTTAAGATTGTCCTTTTACAAATATTAGGAGGCTATCGTTGAGTATACACGTACAGTATACTTTTACGCTTCTGCCCCTACGTTTCCCTGCTAAAAGAGCACGGAGAAGTGGAGGACAGTTCAGACAGCTGGGGCTCAGAGATGGAGGTCAGGGTGGCTGGGTTCGTGTGGTCATGTCTCAGGGCTGCTGGGTCGCTGCTGAGCCCCGGGCCGCTTCAGCATCGCCGCGCCGCTGCCAGGAGCAGAGCCGAGTGCAGCTCAACCCCCTGGCCAGGGGGCGCAAAGGAGAGGGGCTGTGGGCCGGGGCGGGGGCAAGTGGGGTCTGCAGGCTCAAGAGGTGGAGTTGGAGGCTGAGGCGGACGCGGTGGTGGTGTTGGGACCTCGCTCCGTGCTGCCGCCATCTGCGTGTAGGAAGACAGTTGGTGAACGTTAGTTTAGAGAAACGTAGATTACAACCAAACCTGGCTAAAAAAGTCAGAAACAAGTATAGAAATTGTATTTTTTTGATACATAAATCCTTCTTGACAATAAATCTTTAAATATTGTTTTGAAAACCTGCTAAATGATCTCTGCCTGCATAAACTGTGTATTCTGCTATTGGCTCTTGTTTGGTGTTTAACCACAACCGCCTCACAGTGTCTCCCAGCACTGGATTTTTTTTTAAAATCACGATAACATTTTTCATACCGTGATATAAAACAAGTTGCTGTATTTCCTTGGTACTATTTCAAGATATCAGACGGTTGCTTTTGATTTAAAGATTTATTTTTAAAAGTTGAACATGTCACCAGACATTACAAAACTGTTTCGGAAACATTTAACACGGTTAGGGCTGGGGGATATGGATTAAAAATGAAATCTAAAGGTTCTTTTATGGCAAATTAAATTTTTAATATGAATCAATCTTTTTCTACCCTTTTACTCCTAATTTTTTTAAAAAAATTTTTATACAAATGACAGAAAACATTTTTCAAACCTTGCTTTAATTTCTTTCATCTCTTTGTCAAGATGACCTGAATTTAAAGTCCAAATAAATACATGCCGTAAAACATGCTTGTAAAACAAAATTGAAGGCCTTAGGTGGGCTCACTTTGAACTATGGAAACCCAAGAGATGGATTGGTGAAATTATTCTTTCAATATTCTCGATATTCCAAAACTTCAATCTTCATGAACAGAAAATTTGATTAATCAATATATTGCCCAGGTTTATTCTCTCCTCATGCTGGTCACCAGCTCGGTCACACACTACTGTGGGATGCCATCCCATTCTTTATCCACCATTTTCCCCGAGCTAGTCAGAGTGGTTACGATGACCTGCACCACCTATACTGATCCCATAAATGTTCCATGGTGATGAGGTCAGGACTGCAGGCAGACCAATTCATCATCTCCACTCATACATTTCTGGTAAACCCAGTCTGTGGGGGCGATCACTGACATCTCTGAGAATATAAGACTGCCACTATTTGCACAGGAAGATGCTGCCCCACACCATCAAACTTCCTCCACCACCAGCTGTGTGACGTTGGCAGCAGAGAGGATTTGGCAAATGTTTAACGGGCGCAAACCACACACTCAACTCTGCTGATAAACCCACAAATGCATTTGTCTTATAAATGTGGCACCATTTAAATAAAAATAAACTAGCTTTCCAACAATATAAGTTTTATTGCTAAGAAACACTGATACAACAAAATAATTGACCAATCAACGACCTAATACTCTAACTTTTAAACGCTTTCTACTCTTAACTATCTTCTATCAAAGTGAGCCCTCTGCTCATGATAGGCCCATCTAGTCGGGATGTATTAATGTTTCAAAACAAACAAAGGCAGAAACTGAGTATTATGGCAGTAGGACATAAAAAGTACAACTAATAAGGATTAATTCTGGGATTTTTAAAGGTAAAAATATACTGGGGTCATAAATAGTCAACCACGCTTTAAAATCCATTTAGCTTACAGGTGCATTTCAATGAATCAGGACATCAGCAAAAAGTTAATTTATAACAGTAATTCAATACATAAAGGGAAGCTCATGTACATTCATCTTTGTACAAAATCTGCTCAACTTGACGATGAATGCAGTCAAAGTTCACAGAAGCCACCATCCCCTCTCTTCTCCCCTGCCAGTGGTGATGTAAGCAACAAATAAGTCCTAAGTTCAAATAAGTGGCAAACAGAGGGGAAAGTCTGCTGAAAGAAGTGTCTCTGACCTGTGGTGGCAGACGCGTTGGTTGGTGTCGAGGCAACAGCCTGACTGCGGACGTGGGCAGGGATGAGTATGGAGGCCAGAGAGGGATTACTAGATAGCTCTGAAAGATAATGAACAGAAGTTATCAGGTCAGGCTGCTGCACAGCTTCACTAAACCCAGGAGACAGAAACTCAGAGCTGTCAAAAAAAGTTCCATGAGCGGTGTGCATGAAAACATGGGTGAGATGCAAAGCTTATATTTAGGACTAACATGAGTAAAAGCTGTTCATGGAAGAATCAAAGCATAGGAAAACTTCTTCACAGGGGAGTGATGTCCCTAAACCAAAGCAGACCAAAAAAAGTAAATAAAAATAGACCGACATGACAATGACACAAAACTAATAAAAATCAGTTGGAAATATGGAAGACGTTCGAGATGATGTTCAGACAACACTATTCAGGTTTCTGGAAACAATTAGACATGTGATGATAACCAGGGTGTGAGGTAGGGTTGGACGATAAAAATAGCATATCGATAAAGGGAATAGTTATATGGATCGATATCGATTATAATTAATAATTATCACAAAATGTAGAAAATGTATTTTAAGTGCAGCCCTGGTCATTTTTAGCTATTCTTTAATGAACTACCATCATTTTGATAAAGAATTCAATCCATCCCTTTATTCAAACACCTTTTTTACCTCAACTAAAAGTTTGTATGAAACAAAAATAAATCAAGTTAAGCGACCCGAGTGATGATACTGAAAAAACATAAAGAAAAGACAAATGTTGTTAATTATATTATTGATTACATTTTTTATTATGTTAGTCATTTCAAATTGAAGGCTTATCTTGATGCTTTTTTTATATATTTGAAATATTTTTTGACACTTTATTATATCAATGGCTCAGACATTTGGTTTAGCTTGTGTGTAAAAACGATAAAGCTGATTCTGATTCAGTTTAGCTGCTCAAGCTAACAAGCTACTCACTGATGGCCGAGTGTAGACGGTGCCCAAAACACTGGAGCCAAGTCCAGTGACTGAGTGCTGAGGCCAGCAGGTCTTTCCACCCCTGTTTGTGTTTTTGAAAGCGTTTTCGCTACCAAAGACGTGGTGGAGTACTGGTTGGACATTTTAAAACAGAGTAGCAGCGCGGCCCAGGTGTATTTGTGCCCGTCTCTGCCCAACTGTGTCAGCAGCACCGGTGCCACGACAACTTTGTTGAGGGTAGTATTTCCTGTGTTTTACTTTGTTCATCATTGTTACATTTAGTGTTGATGTGCATTTGCGTATTGGTTTAAAACGGGATGCAACATGTAGGCTACCTGCTGCTAAACTACTCAAACAGTATTTTGGGACAATTTCCTCCACTGCTGAGTGCTGCGAAATTGTTTGCAGTTCAAGTCATTTGCTCTTTTTTGTGGTTTGAGGAGCCAGGGCTCGGCGACAAAGCTGTCTGGGTCTGGGTTTATGATTGGTTTGGAGTAAGTAATGACTGTTGTATTAAGCTACCTGATAGGCTATAATGAAAAAGGAAGGGAAACTTTTTCTTTTTGATTGAAATCATCTTTGTTTTTCCTATTGCACCACACGTCTATCGATCGATAGATATTGTTATTGAATTATCTACCAGCCCTAGTGTGAGGTTCATCTTGGGTAGACAGACTAAATTGAACTGAACTGGACTGGAATCACACTCTTTTCCCTCACAACACAGAGTTTGGAGCATTAAGCTCATCGGTCAAAGTTTTTCTGTTGCAACATTTTTGCAGGAAATCAGCATGTTTCGATCTCTAAATTCCATTATTTCAGGAATCAAGACTTAGACTTCTTGGTCCTCTTTAAAAGAACTTCTCAGCTATAAATACAAAGGTTCCCCATTAAATACTAGCTGATATTTCTTCAGTAGTCAGCCTCTAAATATAAAGCCTGAAAAATCAGTGTACCTTATTTAAATTAACTAACAATCTACTAATAACCTGTTTACAAATCAATCAAAGAAAAATTTAGTTAACTTGTGATTTTGCAGCGTACCCTGGGTGGTGAAGTTGAAGAGTGAGGGCTTCTCTCTCCCGTTGGGCAGCTTGATGTTGGGGTCACGCAGCTCATCAAAGAAGGAGTGTGCGCAGGCCTCGAGAGGGGTGAGGCGTGCAGTGGGCGTGTACTCCAACAGGCGGGAACAGAGGGCGATGGCCTCTGGAGGCGTACGAGGTCGGAAAACCTGAACAACAGTCGGAGACAGCAACAACGTGTTAGAATATTTTCATGCAGTTAAACATCTGGAGGCACACAGACAACTAAGAGACAACTAGAGACACAATTTAAAAAATTTCTCTGATATTTGAGAAAGGTTAGCAATCTTTTAAAAGTGTCAACAGTGGGTGGACAGCAAAGTAAATGCAGTGGTAGAGAACAACCACAAGAGGCTTAGAGTGGTCAGGCTTCATATGTTGAATCATATATGATCAAGATGACTTAGTGAATTACAGACCTATATCTAACCTTCCTTTCTTATCCAAAGTCCTTGAGAAAATTGTTGCTAATCAAGTCTGTGAGCATCTAAACAGTAACGAGCTGTTTGAAGAATTCAGTCAGGTTTTAGAGCTCATCATAGCACTGAAACAGCACTGGTGAAGGTTACCAATGATATTCTCATGGGCTCAGATAATGGACTTGTGTCTGTTCTGGTTTTCTTAGATCTCAGTGCTGCTTTTGACACAGTCGATCATAATATTCTCTTAAAAAGGCTTGAACATGTTGCAGGGATCAAAGGAACAGCACTAGGCTGGTTTAAATCATATTTGTCTGATAGATTCCAGTTTGTTCATCTAAATGATCAATCTTCTTCACTCTCAAGGGTTAGTTGTGGAGTTCCACAGGGTTCTGTACTTGGACCAATTCTGTTCACCATATATATGGTCCCAATTGGTAGAATCATTAGACGGCATGGGATCTGCACAGCTATGCAGATGATACACAACTATATTTATCCATAAATCCTGATGAACCCAGTCAGTTAGGTAGATTACAGGCATGTCTGGAAGACATAAAAACATGGATGACCCTAAACTTTTTGCTTTTAAATTCTGACAAAACAGAAGTTGCTGTCTTTGGACCAGAAGTTCTAAAACAGAAACTGATTAGTCAATCACTTCATCTGGATGGCATTAAATTGGCCCCTAGTAATAACGTAAAGAACCTCGGCGTTATTTTTGACCAAGACTTGACATTTAAATCCCATATTTAACAGGTTTCTAGGATTTCCTTCTTTCACCTCTGGAATATTGCTAAAATTAGAAACATCCTGTCCAGGAGTGATGCTGAGAAACTAGTCCATGCATTTGATACCTCAAGGCTGGACTACTGTAATTCTTTACTATCAGGAAGTCCACAAAATGCCATTAAAAGCCTTCAGTTGATCCAAAATGCGGCAGCAAGAGTTCTGATGAATATTAAAAAGAGAGATCACATTTCTCCGGTTTTAGCTTCTCTTCATTGGCTCCCTGTTAAATCCAGAATAGAATTTATGATCCTTCTTCTTACATACAAAGCCCTTAATAATCAAGCTCCATCATACATCAGAGATCTAATTGTTCCATATGTTCCTAACAGAGCACTTCGCTCTCAGACTGCAGGTTTACTTGTAGTTCCTAGGATTTCTAAAAGTAGAATGGGAGGCAGATCTTTTAGTTATCAGGCTCCTCTCCTGTGGAACCAGCTCCCAGCTTTAGTCCGTGAGGCAGACACTCTTTACTTTTAAGGCCAGGCTTAAAACTTTTCTTTTTGATAAAGCTTATAGTTAGAGTGGCTAAGGTCATCCTGAGCTATCTCTGTAGTTATGCTGCTATAGGCTTAGACTGCTGGAGGACAGACTTACCCATTTTCTTCACTCTGCTACTTCCTTTTCTCCTATGACTCTCCAGTTGTATTACAGTACATTCTGCTATTTCGACTGTTAACTTTGTTTTCTCTCCATAGAAGATATACCTGGTCTGGTATCCTGCTTGGCTGCAATGCCCTGTTGGACGGGGGGGCATCGACTGGGATGATCCTCCCAGTAACTGAACATCCACTGTGTCCTGTTATCAACTTTTTACTTTCTGTAACATAGAAAGTTCTCTTATATCAGATCTTCTGTTCCTTCTGTGTTTCTGCTCTGTCTTCTCAAACCCCCAGACGGTCGTGGCAGATGGCCGCTCCTACTGAGCCTGGTTCTGTTGGAGGTTTCTTCCTGTTAAAGGGGAGTTTTTCCTCTCCACCGTCGCTACATGCCTGGTCAGTATGAGGGATTGCTGAAGGATTGCTGTGGTTGGAAAGTCTGCATCAACGGGGCCCAACCTCACGCCAATGACTGACGCAATCTGTTGGGATTCCTTGAATAGGAAACTTTTTAACTGATTGGAATGTTTGTATAAATGTATTGAAATTACTTCTTGTTAAGTGCCTTGAGATGATATCTGTTGTGAATTGGCGCTATATAAATGAACTGAATTGAACCTGAAAAAAAAAATCAAAAAAAAAAAAAAAAAAATCAGAAAGAACAGTCCCTCCAGGATTTTGTGGCACTTTTTTGTGATTGTTGCGGCTTAAAATGCCTGATGTTGCGGCAGCTTTTGTGAAAAGTTGCAATGTTTTTATTTGTGATTTTCTTTTATTTTCCGCCAAATCACGTGAAAATTGTTGTTTTTTTAATCAATTAAAATTTTAAATTCGGAATTTATTGTAATAAGTGCACTAGAAAAACACTTCACCATCCAGCAAAACACTCTTCAAATTGTTGCTTATTTATGAACACAAAAAGAACAGAGCAGCAATTCCAGGTTTATATAGAACTTTGGAATACACAAACAAAAAAAGTGGTTATTTTCTGAGTCTTTTCTGACAAATAACTAAAATTGTCATTAAACTTGAGCTGACGCAAGAATTAATGCAATCCTGTACACAAAATAATTTTTTTTTTTTATAAAATTCTGCTGACAAAAAAAATTAACTGCACAAATGCTTACAGAAAAATATCTAAGAGGAAGGGTGCCAATAACTAATAATAAATAATAAACTATTATTATTGTTTTAATCAACTGTACTCCGTGTGTAAAGTTGGGAATGATGTGAATTGTAATCTGTCATAATGATGATTTGCGGTACAGAAATGTTTGTCAATTGATAACTAACCATTTTTTTCAACCACAATATTGCATGAGGTACAAAACAATTTACCTCCATTTTCAAGTAGAGAATGAGGAAACTGCAGCCTTTAGCACAGTCTGTGGTGGGTATTTTTGATTTTTTTGGGTAAATGCAACATGTTTAATTCTCGCTCCCTCTCACATAAAAAACGGGGAGTGTACGTGATACGATGAGAAGTAGAATCGCAATTGGTCAAACATGCGTTAAAAGTGCAATAATTGGATAAAATTAGAGGTCGACCGATTCATCGGTTTTGCCGATTAATCGGCACAGATAGTTGATTGGTGGAACTATCGTTATCGGCAAAAAATATATACCGATAGTTTTTCCTGGTTGCATCCATTGCTGGAGCGGCTGAGAAGCGCGCTGTCATTCATTACACAGCAAGAGAGAGCTGAGAAGGGTCTGCTGGCATCATGCAGTACAAGAGCGCCCTCTAGAGGTGTTATAAAAACTATCACTGATGCCTCGTGATTCTGCGTGCTGCACTGAGAGCACTGACATCAGATGCTCAAAGCACAGACAGCTAAAAAGGTATGTATACAGTACATTTTGTCCTATCATTATAAAGTGATTAATTTGTTGACTAAATGCTGTATTAGTAGAGAAAGAACAGCACAACAGTATGTTTGTTTGCTTTCAAGGCTGAGAGGACGCCAACATTAGTAGTACCTCAAGTGGGTAAAACACTGACAAAAATAAACTTAAGTCCAACAGGAATGTTTAATGTCCCAATTGTTACCATCTATTTCCACTAGTTTATATCCAGCTGGTCCCTTGTATGCATTAAAGGTTGAATATGGAACATTTTCATAAAAAGCTATTTAAAAAAAAAAAATAATAATAATAATACCTCCACTGGTGTTTCAAATTGTGCAAAATGAAATCATTTGAATTAAAATATAATAAAATAGAATTAAAATAGAATAAAATATAAATTTTAACGGGCATGACAATGACGAAATGTTTACACCTACCACCAGTAGCGGCCGTGGGGTGCCAGATACGGTCTCTATGATCCAACTATGTGGTCGGTACAACTCGGCTGGTATTGGAAAAAATGGCTGAGTCTGCAAGTCAAGCATCAGCTTCAGAGCCCTGGAGGAGATTTCGTTATTCGTCTCAGGAGAGGAGTGACCGGAGAAGAACAGAGACTAGAGTAGTTTTAGGAGAAGCCTACACTAGATGGACCCACATAAAACATGTCCACGGCATCAAACACACGCGGGAACGGCGACTTTCCTCCTGGATCGGTAAGCTAAATCACTCACTAACTTTAGCGGTCAGTTAAACTGCTCTAAAATACATTCCTCACTGGACACGGTTCAGGCTGGTCACTGGGCGTATCAGCAGCGAACCAGGCAACCCACCAACGGGAATTATTTTTATATTGTTGTAGCTACAACTTAGACCCACTAGATGTCGCTATAGTGTTCATGTTCCATATTCAACCTTTAAATATACAGAAAAGTTACATATATAAATCTAGAGACGTAAGATAGCAAACTGATTTGTTCATACAGCCGACAGAAACAGAAGTTCAGCACTGTTTTACTTGGTGTGTTATGTTTGTTTTTATCCAGTATCAATTTTAAAAACTATCGGTTCATTAATCGGTTATCGGCAAGTATGGCCCAACCTAGCCATCGCTAAAATCCACTATTGGTCTACCTCTAGATAAAATTGTAATACGTGCAGAACTTGCAGGGATTGGCTGAATTTGCGTTAAGTTGCGATCACAACACGGTGAAATCCTGGAGGGAGGGAGGGAGGGAGGGAGGGAGGGAGGGAGGGAGGGAGGGAGGAAGGAAGGAAGGAAGGAAGGAATTCCCTTATTTTCTTTTTCCACACTTATCCTGGGAATTCCATTTTTCCAGACTCCATAGAAACCCTGCAGAACAGAAAGTCCACCCACCGCCTGCTGATTGCAGGTTAAACAAATAATATAAAACCTTTGTGTGCTGAATAATGTCCACCCACTCCTTACAGCCTCATATATTTGTTGTCTCTGTCTTTTAAGAACCAGATAAAGTAAAGTGTGCATCAGGCTTGGAGCAGCTCACATCTTTGCTCTTAACAAGATCTTAAACCACATGGATCCAACCTGCAGAAATAATGGAAATCAGCTTTTTCAAGGGATTGCTGATCAAAAATATGATTTAAACTTTGCTCACAAAACCTGTTTGTGGCTGGTAATAATAATAATAATAATAATAATGTCAATCAAACAGCAGAACATTAAAGAACCTCAAATTATTATTACAGGATCATCAAAATATTGTACAGTGCATAGAGTCTTGAATCATCTCTAATTTCTTTCAAGTCTTTTTCTGATAAATCGAGACATTTTTAGCTCATTGTTAGAAAAGTCCTTGTACCTGACCATTTTTAGAGAAATCTGCTTTTCATGTTTAATAAGCCACCTCTCTCTGACCTATCAGTTCTTCACATTGTTAATACACTTTTCATTTTAAAATCCTGTACCATTTCAGGCTCAAAATTTCACACCTTTCAGCCAGTGTTCAGAGAAATGTGAATGTCTTTGTGTAAATCTTTAAAATAAGTTTGGGCCAAGGCTTTTACTAGCCATATCCTTAAAAAACATGCGATATGTTTGTGGTCTTTATCTCTGGGTGGTGTGTTCTTCAGTGAAACATGCTGTTTATTTTGCAATGGCAGAGGAAAAACACTGATCTGATCAAAACAAAAACATACTATTTAAATTTTAACTTTATTTAAGAAACACACATTTTACCTTTCTATTAGATATTTAGTTAGCTCAGGTATGTTAACAGTTTTCCGTTTTGTAGTACATTTCGTTAGGGAAGGTGATGTTATGAAGAGCAGAAATAACCATAAACTTCTATGTAAATATGCATATATGAAGGTAAATGGTGCAGGAGTTTAAACGTTTATAGAACAGTGTTTGCACAAACCTCAAATACATTTTTAGGACTGGAGTTGTTTTAGGGCTTGAGAAATCCACTTTGGAAACGTTTTGGCTCAGACTAGTTATTAAATTCAGAACCAGGAAGAATTAACCTGCAGTGGGTTTAGGTTTGAGATTATTTAAAAGAGAAAAACCGGAGAAGAAAGGGAGAAACGATAGCTTCTGTTCTTCTATTGTAAACAGTGGTCGATCCTTATTCTACTTTTTCTTTTATTGTCTTACTTAAAGTATAACTGAACCCCCTGAAAAATCATAACCCCGCCCCCAGACAACATAAAAAAAAAAAAATTCTACAAAGTAGGCGGTGCCAGGAAGAACGGAGGGGCGTGGTCAAGTGTTGAGGAAAAGCCGAGGGGGGATGTGGGGGTGTGTTCAGGAGGACAGTGACAGCTCGCTTAATGTGACACTGAAACATGGACAGTGACCAAAGCGACGTTGGCAGTTTTGCGACTGATCGATCTGATCAACATTCATCTGTTTTGAATGTTAGCCTATGTTAGCATTATCAGAGACCGGACTCCTCCCGTCTCTCTCTGCCTCAGCAGCACCGAGCTCGGGCGGCGCCCTGAACCATCGTCACCGGAGATAGAAGAGTAGAGGGAGGCTTTATGGAGCCCAGCAGCTGCGAGCCGTATCAATTCGAACCGCTGCTGCTGAGGGAGAGAGAGACAGGAGGAGTCCGGTCTCTGGGTGGTAATGCTAACATAGGCTAACGTTCAAAACAGTATGTTAGCTATGCTAACTAAGTGCTAATGTGATAATAATAGTAACCTGAAAAACGCTCCGGGGGGTGGGGGGGACCATGGCTGCTGTGACACAGTCAATGCCTGTGATGTAAAGATGTACCGCTCTCCACCAATCACAAAATTCAATTGCAGTAGCCACAGTTCAACCCTAAAGGGGGCAGCACTAAGACGTCTTTAGACCAAAAAGTGTAGAATTAAACAAGTTTACACCAAAATGTAAAAAAATCCCCAGAAACTGAAAGACTGCATTGGTAAAGACCCATTTAGACAGTTTAGAAGCAAAAAAAAGTTGTTTTGGGGTTTAGTTACTCTTTAATGACGACCTTATTTTATTTAAAATTGGAACCAGCAAATAATTTTTAAAGTTAGATCTGAATACTAGATATCTGCTTAAAAAACAAACAAAATTTAACCAGTTTTTCCTGGTCCCATAATCAAAATTTTTGAGTTTTGTTGCTAACGGACCGGAGAGACAGGAATGAAAACATGACCTCATGGCGAAGGTAACTAAAATAAAATCCTCCATGTACCGTCTTTCTGTGCAAATATCTCATGTTACAATATAAAAACATGCAGCTTATATTCAGGTGTGCCCTATATATGTACAAAATGTATTTTCTTAAAAACTGTAGATGTGAGCCTTATATTCAGGTGCGCTCAATAGTCCGAAAATTATGGTAATGTGCTGCATTTATTCAATGTTCCACATGGTCTGTTTTCTTAACACATTTAATGCATATAAGACACGTGGCACTAGAATACAACTTGGGGTTTCTATATTTTCTATGTAAGCAATGTGTCAATCACAATTATGTTTTTTCAATTCAGATGTTCATCTTTTGGAAATTGGAAGGAAGAAAATAACCTAGATCAGCATTAGCCAACCCTGATCCTCAAGCAAAACTGCCCTGCATGTTTTAGACGTTTCCCTGCTTGAAATCAGGTGTGCTGAAGCAGAAAAACATGTAAAACAAGCAGGGCAGTGTCCCTTGAGGAGCAGGGTTGAAAACCACTGGTCTAGAAATTAAAATTTTGTCCTATATTTTTCTGTTTTTAATATTTATTCAAACCTTAAAAAGACTTCAAGTTTAAGGCCAAGTAGGAACCCAGTATTGAGTCTGAACAGTATCTGAAGCCTGCAGGAATAAGGTAAAGGATCTGACGGAGGAGCTGAGAGATGCATCAACTTTCAGCTGAGCATCAACGATATAATAGGTTTTGAGTGAAGCGCGCTGGCCGGCTGTAGCTCAGTGGTAGAGTTGTTAGCCTGAAATTGTGGGTTCAATTCCAGCTTCCACTTGCTACATGTCGTCGTGTCCTTGGGCAAGACACTTCACCTACCTTGCCTACTGGTGTTGGCCAGAAGGGCCGATGGCGCAATATGGCAGCCTCGCTTCTGTCAGTCTGCCCCAGGGCAGCTGTGGCTACAATCGTAGCTTGCTTCCACCAGTGTGTGAATGTGAGAGTGAATGAATAATGGAGTTGTAAAGCGCTTTGAGAGTCTTGAAAAGTGCTATATAAATGAAAGCCATTATTATTATTATTATTGTTCAAACTGTTTACTTCATATTCTTTATAGATTGGACAGAAAAGTGGCATGTGCCTTCAAAAATAAACCCCCAAAATAATTTTCATGAAAATGGTCAGGAACTGTACTGAAATGAGAGGAAAAAACAGCAAAGCTCCCCAGAAAAAAAATCAAACTACTTTTAGAAAGTCTGAAGACAGATTTTTAACACAAGAACGTTTGGCTCATTTATATGCCTAGGCATTAGGGATGATTCAAGACCTTCTACATAATACACTCAACTTATACAAATGCTGTATATGTGGTGTCAAAAACAGCCAAAAGTGAGCAAGACAACAACAAAGCAGGTTAAATATAAAAGCACAAACATTCACCGGCCACTTTATTAGGTACACCTGTTTGATAGCTTTTTAACACAAATACCAATTTAGCCAGTTACATGGCAGCAACTCATTGCATCTAGATATCCAGGTGCAGTGAAGAAGACTTCTGTTCAAATCGAGGATCAGAATGGTGACGACAGGGTTGACTTTGAGCCTGGTTGGTCTGAGTATTTTAGAAACTGCTGATTTGCTGGGGTTTTCACTCACAGCCATCTCTTTGGTTTATAGAGAATGGTGCAGTTTGTTTAAAAATCCAGTGAAAAATCCAAGAATTCCTCAAATAATCGCTTGTTACAATCAAGGTATAAGGTACAACATCTCTGAATGGACAAACCCTGGAACCTTTAAAGAACATATTGCAGGTTAAATATTTTCTAAAATGTATCTAAAATGCTGTCCAAAAATTACTATTTAAAACATTTATCGAGGGTATTTTAAAATTTACAATACATAACGGCACAAACTGTAATTAAAACATTTCACAATCTGGATATGTGACGTAATGAGAGGGAGTTGTATCCTATGCGCTGCCTCAGCTCAGTGTGGTGAGTAGGTAATTATTGGGTAGAGTCGTCTGGTTATCGATTCAGTGTGTTCTCCAGATTTGGACTGCGTTCATTTTTCTTAAAAATTGTAAATTATTGTGTTTGTGGAGGCTGTACAGGACATCAAATCCACAGGTTTCCAAATAGAAAAAGGCACCATCTTCCGTGCATGGGTGGGTTTTGTGCATCTGAAAAGACTGCGCTTCACTTCTGCTTTGGCCTCGAAAAACGTTTGGGACGCTAACTCCAGACCAGAGGATTACCATCCCAGCGATGTTATGAGTTCAACATAAATACTGAAGCAAAGATCATGTGTGACTCTCACCATGTGCAGTGCCTTCAGTGCATACAACGGGAAACACCATCACGGATTCATCAGAGGCTCGGGATCTGTGCATTTTAAGTGTTGTTGTCTAACATCCAACTTTGTTGAAAGAATATCAAATATTAGAAGCAATCTGATATGTGGGTTGTCAAAGAAACAATAGAGTTAGCTTTCAACACCCAGGCTAATGGACATTTTGGACAAATTCTCCCCCTCAGGGGTCGAGTTAACCCAGTATTTTCCGTATTTGACAGGTTTTTTAGAACGATGAAGGAATAATCTGAAGGCTGTCATTTTGAAGGATTAGTATTCACATCTCTGACCACTTGGTGCAAACTCGCAGATATTTTCAACTTTACGCACGGAGTCTAGGTAACTAAATAAATTTAAGCAAAGATTCCCATGAGAGCATCTGAGCCTCATCTCAGACCCAGAAACCGTAGTCAATGCATCTAACTAACCGGGAGTGGACTGCAAGTTTAAAAGTTACTGAGGCTTTGGAGTGCGACTGTGACGCGCTCCAAAGAGCCCGTTGTGTGCCAAACAACGACGCATGCTGCTGGCTTTTCTCCTGCTGAAGCAATAGTTTACAGTTTACAGGAAACGGATCATTCAGAGTACTTTTGACTTCTGATTGTTTCAACTGCAGAAATGTTTCGTCATTTCAAAACTTTGACTAACGCGGCGCTTAATTCCAGTCTCCAGTGTGGCAGCGGAGCGCGGATTCAGCCTTCAAAACATCTAAACCCCCATGAGAAGTCATCGGTCTGATGCAAACATCCAATAACCTCTGCAGCAATTTGATTATGCAGAAATGGGTCAGCATTTCAGTTCCACACGGAGCAGGATAAACTTTCGAGACTGTGCGTTCAAGCCACAGCAGGTATTCGTATTTTAAGTGCAATCGTTTAATTTTATTATTTAATGTGTAGTTCTCTGTTCAGCTTGTTTGGATTGAATATGATTTAAAATGGATAAAATAAATACTATTGAATATGTATTAAAATACTATCATTTAAAAATGGACAGGTAAAAATAGATTATGACAGGATTCTTTTTACCCCGGCGGTCAAAATGACGGAAAGAAAAACATGTCTAGAGCGACCTTTGGTCCCCCTGGTCTCCTTCTGCTCTCTGGGGCGCGCAGCAGGCTCATAGCTGTATGGTGTGGTCCATCCTATGTGTAGTTGTAAACATTTAAAGTTTATTCTGTGTCAGAGCCAGAATTAAAATCCATAGTTTTCTATTGATCGAGCAGACAGGTCTTCCTCTACCTACGCCACTTCCGGTCTGGCGGGGGTGAAATTTTCACACGAAAACAACTCCAAAAGCCAAAATAATTTATGTGCGAGTTAATTTTTTATATATAAACCATTCCTAATATTTTAAAAATAATTTCTCTAAACAGTTGTTTAAGGGGGCTTTAACCTGCAACCTGCTCTTTAAGCAGATGGGCTACACCAGCAGAGGACCAACACATGATGCCACTCCTGCCGGCTAAGGGAAAGTGAGGTTACATTGCACACAGGCAAACCAAAACTGGACAATAACAGATTGGAAAAGACGTTCCCTGGTTTGATGAGTCGTAAATTCCACCACAACATTCAGACGGTAGGGTTAGCCTTTGGAGTGAACAACATGAAACCATGGTTCCATCCTGCTATGAATCAATGGTTCAGGCTGCTGGTGGTGTAATTGTGTTTGGCATACTTCCTTGGCACGTTTTTGGTGCTTTAATGCAAAACAAGTACTATTTAAACACCTACTACTCTCCGATGGCTACTTCTACCTGGTTAACCTCCTACCATCTCAAACTGATTTCTAGAACACAACGATGAGTTTACTAGACTCCAATGGTGTCCTTAGTCACCAGATCTCAACCCATCAGAGACCCTTCAGAAGGTGGAGAAACGGAAGATTTGCATCATGGGTGTGTAGACAAGAAATCTGCTCTGAAGGGAAAAGAGGGATCCGACCCAGAACTAGCAAGGTGTACCCAATAAAGTGGCCGGTAGGTTAATGTGTCACACAATCTGATGCGGAAGATGAGGTTCAACATGCAGTGACAAAAACACAGAATCAGTAAACAAACACCAAAATTATAGTTTTAAATTAGTTTCTTGATCACAAACAGCTAAAACAGGAGTCATTGTATCAACATGCAGCTCTGATGGATGGATGTTAGTTGATCGAATGACAAAACAAAAGCGGTGGGATGTGGAAGCAGAAGAAGAACGTAGAAGTAAAAGTGCTGCTGTACCTGCTGACTCACCTTAGTCCAAGGGTGGGCCTTGATCTGGGGGAATTTGAACTCAGTATAGTTGGGGTTCATCTCACGGATCTGTTCTCGGGTTGGAGTACCAAGAACCTGAAGAGAAATGAGGAAGCATTAACCTCATTTTGCCCCGAAATCTAAGTTACACTTGCTCAGACACGATGAGCCCAGTACATCAGGTATATTTGGTTACCTTAATAATTTCCACTAGCTGATCCACCCCACTGTCACCAGGAAAGATTGGTTGCCCTAACAACAGCTCTGCCAGTACGCAGCCGGCTGACCACACGTCTGCAGGAGTAGGGGAAAAACAATAAAACAGGTCAGATACAACAACACGCTTACTTTAGACGGGTCGTGCTACAGAGCACAATTCCCGAGACCGGGCTGTGACTTCTGGGGAAGACCTACCTATGCTAGAGGTGTAGTCAGTGGCACCAAAGATGAGCTCCGGGGCCCGGTAGTAGCGAGAGCAGATATAGGAAACATTGGGTTCCCCACGGACCAGCTGCTTCGCACTGTATAGCAAATAAAAGCACACAATGATTAGCAACAACACCACATTCTGCAAAAAAAGAAGAAAGAAACGTGAAACCGCTGTTAAGGGGAGCTGTGAGGATTTTACAACGAGAGCAGTGCCCTTAAACATGATAAATAAATAAAACAAGCCAACACATCTGTTCCCTACGGTGGAGTCTACAAAAAGTGAACAGACTGATAATCCTACTGGAACCACATCATGGCGGGGCGTCCACCATTAGGATTTTATGCTAGAGAGGGGAATTCATGGCTCCATTAACTGAGACAAGTGGTCCAGGTTCTAAACCATCAAAGCAACTGCAGACCATCACACTAACACCACCATGCTTGACTGTAGCAGGATGTTGTTTTTCTGAAAGGTCCGCCTCCGTTTTGTGAATCTACAGTACATTTTCTGAAAAGTATTGGGGCACATTGAAAATTAGACAGGTTTTTTGGTGTGTTTTTGGTCAGCAGGGGTTTGCCACAGATGTAATTTTTGCTCTCTGCTTCTAGATAAAACGTGAACATTGACCTTAACAGACAACTGAGGTCTGCAGTGGTTTGGATGTTCTTCTGACCTCTTCTGTTGTCTCCTAGGAAAAAAAATTGCTCTTGAAGGGCTGCACAGTGGTACAGTTGGTAGAACTGTTGCCCTGCAGCAAGAAGGCCTGAGTTCGAATCCCAGCCTGCAGTCTTTCTGCATGGAGTTTGCATGTTCTTCCTGTGCACGCGTGGGTTCTCTCCAGGTACTCCGGCTTCCTCCCACAGTCCAAAAACATGACTGTTAGGTGAATTGGTCTCTCTCTCTAAATTGTCCTTAGGTTTGAGTGTGAGTGTGTTTGCATGGTTGTTAGTCCTGTATGTCTATGTGTGTCGCCCTGCGATGGACTCCGCCTCTCGCCCTGTGACTGCTGGAGATAGGTACCAGCCCCCCACAACCCTGCATAGGATGGATGGGTAGGGATGGATGGATGGATGCTCTTGAAGTAATTTTGGTAGTCTGGCCACTACTGAGAAGGTTTCCCCTTTCATGTTTCTCCATATGTTAATAAAGACTCCTAATGAGGATTTGTTGGAGAACCAAAGCTTTAGAAATGGTGTTTAAACACATTTCAGACTGATAAATGTGAGGGACTTTGTTTCTCATCAGTTCTTGATTCTCTTTAGACACGAAAATGAAGCTTTTTGAGTTGTTTAAGTCTGATTCATGCTGGCAGCTAGGTTTTATTTAAGCGATTTCTTGAAACTTAATTCAGTTTTTAAAACGTATGGGTAACTGCTTATTCACATTGGGAATCCTTTTTCCTCTCAAAATAAACTGCATTTCATATGTTCTCTGGTTATCTTTCTCATATTTATTTGATGATCTGAAACATTTAAATGTGCCAAAAAAAGCAAAAACGAAACAAAGATATTCAGATATTTTTTACACACATATTTAGTAAACATTTAAGATTATGAACTAAAACAATTACATTGTTTTGTATTTGATGTATAATTAATAAGTGAAAGAACTCTTAAGATATTGATTTGAGAAAGTGGGATTTTATATTGTGGAAAATGTAAAGGAAACCATCTGGGGAAAAACTGCTTTTCATGCTCTTTGTTTTTAATGTACTTATTCATATGTGGAAAACCCCAATAGCCATTAAAAATCCACCACTTCTCCAGGCACACCACTCAAACCAAGCTTGACAACTAGATTGTAACTAATGTGTTTTTGTCTAATAACTATTACCATTTAGTCAGTGCCTTTTTTTATATGCTTACCAACTTCACCCTTTGTGTTTTTACTGGAAGAGAATATCGTTAACATTCTTGATTTGTTCAATTTTCACATCCAGCACTTTGGTGCAGCTTGTGCCTGTTAACAAAATGCTTTTTAAATTAAATTGACACTGACAATTCAATCAGTCTAACAGGGCTCGGCTCAGTATGTACTTACACAGAGCAAGTCGGCACTGTGTTCTCAGCTGAGTGACAACAGCATTGTTGATTAGAGCAGCGTGCTGCACCCATCGACCCCCCACTTCACACGTAAATGCCAATATGGGTCTGTGACTGCCTCTGTTGCTGACTCAGTGCCATCTAACAGGCAGATCAATTTAAACCTTCACACTTTCTCTGTAGTTTAACACATGATGCAGATGTGCAGCAATCAGGTCTAGCTCAAAAGCCTTGTAAAAAGATATTTGTTGACGCATTAGTAAACCCGAGCTCCGTTCACTTTTTGCTGACAGACACCAGATTGCAGGAAAGAAAAGAAAAAAAAGATAAAAAGTTCTAGTTAGACAAAGAACTTCAGCCTAGGCTTCTCTGATTCAGACCTATTGCTGCAGTGGATGTAGTAATGGGAGATATAAACGGTAGAGGCTAGAAATTGTAAAAATTTAGCCAAAGGTAGAGATTTTGACTACCCCTGCGTACCGCGGTTGCACAGGTTGATGATGTCATCAAGTTTTGCCTATTTTGTGCTTGGTACGCGAGGAGGGTAAAGACTGATGTTCAGTGTTCGTCTTTACACTAGATCTTGTAAGTTTAAAATTTGTTGTTTTCTGTTTAACGGAAAAGAAACCTGGTGAACTTGAAGCATTTTAGTTCAAATATGTGCATCTTCATTTTTGTGCAACATTAAATTTATAAATAAATAATCAGGAAAGCACAAAAATAATGTTATTTGGCATATTTATGGTATGAGAATTTTTGTGTTGCATTATTTTTGAAAAAGATTTGTAATACACCTTAAACATTACTTAAAATGTTTTGCACAATAAATTTTCTTTAATTAGCTTTCAACACGTTTTTGAACTGCTGCAATGTATCTAGTATGTGAGAAAGTTCAAAAACATTTAATGCGATATATTTTCTTCAGTTTATATATATATGTCAAAATGACTATCATTACCGCACATGCTTCAGATTATATCGCAATATAGATTTGAGGCCATTTCGCTCAGGCCTAAGTGGACGCAGTAGTTCAGCTGTATCAATATGAATGACATGGCCAAATGTGTCTCACCTGCCAAAGTCGCAGAGCTTGAGCACAGCCGTCTCTGGGTCGAGCAGCAGATTCTGAGGCTTAATGTCCCGATGGCAGATCCCGAACGAATGGATGTAAGCCAGGCTCCTGAACAGCTGGTACATGTACAACTACACAGGGAAGAAGACACAGAGACAGGTTACAACTGCAGAACAACCCGCCACCTGCCATTACAAGGTTTACAGCAGGAAAAAACTAAACACAGGGATATATTTCAGTCAGGTCAAAGCACGGGGCATTTTATCATTCTGTCACACTGTCTTTTTAAAGGTAACACAGTTAACCGCGCCTTGCAGAGATGAAACGAGACCCGTTTCATCAATTATAAAGTTGCAGTAGTAGAGTCAATAAGAAACAACTGATTTGGACGATTGCACGGGGAAGATAAAAAGGAACTGATTTGTGTATTTAAAAACATTAAACAATAGTCAAAAAGGACAAGATGGTTAAGTTTTGCATATTTTTTGTATTTATTATAAAACTGTGGTTTTAGCTATATTTTCTGTTACACAAATCATTTTAGACAATATGAGAATAAGTTCAAGAGAAAAAAGTAAATGACGATAAACATCAAAAGTACTTTGTAAAGATTTTTTTTTTTACACAGGCTCGTATCTAAGAACACACTTGTTTCCTGTATCTTTTTTTTTATTTTTTATTTAACCCCAGTGTGTTCTTAGGGAAGTATTGTTTTATTTTACATCATGCTAATTAGGAAAGCAGCTGATGACCTGGTCCACATCTAGGACCAGGGCAAAACAAATAATTACTTTAGCTTGACAGAAAAAGACACACAGCTATACAGCTGTCTGTCTTATCCGAAGTCTAATGGTCATTCAAGTTAACAAAACACATAATTTTAGACAAAATCATTGTTTTGTGTTTAAATCCCATTATCTAAAAGTATTTTTTTCAACTGTGATAGATCTAACACTTGCGCAAGACCAAGAATCATCTTGGCCTGAAACGAAAAACGGAGATAATGGCAGTAAAAGAAAATTGACGTGAAGAATAAAGGATTATTACAAGATTATTGAATAATAAAAGAAAAAGATATACAAAGAACTTTATGGTCTTCCCTTCAGAGTGTCTAAAAAGGAGCAAACTTCAGCTCTTCTTGCTATAATGATTATAAAAACACAAACTCAGTTCTATATACCTTAACATAAACCATGGGCAGCGTCTGTTTGGCTCGGCTGTAGTGTCTGGCCACTCTGTAGACGGTCTCGGGAACGTAGTCCAAAACCAGATTTAAATACACCTCGTCTTTCTGTTGAACAGAGGAAAAAAAAGAAACTTTGGTTAAATTCCTAAATAAATCAGAAAACCAAACATTAAAGATCAAAATAGATTATATAAGATAAAATCCAGGGTCATCACGGTTGGAAAATTTTCAGTGTTTATTCCGTGTCTTTCGGCATTTACAAGCTGATTGAACAGATTTTCACATCCTAAATGGGAACCCATTGTATCTCCCTGGAGGGCAGAAACCACACAACGTCACAGTAGCCTGCGCTTCAACAGCGGCCACAGGCAGTGATATCATTTCCCTTTTTCCTGGTTTGAACGAAGTAAGTCTTGGAGGGCAGAAGGTTCTCCAGCCAGTTACTGCAAGACTCCCTTTTTCCTTGGACTGCAACCTGAGATGCTCCAAACCAAGTTATAAGACAATTGATGGGGACTAATAAATAAAAACAACAGATCATGAGTCGGTCTGAAATGTAACAGTTGGTTACAGGACAGCAGGGGTCTCCATTTCACTACTTAACTCTATTCACTCTGTAGCTATCCCATGTTCATGTCTCCTAACATGCTGCCACCTTGTTGTAGCAGTAACACACCACAGCTAGAACATTAAACCAGACTTCTCATTACGGCTGCTTTGTGGGTAGAAGCAACGCTTTACAGTCAGAAAGACACAAACGGACATAAATATAAAGTGATTTTACTTGCTGAAATCACCCACCAGAACAAAAATGTGAAGCTTCGGCAA
Source organism: Valencia hispanica (assembly GCA_963556495.2). Lineage (NCBI taxonomy): Eukaryota > Metazoa > Chordata > Actinopteri > Cyprinodontiformes > Valenciidae > Valencia > Valencia hispanica. The sequence continues at coordinate 31,735,459 of OY747707.1, read as the reverse complement.
TCTCCCATCCCCGACTGAGTCGGAAGAAATTAAAAGATGGTGTAAGTACGACATCTTAGATTTAGCACTATGCTTCACAGAGACTAATGTCATAGGTTAAGTAGGTGGACTTATTTTCAACTCTGCTATAAGAGGTAAACATCAGCTGAGCGGGTCGGATCACACAAACAGATCAGAAGTTTCAGCGACCAATATGGTCGCCATCAGAGTTGTTTCATTGGAAGAGTCATCTTGAACGTTGAGAAAACTCTTTGTTAGGAAGAATCCATGTGTGTTTGATTACGTCCACATATTAACAGATCCTAGATTATTTTGTATTTTAAAGTGTATCCTGGAAATCATGGGGGAAATAGTTCAGTTTAATAATAATAATAATAATAATAATAATAATAATAATCTTTTGTAGATTGCAGTATTTTAATGATTGTTTGGGGCAGAAATCCACTAGTGCTGAGTTGAAGGAACAAAAATAATCAATTCTCCAATTCTGAATCGATTCTAAAAATTGATTTGTACATCCAAAAATCGATTTAATCGTTTAATATCATTTGCCCTTTTTACAGCTAAAATAGGAGATTATTTAAGGCATTTTAAGGCTTAGGTCTGAAAAGGTTAGTACAGTTTCCTCTGTGAACTATAACCACCACCTAGTGTTGCGTCATTGAATTACAGTGATGTAATTAGGGTAACAGCTCAAAAAAGCATTTTTAATAGCACTGACCCACATCAATATCTAATTGGAACCGATTGGATCGGATCGTGATAGTTGATTCTAACTCGAGAATCTGAATCGAATTGATTCTTGAAATATGAATCGATACCCAGCTCTAAAATCAACATTGAGCCAGTTTGACCATCGAGCTGTAAAAACATTTAAATAGTGTCAGGTAATCTGATTAACATGGCTTGTCTAATTGTCACAAGATTCCACAGGCAAAAAAAAAAAAAAAAAAGGAAAAAAAACGACAGGAAAAGCAACCTGGGAGATCTCTAAGAACGGCTCAGAGAACCTGGAACAGAGTCTGTGGTGTTCACTCTGCCATCAAGCACCTCCTATAACACCCTGATAGATCTGTGGATAGAAAGTCTAATCTACAGAGACGCTACCATGTGATCTCCATAGCTCAAAGGAATCTAACACTACGGTCTCTGTATTGGAAACCTCAGGACACACATTTCTCCCTCGTGTGATTTCTGGACAGACTTGGGGGTCAAATAGAGAGTGAATGAAACAAGGCGCCTCAGAACTCAGAGACAAATACAGAATCCAGACTACCTGTAGAATAAATAAACATTTTTCTACAATCATATTCACTCCTTGGCAGTCGGCGCTTCCCCTTCCCCGGCCATGCATGCATGTCTGCAGCCATTCCTCCCCATTGATAACGTTTGTGACGACTGGGGAGCCTGTTCCGCCTCCTGCTAGCGCCATCAACACTATATTTAGCCTAGCAACAGCAATGACTCACTTCCTGCCTTGCTGCGAAGCCACTTCCTTGGCTCCTTCCCAGAGGGATTGCCATGCAAAGCACTGATTGGCTCCCTGTTCACTTCCAGCTAAATGGCAATGCAGTTGATTTTGGAGAGAAAAATGCCTGCAGCCACCTGAAAAACTGACTAAACTCTCTATCAATAATCTCCAGCTCCACTTCACTGGAGGCTGGATGGAACTTGTGAGACTTTGCAGAGCTTATTTCAGCAGGTGTGGTTCTGCTTCTCGTCATATGCACTCATAGACACACTGGATGAGTCGGCACTCAGGAGGCATACGGGAATCCATATGATTGGGACAGCAGTACATGTTAATGAGTGTGAGATCATGAGGACAGACAGAAGGAAAGGCGATGAGTGAGTCTGCACTTTGTGTCTAAGAATAAATCACTAAACATGTGCAGAGGACACAGTACGCCTCCCACTGCCGTTAACTTGCCTCTCAGCGTCTGTAAGTTAATCCTGTGCCAAATCTACCAGCTCGCTAGACCTCACTGATCAACCAGAGGCAGTGCTGCTCACCCGCATTCTGTCAATTAACATCTGCAAGCAGTAGAAGCTGATAGGAGGACTGTGGTCTTCAGAAAGAAGAACATGTAGGAGTTGTGTGGTGTGACCGGAGGACAGAAAAACAGTTAAGGTGGCTCTGGCAATAGTAAGGTTGTATATCAAAGCATCCGTGGCCAGGGCTATATTTACAGTTAACCTCAAACCTTACTGATAGCCCTGATAGATTTGGGTTAAAAGTAATTTTTGAAATTTTGCCAACATACCTTGTTTGACTGGAGGTAAAATGAACATTCTTCATAGGGGACTAACGATTGTGTGAATCTGGGTGATGGGTAGTTAAAATGCTAGTATGAAACATGCACAAATCTGTGCAGCATTAAAAAATAATTAAAAAAAGACTTTGGCCGCTGTAAACCAAAGTAAGATGCTTCCAATACATGCTGAAGAAGCATAATATTTTTTACACCATTTTTTTAAGAAAGCCAATAATAAAAAAAAAATTTCCCCCTTCATAGAAGTTACACCTGAGCCAGCATTTCTACTGATCCCAAAGATTTTAACACTGGTGCATCGCTTTTGCTGATCTGTTTGGCTGCGTTTCTCTCCAAGAAAAAGCCAATAAAAGACCAACGGCTGCGATTAGCCCTTTACTTTTTCTTTCACATAGAAAGTACGGCTGGACAAGAGCTTCTCAGTTTCATATGTCTGATCTGTCTTCTCAAACCCCCAGTCAGTTGCAGATGTTTGCAATATACATGCTCAGACTAAAGGATTGCTGCAAAGTTAATGATTCAATGCAATCAGCGGTTTCCTTACATAAATAAACAAATATTCAATCCACTTTGTTTATAAAGCACTTTATACAAAACGTCGACCAAAGTGCTGAACATTAAAACAACAAAACAGCAGTCAGAGATAATAAAAAAAACATAAAATACATAAATATACTAAAATTAAGACGTGTGATCACATCAATCAGTATTAAAAAGCCAATGGAAATAAGTGGATCTTAATTTTTTTTTAAAGGTTTTTCTGGCCACAGTGGCCTTTATTTGACAGAGGACAGTTCAGAAAGGGGGAGAGAAGCGGGGCAGAGACATCGGCCAAGGTCCGCGGGAACTGTAGTCGAATCCGGGACGCCCGCAGTGCGGACTGAAGGCTCTGAACATGGGGCGCCCGTCGTAGCCACTGTGCTATGCGACGCCCCAATATATAATAAGTCGATCTTAAGGAGAGAGAAAATTGAGGGTGAGGAAGCAAGTCTAATGGTAGAGGGCAGCTGATTCCACAGCTTTGGTGCTGCTAAAGCAAAAGCCCGATCACCTCTAAGCTTCAGGGTGTACCCCGCCTCTCGCCCCACCAGCCCTCCCACAACCCTGTATAGAATGGACGGGTACAGATAATGGATGGATGGGTCTTGCCCACCTTGGTTTGCGACCGCCCATGGGAAAGCTGTATTGATTTTGTATCCAGGAGAGAGCAGAGCGCATCTCTGCTAGCAACTCAGCTAACAGAAGCTAACCGCTACAAACCTGGCTAGTAGAAGCTAACCTTTAGCAACTCCACAGAAAGGCAGAACACGGTCAGGCTTGTTTTATTTTTGGACGTAGCACATCAGCGTTGCATATTTTACCCAAGAAAGAGGAGCGGAGGAAGAAACTGTTGGAATTTGTCTTTGAACAGTGCCAGCGAAGTAAGTTAAGGTAATTATTTTCTTGAAGGCAACATGAGATTCACATTACTGTTAGCCAACCAGAGGTTAGATGTTTGCATATCATAAATAATGATGAGTTAGACTTGTAATCCTGACCTTTCCCCCCCACCCACTCCTCCGACAAACTCCAAACTATTGAAATGGGAGCAGAAGGCTTTTTTTTCTACCGAAAACGACTCACAAGCCATTCATTTAAGCTAGAGATCACAGCAAATGTACTGAAAAAACAAATGAAGGAGACCTTTAATAATTTCACACCTTTGTTCATAGACCTCAACATGCAGCTCCAACAGGTCAGTGTGAATCTAAAGTTCCCATCAACTGATGCATTCTGGTCAACAAAATCACAATGAAACATTTTTATTCTTTGTGGGGTTTTTTATTCTTATTTGGTTCCATAAATGCTATAAATCCTGTAATGTATTTTCAAGGTGACCACAATTCTAATCTGGTGTGAAATAGGTCCATTACTGCCATGACTTTAGGCTCTTTATGACTCAGTTTTAGTTTAGTCCTTTGAGTAAACACATTTTTCTAAAACACTGCTCCATCCTTATGAGCTAAAGATACTTAAATAGCCGATAATCCCATCTGAAAATGTGTCAGTTCTTCTAAAAGGCTGAGAAAATAAGCTTTTACCAGTTGTGGGAAACATCACGACATTAGATCGGGAAGAAGTAGAACATGCTGATGATCTGCCAAAGCAGCGAGACTGTAAGGTAGTCTAAAAGAGATATTCTAAGGATAAATGTTCTGTGCTCTTGCTTAGATATATCAATTTTATTGTCTTCCTGTTCCTCTCCTCTTGGAGTGGCTACTATTTATTTATTTTTTTGATTGTCCATCAAACGGAGCATTTAGATGATTCGCTTCAGAGACAAGCAGAAGGTAGTGGAAGTACAGCAAAGCTACTTCAACCTCCAAAAAGCAAGAGTTAAATGCTTACATTTTTTTTTGTACTGTTGCAATCCCATTATGCAGCCTGAGTGCACATTACCCAAGTGATCATTGCTGTTCACTTTTTAAATCAAGATGTGTTTCTTACTTTTATCTATGCAAACCAACAGAGCATATAGTGCACTCTGACTTATAAGTATGTCAATATATTTGCATATATGTCAATTCTGTCAGTAATTGACGCTAGTTGGCAAAACTGTGCCTAAATGTTGTATTTTTTGTTTAAGAGACATGCTTTACATAGGAAAATCAGGATTGTGATTAAAAGATTCCCCAAAAGAAGAACTGCTGCCAATCATTTATTGGTTCCAAGTTTTGGAGCAGTGGTATTTGACAATAATGGGGTGAAACGTAAAAAAAAAAAAAAGAAGAAAGAAATTGGCTGCAACTCCCTGATGTTTCATTGCAATTTAACATTACATTTAATTTTCAAATAGCAGTTGCAAATGGTTTGGGATGAGATCAAGGACCATGCACTGATTTTGTGCCGGGCTGCCCATTATATCGCGGAAATATCTTTATTGGAGCACGATAATTGTTGGCCAATATATAAAAGAGTTATGAACTTGTATTTTTCATGCTAATGTAATTTTTAGCCAGTTGGACAGAGTGTTACAGCAGCAGATGCTCAAACTGGACACTAATGAGGTTGCCCAAAATGCTAAAGGTCACAGAGTGATAGAAACAAAGATGAGAAGGAGAGGAAAGAAGAAAAGGGTTATTTTTGGCAAATGACATTGTTATCGCAATATTTCCCAACATTATCTTCAGTGCAAAATTTTCTAATATTGTGCAGTTCTGAAATATAAGAATACCTAAAATAAAGGCAAGAACCATAAGGTGAGGTATTTGTTTAGAATTCCTGTATTTTTTCATACTGCAATGCCTGTCGCAGGGTTAGAGGAAAAATAATAAAAATAATAATAATAATCGCAATGTCAGTTTTCTTTAACATTCATTTATTGAGCTCAGTTTTACAACAATTATAAAACTCTTACTGCTTATAATTGAAACATGTTGGTGAAAATATTTTCACTATTCACTTTTGCACACCAGAGTTGAGACGTGTGACTGTGAGCTGCTCCGCGCTCTTAGGTACACTGAAATGATTACTGTAAGGTACACAACGTAGAGGGCAACAGTTCCACTTGAATGGCGCTTAGAAACTTCATATTCTCAAGAGGTAAAAAAGTCAAGCAACTATTTGCTTACGGCCCACGCTGTTTGGAACAGAGGCCTTCATTTTAAATAGTATTATACAAGAGGTCAAAGGGTAAAAGCTTGAAACGCAACGTGTGCTCTGGGCCTGCCACATGTCAGTAATTGCATAAGACTACCTGTGCACATAATGACAGCTGTGGCGGCTGTAGATGGGTGTCCGACTGTTGCCTTTCTGAAAGACCCATCCTCACTTCATAATTCAGGGTCTTATTAAAGACCCTTCCATCCGTCAGCCTGTCTGTAACTTTCCATTCATCGTCTAAGCAGTGACTTTACCTTTCGCCCACTTCACTGCCTCTACGGGTGGTAAATCCTCATACCAACAACATGGTGCCAGTCTCCATAATTAGCAAAGTGATACGATGGGGGGGAGGATTGGAAAATTAACACAGTAGAAGTGAATTTAAGGGGGAATTTCACAGATGTGACGGTGGAGTTAATTTGAGATAAAAATAAATATGATGGCAGCGGTTTGTTTCTGACATAACAGCCACTGCAGATAAATTATTACCCATGCATTCCCAGAGGTCACTGAGCACATGCAGTAAGAAGGAGAGCTGAGGTGGAGCTTAAGGGATAGAAGGGACAGCTTCAGTAAATCTACAATTAACCAACAAAGTTATGCAAAGTTATTCCCCCCTTCAAAAAAAAAGAAAAAATCCCATCTTTCTTTCAGCTTTCTTAACACCAATCCTCAATTCAAACCCACGACCCCATAATCCTCAGCTTTCCTTTAACGTTGGTAGGTGTGCTGCAGAGAGCATTCCTGACTGCGATGTCATGGGTATAGTCCCCCGCAGCATGTGTGCCAAGTCCATGTGTGTCTATATTTGACACGCAGACCTCCGCGGGCCTGTTTGTCAGTAGGCTGAATGACACCTTCCAGCCTCTCAGTCTCCAGGAGACCCCCACCCCACCGCAGGTGGACAGAAATAGAAAGCAAGACAAAGGAGGTGACTTTCCTGTCCTGATGGACGGTATCTACTGTTTGATTTATCAAACACAATGCAAGTCAGACGCACAACAAATCAGCTATTTGACACAAAATAGTTCATTTTAATTTCCTGAAAATGATGATCAGAAGTTAAAAGGAACCCTCGTTGATTATTTTTAAGCAGGGCTCAATAAAAGCATAGCGAGTCCATTTATCACACTGGTTGCATTAGAATTAATAATATTCAGAGTTAATGTTTTATAATCAGCCTTAGCATATAAAGATAAGAGATTCTGTTTGTGGGCCAATACATCATTTAATAGCATTATAAAATGTTACATTACAGGGTCTTGCAAAAACATTTATTCTCAAACTTTTTCCAGTTGTGACACTTAACTCTAAGTTGCCTATTGACCCATGCGTCATTGTGTGTGTGTGTGTGTGTGTGTGTGTGTGTGTGTGTGTGTGTGCGTGTGTGTGAGAGAGAGAGAGAATCTGAGTGCAGCAGGGTGGATGTGGTCAGCAGGACTAGAAAAGGGCTTTAGAAGTTCAGTTCATTGACCATTTTCCAGCTCTGTTCCCTCAGCGTTGGATCCACTTGGCTGCGTCTAGATACACAGCAACGTTTTGGAATCCTTGTAGTCGTTTCATACTCTTTGTGGCTGGTTAATCAAGCAGTGCTCCATGAAAATGTTCAAAGTTTAGGATAGTGTTTTATAACCTAACCCTGGTTTAAACATCTCCACAACTTCCTCCCTCACCTGTCTGCTGTGTTCCTTGATCTTCATGATGCTGACAGACCATTAACGTTCTCTAACAAACCTCTGAGGCCTTCACAGAACACTTGAATTTATACTGAGAATAAACGAAAAAAAGGTAGACTGTTTTTAATAATTAATTCACTAATACAACATTTAAAAAACCATGTCTCCCTTTTCTTCCACCTCACAGTAATTCACTGCTTTGTGCTGGTCGATCACAAAAAATACCAAGAAAATACACTGAGGTCTGTTGTAACGGACAAATGGGATAAAGTTTTAGGGGTGTGTATACTTTTGGAAAGCACTGGTTGTTAAAGATGTGTCCCATTTCTAAGAAGACAACTGCTACATTATATCACAAAGTATGTTTTTGCATACACAAGATCCAGATAAAGTGGGCCCCGGGTATTTGTGGGGGTTCGAGATCACAGCCGTCTGGGAATAGCTAAAACTCATGAATACTTGAGACCCCCCTCTAAAAACGCGTATAACTCCCTTTTTTAATAGCGCAAACCCAAAGTATACATTAATATACATTATTAAACCTAGTGGAAACCGTCTTGGCATGAAGTCAGAAGCTAATATCTAGAGTCTTTCTTATTCCCACTTTTGGGGGTACAGCCAATCCATAGGAAAATAAATGGCTGCTAATAGCTTGTCATGTAGCCTTGTGCCTTGGTATTTCAGCTTCTTTCAAATATTTTAGATATGCTTTACGGGGAAAAAATTTCCGGGAATAATTTAGAGTTATGCTCCATATAAAATATCTGAACCACGATTAGACAGGGGTTCACTGTATAAAAAGAACAAAGTAAAATGCTACAATGGGGAGATGGTTTTCAATATTCTGACTTCTTTACAGGCATATATTAAGACCAATTATGGATAATTTATAATAATTCCTTCTTCAGAACCCTGAAGAGGATACATACACATGAGCGACAGCATAAGTTATGTATGACAACATCTCTGACAGCTGAGGCAACAGAAGTGCTATGGATCCTACATATATATTAAACCAGTTTCTTCAAGCAGATGAATGGGAGTAGGGCTGGATGATATGGACCAAAAGTTATATCTCGATATCTTGGCATATATTAATATTAATTTCTTGAATGAAATGTTTTATTCTTCCGAACCAAAATAGTTATAGCTTTGCTATTAAAAAGTATTGTTCTGGACAAGGGTTGGCTGGTGTTGAAATTCAGCCCGGGATCTTGGTTTTGGGCCAAAGACATTAAATTAATAGAGAATATAGTGCCGTTTTTTTTTTTTAAGTACTCTGTAAAAAATAAGTAGGGCATGTGTAGTATGCGTCGAACGTTGCTCGCCAACTGCCAGAAGTTTATGGCTTGTGGTATTATTTTCTGTGTTTTTTGTTATAATTTTAAATGTCCTACGTTGAACTCACCCTACATTTCCAACATTCCTTGAATGCACCACAGCACAGACAAGCTTCTGCCTTTCTGCATGTTGTGAAGGGCTCTGAAAATTCGGGATTGTGCAAAAAGATTACAACAGACGCACCAATGAGCTACCGGGACTCCGTGAGATCGTTCTCAGCGCTTGGAGAAGTGGAGCCATTTCTAGAAGTGGTGGTACCGAGTACTAACTGGTCTACTTGTGTCGATATAAACGATATGGGGTCATTCTTGTATCATATATGAAAAATTGCCATATTTTTTTAAAACTTGCGATATCGTCCAGCCAACAACTGACCTTGTCTCCACTGGAGTAGAAGAAGTAGCGCAGGCGGACTATGTTGCAGTGGTCCAGCTTCCTCATGATCTGCAGCTCCCGATTCTGAGAATATAAAAAAATTAAACAAAAATCATTACTGCAGATAGGTCAGGTTCAAGTATCAGGCATGTTACTTTAATACATCATTGAGTAGTTCTGCAGTTTTTAATTAAACCAGAAACACGCTCAGCAAGAACTCCTTTTATGGTTATTTACACAACATAGAGTTGGAACTGTTAGAGTTGGAACATAGAGTTGGCCACTGCAGTAGAGCTGAGGGACAAGCATAAGCTTTATGGAAGACCATAGTCCACAAGTTACAACATGAAAAAAAAAAACTTATTTAAGTTAAGTGTTTCAACCAAGAGAAGCCATTGGACCCAGTATGCAAGAACTGGGTGAGCAGTGCCTCCCCACAAAACGCAACTGAGCACACAGACCTTTTCCAAGTGTGGACAAAAATTTCAAGTAAAAGAAAAGCTTCAATAGCTCCATTACAGATCATACTTATAGCACAAATCTCCATTTTCTTCCCCTCCCTCCCTCCTCGCGTTAATCTCAGAGCTTTGTGGTGACTTGATCTAAAGTGCTTGTATAACCTTTGCAGATTGAGAACCCCAGTGCAGAAAAAAAACAAATGCAGGGTGGTCGGGATACAGAGAAAACCACCCAGAAACCACACGAGGAAGCTTAGAGCATGAAAAAAAAAAAATTTCTGAATCCGGACAGTCGCATAAAAATCCTACTTTGAAGTTGGGGTCATATGCAACGAGAATGGAGCATGTGCTCAGCTGGTAGCTGGGACATGCGTAATAATATCCTAATAACTAAAACCTTATTGATAGAATACATGTGAGATTTTGATTCCAACAACTTCTGCTGGATTGTACAAAATGTGAGGATTTTCTTTTTGTTACAAACATCAATTTATTTAATCAATATTGCATAATCTTCCAGATGGCCCAAACAACTTTGATACATTTGGAATTAAATATTCATTAAGTAGAGACCTAAAGCAATAATTGTTCATAGAACATATCACATACAGGGTTCTTACAGATTTTTTTAGTCAAAATTTTCCAGAAACGAATTTCCATTTTTTTCCAGTGATGGATGAAAATAGGTGGACATTTTAACTGAAGGATGGTAGGACAGATTAAAAAAGGAATTAAAGGTTCAGTGTGTAATTTTTTTACTTTCAAATTCTGTGTATCCCGTTCACAAACATCCTTTTTCATTATTTCTCATCAACGTCTACTCTAAGTATTCCTATAAACCTGAAATTTTAAATTGTTATATACATAAACTGAAATATGGTAGCTGTTTAGGGACATACAAGATATAATGCTCCACTATTCGTGTCATCTCTTGAACACACTGATATTCGAGGAGTTGTAGCGGTTCTCCTTCTCCGTCTAAACGTTGTGTCTGAACTGACCCTGAATCGTCAGATGATATCAGAGTCCATTTACAGGCGGAATAAAAATAATACAGACTCCAATACCTTGTATACATCCAAAATAGCAAATAATCAAATAAATAGTCTCAAATATATAAAATAAAAACAAACAAAACAATATAGTTTGCATGTTACATTAGCTTGGAGTCATTACAAATTTGCTAGTTGCTGTTACCCATGATACAGCAAACATAATTAACATCAACATAGCTAACATAAAAACAAACACAGTTTTCATTACTCAACACATATTAAGATAAAATTTAGAAAAGTATAGATATTAAAAGAACGGACCTGATCGCTGGATTGAAAGCTGGAAGTTGTTGATGATATATTGCCTTTTTGATTTATGTGGGCTACTGTAGCTGCAATAACTACTCTTAGTTGTGTGTCACTAAAGAGTAATTTTTTGTGTGTGTTTTTTTACACAAACTGTACCTTTAAGTCTAAAAGCAGAAATGTTTTATTATTTTATTTTATTATTATCATTATTTTATTTTTCTGATCCGATACTGATGCAGAATTGGGACATATTTTAATCAAAGATCTATACTTTCTTCAGAGTGCATAAGAACCCTACATTTTTTTAGATTCATTAAAAAATAAACAGAGTTTCAAGCCTCTGTCAAAGCAGTTAAGAGACATCAAAGATAGTGGCTCACTGTCAAACAGTTCACTGAACACCAAGCAGTCCATTTTTATTTATTTTTTAATCGGACCTTGTTTGTGTCAGCACCAGCACCACAGCATTGAGGAGTGTACAATAGCTCAGGAGCCTGGTAAACATAACACACTTGGTCCATTACGAGCAGATGTAAATTGTTCCTACAGCCCCCTCTACCCCGCCTTATTTCTTTCTAAACTATGACCAACACAGTCAGAACCCCCTCCATCCCCACCATAAAGTGACATCATTGCACGTAGGTCACAGACCAGACATCGAACTATTGTGCACCGCAGCCAACGCCCTCTTCTTCTTGCCCCAGACTGTCCCAGGGTATGTCTTTGTCCCTCTCTCTCTGTGTGTGTGTGTGGGGGGGGGGGAGGTGTGCGTGCGTGCGTGTGTGTGTGTGCATTATGTGCGGAGGGTGGTGGTAGCATATGGAGGAGGAGGCAGGCAGTTGAGTAAAACTGCAGTCCGTCCTGCTGACCTGTCATCCACCAGTGTCTCAGCAGCGCAGACACAGAGTGGCAAAAATGGGAGACGAAGCCGGTGGAAATTGGAGGACACAAAAAAAAAGCACTAATTGCCAGCTGCTATGGGGCGCTACAGCTGAGCGCTTCATGCCCCTGATGTGTACTTCCAGACAAAACCACATCTAGCAGACTGAGCGCAAAGATCCAAAGTGTCCCATCCACACGAACCCTGTTTTTCTCTTCTGCTCAAGTAGAAGCTTAAAGATCTCATGATACGAAGCTGATTTCATGTAAATGTATTATGACATAATGCATCTTGTCGAAAGTATGTGGTTGTGTAAATTTATGAGCCGAACAGACTTGAATTTACGCGATAATTAGAGGCTTCAAAGCTACGTCTCCGTGTGACGTCAGCGACAGAACCGCTCAGGCTGGACAGTCCGAAACCTACCGCTGTCAGGCCTGATGGAGGCGCACATATTTGAAGGCTCGGAAGATTCTTCCTCCAGTTTTAGCCTTGAGATGGTTTTTGAGGTGGATAATGCTGCTGGTTCTGGTGCTTCTAGAGGTGGTGGTGGCATAGAACCATACAGGTATGAGCCGTACACAATGACTGAGATGGGAGAAGAAAGTGGGTCAGAGAAGCTAGCGGGAGAAGTGACGTCAAGGAAACACAGGTTGGTAAGGATTAGAAATAGAAATTAGAAGTTTTTTAATAATTAAAATGATATAAATGAGCATAATAATAACAACGTGTAGGGATTTTAGTAGTGACCTGAAAAATAAACATTAGCCTATAATGAAAATATGGTAAATCAGTTTTAAAACTAAAAATAATAAACTAATCCAGACGTACTTATTTATAAGGTCTGAGACTGATATCAAAAAAATAAAATCATATTATAGGCAGACAAGCAAGTTGCCTAAGATTTCCTTCATTACAATTCTTCTTTATGATTATCGTACCAAATTATTAGTTTACACGTTTATTTAATTTCTTTGTCAGACTCACTAAATAGAGTTTGAATTATTCATAATTATAGCAAAACTGCTTTGAATACGTACCTGTCTTTTCTGGACAAGAGCGTCAGTTTGTTTTTAAAACTGCTGGGGACAATTATTGATTATTCATAAATAATTATTAAGCCGTTAGCTACATAGGCTATATGCGCAGTAATAAAACGCGTTCCCTTTACAACCCTTGCCGTTGTTCTGTGCGGGGAAACTTTAACAGTTCAGAGTCCTGCATGGGGCGGGTACCCGCGGATGGAATATTCCAAAGCAATAAAAGAGAAATAATTAATTCTTCTATAATTTACATTTAATCAGGGATCCCGTTATTTTCTGTCTTTGACAGTTTTTTTTTTATTTTGAAAAAAAATCTGAAACATATTCAATATCATTTAATTCTTCATTCATTTTAGTTAATATTCAAACCGAACAATCTGAACAAAGAATCTCCATCTTGCCATCACACATGGAGCAGATGAAAACATGTACTAAATATGAACATTTTACCTGCAGTCTCACAACTTTCTCATGGTCTATAGACGTGAATTGTGCACCTTGTGCATAAAGGAGGCTGAATCCGCTCCGGTCGCACTTTGCACACTGGAATAACAAGAGCCACTTCTTTCTCAACTTTCTTATTGCCTCAGCAGGAGGAAATAGCGTTGCATTGTGTATCCAGGTCTGATATGATGATGCTCAGATGCTCTCATAAGAATCTTTTTTGATTGATTCAGTTTCCTAAACTCTGTGCATAAAGTTGAAAATGACTGTGCGTCTGCATCAAGTGGTCAGTGGCGTAAATTGTAAACTTTCACAATGGACGTCTGTTAGTTTGGGTCCACAGGTGTTTCTGATTATTGTACTGATGAATAGAGGTTGCGTCATAATAAACTGACTTCAAAAGCTCATCAAACACCTCAGATGGTATTCCTATTCCTTTTTGTGAATGCACTCACTGATGGAGTAGTGGAGTGGTTGAGCCGCCCGTCAGAAAGTGAACTTTTGTGTGATGTCTTGCTTAATTTTCTCACTCGATTTTCCAGCCGCACTTTAACTACGGCCTTTACATTTTTCCATTAGGCTACAGTATTAAAAAACCGATCAAAGACAGAAAATAACACAATCCCCAAGTGATTGTAAATTATATTACAATGAATCATTTTATTTCTTTGAAACATTATACATCTGAAGTTAATTTAATGCAGAGATCTCTGTCCAGAAACAAAATATTCTCCACAGTCCCTGGCTTTATCTGCGCTCTCCTTTCCTGAATCACAAATTCAGTCGCAGATAAATCTCTCTCTGGCAGCGCAGGATAGCGGGAACATTCTGGTGTCAGCGCAAAGCTGGGGGAATATTCTGCCATGTTCTCTCCACAAACACAATATATCAACACCATTCTCTTTGGGAGTGGTAAACAAACAAAAGTATTAAATTAATATTTTTTAACCTGCAGTAAAGAAACTTCAGCCAGACCCGTGAAATGTAATTGATGTATTTTTCCATCTTGAAACGGGTACCAGCGGCACTGCAGGACTCTTCCCTGAACATGTTTGCATACGGACTAAAACCTTGATGTATCCACTGCAAAGAACGCTGCAGCATCTGCGCAGAAAGAAACCATGACTGTATGAGAAAGTTCAATGGAGTAATTTAAATAATAGTCCGTTCAGATACTGATTATGTGGAAATTGTGCTGGGAGCACAAGTAGATGTTAGATCTGCACTGGTAGGAAATTCCACATCAGGTTTAGAAAAGTGGTCGGGACATGTCCCTGGTGTCCCCAGATAAAATGAGCCTATATGCTTCTGGAAACATGAGATCTAACTGGTCAGTCAGCGGAAGTCGAGCTCGTAGGAGTAGCGATGCTGACGCTGTCAGTGTCAGTGTTGCATCGCAGTCCACAATCACCACCACGAGTACCACCGCCACACACTGTCACACTCCTGCTGAACACTGTAGGTACAGCTACCGGCAGCAACACACACACTTGTGTTGAACTAAACAACCCAGGCATTCCTTTATCATAGTAATCAAAACAATTCTGCTCAAAATGTTCCTAATAGAGAAGAGAGGAGGAGGAGGAGGAGGGAGCCCACTACTCACAGGTGTGTCTAACCAGTTTCACCCATTTAGACAGTAACTCTGGGTCTTTGGGAAACTTAAATAAACTGACACAGTCCTTGTGTGTATATGAGCATAATCCCCCAACACAATGCGAAGGCATTGCGATCACTTTTCTTTGTCAAAAATAGAAAATAGCGGTCCTAGTCACAGCTGAAAAGCCAAAGGTGCCAACAAACAGAATGCGTTCTCTCGCTAACGTCACTTCCGGCTTTCGGCTCGTTCAGCAGTAGTAAAATGCTAGTCACTGCAGCGTTTTTTTGCTCTCAGTAGGATTATGCAAGGCGTGTTTATGACTTTGACATAGTCCATTGGGTTCAGATTTCTTTATTTTATGTTATGTTTAAAAATGTCAACTTCGTGTCATGAGGTCTTTAAGCATGCCACATATTCTGGGGGCCAAAAATTAAATATCGTTTTTATTGCATATACTGTCTACATGCAAGATTTAGGATATCGGAGCTGACAACATTTGTATACAAATCCACATACCAGCATTTTGTTTCACCCCCAAAAAGAGATAGCTAATCTATTTATTGTTACAACATTATGTCGAGAGTTGCCGTTTTTTTCCCCACTAGTGAGAAGAAGGGATAATACTTTCCAGGAGATGTGACAGATTAGATATTTGACAGTAGATACACAACTGGTTTTCTTAGTCCACCGTGAGAATTGGCCCATAAAAATAACTTAATTTCCCCGTTAATGCTGAAATTGATTCAACCATCTAGTTTAGAGACATTCAACCGCAAGCGTTTTAATTTAACCACAAAATGTTCCTCTTATGTCTCCTTTCGGGTCTATCTGAAAGTGTTATGATACAATTTGTTGGAATCCTCTAAAGTGAATATGACTGCTTATGGTAGCATGGTTGGAAAAAAACTTCTCATTGCTTCTCAAATATCTACTAATAATATAGTTCTTTAAAAGAAGAATCAGCAAAAAATGTGTCAGTGTTACAAAAATCAGACCCAAATCTTCCAACTACCCAGAAAAAGCTCGTGAAAAACAAAGTGCTGTACTTTATATTGCATCAAAGTAAAAGTAATGGATATTAATGCGTTTCCTGGGAAACTATTTTATTATGTCTGTTGTGCATTAATGAACATTTGGGTTTCCATTAAGTATTTACAGCAGACAATAACATGCAGCTTCTACCCTTTAGTGTAAGGAAGAAATATATCCACAGTGAAGCTCAGAAATGCAATTTCATTTATTTCAACCAGTTGCATCAAGGGTTTGATGAGGCACAGATCAGATTCAGTGAACTTTAGCTGACCAGGGAGCCAACAGCAAGCACCATTGTTCATTAATGTTGCCAAAGACGGACTGCCACCACTGATGTTCCTGCTCTCAGTGAGCATTCTGATGTGAGCGTCCATTTTCCAATAGGCTGATATGTGATCCCTCAAATGGGAATAGGAGATGCAGCCTATCCCATAATGCACCACAAGCAGACTGTAACCCCACCAGAACCGTCTCACACACCATCTCATCAGCTTCACCCTAACGCAGATCCTACTCGTGTGATTACTTCGGCTTTGTTTGCATGTTAGTGGAAGAAACAAAGCTTAAACTGCAAGCAAAAACAAATCAAAGACATAAAAAATAAAGTGTGGGGGAAAAAAACATCTAAAAAGATAAAAGTGCAGGTGACAGGTTCTGTTTATGTGTGAAACTTGCTGTGCATGCTGGATAGCACATGCTTGACAGTCATGTGAAGAGTCTTAACTCTCATTTGCCTCATATTTCCTCACCAGCTGTTCACGAGGACAACGGGCTGAGGGACTAAAAGGAAAGGGGACACAGAGAGTCATGGGAGCTAAGGCAGAGGGTCTGCTTCATGGGGGAAACTATACAATATAGCAGAGTGGGCTCTTCAGCTGATCACTGGCCTGTTTCAAGAAGCAACCATCTAACCACAGGCTAACAGAAAGAGCAGGATATGACTTCATTGCAGCGAGCATGCAGAGTCTGAGTGTGCGTGCCTCCCTGAGAAGCGCTGTGAATTCAGTGGCAGATGGTCGACCTCCATATCATTAGGTGACATCATTTTCTTCTCGTCTGGCTTCAGAGTGTGCCGCACTCGCATAAACCCTCAAAGAGGTTAAAAACAGGCCACCGCTCCGCTGAGGCGTTTTAGCTGAACCGGTTGGGTTAAGGCGCCACAGGCTCCAGCTAAATTTTAACAAATACCGAGGCAAAATGCAGCTGTAGGTCGGAAAGCCTGGGAGGGAGCAGAGCTGAGGATCTGGAGAAAAACAAAGTATACACCGTGGAATAAAGAGCAAAAAAAAAAAAAGAAACTGCTCAATCTCAACTAGGCCCATCACAATAACCTGCCCCAGAAGTTATTGCAATGAACGATAATATTGTCATTTTGAGACTATTTTCAACCAATGTTGTAATAATGCATGGACATCTACTGAACAATCAATGTACTTCGATTTCTAAAGAACATTTACCACTGCAACTGGAAAACATTAACATCCAATATGAATTCAGAAAACAATTTAAAAAATAGATGAACTCTGTAAAAAAATATATTGGGTTAGACAAGAAAAAAAAAAAAAAGACAAAACTACCAGTTAGGAGTTTTGCAAACAAAAAGTGCAAACTAACAACAAAAACACTCAGTTTGAACAAAACAAGACATCCCATTATACTGAGCCTTATATGAACCATATAGGCATATTTTTCATCAAGTCTCTTTGGTAGAATGAGGGAGACATGCAAGGAAAACAAACAAGCAAACGAATGGAAATGATTGTGGATGGAAAAATTTAGCTAATTTGAATTTATCGTGCGATTAAATAATTTATTTATTGTGACACGCATAGTCTCATCAGTACCTTTTTAGTTTTTCTGAGAAATGACGACGATCAAATGACACAGAAAGAATAGTGTGTCTAAACAAACGCACAATAATCTGCTTCAAGTTAAAACTGCTGCAAATCTGGATTTCCTTTCTCTGTGCATCTCAGAAAACGACATGTCAACCGACCAGCAACATAAAAGCTGAGAAATAATGATGCAGTTAGACTGTTTCATCAACTTCATATTTAGTGTGTTGCTCCTTCTGTGACTAAAGAGCAGCAGTATTACACTGATTATTTTGGTCAATATCTAAACCAGTTATTTGTCACAATTACTCATTTAGCTTATAGAAACAAGCTAATTCTGAAGAAAAACTTTTCAAAGAGGAACATCTATATTCGCTTGTCCTTGAAGGATCATGGTGGGCTGATGCAGATCTCCTGAGTTCATAGAGTTCAGGTTGGGTTTACCCTGGACAGGTCACCCGCCCATCAGAAGGCAACACAGATGAATACAACAACACACTCACACCGCAGGACCATTTAGAGAGACCATTTCAGGTAACAGTCATGTTTATAGACTGAACCCACACATGCACAGGGAAGAACGTACTTTAACACATCCAGTTTTATTATTAGATCTAGTTAATCCACTGCTGAAAACAGCCACCAACTAGCGGTCATAATTTGAATTTTACTACAAAAACTACTGTCATTAATGGATCCATTCAAATTCTGAAAACATAAAATAAAAATTTATGCATTGCTTTTGAATATACAATATTCAATACAATATTGTGACTTAAAATATTGCGATACATCGGCGTATTGATATTTTCTTACATCCCTAGTGTTTACATCATCAATTTTGTAAAAAGGAATATCTAGGAAAATTAATTATGATTCAGTTTTTAATTTCAAAAACAACCTAATCAACAAAACAGAATATCATTAAAACTACTTTACCATATATGAACGTAAAAATACACTTCAAAATGCATATTACTGTGGAATTTGTTAATGTCTGGAAGTGATCTAACAAATCTCAATTTGAAAAGAAATTTCTGTACATTTTATCTGCACTCTAAAGGCGCTGTATTATCAGAGTTTTATATCACAGTAAGTTCAGCACTTGAGCAATCTCCATCCTCTGGAAAGATCCCGAGGATTGAAACCATTTTTGCTTTCAGTGATTTTTTTGCCACTGAATTATTGGCAAAACGATCTGAAGGAAATCTAAATCTCTGCCATTTAATTGTGAATGTCTTTTTAATAGTTGGAAGAAAACGTTGAAGTTTTAAAGGTAGATTCCCTCGTTTTCTGCATCACAGAGGTCAGAGTTTAAGCTGATAGTGGTCAAATTACTTTCAAATTAAAAAATTTTGTAGATTACACTATTTTGATGATTGTTTACAGCAGAAAGTTTAAACTGAAATACTAATTTGATTCACTGCTAAGCGTCATACTTCCAGTCCTGCACAGAGCTGGAGCTACACAGCTTTCTGGTCCATATTTCAACTCAAACATTGAATATAGTCTTTCTTCTTCCTCTTTAGTAAAGATTTTCTCCAGGGGCGTTACTTTAAGGTGTAAAATGTTCTGGTGAGACCCATAATAGGACGAAATGTGCCTCCTTCAATCACTATAAAAATGTTCATGATTGCCCAGATAAATTGTTTGCTCCGTTTTTTTCATTTTTTACTGGTACAGTAGCAGCTGTTTTGAGACATTAATAACTCACATTTTTAGTGTTAAAAATAGCACATCTAAAAAGTAGCTTAAAAATGTCAACTCACATCCATTTAGTTATTTTTCCAAGTTTTCAAGTTGCTGGTCAGTTGAATCAAACAAAGACATTCCCTTCCTTCCCCATCTGTACTTGCAAATGCCCAATTTGTAATTATTATAACTTCCAAATGGAGGATTGAGAGCATCTGGTAACATCTCCAAGACTTGTAAAAGAATTAAAATATAGTTTAAGCCTAGACTTTGACTGGACCATTTTAAAACATGACTATGGTGTTATCAGACCAATTCTTTTGTTGCTCAGGCGGCATTGTTTAGGGTTGTTATCCTAGATCAGAATGAACTTTCACCTCAGTTTTTAGTTTTTTCGGAGCTTCAAAACTGTTTTATCTTGGAATATTGTTTTATAACCTAGCCCTGCTCGAATTAAAAAAACAACTATCCTCTATATTGGGCAGGTCTATCACATAAAAACCTATTATAAATAAAACCTGTTGAAGTTTGTGTTTGTAGCATGTCAAACTAAAAACATCCAACAGTCAAAAATACTTTTGCAAAGCAGTGCCCAAGTTTGTATTTTTTCTAAGATATTTCTCACGGATAAATACAATATACAATGAGAGTATTTAGGGTGTAGTCATGTAGGTCTGTAGAAAAACCTCTTTCCAATATTACCCAGACTTCAAGAGAGAATATACTCCTTTGACACAAACGTAAGTGATTGTCTTGAAAGCACTATGTTTCTTTTGTTGTTTTCTCTGGTTTTGGAGCTTTTTAAATCTCCCTGTTTGTGTGAAAGATCAGCTTATTCACAGTTACTCAGTTAAAGCTATTAGCATGGCAAATGTCTGTGTTGGTCATATTGTGTAGAATGGAAATAAAACAGGATGACTAAAATGAACGGATATGTTTGCACATCCTGCTTTCCTTTGCCCTTTTTGTGTACACATCTTCCACGCGTGTTTTACCTTAAATCTCTTGTCTTGTAGGACCTTCTTTATCGCCACTAGTTCCCCAGAGTCGCAGAGTTTAGCTTGGTAGACAACGCCGAAGGATCCATTGCCGATGACCTTCGTGTCGGTGTAGCTGACCTCCTGTGGCCTGTCGGGGCCTTGGCCAGGCGTGGCAACGACTGTTGTTACCTTGCTTCCATCTTTGTCTCCTACAGGGGGAAACAGCGAGAGGTGCAGGCGTTCATAACCAAGCGGTGACGCTTTTACAGATAGAAAGAAAGCCAACATGACAGCTCAGATGTGAGGTATAAAATATGAAGACAACTGATGTATTTTAATAACCGGTGATAACATTTTAAAGTCTTCCACAGATTCTGTAAAAAAGCTTCTGTCACTAAAAGCTCTGAGATCAGCATCAGTCTGACATTATTGACCTATTTTAATATTGTCTGACGAAAAATGTTAAATATTTTTGACTATGTTGCCATTTAACAAAAATCTTGAAAAAAAACAAAGACTTTGTTTTGTTGACAATCTGTAGCCTTTTTTATCCGGGGATACATAAGTCACAACATCGTCACTGATTGGCTGGCTGCTGTAATGCATTTTTGCAAGCATTTTGATTGGTCTAGGACGTTAAAGACGTGATTTGGGTATTTTAAATGTGAAGTAAGCTAAATTCCTAAAGATTTCGTAACATTTTCTGATGTTTTGCAATGTTTCACAATAATTTCAAATAAATTTATGAGGACTGCTACTAGTTTTTTGGCAATAATCTTATTAATAATTGCCCTAAGCAATTATTCAAAAGAAGAAGATCCACACGCACATCCGTTCCCCAAAAATATTGGGCAGGTGCTGAGTCGAAAGTAAGAATCATGTAGAAAAAGGCAAAAAAACGTAGGGAGCCCTACAGTGTGCGAGACGTTTTTTTGCCTTTTTCTACCTAAGCAATTATAAAAAATTATTCATAGCTAAAACCTACCCATCTGTGCCACAACATTTGCGATAACACTGTTCTTTTATCAGTATTGGGATAATCTAACTAATCACTGTTCCCATTGTTCCTACGGCGTTACAGTTATTGAGCAGTCAATGCGGTGCATTACTATGAATTGATCAACTAAACTGCATCCTCCGAACCCTCCAGAAGGAGCTGAACTGCGCTCTGCCTGTGTGTAATGGAGGCTGAGCACTTCAGTCATAGTATTGAAATAAAGAGAACATTTCTCCAATTGAACTGATCAGAATTTGGCAAGACTCCTTGAACCAGGGCTTTTTTTGATTCCTTCAGTGGGAGGAAGTCCCGGAGCATCAATAGTTCGGCTGTAGTGGTCCGTCACCGCCAGTCTGTGTAAGATGCAGGCGTAGTTGTGCTCCATGCCTCCATAACTCTTCAGCGTGCTTCAACTTGCAGGTGATGAGAAACATTGGGTACAGTGTTCAGGTCTGAGATGATGCTCTCAGAGAAATCTTTTTGATTTCCATGAAAGCTACCTGTACCTCTAGTTTAAAAATGTCTGCGCATTTGCACCAAGTGGTCAGAGGTGTGAATGCTGATCTGTCAAAATGACAGACGGCCTTCAGAATTTTCTGCCACAGTTTAAAAAAAACTGGTCGAAATTTGGTTAACGCAACCCCTGGACTACAGAGTTAAGCACACTTTATATGGTTTAACTGTTTACTTTTGTTACAAAGAGAATACTTGAAGAGCAGGATCATCCTCCTGCTGTCTGTTGATGTGCAATATAGAAAGGCTACCTGTCTCCTCTATTCATTTCCACTGACTTTTGAAAAGTGGTGAGAAAAATGTTTTTTACAGTAATGCAAACAGCTGCCTTGACTGCAAACTAGTTACTTTTATTATAGAGTAATTCAGTTACTGACTCAGTTACTTTCTGGAACAAGTAGTGAGTAACTTTATACTGATTACTTTTTTTAAGTAACGTTCCCAACACTACTGTTTATTTACACTGTCACTTCTGGCTGGAAGATGTAGAAAATCAAACTATAAAAAGACAGAAAAGTAGTAAGAATGAAGAAGTTAGCGCAGGAGATCTTGAAAAAGAAATGGACATTAAGGAAGATGTGGAGCCTGGAGCTTTAGAGGTCACAGCTGCTGCTGAGACAGTCCCAGGCGTGCCAGATCACCAGGACTAGCTCTAATGTAACATCTATAAAAATATCAGTGATCCAAGTCAGTCATTCCAGATTTCACACGAACTTTGGCCAGCAACCTTTAGAGTGCAAAGTACAGTCAATATCTAACTGATGATTGAATAGATCACCTACAGCGCTCATTAACTTGAAATACAACACTGACTTCTGAAATTACTGGCACGACTCGCATACATTTCACCTTACTTTCTGCTGGAAAGAAAACAGCATCTACCTAAAGCACCTACAATTGGACTATGTTATGAAATGTTGCATTAACCATTTAACCAATGCCAAAAACTCGGTCGTCTTTAACACATGGAAGAACATCTGAACAGAAAAAACTGAGAAGAGCACTGGAACATAAAGTGGGCAGCTTCAGTTCTCCAGATTCATGAGAGATGCGCTCTAATCCTGAGGAGACCTGCTTACCTACAGAATTACCTGAGGGATCTAGAGATATTCAGGTGCTCTTGGATGTTTGAGGTAAAAAAAAAAAAGCACCAGAGAAAAAGCATCAAGTGCGACTGTCAAGCCATTTAAGTTTCCACTCAAAAACAATGAATCGAGACACTAAGGGAAGAATGAAAAAGGATTTCTTTGAGTTCATACCAGCAGATCAAGGCTGGATAGGTTGATCTGGATTTTGACTGAAGAGGAACAAATAATTTATGGGGAAGTTTTATGAAGAAATTCAAAACTCTTCCACCACTCGTCCACTAAAGATGGTAGTCACAGAAGTAAGTTCACCAGTCGGTGTGAAGTGGTGGGCAGCACAAGCAGTTAAAACTAGGGATGTGTATTGGCAAGAATCTAGTGATACGATATGTATCACAATACAGGGGGGACGATACGATATATTGCGATAATATGAGTGAGACTATATATTGAATTTAGCTGTAGAAAAACTGTCAGAGCATTCTGAACACTCCAACCTGTTTCATACTTGTTTCAAACACATCCAGTTTTATTATTAGATCCCCTGGAATGAAGAAGGTGAAAACAGCCACAAACTAAAGGTCATAATTTTAATTTTATTACAAAATTATTGTCATTAATTGTTCCATTCAAAGTCAAAAAAACAAAACAGAAATAAAAATCGATACATTGCTTTTGAATATCGATAAAATATTGTGACATATAATATCGTGATATATCAGCGTATCAATATTTTCTTACATCTCTAATTAAAACTAATGACTTTTGTGTCACTAAAGAGTTTCGTGATTTCTGCGTAACAGCATGAGGTCATGGGATGCGAGCATCTTGATCGGTTTGCTCTTACTGAGGAGCACGAGCCTCATTTAGAAAGGGGGGAAACCTCAGGGGTTTTCCCCCACAGTGTCCACAGTACACAGCCGACTGACAGCTTACAGGAACAGACGGCCGGGAGAGTGTGCTGCTCCATGCTCTTTATCGCCATAAAGGAAAAATTATGGAAGAGTTTTAGTGCTTTTTAAAAGCAACTCCTTAAAACGGTGGAATTGCATTAAACCTGAAACAGTCAAATGTTGAAGTTTCAACCATGGTTCCCTTTCTCAGCATACATTTCATGTTTCACAATGGAGACCTCATCAGAAACTCCTATTACGCTCTGCAATCCATGATTAGCTGGGGAAAGGTCCATCAGTGCCAAGGGGGCCCAGGCCCCAACCCGATCCTATAGATAGGGCTGGCACTGCATGGACTGATCATTCAAAAACCTAATCTCACTACAAGCAGAAGATTCAACTGGTTTTCTCTCTGAATATCCATATATAAGCCAACAATTATTATATTTCCAACCATTCTTTAGTGCTATTAATTAGGGGTGTGGCGATCCACTATAAATCGATTAATTGTGTTGTGAACATGCCAAATAATTTTTTTTCATGTTTAATTTAATGAGAAAACATAGAACTCTGGCATGCTGCCCAGACATATTTAGGGGACGGACCGGCGGAAAGAGTATGGCTGCTGCTAGTTTTTCAGCCATGCAGAGCGAAATTTAAAAAACAAAGCAAAAATGTTGCACTTTGGTTGTGAAAGGAGCGTCTGTGTTGTTGTGTATTATGTTAGCAGCAAAGTCCTCTTTTCCCCAGACATGTCCACTTTTCACATGCCGTCTTGTGCGTCCTCCCCGAGCTGCAGCGCAGTGCAGCTCATGTTTACAAGACATCGGCCCAAGTGTAGCTTTACGGATGAACCGCAAAGGAAATGTGCTCATTACTTTCCCGGTTACAACTAATGTGGTGACTGACGCAAAAACAATGGAAAGACATTAAGACTTCATGTTTTAAATGAACAGCGAAAAACCAAAGACTGGGGTATACACTTTTCTGACTTTGGGAGAATGTTGCTTATTTTCAGAGTATAATTTCAGATTTTGTGTAATTTTTAATTTTTTAAAGTAATTTCAGTAATAGTTGACTTATAAAAGCCTATCTAAAGTTTATTTAATTATTCTTTTTAACCACATAGAACAGAAATACTTTAAAAATGGTAAAATCAAAAGTCTTCTTTAGGTAAACAGAATATGATTAAAGTGTTTCGAGTTTAGACCAAGTGTCTTCTTCTCTATTATGGAAATCAAAATTTGGTCACCCTATATTATACTTGTATTGCTAAAATACATTTTCTTTAGCTTTCATGGAAAAAAATGACCTTGATGTGATTATGAAACATATTTTGGACATGTGTTTTATTAGTGGTTTCATATAAATAAAAGACAGGACATGCATTTGTTTGGTTACCTCAATCAATGGAGACTGAATGGATTTAAAAGTAGAAAGTAGCCAAGGAAGGAATGAAGAAAAAAAGCAAAGGAAATAAGATGCAACAAATAAGCTAAGGAAAAAAGATGGAACAAAAATAATAATTTTATAATCGAATCATAAGGCACCAAAGATGGCACATCCCTACTATTAATGGTGTTCATAATAACATTACCATGATGATATATTTGTAACAGATGGTGCAGTTATCAGTCTTACATTTGGCAGAAAAAACACAGAACTAAAAATGAAAACTCGGGAGTTCCCCACATTTTTTTGCTTGCTCGTCTCCTGACCAAAGCGCTTCTTTACCCGAGCCCTGTCAAAAGATGACAATAGTTTTCCTCTGCAATAAACAAACACCAGCACAAGTTTAGCACTGGGACTGGTCTGGCGGAAAAACCCTCCCGCTGCCCTATGGGGTCTGATTTGAGGCATTTTATAGAAATTACAGTAACACAGAACGGAGGACAGATGGCAAAGAAGACAAATTTCCCCACAAGAAAATACCTGCATGCTATTAATAGTACGTTAGCATACGAAAACTGGGAACACGTGGTTATATTTTAAATTCTTTGATCCACCGGGGCATCATATCTTTACCAATTGTTGCTAGGAAGCAACAAAACAATCTTAAATCTGATATTAGAAGAGCTTCAAAAAGGGTAGTTGAGCGGGTTCTCTCCATCTGCCTCCCACAGCCTTTACCTCCACCTTCCCCCTCACAGCAGCAGAGCCGAGGGCTAAAGTCCACATTAGCAGGCTGTTAAAAGCACATTTATCCACAAGCGAGGCTCCAGTACATGCTGCATTCCACCTGCAGTCTCTGGAAGGACTCTGAAATTTAACCCCAAAATTATTGCGAAAGATTTGACCACCGCCACGAAACATGTCCAGCCCTCTCTTAATCAACGTTCTCATGGAAAAAGTTCCGTTTAAAACACGCAAATCTATTTCAAAAACATGAAATTAACGACTAAATGTGGAAGATCTTAGCCGTGCAAAAAATCTGTGATTGTTCGAGCCGATCAACATATTGATCCGCTTTGCCTCAGTTATTCTGAGAATTTGTTCAAATTTACTGAGACGCTGAGAAGTGTGGAGGTTTACTGGTCTTATCAGTTTTCATTCTCACTGGCTGGCTGGGGTAATTTTCCAAGAGGATTATTGATTCTGACACAGACGGGGCCCGCATGGGCAGACTTGCAAAAGAGAAAGCAAATAGCAAACAATCTTTTCCTGTTTACAGTGCGTGGGTTAGTTCTTGCTGCGGCCTGACGAGTCAGGACCTAAGGCCACGGACTAAATGCTTAAAATCAAAGTGTGAGAGAATAAAGAAGATGGGGGGGGGGG
The DNA here is from genome assembly GCA_963556495.2 of Valencia hispanica. Classification (NCBI taxonomy): domain Eukaryota; kingdom Metazoa; phylum Chordata; class Actinopteri; order Cyprinodontiformes; family Valenciidae; genus Valencia; species Valencia hispanica. The sequence continues at coordinate 31,708,621 of OY747707.1, read as the reverse complement.
CAAAAAGACATACAAACCTTCGTTATCCAGAAAGGAGTCTACAAAGAGTGACTGGAGGCAGAGTTTGGAAGAACGGGAGGAGAGTTAGAACGCGAGTGTGCGTAAGAAGAAGAAGAATCTGCCTACGTATTCCAGCAGGGCCATTTCTATGACGCCTCTGCACTTCCTCAAACCGTGAGAAATGTCTGTGCAGACTCACACACACACATCTATAAAGAGCTCACAGTATGATCACACACACTGATGCCAACCAGGGAAGACCATGCAATATGAAAAGCTTGTCTTTTTCTTTGGTATTTAAAGTGACTGACTGGAAGTCTCGATTACGCACCAATTAGAAAACATAAAGAGCCTCCAATCACTTTTAATGTTTCCATAACAACTGAATGAAGGATCAAATTCAATCTCAATTTTATTCAAGAAAGTTTTCTCTGTCTTACCACCAAAAAACTAACTGCAAATGTCCCTCTAAAATAAACTGTTTTCACAACCATGAGCTTAAAGTATTGCTTCCATCACGCTAGCTTACAACCCGCTACAAGAACAGAAAAAAAAAAAAAAACTAAAATATAATTTCCTGCATACATGCCCTGCAGCTCAGCCACAAAGACAAACAAGAGGGACAGTCAGTGCAATTTCTAACCAGAGCCATCAATAGTCAATTAAGGTCACCAGGCTGGCTCAGGCCACAACTGGAATCGGGTGACACATGCACAAGCAACAGGAACAGACAGTCGGCTAAGTTAAGATAAAACTACAGCAGGGCGTCATTTAAAGGTACCACTTTTGTCACAAACAGATGTGAGGCTAGATTTATTTCATTGACCCAGGCCTGTCTACACAGTAGGAAAGGTATTGGCTCAGAACAGATCGAGGCGTTCCGCCGTCGATCCGTACCGAGGGTCAGAAACCGTGCAGCACTTCTGATGTATGTTGTTTATGACGACCATGACGCCAAGCAGCTGCGCTAAAGGGAAAAAGATCATTCAGCAGCTTGTGACGTCTACAATTGGAGCCTTTCACAAGGTTATAGTTGCAGAACTCCATTTATTGCATCCATTAACATTAGATACGTGTAAAGTCAGAAGGTGTGCAATTGTCATGTTTAAAGATCTTATTGTGGTTTAATATGATACAAAAAGAGAGTTGTATTAGTAAAGCTAAATGAAAATGAAGCATGCTTTTTCAGTTTCTTTCACAAATCTAAAAAGTGAGACTTTTATTTGTAGGCCAAAAAAAAACCCAAGACGTTTTGCACTAGTTACAGTATATAGATGCTACAGTCAAGTGAGAGCCAAACTGACATTTCTGGGCTCCCAGCGAAACACCACATATGGCGACAAATTTGAACTTCAAATAACCCTAAAGACAGTGAAATATGGTGCTGGTGGCAGTATCATGCTGTGGGAAGCCCCAACCCACCCAACAGGGACAGCACAGAAAGCACAGTCATTGTTAGAATGGCCCAGTCAAGGCCCTAACCTAAATCCAATCCTAGATTGAGAATTGGTGGCAAGACGTTTGTTCCTCAGCCAAGAAGAACCAACTTCAACCCCCCCGCAGTCCTGGCTTGGGTGTTCAGAGCAGAGTGAACGGGGACATTCTGACCCCACCGGCACGGCTTAGGACAGGAGGGTGCTAACGGCCCACGTGGGGTTCGTGTGACCCAACCGGCACAGTGCAAGGGTTGGACGGACAGGAGGGTCCGTGTGATTCCCACTGGGACAACGCATGGGATGGCTGTAAATACAGACCGGATGGTGCAACCATTGTGGAGTCAATGTGACCCCACCGGGAGAGCAGAAGGGTCTTCAATTAAACAGTTTTAAATCACACTGCGGACAAAAAGTTGCTTCATTCAACTTAGATGCTGAAAAGAACCTAGAAACCAAACGCTGAATTCAGCAGTGAAAGAAAACCTAAAACAGAAGAAACTCAACGTTCTGGATGTGCAGCCTAACGGTCAAGTTCCTTCAAAGACTACATCCAAGTACTACGTAACCAACTCAGTAATATTAGTGCTGTACTAAACAAGATTCTTCTAATATAATGAATGAATATTGGGTTTTGATATTACTATGCCTCAGTGCTCAATAAATATAGATTCCTTAATAGATCAAACACTGCTGCTACCCCAAGACCAACCAGGTCTCAAACATCAGTATATATCAAACAAATATTCAAGAAACACCTAAATTCACAAAAAGTCAGAGTGTTTAAAAAAAAAACTGTTTAACAAGAAAAGAGTGAAAAGAATGCTCTCATTGGTGTTGTGCAGTAACACCAAGCCGCCAAGAACATACATTCAAGCATTTTAAAAACCAATAATTGTAACAGTGTGAAGAAAAATGCTAATATGGGACTCGAGACCTGGTGATACAATTAAATTACTGTAATAATCAGTTATAAGTTGAGCTACACCAAAACAAATTGAGCAGAATCTGATCTGATCAAAAAATATTTTTTATTATTCAATAAAATTATGAAAATAGCATCATGTATGCATCTGTAATTTTGAAGTTCAACTAAAATCTTGATTGGATAAACCTTACAAATACAAACATTTTAAGTAAAAATAAGACATAAATCTTCAATTAAATCCAGATTGAATATTTAACTATAAGGAAATAAAGATTAATTTAAACCTAGCACCAAATAGTGATGACAAAACATTTCTGAGGTGAAGTTTTCAGTGGAAATTCTGCGACGAAGAGTGAAGTGCAGAATGAACAGTCTTCTACAACTACTACTGAAGCTCCACTGTACAAGGTAATCTCAGAGTAATCCTGCCAAACTGGTAGTACAAAAATATAAAATCCACATGTATGTCTTAATCCCACAAACCTTTGCTCTGCAATCACATATGCTATAAACTGTCAACTCATTGTTACAATGTCAAAAGTAAAGTATTGCAGCTAAGTTAGATCTGCGCTTTAATTTTGAAGGCATAGTCCCGTTCCTTAATAAGGGTTCGAGGCAAAATGAGGGGTACATCTGATGCCTCACTGAGCAGGGACATACACCTCAAAAGGTGTGTATATGGAGGTGACGCAAGGCCAGAGCTCTTTGCTTTATTTAACCAAGCAGAGACTGGACACAGTGGAATAACAAGGGAGATCCTTTTGTTTAGTGCAAATAAAACCAATGAAAAACATCAATTTCATAATGCAAACCGTCATAAAATTCTCCAAAATACAAAGTGTACAGACAATTTGACTGAGATGCACATCCCTTCTGCATAACGCACCAAAAACATGCACAAACATCCAGATTTTAAGGCCGCCCACTGCAGGCATACCCTGGCTTCATCTTTCATTTACTACCCCACTCAGTGCCTTGCTCAAAGGCACTGAGTGGGGCTGGGCAATATGGGGAAAAAAACTTATATCGCGATAATATTCTACCCATCAGTCGATATCGATACATATTACAATATAAAACAAATACATCACAAAGTATTTGCTGATTTAGATATTTATTTTCAAAAGTTGAAGCAGTGTCATCGGAGATTATAAAGCTGTTTCAGAAAAATTATAGGAGGTTAGGGCTGGGCGATATGGATTAAATTATTTTTTTTATTTCATGCCAAATGGAATTTGGCTTTTTTTCCCCCACTTTCTATTTTAAAAAAGAAATTACAAATGACCTTATTTCAATCATCCCTTCTTAAAGTTGACCTGAATTCAGAGTCCAAATACCATTAAATAGTCTACACACTGTAAAACATTCTTGTAAAACAAGATGGAAGGCCTTGGGCTCACATCACTTTGAACTATGGAAACCCAAGAGATGCATTGGGGATTTATTTGTCCAATAGTCTCAATATAAAAAATAAAAAAAACTCAATCTTCATACATGAAAAAATTCGATATCATCAATATATTCCCCAGCCCTAACACTGAATGATTCTAACACTTTCCCACTTTATTCATTTTATTTTTACCCTGTATGAAGCACTTTGGTCAAGTTTTTATTGTTGTAAAGTGCTAAATAAAGCCTGGCTTGGCGATCATTTACATGCCTGTATTACAGCACGAGCAGAAGTATGCGCACGCCATGCTGACGCGTGGAGGCAATCATGTCCCGCTGCTGGTGTTCAGCTGATGGGATAATTCACCGCATTACTGAAACATCCAGAGACAGGAGCGTCAGCGCTGACATAAAGCAAACATGGCCCGGCCGTACTGAGATGGAGACAGAGGGTTTTGACAAGACATGACGTGAGAGCATAGATTTTAGATATCGCGGCAACGCACAGCCTGCAAAGTCTTGACTACCCCACAAAGTCTGAGCTTAAATTGGTCAAGCCATGTTTTGTTTTGGTTTTTTCTGTTTGACTCGTCTTGCCTGTAAGCCATACTGTTTCGGTCAGATTTAAAGAGTATAATTAGTTCATTTTGTTCTCATTATCACTTGCAAAATGCAAGAGAGGGACAGCAAAGGCAAGGAGGGAAGAGGGAGAGAGCTGCAGCTTTGAAATGCAAAACAGGCCTCTCATTGTTCTTGGCCAGCTGCTTTAGCCTCTAAAAACAAAACCTACGCATGCCCCTGTGAACGTATGCACCACATGTATGTGCACGTTTCCATCTGCCTGCAAAGGGGGGGGAACGCATTCTCTCCATGATTATACGCACATGCTACAGCTCCTTGAGATCATCATGGACCATACATGTGTAGCAGGATGGTAGAGGTCTAGGAAGGAGAAAAACAAATGGGTTTTTCCTAGATTCTAGCAGGTCCATGAGCGCTCAATAGATCCAGTAGAAGAATACGCCCGGCTATCATGTAACTCTGATGGAGAGATCTGATTTTTGAGTTTGAGAAAACAAGAAATATGTGGAACGCAACAGGTCACTCGTTACTCGCCAACGCAGCACTTTGACAAACATTATTCACCCTGAGAAATTACTTATTGATGACTTAAAGGAAATGAATCCAAGCACTAGATCCGGGCTTTCTCTGCACAGCAGGAGGCATGAAAGAGCAGCATCTGGTTAACGAGAGGTATACATTTAAAGCGCACTTGCACGGTATGGGAGAGTCCCCATATAGCCCTAATGATGTCTTTTTGCACTTTTACCAATACTGTATGTATTACAACGAATTCACACTATTGAGGAGAGAGAAGAAGAGGAGTCAGCAGAAATATACAGCAGCAACCCTTCAGCCCTAGCTGCTCACAACCTCCAAAATATGTGGAAAAACAACCTGCTCCTGTCACAAATTCTCTAACCTGGTTTCATTTCCAATGTGGTTTGCTGGCCAGTTGGTCTGCATCCTCAGTTTCTGTAGTTTTACTTCCACCACAGCTAGTGACAATATTCAGTTTATTAACGAATATTGAAACAAAATGTTGATTTTAGTTGATTTTGTTTTTCCCACTTATACTTCAGAACAGAGAAGAGAACTAAACTAGGTTGTTTTCTCGTTAGGTACTTTGAACTACCATGTAATGTACTCCCACATTCACATAACATGGACATGATTTTTTAGATATTTAATAAATCTGATGTCAAGATTTGAACTCATAATGAAACCAAACATATGCAGTAGTGCATTTGTTTTGAAGGATATCATATTTTTAGTACATATGTAATAACAGAGTAATCTCAACTACCAATGGGGGTAGATAAGGGATGCACAGATATGAAAGTTGAGGCCGATATCGACATCTGATATTAATACTGCTGCTTTCCTTCATAAACAATGCTTTCTTATATTATATATTATCTCCCTACTCTTTCAACACCGTAAAAGATGATCATGCAGCCTACATTGCCTCCCTGCTTTAAGTGAAACACCCCCACAATCCTGTGCTGCTATCACCGTCACACATGACCGACCAAATCACACACGGCCAACCCCCTCCTCCCCTGAAACACAAACAGTAAGAAGATGGAAAAAAACATTGGTTGTTAATATCGGCCCAGTTTTAACTATGGGGCCAATACCCACATATTTTTTAAAAAAGACTGACATCGGCCGATACCGATGTTGATGCCGATATATTGTGCATCCCTGGGGGAGATCATTGACAAACTACAGATGTAGTGAACTGGCTTTTACAAGCCATCGTCCATTTGTGCAGATTTCCAAATGTGGTAATTTACGGTTTTCTTTATTTAGGAGTATAGTGGTTACAATAAAAAAATATACTATGATCTAATTGATTTTATTTAATGTATTTGTTCAATTCAAAAAAGAATAAATGCTTCAAAAATATATATTCAATATCAGAACCATAATCCTGTTATATATTGTGTTTTTGATGTACAGCACAAATGTAAAACACCCTAAATTGGAGCTCTAAACAACACCTTACAGCCTAGTCAGTCCATTCTGACTAATATGTGTCATCATTAAATGAATATTTAAAAATCACCCAAACTCACACTGTCACATTTATTACATAAATATTACCGTTACCTTTTACCTTTACCACCTGTGTGACACATTTGCCCTGAAATCAATTGCCCTATAACTACTAACTAATTACTCTGTAAAGGACAAAGATATTAAAACAGGAGGTTAGCAGAGTAGCAGCTTGCTTTGGCTTCCATTGAGAAAAACAGCAGATTCAAAAATCATCACAATAAACTTGCACAACGCTTATAGATATATAATCACTGAGTGGGGAAAATCTAACTCCTTCATTTCCGTCAAATGTAACTCCCATGTTGCGTGCTTACCATGCTGACATTGTGGAATATCCCAGGAGGGATTACTGCATGTAAATTGTCTAGCGCTAAAACCCAGAGGTGACCCACAACCTTACAGCCTGATCACATCACAGCCCTAAAGCACAGTTTAACCTTCCCTAACAGACTCATTTTCATCACCCTACCAACCTAAATGAGTGAAGGTAAAACAGGGGCCGGGCTACTTTGCATATTCAACAATGCAGATGTAGTTGTCGCAGTCAAATGGATGTTTCAGTCAGTAATGTTAGAAACAGGCTGCTAATGTGTCACAGGATGAACCGCTCTCTATCCCATAGCCCTCCATTCAGGTAATGGGTAAACTATCACACGGAGAAATGGGACGCAGCTTTAAAAAACAAGCTGACCCATCATCAGTGTAAAACCACAACTCACTTCACTTGCTCGGTTATGGATCGATAGACAATGTTAGGATTTATTATAAAATAAAAGCAATGATCAAGAAAACTAAATTTAATCTATTAAAAATCCATTCAGAGCTTCGATTACGTATATTCAAAATAGTAAGAAAAACGTAAACAGTATTAAACAAGACACATTGGGATGCATTAAAGTATAACTATTCTAATGGTTGTTAAGTTAAAAATATTTTAAACTGAGAAATATTTGGCATTAGCCATCTTCAGAAGTAATAAATAGTGATACTAATGCCACCACAACTAAAAAGTAAATTGTTATTATGCCATTAAAATATGCATAAATAGCTACATAAGAGTTTTTGCAATTAAAGCTCCTGTACCTTCTGAAAAATCTGTTTTCATGAAGCCCTCATCTTACTCAACAAAAACATTTGAAACAGCCCAGAGTTTGTTTCCTGGGATGGTTCACTCTCTCTGTTCAGGAGGGAAACTGCATCCGGACAACACAGGTAAACCTTGGTCCACCTCAAAATGCGGGTCTTGGTTTGCTCGCAAGAAAACCCTGACGTAGCTCGATTGCAGTGGGAACCGTCCAGTGAATAAAGAAGAAAACAAAGAAAAAGTCCTACATGTAAGATTCACAGACAAATGCAATGTGAAACCTTTTAGATTCTTTGTCAGTCTATGCAACCCTCCATCTACTCACTACTACCGGTACTTCATTTGTCTCATATACAGAACATTATGCTGGACAGCTCCCAGTCTCCGCTGCTGCTCATACTGTACAGCTTCTTGTCATAGGGCCCCATACGAGTAGCTGTAGCTCAGCAATGGCGCTGTCCAGGACGTATGGTCCCCTTCAAAAGTGCAGAGTAAAAGAACACCCGACCAAGTGAAGGAGGTGAAACGGGATTAAGCCACCGCCTCACCCTCCGTCCTCATCATACTAACAGTTGATATTTTGCCATTGGGGAATTTGCTGCTAGGCTTACGCTAGTTATTGACTGCGGTGTGTCCTCAAAAATCACCTCTGAATTTGCTTTGTGGGTTGCAATATCAAATATTTTCAATGATAGTGAACATACTGAAAAGATTCATTGTTTTCATGTAAAGCAACATGGCAGGGCCTCAATGAGGAAGCACTGGTCTAACAAAACCTGTTTGATGTATCTGAAGGCTCGAACGTTTTAAATCACCCAATAGTTTATTACGTTATGTTTTCAAGTATATTTACATTTAAAAAATCAACCAATTAGATGTGCAAGCCCAAATTTAATTAGTCTGTGCAAGGTCCAGCTTTTACCAAAAATTTGAATTACCGTAATTTACACACTATAAGCCACTAGTTTGTTCCCCGCGTCCCATACAACAATGCGAACAATATAGATTTTTACTGGCCTCCGGCCTCCGGGGGGCACTATAGCAGGAAGCGCAAAAGTGAGACAGACATGTTGGGAAAGATTATGTGCCAAAGAAGACAATAGTTTTGATTTTGAACTTTTATTTTGCGCATCATGCACACACCGTCATCATGGAAAACACACAAAGAATTGCATGTTTTAAGATAAAAGGCAATCGAACTGGCCTTCAAAGCCAGAAATAGAGATACTGCTCGTAAGCTTGGCATCCATGAGTTGTTAGTGCGACGTTTGCTTTAGTGAGGAAGAGGAAGATGAAGACAGTGCGACTTCTATTCAGGCGCAATCAAAAGTTCGAAAATTGCGGTATACAACTTGTGCAAATAACTTGAAAATGTTGTCTACAGTATTAAACATGGCACTTTGACTTAATAGGGAACTATTAGCTTCACTGAAGGAAATTTATGTTCATCACTAAAAATGGGTAAACGAATTCATCGCAGATAATTTGTTGAACATTTCATGGTAATCTCTGAACTCATTGGTAAAATATTAAGCATTTTCAGTGAATTCCACTGAAAAGTGTGGGACAAATTACTCCAGAATTTCAGCTTTTTAAACACTGTCATCGCCTTAACTTTTAACCTACACACAAGATCTCGATATCATTTAAATCTTATTCAGTGCTCCTTTAGGACAAATAGTTTCTGACATACAGCTCCTTTGCCTGCACACCTACATACAGCCCTGAAGCATCATCAGCATTCCTTAAAAGCCTTTTTTTTCACCATTGTTCTTGCCTAAACAGGTGAAAGGTGACACAGGAGTGTAGCTCAGCATTTGAACACTTGCTCCAGTCTGATCATTTCAGCTGTGCTGTATCATTTTAGTAACACACTACCACGAAATCGCACACATTTTACATGCATTACCATCAGTTTTTCTTATGGTATTAGTGGGTAGATGGATTTATTTTTTAGATTTCTGACACCAAATTAGATGAAAGGGCTGAGTCTGGATGACCACAGCCCCCCCCCCTCCTTCCACTCCTGACAGCCCATGTCAGTGGTGGAGCTTCGGGATTACTCTGTCCAGTCGTCGAGGCTGCCCTTCTTTTTCATTTTTTTTTTAAACAGGCCCACAGAAACTAGCTAACCTGGATGTTCCGAGACGGACTCAGTTTCGCTGGAGTCAACTATGGGCGTACCTTCCGCTCAGACACTTGCGTAATACAGACCGCTTTAACGCTGTCGCGCATATTATTGGTGCTGCGCCGTAAGGAATCCCGCTATGTGCTGTATAATTAATTCAGACATACAATAATTAGACCCAAGCTGCAGTAATATGAAAAGGCTTGGTTGATTTGTATTTTTTTATCTTTTTATTTTATGCATCCTGGGCCGGTGCCAACCCTGCCCTCTCCGTTGGCCCAGCCCAGCCCAACCCTGCCCCGGTGCGGCCTGCTGCACTGACCGGTCAGCTGCAGAGTGTGCGCCGCTGAGCGACATCCAGGCTAAGCTACCCTGTGCTAGCATGACACTTGGACATGTATAGAGAGACAGAGAGAAGGTGGCCCACACCGGGGCCTGTGGTGCATGCAGTGGGAGGAGGAGGGGGGAGTAGCTCTAGGATTAAAGAAAGGTGTACTCACGGCTGACTTTCATGCTGCCGAAAGCAGAGGGCTGCGGCACTGGCTTGCAGCTCTCGGCGAAGGATGTGGTCCTGGGCCGACCCGACATGATCCAATCCCTTTGATTCTTTCGACTTGCTAAACGGCAGGGCTGATCGAGACGCCGAACCTTCTCATCCAAAAGGGGGGGGAAAGGATGACAGAAAATTAATATCTGAATGTCTCAGAAGAAGGGCACAGGCGGAAAGAGAGCCCGATAGCACACTGTTTTATAATAAAAATAAAACTGTCCCGTCTTTCCCACCGACGGTCAATCACAGCATCGTTTCCCTCCTTTATAGTCCAGGTTTTCTTTCAACGGGCCTCTCATAAGACACGTCTCCGACCGAAATAGTCATGAATCCGGCCTCTCCCTGTGGCCCCTTGTTTGTTAAAAAGTCCCTTTATAGGTGGTTTCCACAAAAACGAACCGCGATCGGCTCGGCTGTCGGCCCAGGAGCAAAACGAGTCGTTCGCTTGCCAATTCAGGGACACATGCAGCTCCTCTTCATATCCCGATGTGGAGCCTCAATGATCCGACTGCCATGGCGGCTCCCTCACTACACCAGAGCCTAAAGAGCTTCTAACGGAAAACCTGCCCGTCGCCACAGTCTTTATGCGGGTAATTTACACACTTTACGCCGGTGCTAGCTCCGGCCTCACCGTCGTCAGATTCCGGTGTCTGTAGCCCCCCAGAAAACGATGGTCTTAAGATACAGAGTGCGACGATACCGAATTTCTTTCTCTTTTTTTTTTCTCTTTCCCCATAGGTTTCAGGCTCGCAGTCTTTGTCGCTACGTATGTTACGTACGCAATTTTCGTAAAGAAACTAATATCAAAGAAAGGAGTTCACGCCGTAGACGTAGCTAGCGACGCTGAATAGGAGAACCGTGAACGCGCATACGCTGGATCTGGGGTGGTGAGTTTAACCAATCAGAGACACTATCCTTCAAAAATGGGTGTCAACCGTGCGCCTGTGGTCCAATGAAAAGAAAGCTCTTGAACACCACATGGCATAATTTGCTCGCTGCCCTCCCTCAAGACTTCAAAGGCTTTTTCCAGTGCCATGACGAGGACAATGGGCAGGGTTTTCCACAAAATTGAGGACCTTACCGACCAATGGAGCTTCAAAACCAGGCTGTCAGTTCAAAAATCCCCCCACAGCTGTCACAGAGCACCGGTGGTCATGCAGCACTGTTGCTATGTTAGTCTTAAAATCCTATGCTCTACCTTTCATAGACAACTTTTTTAAAACGTCCCCTTGGTTCCTCCAGTTCATTGTTGTTAATGTCTTAATTCCAATTAAGAGTGCACACACGTGTCTGTGGATTTCAGCATATTTCAGGTTCATTTTAGACCCTTTTGTCGCGGTTTCACTGTTGTATAGATTTGTAAGAATCACAACATATGTATTTGGTAGCATGGGCGGTTCTAGACAGGGGCCAACGGGGGCCAGTGCCCCTGTAGAACTGACCCTGGCCCTTATTATGGCCCCTGTACTGCAGAAATAATACTAAATCTGTTTTTTTACATTACCTTTAAAGTGTTATTTTAACAATGAGTTAAAAATTATTGTGTTGAACTTTTAGCTTCAGTCATATCGAGTTGCATCTGCTGGATCAGGAGCCAAAAGAGTCCCTTTGGCTCATTTAATATATATTAAACGATTGAAGTATTGTTTCATTCTTTTGCTTTGTGCCCCCATGAACAAACTCTGGCCCTACCCTGGCCCCCCTGGTAAATTTGGTCTATAACCGCCACTGTTTGCTAGAATTTGTACATCTGCATTACCATCTAGATAATAATGATTATTATTACTATTTGTAGTACTACTAGTAGTATTTTGTCCTGTATAGGAGAGTACAATTTCCTTTAAAACCTCAAACAGAATCCATTATGTGTCATAAAATATTAATGAGCCTAGTTAGTTTATCCTGACATGAACTTTTCAGTGTTACTCATTCATATTGCATTGCTTATCTAATTCATTTTACAGTGCTTTTGCATTTTTCTTGGGGCCAATTTGTGCTGAGAACATGGATTATATAGTGAGGTTATTTGTTGGATGTGGTGACTGAGAGTTAATTAAAAGAGCCCCAAATCAACTGATGTGTAGAGCACTATACAGGTCAGCTCTGTGTATTAGTAATATGTTCAAGCATTGTTATTACAGTAAGAAGGGTTATGAATAATAACCCTTCAGTTTTTTTCTTTTAGTGTAAATATACAGTTAAAAAATCTTGATAGTGTTAATTGGAAGTCATTATTAAAGGGTTAAGAGTTTGTTAATTTGTACCTGATCTGTTAACAATATTTTTTATGTAATACAGTTGACACTGAGCAAACGTTATAACTGATCTGCAACACATTAAATGTTTATACATGTTTCGCATGGTGAGCGATACTCTGTCAAAATTAATTTTAAAATCTATTTTGAAAGTAGAAAAAAAGCTAAATGTGTAGAATGAAGAAAACGGGGAACTGCATGATTCAACAGATTGTCAAGTATGTTTGAAGGAATAATTTGGCCATCCCTTAAGATTATTACGAAGTATTTTTAAAAAGAATAGGCTCTCTGTTTCTTGCCTTTTTTGTGTGTGTTTCTCCATTATTGTTGTTGATGTTTTTCTTTTATGACATTGTGGTTCACATGCCTAAATGGGTCCAGCATACTGATAAAAAGCCATCTTATACAGCAGTTCTTCTAACACTTGCTGATGGTCAGTCAATTGAACACATTTTCAGTATCACCTGATGTGTACCTACCTCTCTAAGGTCTTTGAAAGCAAAACTAACAGATCAAGTTTTATGAATTGGGGCTTAAAACAATGATAGTCAAAAATCCTCCCATTATGTCATTCCTGCATAATATGTATGAATGTCAAAATTAGTACAAAATTGAGCCTAGAATTATTCATAATTATTCAAGTTTTTTCCTTAACGAAATTGTTTCTGATGACTGAAAAGTTTAGCCTAAAAATGTGTGTCACCACATGATCCCATAAATGTCTTGTAGTTCCAGGGGCCACAATAGAAGGTACTATTAAAACTACAATACGTCGAATATCTTAGAAGACGAATTAGGAAGTCAAAACTGACACCAAGGCTGATGGTGCAAGAAATGAAAAGATACAAGGATCACCAGTGAGGCCATCTTGAAGAATGTGTGCCATGCTGGTGGCAATATCTGAAGGCAGACCGTCCAATGGACTCTCCTTACTGGATCCCTTGGTTTTAGACAAATAAGGAAGGCAAGGCAACTTTATTTGTATAGCACACTTTCAACAACAAGGCAATTCAAGGTGCTTTGGGTGATTAGGGGATAAAATAAAAGCAGCGATAAAAAAACAGTAGGAAGTCACTTCTAAGAACAAGGAACTAGAAAGCCCAATTGAGTAGTCAACCCCTAGAACACCATCCCCACAGTCAAGCATGGTGTTGGGAACCTAATGCTTCAGGGAGTTTTGGTGAGGGTTTAGCCGATGCGACAAGCTATCTAATCAAAGTACAACTAAATAACTACAAGATGCTCAAGATCAGGCAGTTTGTAGAGAAACTTCGTCTTGAGAAAATGTTACATTTCAATATGAAAATTACCAAAAACACAGCTAAAGTGTTGATGACATGGTAGGACATCACAATTTGCAGTCCATTGCTAAAGATAAATGGTCAAAGATATGAACAGAGACAAGCACAAAGATGATCAGCAATTATGAGAAACCTTTGCTTGCTGTAACAGCCAATAAAAGATTTTCCTTGATTGTTGAGAAGAGAATTAATAATTTTTCATTTTCTCTAAATCTAAAGAAAAACACAAAAAATATTTGCTTCCACCTGAAGCTATTTGTGCATTGTCTTATTATCTTTTGGGAGATGTCTGTGTAATTTTGATTACAACAGTTATTTCACTAGGGGATTTGAAAAGATTTGCCTCCGAAGTGGTTCATACCAGAGCGGCCTCTTTATCTAAAGACCAGATGGTTTTCTTTTGTCCTTTAAATATAAAACCAAGAAATTTGAAGAGATTGTCACTTAAAAAAATCTTTCTTTACATATTCTTGTATCAATTATGTTTATTAGTCAAATCCTGTGAATAGAGCACAGTATCGGATTGAGCAATGCTTTGTTTGTTGCTACACATCTCAAAGAGAATGGAAATCACTCGTCCTAACAGGAGAATCTTCCCTTTTTCTCTGTTGTTGGTGTATCTGAAGTCTTATCTTTTGTGTGATCTATTTATACTTTGTTGTGTTTCATATCAAAGGGAATTTCTCCGAGGCTGTCCTTCAATGAATCGCACACAGCAAGATTTTAAATACAGGCAGCTGGGCAGAAGTAATGCAGGATACTGTTTTGTCTTCATAGCAACTCATCCCCCAACAGCACACATCTTCCCACAACTGTAAGGAAAAAACACAGAGGACTAGATAAGTACCAGTGAAAGCAAGACCAAGGCTGGGAAGAAAATTATGAAAGTCCAGTTTTATTTCTTATACAAATAAAAGTTTCAAAATGTTGTGGGCATTTCTATGTAGAGCCTCTGAGTCAATACTTTGGCAGTAATTGATGCAAAAATGGCTCAAACCAAGGTCAGAGCTTTCTCCATTTAAAATCCTTGTTTTATTGATTTTATGTAATTTTCTGAGATTTTGAATTTAGGGTTTTCATAAGCTGTAAGCTGTAATCATCAAACTTATAACAAATGCTTGAAATAACTCGCTTTGCATGTAATGACTCTATCTCGCATATTAGTTTCACCTTTTAAGTTGAAATAAATGAACTTTTTCATAATATACAACTTTTTGTAGTTTAACCCTTTATTTGGCTATTTAACAGAGCCCCCGGGCTATTTTCAGCCCCAACAAAGTTTCATATCCTCATATAGAGGCTCAAGGAACAGTTTCCAATTGTCAAAAATGTGGTTCTTGAACTTCTTTAAAGATAATAGGCAGTATTGGTTTTCATTAGACCCAGTTGTGTGTACACCAAATAGTTAAAATTAGACCAGGGCACCTTCTTCCACATGTTTCTTGTGTCCTCCACATGGCTTGTGGTGAACTGCAAATAGGACGTCTCATAGCTTTCTTTCAGCAGTTACTTTCTTCTTGTATTGCTTCACTCTTCCATAAAGACCAGATTTTTGGACAGCATTACAAATATTAATCCTGTTGACAGATTCTTCCACCTGAGTTGAGGATCTCTGCCGCTCCCCGAGAAGTACCATGGCTCTATTGTGGCTGTGATGTGGCAAAGGTTCATGGAGTGTGCATACAATAGCATTGTCCATACCTGATTTTCCTTTCAGGGGGGCTGGTACTTATCTACAGGGTGAGTGGTGGTGTAGACGTGGGACAGGTTGCCAGTACATCACAGGGAAACAAAGACAGGACAAACAACCATGCACACACACTCACACCTAAGGGAGTGTGTGGTGGAAGCTGAAGTATCCAGTGAGAATCCACCCATGCACAGGAAAAACATGCAAACTCCATGCAGAAAGACCACAGACTAGGTTGTGAACCAAGCAATTTCCTGCTGCAAGGTAACAGTGCTACCAAATGCCCCACTGTGCACCCCCATGGTGGTAATGTTAAAAAAATTAATTAATAAATAATGTACTTTGTGGCACTTTAGTAGGCCTAGATGTAGACCAAATTTTTCACTCAATTAATAATAGACCCAGATGGCGGTCAGTACACAGGTTCTGTAAACAAGTGCAAACCAAAAAGAATTATAGCATATTTTACTTGATTTATGAACTGAGCAAACATTTAACAGATATGTTATTTGTTTCAAACAAAGACCTTATTTGAATCTTGTTCAAATAATTAACATACTTGTTTTCAAAATAATGGCTGGATGTGTGCCACTGAACTTGTGTTGATCGATGTATATTTTTATTTATAGTTGGTATTCAAATTTATAGTTCACCTATCACATAAGATTTGATGGTCATGCCACCATCTTGAAATGGTATCTTTTAAAAAAAATATGACACATCCATCCATCCATTATCTATACCTTCTATCCTTTGCAGGGTTGCGGGGGGGCTAGTGCCTATCTCCAGGAGTCATCGGGCGAGGGGTGGGGTACACCCTGGACAGGTCACCAGTCCATCGCAGGGCAACACAGAGACATACAGGAGAAACAACCATGCACGCACACACTCACACTCACTCTGTGTCACCCAATGACCACCTTCCCTTACAGCCTCTACGTGATGATGTCCATGATAACTTTACATTGTTGGGTAATGAACTCCCCAGGTTTAATGCAGAAAACAAAGAAGTCGTTGTTTTTGGCCCTAAAATTCAAGATTAGAGATCAAGACTCAGCTAGACTCAATGACAATGGCATTGAAAATATGCAACAAGTATATTATTATGGATTCAAACCTCAATTTTAACATCCAAAATAAAGTTTTAAAAAATCAGTCTATTACCTTCTTAAAAGGTAATATATTAGATTATTGTAACGGTTTAAATTGACTGGTTTTTGGAATAAAATAAGATTTCTAGCTGCCGCAGCTCATCCAACCTACAGCAGCCAGAGTTACATTCAACTCCAGAATCAGTTCTTTAAGCACTCTTTTGCATGAATATCGTTTATTTCATTCATTTATTTTATATTATCTCAAGAATTCTGTCCTCAACAGTCACAGATTTACTGTTGAAAAATGTAAATAAAATACATAGATAGAGTTACCTTTGTGTTTCTGCCTGCTGAGCATGGATCATAAAAAAAGAAACAATTGTTTTTTTTTTACAATAAAATATGTATAAATAAATATTAAAAGAAATTCAGTGTTTACATAGTTTACATAACTGAAAGCACATCTGTAATCATCTGTGAACTACTTTTATTTTGACACCTTTTGTGCTTATTCTAATGCTTGTTGTTATATTAGCACCCAGTTAAGCAAAATAACTTAGGTAAATATTTTTTTTAAAAACATCTGACTTTTGAACAACAATTTTTGATAAATCTAAAATTCTTATAAGAAAACAAATAATTCAACAATATCAACGCATTCTTCATATAAAAACAGAAAAACAAAGCATTTCTTACTGAAATTAATATTATCTCCCAGTATAGAAGTCCATCATCTATAAATAGAGTAATCATTGAGTCTGGTGCTTTCAAAGCAAGTAGTTCTGTGAAAATAGTATTTGATCCCTTACAAATTTCTTCTATATTTGTTTTTGTTACACTTAAACTTTTCAGATCATCAAACAACGTTTTATATCACACAAAGATAACCTAAGTATCTACAAAATTAAGTTTTCAATTGATGATTTTGTTTAATAAGGAAAAAGAAAAATCCATCCAAAGTAACTTCTCCCTACTTTAAAATGTGAATTAACCCCTGTATTAAATCATGAGTAAACTGTATTTAACTCGATTTGTTGGTTTAATTGTATTAGCCACACCCAGGCCTGATTCCTGCTGGACCTGTTAAATCATGAAATAATTCAAGTAGAACCAGTCTGACTAAATAAAGTCGGCTAAAAGATCTTAAAACACAATAAAACGCAACACAACATCCCAATCTAAAGACTGTTAAAAAACGATGAAAAACAAAGTAACTGCGACATTCAGTCTAACTCTAGAGATCCAAACTGTTTGTTTGTGATTGAAAACCTTAAAATGAGGCTCAATTGAAACAATTTTACAAAAAGGAGAGGGCCAAAATTCCTCCACAGTGATGTAAAAGACCAAGTATTAGTTATAGCAAACATTTCATGGCCATAATTGCCTCCAAGATTACCCATGGAACCAGTTTCTTATGAAACTGGATGGTTTGTTTCCCTTAACAAATAAAATAATCATTTGAAAACTGCATTCTGTGTTTTATCAGATAATTTTTTTCTCTAATATTAACATGTGTTTAATTATTTAAAACATTTGAGTGAGACAAAAAAAAACTAACAAGACTAACAAGAAATTTGTAAGAGGGAAAATAATTCTTCAATGTACTGAAAGTTCAAGTGGTGGAAATAATTAAATACTACATAAAGGTGCAGTAAACATTTTATCATACTAAAGTAGGTTTGAGGTCATCTTTAAACACAACAGAACGCGGGGGGCGATAAAGGTCCGTATAATCCTCATACTCGCTGTCAGACGAGTCTGAGGAGCTGTCTGAGCAAAGGAAGGAGCCGTGCTGCAGGCAGGAATCACAGTAAGGTCTGTGATAGTAGCAGTAATCTGTGGAGCTGCTAGAGTCTGAATCCCAGTATCCACTTGAGTCTCTGATGCGTCGATGTTGCTGCTTGCCACGGTTGCATTCTTCTACGCCATGCTCAGGTGAACAGTTCTGTCCAGCACAACGCCATAGTGGGCATCTGTGAGACCCCAAAGCACATCTTTGACCATTTTTCACTACCTCCTCTTCATCCTGATCCCCCTCTTTCTCTTCTACTGACTTTTTTAAATCAGCGACACTGTCATGAACACGAGAATGTATATCATCTAGATTTTGGTGTTCACAGGTGTCTCTTTTCAGTCCACAAATGGGAACATCTGAGCCTGTGTAGAAGCAGGAAGGGGACAAAGCTCTCCTAGAGGTGTGGAAGGGAGGCCGACGTTTTCTCATCGAATGTGGAGAGATGCTGGGGTACTGGAAGAGGGAAGGTGAGTGAGGAGAACAGAGGGACAAAGGGGACAACGTGTTCAGTTTTGGCTGAGAAGAGGTCCTGAACGCCTCACTTGGAAATCGAAGCGCTGTCTCTGTGACTGCATCCATGCTCAGTTCCTGGATGATCTCCTGCAGCTTTTCGCTGCTGACGAAACCAGTCAGTCTGGGATTTGGTCCCATCTGCATTGACAGGCCACCATGACTGACAAATCTTTCAACCTGAGAGGGATTAAGTCCTTTATGGTTTTGAAGGGAGGTGACAAAGTGAACTGCCTCTTCTGCTGTCCTTCCAGGAAATGTGAGGGACAAAGGTTGCTTGAGATCCTCTCTCACTATGGATTCTATTGTGTCTCTAGTTGTAGGATTGGGGACATCTTTCCAGCTTCCCCTTAGGGGTATGTCATCAGTGAAGGAGGAAGAAACAGGATGGAGCTCCTTTGAGTTTTGAATAGTGAAAGACTCAGAGGACGTCAGAAGTACATTTGAGGAATCAGGAGGCAGAGTGAGATTATGGGAGGCTGGAGGAAGTCTGGATTTCTGAGGTAAACAGGAAGAGGAGCTTCCTTCAGACTGAAGCTCAGTGGTCTGGGTGGAGCAGGAGTTGAGGTGAGTGGCAGAGGAGTCAACATCCTGGTCCCCTAAGGGCTGGCTTGCTGTCATGAGCTTCAGGAGTTTATCCTTGGCATTTTTTACCTGCTCCTGAAGACTGTCAATCACAGCATTCTTCTGAAAAGTGAAGAGAAAAAGCAGAAGTGTAAAAATGATTTGAAAAAAAAAGCTTGATATTACCACTTAACTGAATTATGATACCTTAGACCAGGGGTACTCAAATATAAATCTTAAAAGGTCATACAAAAAATTTCAATGAGTCAAGGGTCCGTTTATTATCTTTTGTCAATCAATATGCCTTAAATAAAATTTGGTTGAACAAAACTTCTCTGTTTCAATCAATACAGCAACAGGCATACAATGTAATTTCAAGTTAATAATAAATTCAGATGAATACTCAAATAAAACTAAACAGAAAACCCCTGTAATAAAAGTAAAACAATATAGGGAGGAGGTTAAGGAAATGTTTTCTTTCTAAATAGATATGAAGAAAATGTGTGCAAAAAAAAAGTGCCGTTTAGTTCAACAAAATCAAGCAGCTCCTTCACAGAGCTGTTTGGTAGCAAGGAAATCAAGATCTCAGGAATTAAAATGCAAGGAAAACTGTTTAACATTCTGTCAAACACTGCTTAATGAGAAAAATAGCATCTTTTATTTGTTGCTAAGGCCTTGAACTTGCGTGGCAGAGAGACTGATGCAGGTGTTCATTTGTGAGTCTACTACGGTATTTATTCTTTACCACAGTCATTGTTGAGAATGCAGATTCCTAGCAGTATGTTAAGTCAGACATTGTCAGAATGTGAAGTGCCAGCTTCTGCAGCAGAGGGAAATTAGCTGTGGTTAACGTCTCTGTTGCCCTGCAATGGACTGGCGACCTGTCCAGAGTGTACCCTGCCTCTCGCCCATTGACCGCTGGAGATAGGCACCAGCCCCCCGCAACCCTACATTAGGATAGACGGGTACATAAAATGGATGGATGGATGGATGGATGGATGGATAACGTCTCTTAAGCACATGGGTCTGGTGCTGGATGGAGGAAAAATAAATGCAAATTGCTTTGTCCATTATTCTTTAAACTGTCTATTTTCATTGTCCACCTTTCTTTTAGCAGCAAATTTAAAACACGCCATTTTTTCCATATCTGAATAACTGCTGAGGAAGAATCAATTAACAAGCAGCTCCGAAAATGAAAGTAAAACGTGTTGCTCACGCAGCTTTGCAAGAGTAATGTAGGAGTGACAGACAGTCAATCAGTAGCCTAAGTTTACATGCACATCTAAATCAAATTTTGGCAATAATCGGACTAATAGCTTAAATAGAAAGGGGGTCTTTATCCCAGTTTACATGTCACTCAGAAAATCTAATTATTGAATTAACTGCATTCGACTCCACGACGCTAGGTGGCGACATGCGCCTTTTCGAGCTGACATTCTTCCGGTTCTATTATAAAGTCACAAAGATAGTAAACAAAGGCTGGCAGCAGGGAAGCAGACGGAGTAAAAACAGGATGTACAGAATGAGCAAAGAAATAGACGACAACAATGCTGCAGCACCATCCATTCTCTAAATACTGTACTGTTTCATTGTTACATTCATTGTGGCTGCAGTGTTGTTGTGTACCGGTGTTGTCATTCCCGCTTCTGCGGTTTCGTCACTTCCTGTGATAAGCTTGGCTATCAAAGTGAATAGCTTGGTTGGAGTTTACATGCAGAGAAATTTGATTTTCTAACCGCATTATCTGGGTGCATTATTCAGCTTAAGAGAAGTCCAGTTCGGTTCGACTCCAGTAGGACGAAGGTGTATACATTTCAAAAGTAAGACTTCAGTCCGACTAAGGCAATAATTCGGCTTTCTTTTACTGCACCCTGAGTGTGTCAATAGCATGGAGACGACTGCACTGTTACGGAGCAGACACTTGCATCGTTTGGTCTTCCTGTTATGCATACGATACCGTACTGCGTCAGTATGAAAACGTGGATATAGTGAAAGAATCCCGGCTTCAGGGCAAGAAATAGGTGATTTGCGAGCTGGGTCCGGAGGCTGCCTATTGATTGACACTGCCTTAGACAATAACCAACAAAATCCAATTCCAGTGTTTGGATCATGTCAGGGCATTTTTATAAAATGGCATTCATTAAACTCAATTCTTAAAGGCTGCCCTTGGTGTAGCCCACTGTCTTTGATTTTATGTTAGCAGCAATCCACTAGTGAGCCAAGGAGCTGCCTTTAGCACGATTTCCAAATTCTTGACATGTTTTATTGGCACAGGTTATAAACTACATAATAGAAGTTACACAATCTTACATATCTGGGCTTTCCCCTAACAATTTGTTTTTCTTATGTGTGTAAGAAGACCCTACCAGTCCCCCTTTATCATGTCGGAAATCATGTAGGTGTATGCAAAAAAATGCCTGATTTTTAATGTTTTGTAGATATATTTATTTAGTTTATAACAATTATATGGAACACAAAGCGATGGACTAGCGACCCTTACCAGGGTGTACCCTGCCTCTCGCCCGATGATTGCTGGAGATTGGCACCATAAAATGCCATTAAATGCTGTGTGTTTGTATTTGTTTTATGTACAGTAAAAATGCATGTAAAATTATGTTTAAAAAAGTGTTTCAACATGGTGTGGGTGGTGAAATGTATCAACTTTACCAAAACTGGGAATTGTCAGGGCATTTTTATAAAATGGCATTCATTAAACTCAATTCTTAAAGGCTGCCCTTGGTGTAGCCCACTGTCTTTGATTTTATGTTAGCAGCAATCCACTAGTGAGCCAAGGAGCTGCCTTTAGCACGATTTCCAAATTCTTGACATGTTTTATTGGCACAGGTTATAAACTACATAATAGAAGTTACACAATCTTACATATCTGGGCTTTCCCCTAACAATTTGTTTTTCTTATGTGTGTAAGAAGACCCTACCAGTCCCCCTTTATCATGTCGGAAATCATGTAGGTGTATGCAAAAAAATGCCTGATTTTTAATGTTTTGTAGATATATTTATTTAGTTTATAACAATTATATGGAACACAAAGCGATGGACTAGCGACCCTTACCAGGGTGTACCCTGCCTCTCGCCCGATGATTGCTGGAGATTGGCACCATAAAATGCCATTAAATGCTGTGTGTTTGTATTTGTTTTATGTACAGTAAAAATGCATGTAAAATTATGTTTAAAAAAGTGTTTCAACATGGTGTGGGTGGTGAAATGTATCAACTTTACCAAAACTGGGAATTGTGTGTAAGGATCAAATCAAATCATCAAATCAAACTTTATTTATAAAGCGCTTTTCAAACCACAACAAAGTTTCTCAAAGTGCTTTACAGATTCAAATGACCACAATCCCCCCCCCCCCCCCTTTCCCAAAACCCAAAAGTAAAAAACATCACCACAACTATAACCCCCCATCTCCCATGCATGCACAAACATAAAAGCAACAATAGACAAAACCAAAACGGGCTGAGTACAGATGAGCCAGGAAACGTCATCATGGGAGCCATCTACATCGGCAGCAGCAAGTCAACAGCAGCAGCCAAGGCACTGACCCAGGGAGCCCAGAGGAGGGAGGGCTGGTACCCCCATCTCCACCCAAGCACCACCTGGAGAGCACCAAGGCAGCCACAGCCGACCACCACCCCCGAGGCAGAGGGCTCCCACGGAGGAAACACTGGAAGGAAGACTAAAATAAGTAAAAATATTAAAATTAAAACAATGATAAGATATGATCAAATAAAAATACAAAGCAGATAAACAATATTTGATAAATAGCCAGCTAAAAGCTAAAAAGAAATTCAATCAAAACATGCAGAGTAATTAAACAGATTTAATAATAATAATCAGTTAAAAGCTATATTAAAAAGGTGTGTCTTGAGCCGGCTCTTAAAAACATGAACGTTCTCTGTGGCCCTGAGGTCCTCTGGCAGGCTGTTCCAGAGGTGAGGGCCATAATAACAGAAAGACCCTGTCCTGACTTTGGGGGTGACAAGGAGACGGCTGCCAGAGGAGCGCAGAGACCGCGAAGGTTCATATGGTAAAAGCAATTCCGAAAGATAAGAAGGCCCAAGACCATTAAGACATTTAAAAATTATTAAAAGAATCTAAAATCGATCCAAAAACATACGGGGAGCCAATACAGTTATTCTAAGACAGGTGTAATGTGTTCCCGCCTCCTGCTCTTAGTCAGGACACGTGCTGCTGAATTTTGTAAAAGCTGTAAACCTGAGATATACTTTTTGGGAAGACCAGAAAGCAGGGCATTACATTAATCAGTTCTACTGGTGATAAAAGCATGCATCAGCGTCTCCGTATTGGCCAGAGAGAGAATGGGGCGGACTCTGGCGATGTTCTTTAAGTGATAAAAAGCTATTTTAGTAATATTTTTTATGTGAGGAATAAAAGTCAGTTCAGAGTCAAAAATCAAGCCCAAGTTCTTCACTTGTAGAGAAGGATTAAAAGACAGTGATTGTAGTTTTGGTAAAAGTTTCTCTCTCTGAGCCTCAGGACCGATGACTAAAACTTCAGTTTTGTCCTGGTTGAGCTGGAGAAAGTTTTCTGCCATCCAGGATTTTATGTCTAAAATGCAGTTAAAAAGTGCATCCATCAGCCGTGTGTCATCAGGAGACATGGAGATGTATAACTGTGTATCATCAGCATAACTGTGAAAGTTAACTCCATGTCTTCTGATGACGCTGCCAAGAGGGAGCATATAAAGGTTCAAAAGCACTGGGCCTAAAATCGAACCCTGGGGCACACCACATGTGATCTTGTGGACCTTAGAGGAGCAGGTATCTAAACTTACCATAAAAGTCCTGTCTGTGAGATAGGATGTGAACCATTTATGAACAGCACCAGAGAGGCCGATCTGTTTTAAACGAGTTAAAAGAATAGTGTGGTCTACTGTATCAAAGGCAGCGCTTAGATCCAGTAGAACCAACACTGTCACCTTCTGAGCATCATAATTTAATCTAAAATCATAAAAAATTTTTAAAAGAGCTGTCTCTGTGCCGTGGTTCTCCCTAAAACCAGACTGAAATTTCTCTAGGACATTATGAGCGTTAATAAAATCATTAAGTTGATTTAAAACAAGTTTTTCTAAAACTTTGCTTAAAAATGGTAAGTTAGATACTGGTCGGAAGTTGTTTAAATCATTAAAATCTAAATTACTCTTCTTCAGCAGGGGCCTCACTACCGCCCCTTCAAAGGCGGCAGGAAAGACCCCCGTCTGAAGGGAATAATTGATCATGGTTAAAATCTCGTCTTTAAAAGATTCATAAAATTGCTTAAAAAACCGGGTGGGAATCGGGTCCAGGGCACTTATAGTGGGCCTCACTGAGGAGAAAACTTTATCTTCCACCAGGACAAAACTGTCCAGCGTTTCCTCTGGTAGAGACACACACTAAGATTTTTCTAAAACCATGTTACACTGAGAAGATAAAATATTACATCTGATGGTGTCTACCTTTCCTCTGAAGTGGTTTGCAAACTCCTCACACAGAGTGTTTGAGGGGTTTTCTGAAGTGCAGTAGAGGTATGATTGAGAATGTTGTCAATGGTGGAAAACAGAATTTTGGGATTATTTTTATGTTCTGAGATGATTCTGGAGAAGTATGCATTTCTGGAATTTCTAACAGCGTTATTGTATGATTTGAGATGTTCTATGTATATCTGATGATTTATTGTGATTTTGTTTTTCCTCCATTTCCTTTCTGCCACCCTGCAGCTCCTCTTTAATGTCTTAAGGTTTTCATTTCTCCATGGTATAGTATGTTTTGAATAAGTTTTTACAACTTTTAGTGGAGCCAGCAGGTCGAGAGCGGATTGAAGCCTACTGTTAAAATCATTCACGATTAAATCACAGGGGGCAGATAAAGGTACTGGAGGAAACTTATTAAAAACTTCAAGAAAACCTGCAGCCACTTCAGGGGTTAGATGACGTTTCCTGACAGTTCTCACAGAGGTTTCTATTTGGATAAAACAGGTGATTTTAAAAAACACACAGTAGTGGTCAGAGACAGCCAAGTCAACAACAGAGGACACACTAGTGGACAGGCCATACGTGATGACTAAGTCCAGGGTGTGTCCTCTGTTGTGAGTTGGCTGCATGACATGCTGACAAAAATCCATATAATTCAAAATGTTCAAAAATTCTGTTGATAAAGGATCTAAAAGGTTATCCACGTGTAGATTAAAATCACCAGCTAAAATGATTCGTTCATAAGAGTTGTGCAAAAATGATAAAAACTCTGAAAATTCTTGAATAAAAAGTGTGCTCTTTTTAGGGGGCCTATAAACTGTCACACATAAAATCTGAGGAGTGCTAAAAACAGAGGCAGTATATTCAAAAGGGGTAAAATCATCAAGTAAAACAGGTTTGGCGGAAAGGGTTAATGAACTTATAAAAGCAGTTCCACCTCCCCTCTGGCTACTCCTGGTTGAATAAGAAAAGTTAAAATTAGGTGGGGAGGCCTCTGTAAGAACAGCAGGAGCATCTGCACTCAGCCATGTTTCCGTTAAAAATAAACCTTGAAGTTTATGGTCTAAATCAAATCATTTATTATAAAAGTTTTATTCAGCAGAGAGCGATCATTTAAAAGTGCCATATTAATAGTGGTTGGAGATGGATTGACTGTATGATTTACTGGAGGTGGGATTTTTAGCAACTGTTTAAGATTATTTGGGTTGCATTGTTCACTTTATGATTATTTGTTCACTCTCTGCTGATAATTACAGGAATGAAAGAAGTGGGGCAAGGTCCAAGTCCGATATGTGAGTTACTGTTAAAATCAGGACTGAGTTTATAGGAGCAGGGACAAGCTGGACATCAGGATGTGGTTGAGGTGGCAGAGAGGGCAGGAGCAGCTGGAGACAGTGTGGTGGACAGGGGTGGACAAGGGTATGCCAGGCTTAATGCCAGCATACGTGTGCCTTGTCTGTTCAGATGTAGTCCGTCCGCCCCAAACAGTTGACTCCTGCCCCAGAAAATGTTAGAATTGTCTATAAAACCAATGTTATGCATCACGGTGGCAGTGGAAAGCCAGGTGTTCAGAGAAAGCAGCCTGCTGAAACAGCCTATTCCTCTGCTGATGGTGGGAGTGGGGCCAGAGATAAAAACAGATAGGTGTTTGTCTTTTAAAAGGTTAAACAAATGAATAAAATCCCGCTTTAGGGATTAGCATTAATTATAACTTAACTCACGGTTGGGTGGCTTCAAATGGAGTCCAGGATCTGTTCAGAAATGTCATTTACCGTAGCCCCCGGAAAGCAAAGAGTAACGGCTCCTCTCATCATAATGTGCCGGATTATTGAGTCACCAATGATGAGCGTGGTGGGTGACTGGTCTGATGGTGAGCAGAGGATTCCTCGCTGTCCAGGACCTGCTGGATGTTGGGCGGCTTGGCTTCCCCAGGACTGCAGCGATGTTTAGTGGGCGCCGAGGGCTCGTTCCGTGGATTCGGGGTGAAATGGAGCACTCCTCGGCGGATCCCGGCCGTAGTCCTGGGTTTGGCGCGACGTGGGTGGCTACCGGAATCCGACTGCTGCTCCGGCTGCTGGGAGGGGATGGGCGGCGGTCCTGTGGAACTGCTGGGCTTCGGTGCGGTCGGAGGGACCGCCAGAGGAGGAAAGTCGTGCTCCAGGGCACCGAAGCGGTTAGACAGCGGAAGGCCGAGAGGGGGAGAACGGTGGCAACCGCTCCGGGCGCCCCCACCGCGGCCAGGCCCGACCGTTGACCATGCACCCTGGGGCACCGGAGTGGAGCTAATGGGGGCTTTTGGTTTAGCCCCCAGCTGGAACCAGCGCTCCTCCTCTGCTGCAGTTGTTATACCGCCGCCGGTGTTGGTCAGTCCGAGTCCGCCTGGAGACCCTGCGATGGATTCCCCCTCCACAGCTTCACCGGGCTGGCAGGGAATTGTGGCGGCCAGCTGGGCACTGGTGGCGGCGGCAAAAGTCCGTCCGAACAGGATGTCCACGTCGCGCTCGTGGTCCTGGATTTGGTGGAGAGTAGAGATTCTCTGCTCCAATTCTATGATTTTCTTGGTGAGGTTGACGCAGCCTTCACACCCGAAGCTACAGGTGAGTGGAGCCATGATAGAGTCCGTGCTCTGATTAAAAACGCCCCGATAAAAAGAAATAAGTCGCTAAAACTTAGTGGTGATAAAAACGGTTAAAACTAGTGATAAAAAATAAAATTAAAAAAAGGATTAAAAACCAGTTAAAACCGTGTTAATTGGGAAGCCGGAGTTGGCAGGTTTCTCGTTTGAGATGTTGGACTAATACTTGGCCCCTTTATAAATATTGTGCCCACTTGATGGCCCCCTACTCAAAAAAATCATAGATTTTCACTGTATCTGACACATAAAATCATCTCTCAACATGTAATAACTTAGTTTAGAAGAGTTTTAGCTCAGGATGTTCAAGTGAAGGCGGAGCTTGTATAGTTCAGTTTTAATGTGTGTGAGCTAGATGTGGAACTTAGAGAGGGATGAAACTATGCAATACTTGTTGAAGCAATAAATTGTGCTTTTACTGGCCTGAATGACCAACATTTTTACATATTGTTGCTCTGAAAAGGAAGCTGTCTTCTGACCAAGTCACCATATAAATATTTGAAAAGGGAGCTAGACCCATATTGAGGTATGTTCAGTTCTAGCTTGAAAAAACAAACAAACCGGCTGCATTAGGGACCTAAACAAAAACTATCCACAGTTTTTTAAGAAGAATATCAATATATTTTGTCTTGAAATAATGACATCACCTAATTTCTCTGGTTCATTTTTAAGGGCAATCCTCTTGTCCTAATATGGTCATTGCTGGATCCACAAAGTAAAAGACAAAGACTGCCATTTAGAAACCAACTGGTTACATAATGACGGATACATTCACTGCCTACACACACTATATGGACATCAGCCTATCATCAGACTTTCTTCCATGAACAGTCCCACACCCTAACAAATGCTAATGAACAAAATGATGCACATGTTCCAAAACAATGTTCATCATTTTAACCAAGAAGTTCCTGTTAACATTTTTGAAGAGACAGATTCAGATTCAGTTTGTTCAGTTTCAGAACAGAGGCAGAAGTCTTGATGACTGTCACTGACATGCACTGAAATATAAGCAAGGACAACTCACTTTTATGCTAGCAGAAAAGAGATCATTACTTTAAAGTTTTATCTTGACGTGTATTGACATGCATCTAAATGAACAGCTTATAGACATCCATCCATCCATCCATTTTCTTCCGCTTATCCGTGGTCGGGTCGCGGGGGCAGCAGCCTAAGCAAAGAGGCCCAGACTTCCCTCTCCCCAGCCACTTGTTCCAGCTACTCGGGAGGAACCGCAAGGCGCTCCCAGGCCAGCCGAGAAACATAGTCCCTCCATCATGTCCTGGGCCTTCCCCTGGGCCTCCTCCCGGTGAGACGTGCCTGAAACACCTCACCAGGGAGGCGTCCAGGGGGCATCCTGACCAGATGCCCGAGCCACCTCAACTGACTCCTCTCGATGTGGAGAAGCAGCGGCTCTACTCTGAGCCCCCTCCGGATGACTGAGCTTCTCACCCTATCTCTAAGGGAGAGCCCAGACACTGCGGAGGAAACTCATTTCAGCCGCTTGTATCCGTGATCTCGTTCTTTCGGTCACCACCCAGAGTTCGTGACCATAGATGAAGGTAGGAACGTAGATCGACCGGTAAATCGAGAGCTTCGCCTTTTGGCTCAGCTCTCTCTTCACCACGACAGACCGGTAGAGCGCCCGCATAACTGCAGATGCCCCACCAATCCGTCTATCGATCTCCCGCTCCATGTTTCCCTCATTCGTGAACAAGACCCCCAGATACTTAAACTCCTCCACTTGGGGAAGGACCCCATCCCCGACCCTGAGGAGGCACCCCACCCTTTTCCGGCTCAAGACCATGGCCTCGGATTTGGAGGTGCTGATTCTCATCCCAGCCGCTTCACACTCGGCTGCGAACCGCTCCAGCGAAAGCTGTAGATCACGCTCTGATGAAGCCAACAGGACCACGTCATCTGCAAAAAGCAGAGACCCGATTCTGAGGCCACCAAAACGGATCCCCTCAACGCCTTGGCTGCACCTAGAGATCCTGTCCATAAAAGTTAAGAACAGGATCGGTGACAAAGGGCAACCTTGGCGGAGTCCAACTCTCACTGGAAACAAGTGAGAGTTGTGAGCTTATAGACATAAACATCATATTTGATTTGGTTTTACAACTTCAGAATGATCAGCTGCAGAATACAAGATTATTTTTAGCTCACTGTTAAGTCAAAATGAATGCCTTTTACCCAAGTTGTGGTTAGAAATGTATGCATCTTTAAATATGTATGTAAAAGGTTAGTTGTCAAAGTGTATCTAATGGTCTGCTATCATCTCTGTTTGAATTAACCACCTAATGTAAAAAACAAACAGAACAAAAAAAACATTACATTACCTCACTCAGGAGCTTTTTCATTGAGGTGTTCTCCCCCAGCAGGAAGTAAATCTCATCCTGGCTGTAGACAGATGGCTGACTCTTACTGGGGCTGCTGAAATACTTCGCCATCTGACTCGGGTTGTTCTGATCTTCCTCAAATTGCCGCCACTGAGTCAGCTGCAACATAGTAGGTTTCAAATTTAGCACTTTTAGGTGTCTTGCACAGATTTCCAGCAAAATATTAACCTCTAACATGAGTTATAAATCCTTTCAAGAACATCTCAGAAGGTGTATTTTAGAGCACTACTCATTGTTGAAGAATTTATTTCCTTTTTACTGGAGATGCATTCCTGTAAGTTAACATAAACCCACTGTTAGACTCTCAGAGTCATAAACATGTTTGCAGCAGCGTACAAAGTTTTGACTCATTAGGAGGACTTCTGTGTGAGTCATCTTCTCCTGACAGACATCGAAACTTCATCAGTCAGTACAACAATCACCTGTCAGGTTTATTGGTTGTACCGGTAAATACCCCTATACACATACTGTCATCTGTCCATCTGTTACAGTTTCTCCCTCTTGGATTGATTTTCTCATGAAAGATCTAAAGAAGACTCTCCTCACCTTTTGGGATTTAAGGAGAAGATACTGAAATTGTAACCAATATGATAGAGATGCCATGTAATTTTCCCACAATAAGTAAATGCCCTTTTTGGGTTTATGTTCGAACTAATTACAATCTAGGCCATTATTAGCTCCAAGGAGGTTATGTTTTTTGCCAGGGTTTGTCTGTCTGTTACTTAGCAACATAACTGGAAAAGTTAAAGATGGATTTTGATTATATTATCAGAAAATGTCCGCAGTGGGACCAGGAACAAGTGATTAGATTTTGGGGTGATCTGGATCCCCGTTGGGGTGGGTTGACTGAGCTGCCTTGGCGGCGGTCTGCGCTCTACTACAGCTTTCCTAGTTCAGTCATCACAGTCATGGATCTGTTGAGTTTTGTCTCTAACCTGTGGCACAAACAGCATGCAGTTAGTGGCAAGTGTGCAGATGAAGATGGCTCCTGCCACAGTGCTGTAGACCAGATTGGGCCAGGCATGCAGGAAGTAGAACATGGGAACGGCCACGGCAGAGGAGAAGGTGACCAAAGTTACGACCATTATGATGGTGGGAGACTGGTTGACTGGAGGATGGCTGACGTTGCTGGTGAGTCCAGCCAGGTAAGTGCCATAGAGAAGAAGGCAACCCTGGAGAAAGAAGTGCAGAACTCATTATTTTCAAAAGTACTCTTTTGTTATAGTTTTTTTTATTCAGTTTTCTTTCTCTGTATTTTGATTTAGTTCTAACAATTCTGGAATTTAATTTCCTTTACTTTTTTAACATGTTCTTTGAACATGTTATAAATCCTATAAATGTTGCTATTTTTGTAGATTGATCTGATCTACAAACTTCTTATGCACTACTTCCTGTTTCTCATGAATATAAACGTGACCCAGAAGACCACTTCTCTTGGTCATTCTTCAAAAACAGACAAGATAACACGGCATTCAAGTATAGACAGCTTGTATAGATCTTTATAGACAAGGAAAAGACTACAAGAAAAAAAGTTGCTTGTCTAAACCTGCCCATATCCACAGTCAGACCAATAATTAGAAAGTATAAAAAAACTGGAAAGCTGCATGACGACCCCGCTTGCTATGTTGCTGCTATGAACAGTAAGGAAGATCGTACGGGAGATAAATTTTTCAGTTTTAGATTAAGTTACTGCTGTTAAAGGTGAATTTATACATACCAAAAGTCCCAGTAAATGGAGGGAGCTGTATCAACCTTTCCAAATTAGCTTTTGTTTTGGACATGATTTGCCTATATTCACTTACTTTATCTATCTCTGCTAGTTTATTTTCTCTAAGCTGGAAAAAATCATTTAAAAACAAACTGAATAAAATATATCACTATAAAATAGAATGTAATTTATTAGTGATGTTGTTGCTGTGTAGAAATAGAAATTAAATTGGTGAAGCTTACTTTCTGAACAGCAATAATGATGACCCATATATTTGAGTATTCAGAGGAACAAGAGTCCAGCTGTGACAAAGAGTAGGAGGTGTCTCTCTCAGTCGCCTACATGAACGGAAACCAAATATTACATCAAAGTTGACACATTCAGTTAGTTCATTCTATTATATGAAAAATCAACCTGTTCATGCAGTCTCTAAAAAAATAAAAAAACACCTAAAAGAACAAAACCCTCTGATCAAATCATGACTTAGTAATATGTTGCATATGATCATCTTGTAAAAATTATTGCAAATCTTTATGATAAATCTCACCTTTGCAACAGCCCTGACAGATCGTGAGCATCTGACCGGGTCTGTGAGACTCCAGGTGGTGAGAACCAGAATGTCCAATAGAATCAGTAGAACCACCATGCCAATCAGCTGGATGTCTCGAATGATCTGAGACAGAATAGGTAGCAGTAATAAAGATGAACTCTTTTCACCACACAGCTTTAGAGCATCCACAGGCAGAAACTCGATCTCAAGATGAGTCTAAAGCATAAAAAGAGTCAAGTTTCTCAAAAATACTTCATTAAGAAAAAAAAGGAAAAAAAAGTTTAATAATCCAAAATCCTTCTTTGCACTCATAGAATGACCTAATAATGTACTAAAATATCTAAACACAAGAAATAAAAATGTGCATGAATCTAGTTGCTTAAGTGTGCACACCCCTAAAGTAACACTTTGTTGAAGCACTTTCTGATTTTATTTCAGCATTTAGTCTTGGTACAGGTTCATCACCATCCTGACTTCACAATATTTTGTCACTGTGTCTTGTAAAAGTTCTCTAAATCTATCACATCTCTTGTCCACAGCCCTCAGGTGACCCACATACTTATTGTTAGATTTAGATCTGGAATGTAGTTTGGTCTTTCCAAAAAATATATTTATTTTTCACATGAAGTAAATCTTTTGTTTATTTGTATGCTTACTAGGACTTTCTGTGATGCTGAAAAATGAAATCCAAATTCATTTTCAGGAGATGGATTGAGGGAGTGGGACCTCATGTGCAGTAATGTAGGCACTGCTCTGTCAAGGTGAAGAAAGAGCTTAGCCAGTGTTTGACCCCTGCCTACGGTCATGAGATCATTGCTCGAGAAAAAAACTAGAAAAGCACTTAAAGCGCAGACCTCCGCCAAGACAGCCCAGTTTCACCCCCCTTCCCAATACTGTGATCTAATTCAAACTTTTTTAGATTCCTTGACCATGAAAACATACCTTCAGCAGCTGGATTCACACTGATATCATTATTAGTTGAGTAGTTATTCACGAAAATCACTTTTTCGGTAATGGTGGTTTTTCCGATCACCCCCAAATTCTAATCACTTCTTTCTGGTCCCATTGCAGACATTTCCTGAAAATTTCATCAAAATCAGTCTATAACCTTTTGAGTTATGTTGCTAACTAACAAACAAACAAACAGACAAAACCTGGCGAAAACATAACCTCCTTGGTGGAGGTAATAGGATCCTGAATACATAAATTAGCTCAAAAATGAGCTTCCTCCATAGAGTAGTTGGGCTCTGCCATAGAAACTGACTCCCTGTCATCCAGAAAGAGCTTGGATGATGGTGGTTCTGGCATCTAATCAGGCTTCTACCTATGCTCCTCCCTTTGGAAATGTTCTGGGCATATCCATCCAGGAGGAGTCCCCATGGGAGAATCCAAAGTATAGGAGGGACTACATATCTCTTCTGGGAATGCCTAGAGATTCCCCAAAATGAGCTGCAGAGTGTCGCTGAGGAGAGCAATGTCTGGCTTTCCCTCCTAAACCTTTTACCCTTCAATCCGGTCTTAGATAAGCAAGAGGCAAAGGAAGGATGGACAACAACAAAAAATCACTGATTTGTTCAGAATATATGTCACATTAAAGGAAATTATTTGCAACTCATCTATTTACATCACACAAACCCAGGATTTAACTTTTTTAACCTGGGGATGTGGTATTTTGAACAATAGCCCTCTGGCTAACAGCAAAGAAGGGGCCTTTTTTTATACAGAGGTTGCAAATGTGTGAATCATGAGTTAATCTGAGATGAAATGCTAAAACAGTTCATTTATGTATGCAATTACTTTTACTTTTGTGCTATTTTAAGAGTATATTCTTAATGCAAACCAAGGTCAACAAGATGACCACAGGGAAACCAGAAGAGCATGCCTACCACTCTCTTGTCAGGAACTCGCTGAGTGAAAACTCTGTAGAGTCTCCAAGTCTTCCCCAAAATTGGCCCAAAGACCAAGGTGCTTCCAACGCAAAGTGTCCATATCCGAGCCTGGAAGAGAAAACATCACAAGGATTACTTAAAGTTTTCCTACAACAGTATAGAGGGACAGGGATGAGGATTTAGATACTTACTTGAAACACAGAAAAAGACACTTTAGCTTGTGTGTTAGCTCTCTCATCGATTACAAATAGAAAGGCGCTGATATATGTGAGCACACTTCCAAAGAGACTCAGAACATTCAGGTTGGGACTGGACATCTTCACTATCCTGATGGAACAACACAACCAAAGTAAAAATCTCCCTTACTATGCCAGGGTATAGTCTCTAAATTAATTTATAGCTAAATGGTGGTATGACGGTTATCACCCTCCACTAAATCATTAAATATAATTTACTTTCCACTCCTACCTGTTGTTTTTGAAGCGTAGGGTGAATAAAAGAAAGCAGAATGCCAACAGGATGCCAGAAGACAGCAGCGTCCAGACAACCGCTCTGACCACAGGAGAGAGGTAGCGCCTTGGGACCTCTGCTGCCAACTGCACACACAGACATGGACGTTTAAGCCCCATAAAATCCCATTTAGATACTTGTTGTACGTTTATGGAAAAAATGATTAATCATACATGTGTTCCAGAGTCCAAGTTTCTTCAAACCCAGATGCAAAAATTAAAATCAAGCACAGATTCATATTAAAAGGTAGAATTTTATTGCAGGGAGAAAGCATCAAGCATTACAAAACAGACGTGGAACTATTACTTAAACTTTAATTTATTCAAAGTTTGCTGAAACATTTAAAAGCATCATAAAACGTAGCATATTGTGAATATTTAGACATTTAAAGGCAAGATAATAAGGGGGGCCGAATTGACCCCGCTGTGATTTCTTCGCGGGTTAAAGTAAGGGAAAAGTCTCTCACTGAAAATGTATCCGGTGTACGTGTAGATATGAGCATGAGAGTCCGAGTTGTAAAAAGAAACCTGCCCCACTTCCATGTCCACATACACCCCAACTGTCTGGGGTTTTTCCACCAGTGGCACTTGAACAGGAGGACTGCTGAGTGCCCAGTAGCTCCCACCTTCTCTCATCCCCACCGTCCAGTAGCCTCTTTCAGGGTTCAGCAGATTCCCTCCTTTTCTATTGACCGACTCAAGTGCCACTCCGATATCCCACTCTGTCTTCCCTTTTACCCGAACCTCATAGTAGAACCTCCAAAAGCAAAAACTCTCCTTTCCCAGGACACTAATACAGGGGTAAAATCTTGCTGGATTGTCGGGTAGGTTCACAGCCACATCACTGTGATAGACTTGCTTCCGGTTTTCAGAAAGCACCAGTTTGGGGTGAGCCGTGTCCGGATCCAAAGTCACATCCACAGCCCAAGCTTTTGCTCGTTCAAATTCAATCTCACAAAGCCTCTTTACTTCTGCTTTTATGGTTTCCTCAAGCTGGCATGCAGTTCTCCTGAGTGACCTCCTCACTGTACCCACATAAACTGCACTTTGTACCCAAATCTCAGACCAGTCTTTAATGGTCGGGTTAGTAGAGAAAGCAGGAAAGCTGTGGAGAAGGTAAAGATCATCGTTTGTCTGTGAAAGCAGCTCCAGATCTGTGCTCCTGTTTGTCAGTTGATCAATTTCTTGGTCTAGATCCATTTTAATCCCGCTTGCCTTGCTTTCGACACACCTCTGATTTGCTAATATAGCCTCAGACGCCTCAGCTTGGCCTGTCTTAACAACTTGCAACAGTTTGTTGAAGACTTGCAAACTCTCGTCAACCTCCTTTTCAGCATTTCTTTTGCTGAGCTGAACAGCTTGACCGATATCACACAGTTTTTGGAGCCGACTGTGGATGCCATCTTGCACTTCCACGTTCATTCTTCTGATCTGAGCTCTCCTATCTTGGCTTTCGTGTTCTATAGGAACCGTGCAATGTACCTTGTGGTCTTCCTCAACACAGACCTGACACATGTACATCTGGTCAGTGTAGCAGAACAGCTTCAGGAGGCTCTCGTGGTTCTTACACAATCTGTTCTGCATGTTCATCATTGGGTTAATCAGGGTGTGTTTCTTGAGCGTGCCCAGAATGTGATGGGGTTCCAGATGAGTCTGGCAAAATGAAGCCAAGCAGTCCAGACAGGATTTCAAAGCTTTCACACGTTTACCAATGCACACATCACAAGCAACTTCTCCTTTTTTATTTGGCTGATCTATACAGCTGAGCTTGTCTTCATACTTCATTTCACCATACTCTTTAAACTGAGCAGCCACTTCGGATATGAAGGTGTTGACTTTGAGGTCGGGCCTTTTGTACAGCTTGTGTTTACACATGGGGCACTGCGGCAGGTTGGTGCTCTGCCAGTATCTCTGTATGCAGTCACGGCAGAAGTTGTGCCCGCACGGAGTGGAGACCGGCTGGTTAAACACATCCAGACAGATGGGGCAAAGGAGCTGCTCCTTGGACAGAATGCTGCCGGCTGTAGCCATATCTGGGAACACATCCAGAAAGAAGAAGAAAATAGGTGGGATTTTATGGAATACTTTGGCTGAGCTTCTTTTATTTTTGTCTTTCCACTATTTTACAAGGCTAAAAATACTTGTGCCCTGGTTAGCCATGAACAGCAACAAATGCATGGTGTTATGTTTCATCACAGAGTGTCACATGTTAGCAGGGTACTTTTCATGTTAGCTAGGATCAACAGACAATACTAGTGAGACCTTTTAAGGACAAAGCAATAAAAAAACTAAAGCAGACCATTTGCTAAACTTAGATGATGCATTACCAAAACAAAGCTCACACACAATTTGGGTCAAACTGTGGACTTACTTTGAGGCAATTAAAAAGTTATCATCATGAAGCATAAAAAGATTTCTAAGGGATAACTCACCTTGGTTCTTTTTGGTGCCTTGAAGAGAGAAAGACTTGATTGTGTTCTTTTTCAAAGCGTTTACGCTGCTTTATCTTTTATTTGAGAAGTCTGATTACATTTCCTCTCGCTCGCCTTATGCTGTTATTCTGTGCTCACTCTTCTCTTAAAGGCATGGGGGACAGAGGGGATTCTAAACATAGCTTCAGTGGTCCATCCCCATTACCTTTCCCGATCACAGCTTTCTCCATCAAGTGGTATAGTACCACAATTCAAACAAGCAAACAAGCAGCAAGGGTACACTTTTGTTTCATTCAAATGCACCTTGTATGGAGAAGAATAAGCATGTGGGAGCCTAAACAAATTACGTAGAACAATCTAAAGGCAAAGTACTGAGAAAAAAGGCACATAAGTAAGACATAACATCTATAAATGGCTAATGAACTAATAAAGTAGTCTTCTCCTGTAGCATCTGAGGAGGTTAGAGCATAAAGAGAGAGGGATCTTTGACCATTCCTCCTAGACCAAACTTTCAACATTGGGTCATATTTCACGTGTATTTTATTATGTCTTGTGTTTAAATGTGCTTTAATAAGAAATTCCAGTGTAAGATGAGATATGCTTTAGGTCATTACCCTGCTGAAAAACCCAATGTTAACCCATTTTTGATTTTCTCACTGTGGACATTACATTTTTATCTAAAATGTTTTTTAGTCTGTGAAGCCAGACAAGACCTTTAAGAAAGAAGCTGGCCCACAGCATGACAAAATCTCAACTTTTCCTAACTTTGAGTCAGAGGTTGTTTTTTTTACATTCACCCATTGTTTCATGCCATCTCGCCATAGGACGCAGTTGCAGATAAAATCACAGTGGATTTTGTCTAAACTTCAGCTCTTTATGCTTTTAATAGAAGGACAGAAGAAGCCATTCGCTGCTATGCCTCCCAAACAATAGCGAGTGGGGGGCACTCTGCAGGCTTATAACATATGTTTCAAGTAGTATTATGAATACTATAGTTCAGCCATGAAGACTATCTTTTACACATTGGAAAATAAATTGGGCACGTAGATTACAGTTTACTGAAGGTGGCAAACGGGTCCAAGTATTTAAGCTGGTGATGAAAACAAAAAACCCACCATTTTTGGCTTAATTATGTTCCCTTTTACATCTTTTTTGGAGTCTGGGTATGGATGTCAACCTTCACCGAGATAGAAATTGCAATAGGGTTCTGTAAGAAGTCAGTTTTCTATATGAAGATTTGAGTGTAAAATTCTTGATCAGCTTTTGTTTGGTCCACTGTTTATCATTGTTTGTTGACATGCAGGATAGTTGCCATGATAACTAGAGAAACTAAAAAGATTTCCAAATAATGTTGTGTCATCATTTAAAACATTGAGCCCAACAATTTAAATGTCTTAACAGAATAAAAGAGTGTCTAAAAACGAGAGTATAACAATAAATATTTACAACACAGCCACAAGCCTGGAAATCTGGCATCCTGATTTATGTCAAGCTCCAAATACAGGACCTGAAGGCAGTCAGTCATGGGAATAAAAATTAGTGCCAAAAATGCACCAAGTAGATTAAAACATGTGTGAGAAGCTGCATCTGGCTGGCACTTGAACATGCAGCAGTTTCAAATCACTAATTCACTTTAGTAGTAATCTAAAATAAAGTGCCTGAAAAAAAAAAAGACTTAAGATAAATAAATCCTTTATCGTCAAAGCATCAAAATAATGCAAATGTGTGTGAATCTTCAGAAAATCAGAAAATGGCAACACATCTACTACCTGGTCCATATCTATGGCCGGAGCAATACTTAAAACAACTTGAACTGTTACAAACAAGGCTGCATGAGAACCCTTTTTCATTGTTCCACCATCCACTGTGGGGAGGATGGTAAAGATGATTCAAATTAAGGTTTACAGTGGGAGAACCGCAGCTAAGGCGTCTGCATCTCCATTACAGCCTTTAGACACTATCTGCATGCCATCCTAAAGAATAAGACTAGAATACAGCTTTTCAGCAATAAAAACTTCAGGTGGATTATGCATGAAACAAAGGTGAGATATGTGGAAAAGCACACCATGGCTGTTAAGTGTGATAGAGTATATGTGATGTTCTGGGCCTGTGTCTCCTCTGAAGGCACTGGGAAGGTTGTCACAGACTACATCTTCATGAACTCTCTGAAATACCTAGAGCTTTAAATACAAGTCTGTAGAATTTCCAAGTAAACTGAAAATAGGTCATCACTGGGTCTTTCAACCACATGGGGTGGTTGTCCCCTGCAGTCTCAGCGCCATGCAAATGACTCAAATGTGTGCTTACATATACCGTGTAAAAAAACAGAGCAGACACACAGAGAGAGAGAGTAGTAGATGTAGGTAGAAAGATTACCGAGTTTAGGATGCATAGTCTCCGTAGGATGTCCTGGCCGTCCTGTCTGCTGAGTCCAGCCTGGATGAGGCAAAGTGGGGAATCACACACGGAGCTGCAGTTCAGCTCAGGCTCCATGACTGGCCCCAGTCTGTCCACCATCACAAACACATCCTGTGGAACAATCAAACCACACAGCTGATAAGCTCACGTATGGGAAAAAAAGCATTAGTCTTTGTGCAGCTGATGTACAAGAGATCAAGAGGTAAATGTACATAAAAACTTTAAAATC
Organism: Valencia hispanica; assembly: GCA_963556495.2. NCBI lineage: Eukaryota > Metazoa > Chordata > Actinopteri > Cyprinodontiformes > Valenciidae > Valencia > Valencia hispanica. The sequence goes on along the minus strand of OY747707.1, from coordinate 31,669,021 downwards.
GGTTTAGTAATTCAGTCATTTTTACAGAAAATGTATTATCTAAAGTTTAACTGAAATGTGTTACTTGAGTTACAATCATATAAAAACAAAATTTTATAAAGTAGCAGCAGTTGTATGACCGAGGTACACCACAGTGTGGTGCTATGACTAAAACAAGGTGGAGTGAGGGGAATCAAGAAAATATCTCCCTGGTGTTAGAAAAATTACATCAGACAAACAGAGAGGCTTTTGAGTTTCTGGTTGTTCTCATTGTTTCACTCTGTCATCACAGAAATGCATGAGCTGGTTCACAGTCAGCTTTTAATCACGTCAACATATTCTGCAGTCAGCTCAGCTGGTTAGAGCGTCTGAGAGTGAAGGAGTAAACCTGACTAGAAACAGAAAAATTGTCAGTGTTGCCACAGGCGTTTTTTTTTTTTTTTTATGAGGCTACCCCACGTTGCTCTGACATGCTGGAGATTGGAAAATGAGGCACATCTGAAACTCTGAGCTGAACCTAGACTTGAGTCTGATGATTGTAATTGCAGAAGTGACTCAGCAGCATGATGCCAGGGCGGGCTAAGATCACTTTTATTGATACATATTGGCAGACACGTGAGTGTTTATGTGAGCAGTATGATATCAGACACTGCACGTCTCACCAGTGTCTGTAGAATGACTAACACTGCCTGAATGGCCTTGGATGTGCTGAATATTCAGAAAAAGTGGAACAAGAATATTTAGAATTAAAAGATCCAAAATGTAAGAAGTTCTAAAGTATACACTGTTAACAAAGCAAATCAGCTCTATTCATTTGGAACATGTCTGAAGTTCCTGTTCATGTCCTGTCGTCACTTTCCAAGTATAGATCACAGCCCAGCTTCTTCCCGCAGGAAAAGCCAGCAGAGACGGCATTTCCTCCAGTTTTTCAAACCCTCCACTTGAAACTCTGTAGTTTTTAGTTTGGAAAAGAGCCCACCACTGTGCAGGTGTCAGCGAGGTCTACCCAACATCCAGCTTTGGGTGTGGAAGAGCAGTAGGGGTCATTGTGTGAGCAGCAGGAACAGCTTGCGACTTTAAACTGTCTTCCGCTTTTCTGGACATGTTTTGACAGTTCACAAAAGTCATGAGGAGTGTCTTCTAAAGTCCTGAAGGCTAAACCACAAGTAATACCTGAGCTACCTGTGTGTGTATGTGTGTGTGGCGTGGGATGGGCCTATATCCCATCAACAGTTTAGCTTTCATTTTGTTCACACTCAGCCACTTTATCTTTAACCTGCTGACTTATTACAAAGGGTTTAAAGTACAAATATAACTATATATTTGAGCTAGAAAATATTAAATTCCTAACAGTATGTTACAAAACAACATTTTCATTGGTCTTTCAATTGGCTTTTGAAGTAGATGAGTAATTTTGAAAGTCACTTCGAACGCAAATTTCAACTCATGCCCTCGAAACCAGATATGCAATTCTTTCATTGTTGCAGAATATGTCACTTCACTGTCTCTTATAGTAATCACAGCATAAACAGATTTATCAACCAAAAAGTGGGTGAAACGGAAATATGTCAAATGGATGTGTGGTGACTTACTGGTGACACAAGCAACACACATTTTGCAAATTTGCTCTCAAGATAATCTTTGTGACTGAGATCTGTAGAAGTAAACAGATGAAGAGGAAGGATTTCTCTTCACTCAATCAAAAACAGTCTGTATGTAGGAAACAGCTGTTGCCACAAGATTATAAAACAATTAGAAAATTGGCTTCAGGGAAAACAGCAATCCAATGCTGATGGAAAAGGATACTACAAAGTTAACATGCCAACAGCAAAACCAGAGAGTAAACAGCCAGACTGCAGAGAAGACTGTAGATTTTGATTGGAAACATATTGTTTGGAAGAGTAAATTGACTGGTTATGTCGAGAACAGTCATACAATACAACCACTAGGGATGGGCATTCGATTAAACTGTCTTCATCGATCATCGGGAGGGTTAACGATCGATTTTCGATTAACCATTGATATTTTTATATTAAAATTCATTGTTCATAGGCTATATTAAAATGCAGTGAGAATAGAAAAATAGCGTGTTTCCTCATTGAGATCTTCATTACAAGTGTGACACCTCTTGTGGAAGTTAATTCATGGTAGATGCACAAAGAAAATATGTGCTATAAGCAGCGGAGCCGACAGCTAAAAGACGGTACTCATTAACACAACTGAGGCTCATATTTATTTTTTTGTTCTCCAAAAAAGTAAAAAAAAAAAAGTCCTGTTAAACAATAACTTGATAAAAAATATAATACTTATAGGTCTGATATTTTTGTGTTACATTTGGCAAAAAGAGTCGAGAAAGAGGATGAGAGAGATCAGCGTACCTAACAATAAATTAGGCTCATTAACAGAGTAAAAAAGACACACAAAAAAGAAACCGTAACTCATTTACAACTTTGGCACCAGTCTACTGATTTTTGTTGAGAAAGATGAGCATGTTAACATGCGCTGGGGTCAGAAGCGAAAGCAGCCTGGTGACCAGACTGACGATCATCAGGCTGCTGTCGCGTCTGACCTGCAGCGCCGAGATCACCTGCTGTGAGGGACAGACGTCGCTGTGATACTCATACCTCCGTGCTAACCTGGCAAGCCTCTGGAATCGTGTTTAATTCATTTTCCACCAGTCTGTAGGGGTGCAATCCAGGGGTGGCAGAGCCTCCCTCAGAAAGTAATCTGTGAGTAAGTTTCTCTGCTCGTTGTGCATCTCGGCTCCTCCGTGCTAACACAGACTGGATGCTAGGTTGAGACCAAGAGCAGGACGCTCCGCTTCTAACCAGGGTTGGAAGTGCGTTCAAGTACTTATACACAGCTTTGCAGTGTTGGCAGTGAACCAAGACTTTTTTGTTTGTTTATTTTTTTGGTCAAAGTGGTCCCACGCCACACTTTGCTGCAACCTCTTCATGGCAATGCTACTTTTGAAATACACAGAAACTGGCAAGAAACTGAGTCGGCCTGTGGGTTTTATTTTCAGTCATCGCCCTCGTGTGGTGAAGTGTTTAATTACTGCCACATAGCAAAATTAATTGCATTCCTTCAAAACTCACACTACGCAACAGTTACTTGGCTGACTGTGTTACTTAGTCCCTCCAAATTGCCTTTAGGTATGAGTGTGTACATATTGTTTGTCCTGTGTATTTCTGTGTTGCCTTGTGATGGAGTGGTGACCTGTCCAGGGTGTACCCTGACTCTCGCGCAGTGACCCCTAGAGACAGGCACCAGCACCCTGCAAAGATAAGTGGAGATGGACAATGGATGGGTGGTGACAGCTGTTTGGAAAAATTGGAGTGGTGGTGCCTTTGCGCTGTTGAGGATCAATGTTAACCAGAACCAGAGCTAAAATAAGGTCTACTTGAATGCTGTCATGATTTGTTGTGTTTTGGAATGACTCGACTCACCATGGAGGGCTTTTAAATCCCACGGTAGGACACTGGTTTGTTAGATCTCCAACACGGAGACACTGGCTTTCCTTTTACTCTGCCATTGGGCTATGCCCTAATGCCAGGTGTTAAGTTTGAAATGTAATATAATCACTGTTCAGAAACTTTTTGCTGTGCTCTTGAACATTGCAATGAACAACTATAGCTATAGTGAGCTAGAAGCACAAACCAGATTGAAAAAAGAAAAGTAAAACTCATGACATGAGGCATTTAAAAGTTCCCAACAGGCTACAAGGCCCAGAAACCCAGGACATTAGATTTTTGAGAGTTAACAAAAACAGGAGAGAAGAGATGTATTGTCCCGTTAGTCATTCGGGTTTTTTTGTGATTTTTTTGAAGATCAGAGCTGCAACTGCCAGATTTAGGTCCGATTCAGTGCCTAAAATTAAAACATTCTTTCTGAGTCAATAATCCGTTTATAAGTTTATTCTTTAATCCGTGTTAGAATGCAGTTACAGGCAGTCAGAAAAAAAGAGCTCTTTGGATCTGGCGCACACCACACGCAGAGGATATTAAAGTCTGGCTCAATAAACTACTCATTTGTCATATATTTATTAGAATATAAGTGTTACACAAGGAAATGACAAAGTCGGGGATAGACGAAACTTTGTTTGAGAAACGCAAAATTGAATTCACACATAAAACATAAAATTGTTGATTATCTTTTAATTGCATTTGATGTAGATTTTAGGAGTGATCCCTAAATGCGTATTAGGCTGTGGTTAAATTACCCCTTTTTGTGGAAGCAACATTTACGCACGGCTTTACGCACGCAGGGCCACTGCGGTAAAGCAGGTAATGTAACACCCAAAGATAAGTAAGAATGTAAAAAACCACACACACAAAAACGCGAGGGAGGGTATTTGGAAATTAAAGTTTAAAGCTCCAAACCTTGATCTTCAATGTAGGAGGACTTCATTGCGCCGTCCTGCGTCAAATTCCATCACTTCTGTCCCCAAAATGTTATGATCAAAGACGGAAACAAAATACAAAAAAAAGTTATCCAGCATTGCTACATGGTTTTCAAGGCTATGAACCACGATAATTGACCTCGCCGTCAAAACTGTCAGCTTCAGAAGATCCTGTCACTCAGGACAACGCTCAGCAGACTGCATGAGTTTCCATTTGAGCATGACGGGAGGGAGAAAGGGAGGGAGGGAGGAAGGCAAGGGTGTGTGTTAGGAGAGGAGGTGACTTTCCCCCAACTCACCGAAAAACACTCCAGCCCCTCAGATTGTGATGCGACCATGCGCGGGAGGAGGGGGATGTTGGAAATACCTCTGGAGACCCTGGCTGGCATACGGTCCATCAGATCATCTGTGCACCAGGGCAAACGACGGCTGCTTGTTAAAATGGAAACCCAAATGAAAATCTAATGTGTCGTTTTAAAGCACGCGTTCATGACTCTGCCAGTAAAATAACGTTTCTACAGGCTGACAAATCACTTCAGCGCATGAGTTGATCCTTGAGTTGCGATGCGCCAACGTAGATATTTGCGCATTTGTTCCGCCTGCTAGAAGAGGCATAACGTTGTTATTAAGACGTCACAGAGATTTACTGTGGGAGCCTTCACACACACACTGTCATTCCTGATGAGGGAGTGCCACCGCTGACAGCTGCGAAGAGGGGAAACGGAAGACATGCCCGGATTATGACCCACAAAAGAGGACAATATGTGGATTTTCACTTAAAACACTCATCAGTCCACTTTCACGGATCCTTATGTCTTCCCCCTGTTTCACCATCAAGATGTTTGTCCGTTTAGACAGGCATTCAAATGCTTTTCCGATCATTTTACCAGTTGTGTCATTTAGCATGGAGTAGGCCTATAAGGTTTTAAAATGAACCTACAGCATGTATCTGGAGGCATGAACCACCTTGATAAACCTGCTTTTCAAAAGCATGCATGTTTTCCCCATAAAGTTGAACTGTCTCAAGAGAAGAATTAAATTAAGAAAATGTATATTAAATGTGCATGGGAATTTAATGAATGAATGAATGACTATTGGGGGGCTGGGGGGAAACAATCTTGCTGACAACAGACTGTAAAACCTTTGCCAAATCCTTAATACCAAGCTCCATCTGTTGCTACTCTGTCCAGCCACCTTGGTCAGTAAGACTCCCTCCAAAACATCACAGATTTGGATGTGTTTCATCTACTAAGAAGTTTCTGATGGGCCATCCTACGAAAAAAATAATTTAATAGCTATAGATGACACCATAAAAAACTAAACATTTTGGTGCATGCTCACAAAACATTTATCTAATGGTGACAACAGATTTATTTTTGACAATGAGATATGATCCAGCACACAACACTAAAGTTCGGTAGAGGAACTCCCTCGTGAGCTCAAAGTTCAGAAGGCCATCATAGTGGCCACACTCATGCTAGGGCTCAGGAGGCTGGCCCAGAGTCCGCAGAGGCCAGCGACAATGCTTCACTTGGGAGTAACCAGAGAAGAAGGAGGTAGGACCTTAAGAATGAGGCAGATCATCCCCAATGCCTTGTTGAAGACAAGAACACGAGAGCAAATGTGGTTTGTCCCCTACATCCCACCTCAGAGACAGGGTGTTGGTGGACACCAGAACCAAAAGAGATGGCTCAGCAGAAACTAACACACAGAGATCAGAAACTAGAAGACTGAACAAATACAAAACAGAACACAATCCAAGGTGTGAGTTACTAAAAGACAAAAAGAGAATAATACTGACAAGAAACATTAAAAAAAGAAAACACAAAATAATAAAGGAAACATCTACAAAAGGAGAGACTCAGAGTGACTTTGATTGAAACCATAACTGGCCAATAAGACTTAAGCAAGAAAATAGTTACAGAAACCACAAAGTCCTTAACAACATGACAGTAAGCTTCCCTTTAAGGGATGGATTCCAGACAGCTCCAAGAAATGAAAACAAAAACCCATTTCTGGGTGAGAGGAGCCTACAGCTCAGAAGAGCTACCTTCAAGAGTATATTTAGCTAACTAGCTACATTTGGCGTAAACTGTCATAACTAGGTTTTGGATACATTTTAAAAATCTATCTATCTATCTATCTATCTATCTATCTATCTATCTATCTATCTATCTATCTATCTATCTATCTATCTATCTATCTATCTATCTATCTATCTATCTATCTATCTATCTATCTATCTATCTATCTATCTATCTATCTATCTATCTATCTATCTATCTATCTATCTATCTATCTATGTATCTATCGATCTATCTATCTAACTAACTAACTAACTAACTAATAAATATACTCTGCTAGCAGCTCTGTTACACACAAAGCTTGCCTATCATTCTCAGGTTTCAGTCGCGATCAGACTACAACAGCAAGAGGTGGACAGCAGTTATACTCAAATTACTGGGATCTTAAATATTTTAACTAAGGACATGGAGCTGCAGCTCAGAAAGCACAAGTCAAAAAACATGAGCTGCCTGAGGAGGATGAAACAGGACACATGTAGCTCGACTGAGGTTACAAGAGATCAATCAAACATTTAGACTTTATAATTACCAAATAGGCCACAGGTGTCAGTAACAGCTTCTCTGTTTTCACTGGATTAATGTGTTGTGCACATGTAGCAGCTGGAGATGAAGCTAACAAAAATATGAAGCAAACTTTTTAGGCTCATCCCATGCTGTTTCCTGTTGGAGCACTCCCAATGCGCCGTACCGCTGTTTCCTGACATGGAAGCATCTGCAGTTGTAGTTTAACACCCAACCACAGTGCCAGTGAGTCCCACCTCTATGTGGTGTTTAACTTTGTGTGGGTGGAGAAGGCATTGTTCTGTATGTGAGACATCACTGAACCCTTTTAGCCCAGTGCATGATGTTTCTCTGGCATGTCCAGGTTTGTCCACCTCACACAGAGAGAACAATCCTTCTCTGGAAGAAAGTAGTTCTTCCTTAAGTGTTACTGTAGCATTAACACTTGAGTTAAAGCTAACAAGCAACCAGGCATGTTTTTTTTTAATTGTTTTTCTATGTTGTTGTTTTTTTGAATTGCACATTATTAATTTAAATCAGTGATTACAAAAGCTATTTCACAGCATGAAAAAGCCGCCTTGGAGATCCTGATGCGAAAACTGCAAGGCAATGGGACTGAATGGTATTTTAAAGACTTCATACAAAAATTAGCCTTTTCATAGGTCAATAAGAAATAAACAATAATTGAAATGATAGATAATGCTTGGTTCTACAGCTCAGTATGAGATTTTGTTCCAGAAATCCACTGCCGAGTAAGTTAAACTCAAATTATTCGAGGAAATTAATTGCCTTGCACTATTGAAGTTTATTAACTTAAATTGTTAATATTTAGAAAACTGCTTTATTTGAGTTAACTGTAATTGTATATATAGAATTATGATAACGTGTAAATCAATTTTATGGATTAGTTCAGATACTGATTTTTCTTTAAACATAACTTTAACCATTTGTCCCCCACTCATATGGAGCGTTTTTAAGAACATATTTAGAATATTTAAGAGTACATTTTTAAATAAAGTTATTTTAACATTAATGTATCTCTTTTATACAATTTATACCAACTCAAATAAAATCGGAAAACTTAAAACCAATCATAAGTTACATTACACGACAAGTTGTAAGAGCTCAATACAAGACAAAATCATAAACAATGTGATTTATTGCTGTAACACAACAAAAACAAGTCTCCATAAACATACAATAAAAGAGATATGAATAAAGAATACTTACAGGTTTGGAATACCCCACAAGTGCGTTCTAAATATCCAGCTATTTAAACTACCTGCTGCTTAGGTTGAAGATACTTTCTTCCATCATCCAGGTTTAAAAGGAACACCTGACTAAACTCAAAAAAGCCACTGATCTTGTGGTAACTCAAATGAAGAGCAGATATATGTTCAAACCAATTTACCAGTGGATCTGGCCAGGATTTGTGACACATCACCACCTGATTGTCAATAACAATGAACACATGTTAGTCTCAAGGGGACTCCAATAGGCACCTCTTCATTTACAGCCGCCACCGGAGCCACTGCTCCTTCAGCTGCCTCCGACTCCTCCTGAAAATGGAATACATGTTCAGTATAACCATACATTTGAAAGAAAATAGTAAAATAACCCCACAACCTTACATGCATGTAAGCATAATTAGGGAAAAAGGAAATTGCACAGATTTAGGATGCTAGATTTTTTGTGGTGTTAACAATTTGCTCTTTCAAAGTAAAGGTCAAACATAAAGGGCTGCATAGAGGTTCAGTTGGTAGCACGGTTGCCTTGCAGCAAGAAGGTCCTTTTTGCAATTAGCATCTGTAAAGGCCATTTAAGATATTGTGTTGTCGCACCAGCGCTACATTAGCATTATTATTTGTGGCATGGACATTTTTTTCAGCGCAAATGCACTGTACCGATCTAAAAATGATTTAAAGTTTATGTAGATCAACGAAAACCCAGTGGCAAAGGTGAAACCTCTGCCTATATGAACTCTTTCTCCCTCTCTAACATATATATATATATAGATATATATATCTATATATATATATATATATATAGGTGTGTGCGTCGCTTCTATAGTGTTAGCTAACATCTTTAAGCTAACTCTGCAGTTTTGGTTTGAGCATTCACTTGAAACAAAAATAAAACAGTACATGCAATAGAACTATTGAAGGGACATTCTTACCTTTAATCTAAAAGTAAATTTGCAGTCGGTAGTTCTAATTTTAATTGGCTTCGATAATGTCCTGTCCTCCCCATTCAGTGCAGAGGGAGAAGGGTTACTCAGACTGGGCACCTCGTGTCTTTCTCAAGTACATAGGGTCTCCTACCTGATTCACCAGGGGCTACTCTTTCAACTAAATTCAAATGAGTTAATAGTACTTGAACATTGAAATAATATACATGTACTCAAATCTGCAGAGTTAGCATTTCAGTTATTCATTTTTGAGTAAGACACACTTCACAGAAATAAGTGACAGCAACTTTTTCAGGGAACCAAGTTATTTTAACTTACTTTGTTTATTAAGATACAGTGTTGGGTTTTACAGTGTAGTTTTTACTGTGGCTCAATGACATGTGGCCCTGGGCAAGACACTTAACCCTAAGTTGCCTTACTATCTTCATTTAGGTGTATGCATGGGTGTATGTGGCTCTAGTGCAGTGCAGTAGTTCCCAACCTTTTTCCTTGAAGATCCCTTTGCCTGTATCTAGGACAAGCAAGGACCCCCCCAACTCCAACTCCAACTCCTACCAGTATAAACGCAGTAAAATGTATTAATTGCAAACTTTTATTTGCAAAAAATAACCAGCAATTGTACAATTTTCCTGTTCTCTTTTGGATTTTATAAATGTAATATTTACTAATATAATTTTGGTAATCTCAGCCCAGACAAAATTGTGCAGACCCCTTGCGATCTTTAGGGACCCCAAGTTGGGAACCACTGCTCCAATGTAAAGCGCTTTGAGTGGCCATACTTGAAAATTCTTGTATAAATACATTAAATTTTACACTGTAAATAACAAAGATATCTTTGAAATGGCCGCCTTAAATTCTAAGTTAAACTAGAAAAATACTCCGAGAGCGCAGACCTCCTCCAAAGCAGCCCATTGCAGACATTTCCTGAAAATTTAATCGAAATCCACCGATACCTTTTTGGGTTATGTTGCCAACTAACAGACAAACCAAACCAAACAAACCCTGCCAAAAACATAACTTCCTTTGTTAATGTAATCAGAAACATTATTGCTTTACTCATGTAACTTTGTGTTATCTCACCTAAAAATCCTTTGTGTAAATCTAAATTTCAGAATTACTTTTAGGTGGACTAAAATTGCCCATTGTTGGACAACATTGCTATTGTTTTCAGTGGGGTTAATTTGAATTTGACTAATTCAGCAGCTTAGGATAATTATTTTATTACATAACAATTTTTTTAAACTTTCAATTTAAATGCTTTAGTCTAAACCATTTTAATAGGGATTTGTCAAACTTAAATGGAACATTGGGCTGAAATAATGCAATAAAACTATTTTACAGTGTATTAAAAAAAAATCCATCCACTGTTAAAACTATAAGGCCAGAAGTTCATCTTTATCATATTCACTTTTAACATTTCAATTTCTCTTTCTCTAATCAGGACTTTATGTTAAAGTTAGTATTATGCTCATTTTTGTTTCTTCAAGAGACTCCTGTTGTAGGTTAATGTGTGTAAAGTGTTGGAGCTGTAGGGAAGCAGAGTGACATTAAAGTGACGCACTCAGGAGAGAACATAAACATCAGATCCTCTAGATTTACTCAGAAATTACTTCTAAATAGTTTCCTGTCAGTAATTCTCTGAAGCTTGTTTTTTGTTTACCTTGTGTGTACAGATACTGCTGTTCCTTTAATCTAAATAATGGTTTTTACATTTACAATTTAGTTTTCTTCATATTTATTGTGTACCTATAAGTCTCCCATTACATATTTACTGACATGTTTTGTTATTTTTATTGGTATTATTGTCTTTCATTGGTAATTGGTAAAAATTTAAATTGCTCTATTAAAGCTAATAGTTGATGCATCTGGTTGGAGCAAAAACAATGTAATAAAATCAGTAATGTTGGGTTAAACTTGCTATTTTGCCATAATGAATGCTTGATGTGAAGCTAAAGATGGCATTCTGTATAGATTTCTGTGCATATAAATGTCAAACCTGTTAAAAAATCTGTGTTTTGAAATCATCTGTATCCATAAGAAACAAACATACTTTCTTGATCCATCCATCCATCCATACGCACTTGTACTTGCAGGGTCACTGGAGGTTGGTGCCTCTAGGCGACATTAGGCAAGAAGCAGGATACACTCTGGACAGGTCGCCAATCCCTCACAGGGCTACACAGAGACATACGTACAACCATGCACACATACACTCATACCTAAGGGCAACTTAGAAGGACCAATTCATCTAACAGTCATGTTTTTTTAAGTCTAAAGCTAATCTTCATTTCTCTGGCTCCTCTCTGCTGGCTCGACACAGCACTGTCAAACCAGATTTGTACGTGTTTACATGTTTATGTTTTTATCTTTGTCTACAGTTTAGAGACAGAAACAAGGCGGTGGAGGCCATGCTTGTATTAACTGAGGGATGGGGTATGTTGAAGGGGTGGGGGTTCTTTGATTGTGTGTGTTTTTACTTTACTAGGTTTTAAGTTTTTGTTGACTTTGTTTATTGTTTTTATCTTGTATAGCGCTTTGTGCTGCCAATGGCATGAAAATGGCTTTATTAAATAAAGATTGATTTGATTTCTTGGAAATTTCGTGTTATAGGTACCCCTTTATAAAAATTTGATAAAATTTCTATATAAATAAATGTTTTTGGTAGAAGCATATTCTCAAACAAAAAAAAAAAAATAACCTTAGACTTCAGTGGGAAAAAATAGCACACAAACAAAAACTCTTACTTTTTTTTTTTACACTAAAATTATGTCTACCATAATTAGCTTCACCCCCCACTGTTAATTCCTTGCACAACCTACTGTATCCACGATTACAGCACTTAGTCTTTCTCTATACCATCTGACTGGGTTTGAACATACAGAGAGGGATCTTTGACCACTGCTTAATACAGATTATAAACTGTTTTCAGTAGTCTCCCAGATTTATATAAAAATGTATTTTAAAAAAACAAAAAACACAAGCTACAAGAAGGGAAAAAACAAAAAGATGCTGATACTGGTTGTGTTGTCAGGCACTTGAAAGAGAAAAAAATCCCACATCCTCCACCCTACTTACCAGCATTGTCCTTGAGAAAACCCCAATCTTGGTCTCATCTAACTAAAGCACACAGTTTCAGTAAAGCCTTCACATGTTTACATTTGTGCTGGTGAGAGGGAAAGAGGAAATACATTTCCCTAAAACTCCCAAACAATTAGTTAGCAGTACTACTCTATTGTGAAAATGACTAGGTCCTCCACCTTTTTAAAGTGTAAACTATCTTTACAATAGCTGTTTTGCGAAGATGTACACAAAAACTGTAAAATGAATGTCCGTGAATAGACAAGAATAAACATTTTTAAACTCTTGAGTCTTATTTCTTGGTTGCTATTTCACCTCATATTCCACCACCTCCTACCAGCTTGGGGTGTAGAGTTTCTCCCTGAGGGATTAGCAGAATAACTTTAAGGACAAGGCTTGATTGTTGTCAGGGTGTCTGCAGTGTGTGGCTGTCGTATGTAGTGAGCGTGAATTTGAAGCTAGTCATGTGTGAGGTCTGGCGTGCATGTCAACGCAACCTGACTAAATGAGTTAATAAGAGTTGGTATGCCTCTGACTTAGGCCGAAAAGAGGATTACAGTATCAGTACATCAAAGAATTTTCCTGCAGCGCTCTGATCACCTGAAATACTGTATGTATTGGTACCGTCAAGGTCAAGACAGGTCATACCCACAAGGCATGTAGCAAGTAAGAAGCAGTTTCCACATTCTTGTACTTTAAAGGTACAGTGAAAGACTGTGCCCCCTTACAGATATCTTTATTTTTTTGGTTTGCTGTCACCCATAAAATTATTCTAATCATCAAAATAAATTATACCAGACAAGCACAACCTGAGTTAATGATAAATGTAGTTTTCAAATGATGATTTCATTTAATAATGAAAAACCCAATTTGTGATCACTGTGGATGTGTTTTGGCCCACTCTTGTTTGCAGAATTGTTTTAATTCAGACGGTTTTTAAATATGAATGGCCTGTTTAGGGACATGTCACAGCCTCTAAATTGGATGTGGGTCTGGGATTTGACTAGGCAAGTCCAAAGGCTTGTGTTTAGCTTTTCAGCCATTCAAAAACAGACTTGCTGGTGTGCTTTAAAAACTTTTCCAGCAGCAAAAGTCAAGTGCGTTTGAGCTTGAGGTCACAAACTGATGTCCGGATATTCTCTGAAATGAAAGAGGGGCCTTTGTGTTCTTTTTTTGTCAGCAGTGTCTTTCACCTTGAACCTCTATTGTTGAATCATGAACACTGGGGCACATATGGTCTGCAGTCCCTCAGGTCAGCCTTCGTGACCTCCTGGATGAGTCGCCTAGGAGCTCCTGTAGTAATTTCGGTAGGCCCTTCACTCCTTGCAAGGTTTACCGCTGTTCTGTTTTCTCCATTCCTGGATAATTGGCTCTCACTGTGGTTTGTAGAAATGGTTTTGCAACTATTTATAGACTGAAATGTCACCAACTTTATTCCTCATCTGTTCTTGAACTTTGTAAGATCAGGGCAGGGTGTGCTACTCTTTCAGATTGTTTTGCCTAAGAAAGGTTTTATTTAGGTGGATTCTTGATTCTTCGAGTTTGGCAGTATTCAGGCCTGGATGTGGCTTATAAATCAACAAAAAAATGTTAATCAAAGTACATTTCTAATTTACCATAAGGGACAGGTTTGGTTTGTACACCATCTTTCCCTTAAAAATGAATCATTTTAAAACAACTTTTAAATTATAAATAAATTATTTAGTTTACTGTGCAATCACAACAAAAGGTTGATTTTACTCTCCTCTCTTCATTTTGACTTACGTCAGGTTGCATTTGTAGGAATGTCTTCTTGTTTAACCTACAAGTAAAGCCAAGTGGGTTCAGAACGGTTCACAATAATGCACATGGTGGAGCGTGTTTCCTTGGTGTCTACTATTTTGAGTGAGAAAAGAGTGGAAGAACACAAGAACCCAGCTGTGATTTGGCTAAAGAACATTGAAAACATTAAAATGCTCCAAACTTGAAGCATTGTTTGATCCATTCAAACTGAAAAGAACCTGTGAAATAAAAATATATTTAAATCAAAGCTGGGTTTAGGGACGGAAAAGGGAAAAAGATCTCAAAGAAAAGGAAACAAATGAGTTCCTGGTTCTTGGCAGGAAATGTGAAGGGATTAACAGACTGTTTGAGGTAGAACAAGCTTGTTCTTGAGTCCATTAGTTCTGGGTTAATGAAAAGGTCAAATTTGAGACTAAACCTCATTTACAAATGAAATCACTTAAGCCAAATGGTGATGGAACTCATGCAAATACACAATCACATGAACAACATCCAAAAGTTGATGTGCCTGAGGGGTGGGGTCGCGTCTGTACATCTAATTAGAATCTGGGGAGTTCGGAGGCTTCGTTAAAACATCCAACAGTGTTGACAGTGTCTACTGTTGCCGGGCGATGTTGCCATGCAGGGTGGAGATTAGTTTGAAAAAAGGATGCAAGATAAGGGTAAGTGAATTCTTTGAGCAGGTTTTCAAGCGCCTCCGGAGAGATTTTTCTTTTCAGAAACCACTTAGTTCTGACGTGTTGTATCAACCTGGCACACCATAGATGAACAACCGAAGAGTGAAGCATGTCAAAGGTCTCGTCAGGTTTTGTTGAAGTTTTTTCTTGCTTTATCAAAGACAAACCTTCACTCCCTGTCACACTATTAAATACAGTACTGTTTAAAAGTATTTGCACTTCTTAAATTGTTTCACATTTTGTCACATTGCAGCCACAAATATAAATATGTACAGTATATTAGATTGACAAACACCAATCCAGTTCAATCAATGTCCTTCAGAAGTCACCTAAGTAATAAGAAGAGTCTGCCTGTGTGAAGATTAAGCCTACTATAAATATGGCTGATCTATGAAGGCTTCAGAGGTTTGCTAGAGAACATTAGTGGACAAACATTAGGATCAAGGAATACCGGTCAGGTGTTGTGAAGATGTTTAAATCAAGGTGAAGTTTTTTCAACAACATCCAAAGCGTTGAACATCCTACAAGTTTCCTCTTAATCAGTCACCTGAAAATGGAAAGAATAACTACAAAACTACCAAGAAATAGCAATCCACCTTAACTGCCAGGCCAGTAAAGAAGAGTATTAGCCAGGAGGCCAACTGTGTGTCTGGAGGAGCTGGGGCCTTTATTGAAAATACCGTAATATAGATTCTCTTCATCCAGGACATGATAGTTTCAAATTAAGGTACCTGAACTTCTCATCTTGATGTTTCGCCTCTCAAAGAAGTTTCGTTAGTTCCTTTATTACAGAATGCCATTGGTAGGAGCAATAAGAAGTTCATTTCATAGATTGCCACAAGCCATCCCCCATGTGAAAAATTTTGGGGGTAGCGTCATGCTGTGGGAATGCTATTCTTTAGCAGGAGAAAGGACTGATTAGTCTAAAATGTATTTTTCGACACTAAAATGGTGTTCTTGTTTGGCTTTAACTAAATACAGCATTCCAGGTAAAGAACCTAAGACTCTCTATGAAACATGGAGGTGGAAGTGTCATGGCTTGGGTTTGAGGATTTGTTACAACAGGACCTGGCCAGCTCAGGAAATATAGAGCTGAAAAATGAATTCTGCCATGTATCAGAAGGTGTTTGAGAAAGATGTGTAACGATTTGTAAACAGATTTAAGCTGAGGCCAAACTGAACTGCAACATGACTTAAAACATGGCAGTAAATCCACCAAGAAGCAGCTGAATATTAAGAAATGCTAAGTCCCTGACAGAGGCAAAACCCAGATCCTATTCTCTGAGATGTTCTAGGGAGACTTATAACTGTTCTTGCAAGAAACCTCTCAAATCTTTAAATATTACAAGCAGTCCAAAATAAAAAGCTAGATAGGTTTTGAGAAAGTCTGTGAAAAAAATGATTAAAAAAAAAAGACAGAACAGTAATTGCACTTAGTTGTCCACAGAAAGTAACAAGAACATAAATCTAATTTATTATAAACACCTACATATTTTCCATGTTTCCACGATGTGGATCAAAATTAGAATGAATCAAAATTAATTAGCAACATTAGACAATAAATTGTTTTATTACTCCGTTTACTTACATCATGTTAGGATTAAACCCACACACACTTATTCGATTCTGGAGGACATTTAAACTTTTAGGGTTTGACATTACAAAAATGTTAATATAAAAGCTCCTTTTGTTATAAAATATTACTTGTAATCCACTGGTAATTAAAAATCTTTTTTTTTTAAAATTCATATTAGGTCCGTCACATTTTAGGGTGTACATACCATTACAGTTTTTATCCCTTGGATTACATGTTAGAAATCAGCATTAAGGCCCACTGTTAAAATGTTGGTGCGGTTGTAACAGAGTTCTTCTGTTTTCTTAAAAATAAAAAATAAAAAAATGAATAAAAAAGTGTGTGAGATAAAAACATTTCTCCACACAAAGCTTTTAGAAAAATTGTAAACAGAAGACCATCATTTGACATCTAGAAAACAAAAACGAGATTTGTCTTGATGCATCGAACAAGAGAAAGCAAACAGCCCTGAACACTCATATGAAGGCTGAAACTCTTCAATAGCTATTGTTTTCATGCTCACATACTTTTCCCTGGTCCACCCCACATCCACTTCCCGTGAGTAAGCCTGTATAAGCACACCACTGTACGACTGTGTTAATATAATAAAACTAGTATTCCGTGCTTCCCAAACAGAGCGTATTAAAAGATGACATTGCTAAAAAAAACATAACTATCGAGCTTAATAATAGGTGGGACACCACTTGAGTACCAGAACTTGGTAAATATTTTCTGACCGTACATTTTGATCATTTGGTTGCAGAAACTGAGGCCAACTGCAGCAACTATAGTAAAAAATTCAGACCCATTCTTCAAATTTAGTGTGACATAATAAGGCTCAAGTCTTGCAACAACTCCAGTCCTTCAGTCTTTATAGTCCAAAGAGAAATGTTAGCGCCCTCCTGTGTTCAAACACAGAAAAGTAGATCGATGAGGTTGAGAACCGGAGTCCAAACCCTTCCTTTAGTGATGCGTTAATGAGATGAGACAGACAGTTGGGGGGGGGGGGGGGGAGATCTACAAATCAAGCTTGTACATTTCCAGGATCAGATAATATTTAATATTCTGTGCGTACAAGTAGCTGAATGTAAAACCTTTACTGTATGTGTGTTCAGTGAGTTTATAGGTTTATGTACAGCAAAGTCTGAGGCAAGCTAAGCTTTTCTTTTTGGATTCTTTGTGTGGTATTATCCCAGCAGGACCCTCTGGAGGCGGTCTGCAGGCACGCTGTTCTCTTCCTCAGACTCCGCGTCGCTCTGAGGGTTGGAGTTGCAGGGGGAAGTGCACTCCGGGGAGCACAGGTAGTGCATGAGGGGCAGCCGGTACTTTCCACAGAAATCAACGAATTTGATCTGGCGCACGCATGAATCAAAGTAAACACCTGGAGAGAGACGACATGATACAGTGAGTCAATGGTGAATCACTTCGTTCTGTAGTTCAAGGTTGATGCGCCTTCTTCAATTTCTAGACTTTTTTTGTTGCAATTTCTAGAATCTTCTGGGCATTTGAGTACAAAATATGATCCTTTATTTGTTTGGATTGTAATTGGGTCTCATCTGTAGGTGCCACAAATAAGAAAACAAAACAATGCTGAATTTAGATTCAGTAACTCTTGTAAGGATCGGTTTGTGAACATTGGTACTATTATATTTGTAGCAAAAGTCCCCAAAATAGCAGTTTAATAAATGCTTTCTTTGACATTTTAGATCTAGTTAGGGCCCAGTTCAACCAGAATTTTAAGTTGAGTCCAAATAAGTAGTGAAAATCTCCTCAGAATTTTATAAATCAGTGAGTGTAAAACAAAAACACTGATTAGCAAAATCTTAAGCTCTGATGTTGCAAATTAAAGATAGTAATTTAAATATGAATCGTTGTAGCATTCACTACATTCATAAAGCGCTATTAGATTTTTGCTCTTTAGGAAATAGAAGAGGAATAAATGTCTGGAAAAACAAATACTTTTCTGATTTGGTTACAAAATGTTAAAAACGTCGCCATACCAGCACATTTGGGATTGGGACACTTGCTGGCAAGGTCCAGGTAGCGCACCAGGTTGGAAGGCATGTCGCACGGAAAGTAAGGAATGTTTCTGCTTTTAATGGTACGTCCCGCCAGCTCTAGCAGCGAAGGAGGGTCATAAATCATCTCCTTGATGAAGCGCACCACCAATGGGTTGCCTCTAAGACTGAGCTCCTGCAGGTGTACCAGGCTGAGGATCTCCCTGGGCAGGTAGGTGAGCAGGTTGTTGTGGAGACTTAAAGATCGCAGAGAATGGAGCCTGAGAAGAAAAACAAAAACAAGGAGTCACGAGATTTCATCTGAAAAGTTCAACTAGTGGAATAGGGATGTAATGGATAAAGCATTTCTTATTAGGTGGAAGCTGTTAAGCTGCAATAGATCGGCTGATGATACCTGGCAAGCTGCGGAGGCACACTTTGGATGCGGTTGTCACATAGCACCAGGTAGGTGAGGTAGGGCAGGTGTGCCAGTTCAGGAGGAATGTCTGAGATGAGGTTTCCACCCAAATACAACATCTCCAAACTGAAAACAGACATGAGTAATAGAGCATTTAATACCGAGGGGAAGATAAATCCAATCTTTTGTCTTAAAAAGACTAAATTTATGGTGTTCAACTTGAAGAAACAGTCTTTTTGTTAATCTTCAAGAAAAATAACCTCTTATCTTTAGTTTTTATTGAAAATCTAACTACAAAATGTTGAATAGTAAAAGTGATGTTTGGTAACAAACTTGGCATTAAATGTAAACAACATTCCACTAGAGGGAGCCAAATGTCCATCAGTTTATGTTTCAGGGAATTCGTGGACGATGGCTCCTTTGAACCTCTCTGAAGACTTGGTTTTAAAATATAGTTGAATAAACAAAAGATGTGAAGTTAGCAACATAGTGTTCAACTTCACAACTCATTCGTCATTATGAAAAAAGTAAATTTGCCAGTAATGGTAACATGTTGTCCCATCTGCAAATAACGAACTGCACATCTGCTTCATCTTAGTTGGCAATAAGGTTTAATATTTTTTACTCCATCCTTCTCTAACTGCTCCCTAATCAGCCTGATTTACACAGATTTACAGCATTGCCATCATCTGGACAAAACTACACTGCTGCTATCAAACTGCATTCAGCCCACTGTTTACCATCGTTTGTAATCTTGACTGCTTGTCCAAAAAAGAAAGCAGAAACTACTACGACTACCTAAAGTTGTAAATATTATATTTGTGTTAAAAATTGCATGATCTGGTAAGTTAGTGGAGGTACAGAATACACGGGGGTGTAATTAGGAGAAACATGGGGAGAACTATAGATGACTAGTCAGCAGAAGTAAACCGCCAGACCATCTGCTTGCTGAAAATGATGACACAGCAAGTTCTAGTGAGGTGGCCATTATGCTGTCCTGGTGGCAGAACAGTGATCACAACCCCTCCCCCCGGTTCTGTGACGGGCATGGAGACATTCAGGGTCTGTGCCCACATCGATGCACAGACGAATTATTCTATTAAGTTAGTAGTTGAATTTGCTGCAGCATGCGGGGCGATAAATACTGCTTAAACCTTCAGACGAAAGCCTAAAACCACCTTTACAGCAAGCATGGCGGTGGTCAGAGGGCCCCGGTGGCGCCTGTGTGTTTGGCAACCTCGCTTCTGTCGGTGCGCCCCAGGGCAGCTGTGGTTACAATGTACGGTAGCCCTTAAAGGTCACAGCACGCAACTTAAGAAAACACATGCAAAAAGACAAAACAAGCAAATTGAGAAAACATTTTCATCAATTTGACAACACGTGTGCAGCATTTAGAAAAATGACAACACATTAGAAAAATGCGCTGCAAATAGACCACAACACAACGGAAGTGTTTCCAGGGGACACTTAAATGTGATGCACACAGCCGGACATGCTTGTTGTTGACACAGATTTCGAGTCACAGCTCAGTCACCGTCTCTGTCCATCAGTGGTGTTGGAAAACGAGATAAAAAGTAAATGTTTTTATTTATTTTAACATTGTGATCCCATGATTCAGCCTATTGCAGTGATCTGCTGGTAAACTATCGTTAGCCTTTAGCCGTGTGCATCACATTTAGGTGTCCCTAGGAAACACTTCGTTGTGGTCTATTTTAAGCGCATTTTTCTAATGTGTTGTGTCGTTTTTCTAAATGCTGCACACGTGTTGTCAAATTGATGAAAATGTTTTCTCAATTTGCTTGTGTTTTGTCTTTTTGCATGTGTTTTCTTAAGTTGCGTGCTGTGACCTTTCAGGGCAACCGTAACAATGCAGTTCACCACCATCATCAATATGTGCGTGGATGGGTGAATGACTAAATGTAGTGTGAAGAACTTTGGGGGGAAAGAAAAACTTCAGTCAGAATCAGGTTATCAGACTTATTTGTCAAGGATTTGAATATAGGAAAACTTAAAGTTTAAAGTCCAGGCATGATGTCCGACCGATTTTTGAAGCTCTGACATCCTGTGTGCCACTTAAGAGGAAAATAAATAACTACATATCACAGTGCAAGTTATCTCACCCTGTCAAATCCAGATTTACATTAAGTTCACTCATTTATGCATTTTTTCATAGCAAGCTTTAGCAGTAGTCTATAATAATCCACATCAATGTATCTGAGGATATAAGGATAGCTTTTAGAGCTGAAAGTGGCCCCATATAACTTGAGTGTTGAGTAGTTAAATAAGGGCAAAAAGCGAGGTGTCAGAAGTATAAAAGGTTTATACAGAACAACACACCTACAGTATCTCAAAGAAGATGGCATGGCTTAGATTAGAGGTCAACTTGCCCTTTTTATCCTCCACGTGTCAGATAAAATAGTTTGGAGGTCTGATCTTTGTTCTGGTGTTGGAGTCACTGACTGTTAAATCCAACACAGGATAAGATAGAAACCACCTCATGACTGGCTGATAACATCTCCGAAAACACAGACAGAAAACGCAATAGAGTTTAAAATCCATCTATCCATAAATTGTCTACAACCCAGTGCATAGCTCCAGCAGTCATCGGGCGAGAGGCGGGGTTAAGCCTAAAATGTTTTGCAGAGTCCTTGTTACAAGTTTCTCTTTCTTCAACGTGAACTCATGAATAAGTCTGTCACAAAAATTTTGCTGGACGATAAACTGCTCTAGAAATTATTGCGATAAACAATAATGTTTTGAGACCATTTTCAACTAATAATATTGCATGTACACCCTCTGAACGATCAATAAACTTTAATTTCTAAAGAACATTTACTACTGAAACTGGAAATAATTTTTAATATCCAATATAAACCTACATAACCAGAAAAAATTAAATGGATGAAATCTGTAAACACTATTGCCCTTCACTTGGCTCAGACAAGAAAAACAGGCAAAACTACCAGTTAAGAGTTTTGTGGATTAGCAACAAAAACGTTCAGTTTGAATAAAAAAATAAATAAAATAAAAAAAGACCCATTTTAGTTTGCAACTTTGACTATATGGACCATATACGCCTTTTGCCATCTAGTCTTTTTGGTAGAAGGAGGAAAACAAAGAAGGATGCAAATGGAAACCACTGTGGCTGAAAAAATTATTAAGCTTATTTGATTTTATGTGATTAATTCATTTGTTTATTGTGGCAGGTGTATTATATGGTTCCCAATTATGTGTGTTTGTTTTTTTACATAATTTTCAACAAATAACACATCTGAAGAAAATGTATCCATCCTGTCCTTAAAAATGTGTCTCTCTTTATTTAAAAACCTAAAAATAGAACTAAAATCCTGGTTCTTTAAAAATGAAAACAAGTTTCCTATAGTAGATATTAAAAATTATAATTTTTTTTAAAGCATCATATAACATTTGTGGCTGTGGATGAGTTTTATTTAGCTGGGCTGAAGGCAAAAATGGCTTTGGATTGTAAACGATGCAGACCCCAGGTTTATGGCGAACACATAAGGTCACAATGATGACTTGAACTGGAGCCACACCATATTAACTGTGTTAAACAAAAAGAAAGTCAAGAAAACATAAATGGGTAAATAAAAGTCAATATCACTAAATTAAACTCTGAAATCACTTGAATATATTGTTAGAACCAGAGGTGATTCTTGCATGAATGGCACCCTGGGTCAGTATCTACTGCAACTTGTTTAGGGAACAAAGGACAATTTTATTAATCATTTATTTCAAACATGGTGCTCATGCACCCCATCTTCTAGTGCTGCCCTGGAAAACTGCCCATGTGGCTATATATCAAAACCGTCACTGGTTAAAACCCATCATGTGACGTTGCATTAACCTGATAACAGTGTGACTGTTATCAGGTTAATGCTGCCAGTTTCATTAAATAGGTCAAACTGAGTCATGGAACAGCAGGAGCGGTGAGGAAAGTAGGTTTACAGCACTTTAAAAATCACACAGCTTGTAATAGACGATTCAAAGCAAATGCAGCATACAGTCAACGTTGACATATAAAAGCTGACTGTGAAAAAACAAACAAAAAAACTCAGCAAAACACATTAAAATTACTACTTGTATTTTTGCCTTGTATCGAAACATGAAATGACATAAGATAATAAGAATCTGTTCAGTTCTGAATGTTCTGCTGTGAACTCAATATTTCAAGTCAGGCTGAAATAACTATTTCTTAAAATGGTCAAGTCCTTTCACTTACATTACTTCGGAAAAATGACTAATCCGGGTTCTCTTTTAATTTATTTTCTTTTATTTACCTTTTAGGATTATACTTCTACACTAGGTTTGTCCCTGAAGCACTGAGTACCCAATACACAGAATCAATGGCTGATGTAAATCAACAGAAATGGGGACCTGACTGAACTCTGCGACCCCAATACAGCCCCATTCACATCATGCATGAATGGGGCCTCTTCACCATCAGAGAACCCATCACAACAGCACAGTGGTTTGCAGGAGCTTAAACTATCTGTACATCCAGAGTAGAGGTTGAGCAAAAATGATCAGGCTACTGATTAATTGTCCATTTTTGGTTCTTTTTAAAAGTGTTGACGATTAGTCTTGACTGGACACAGAGTTCAGAGATTCCTAGTTTGTGTGACATTTCTGGAATAACATAACTATAACCGGTGAAAACTCTTTCATTTCATTGTCCTTTTTATTAATTCAGCTAAATACCAGATGGGTTTGTTAAGAAGAAAAACATGCATAATCTTTTACTTCGTAGCAAGCGATAGTTTCTGAGCCGCATTGGGTTTCAGAGCTAAATTGTTAAAAATCCATCATCCAAACAAGCTTCGACTTTAATCCATGCGTTTTCATATTGGAGAAACAGAGACGTCATTATGTTTCCATTTTGCTTTCTCGTGTTGTGCCCGGCACATAGGCAATCTTAATGGGTCGAGAGGATGCACATGCTCCATTTACACACAGCTGTTTATGTTAACGTTAATCATGTCAGCTCATTATTTAGATCTATGTGCTAATCAATATCATATCCTTTGATCTTCTCCATATAACGTGTGTAGAGCAAATACAAGTTAAAATCTAAGAGAAAGGTTAGAAAAGGGAAAATAATTGTTGTGTTTATTTGTTGTGGAAATATAATTTCACTTAAAATTCAGCCCGTTTCTTATGACTGCTCAACTTCTGCGACTGGGTTTCTTAAGGGTGGGAGCTAACGAACAAAAAAATAATTATAAGCCAGATTTACTCATCTCCACCACCCATTAATGAAAGTAGAGAAGGAAGAAAATTACTGTTGGTTTCATGTGAAAGAAAGTGGCAAAATCCTGATCACAGGTAAAACATCATGTAGGCAATATAATGTAAACAGCATCGACCTAAAATATTGGTGGTCTGCCGGCCAGAAAAAATATAAAATAAAATAAAAAATAAAAAAATCGGTATAGACAACAAAAAAAGCATATGGAACAACCTTGATTCGACACTACTACAAGATATCAGAAAATCTTGACTTATAGCGATATATATTCTAGTTCTTTCTCATCAGTGCTTCCTAGACTCTGTGACCTTTAGCATTTTGCGTAGTGTCATTAGTGTTCACTGTGAGCATCTGCTGCAATGAGACTCTTTCCAACTGGCCAAATATTAAATTAGCATGTAAAATGAAAGTTCAAAACCCGGAATATATTAGCCAACATATATTGCACCCTTTGCAATATAAATATTGCACAGACTGATATTGAGATGATGTATTTGTGATATATTGTGCTGCTAAACTACAACAAAAAAGACAAAAGCTGCCATATTTGTGGTGTAGGTCGTTGATTTAATTATCCTAAATAATTTTAGTGATCATTTATGGTAAAATTCTGGATAAATTGCCAACTTTTAAAATCTTTATTTCTTCACTCCCCTAAAGTTCCTCAATGTTTCATTTGCATGATTATTCTACAAATAAAAGCTCAAAATGTTTTTTCTTTAGTACAATTTCATTATAAATGGTTAAACTGAACAGAGGGAGGCTAATACAAGTCAAACAACTGAAAGCGATTTCAGCTTTCTGTTCACAATGACTTTTCTTAAAAGCACAACAAAACAAGATTTTGGTACACGATTAATAGCATGATCAGATTTTACTTTCATTGATGTTCAGTGCAAGTAAAAAAAAAAAAAAATATATATATATATATATATATATATATATATATATATAAATAAATAAATAACATTCTTAAACAACTTTGGGACTCTTTACATAGCCTAATACTGTTTGTTTTTGTGACAAAGTATAGCAAATATAGAGCATATCTACGTTTTCGCAAGTGCAATTCAATGACTTTATTTTTATTCATTAATTTAAACGTTACATTCTTAATGTCCAACTTTGACAACGTTTTAAAGTACATTAGACTCAAAACCTCAGTAAGTTTTGTTCATAAAACCACTGACTTTTTGCTAGCAGGTCACAACCAGCTGAGGTCTTCAGAATAATGGTCACCATAGCAACAACATGTCCGATCTATAGTTCTGTTGGAGTTAAGACCGACTTTCAATGGACTCTGGATTGTGGGAAGAAACGACAGTATTTACTATTCAAATGCAGGCTGCAGTAGATCGATACTGCTGTCATTGATTGAAATAACCACAAAAAAAAAGTTACATAAACGAGTTTCTTGTAGAACGAACAAACACAGGTAGCTAGCTGTCGCCTGGAGTTGTTTTTTAACCCACCTGGTCAAGTGTTCAATCTCTGCGGGAATACTTTTCAGCCTGTTTCCGCCGATAGAAAGCGACTGCAGACGCAACAGTTTGGTACACTGCAGCGGGATCTCCTCGAAGCGGTTCCCACTGAAATTCAACACTTCCAGCTGCAAAGAGCCGAACTCCTTGGGCAGAGAGAACTCGTCCAGGCGATTGTTCTTGGCTAAAAGGGTTTTCAGCTTGGCGAGTCTGGCGATGCCCTCACAGATGTCCGTCAGCCCGTTGTTGCTAATGTCCAAAAACTCCAGGTTGTAGAATAGGCTGACCGACGAGGGCAGCGAGGATAGTCGGTTGTAGTTTAGGAAGAGCTGCCTGGTGTCCCTCTTTCTGTCCTCGCTAACATTGTTGACGTTGAAAGTATTTAAACTCAGACGTGAAAAGTCAAGCACAAAGTCTCTCGCCACTACTGCTGTCGCTGCTGCCCCTTCCTGGCTCTCCATTGTGGCTATTTTCTCGTTAATTTCACTCTGGTCGAGCACGTTCCTATAGTCTTCGCGGAAAACAAGAGTTAAATCCTTAAGTTTTGTACTTTAAAAAACGAAAAAGGCATCCCTGACTACATATGCATTAGTAGTTTAACACAACTAGCTCCTGGAGCCAACATTTAACTAGTCTAAACGCTGTTAAACCCTCCTACAATACTGCCTTTCATTCACTGAGATTTTACTTCCACGTTTCAAGATTGGCTGATTACTGACATAAACCCCGCCCAGCGGAGCGCTGATTGGTTACCTTCTTTGGCTATGATGACGCAAGTAATTTAGTAGTTCTATAAGTTTACCAGATTTACTGCACATTGTTTATTGATAAGTTACAGCTACGCAAAATCACGCCAGGGTGTGTTACAAAGGGTTTTTAGGTTTTGCAACAGTGAAGCCATGCTGGTTGATGATCCATCAGGCCTGGAGGCAAACCTTCGAGTCGTTATGCAACTCCCTTTTTCTGTTGCATTATGCAATGCCCTGCAGATTTGATCTGATGAGGAGAAACATGTATAAGATAATTTAGTCCGAATCTAACCTTGAGCCTAAAAAATTAAATGAATACCATGTATCTATCTAGTCTTAATACAGAGTAAAATTAGAAAAAGCTCTGGGAGAGCGCAGACCTCCCCCCTTCCCCCAATGTTGTGATCTAACTTTTGTAGATTCGTTGACCATGAAAACATACATTTGGCAACTGATTCACACTGATATTATTAGTTCAGTAGTTACTCACGAAAATCACCTTTTCAGTAATGACAGTTCTTAGATCACCCCCAAATTCGAATAACTTGGTCCTGGTCCCATTGCAGACATTTCCTGAAACTTTAATCAAAATCCACCAACAACCTTTTGAGTTATGTTGCTAACAGACAAACAAACAAACCCTGGCGAAAACATAACCTCCTTGGCAGAGGTAATAATAGTTTTCTGTGTATTTCTCAAGATCAAGACAACGGTGAGATCTGTTTTGCTACTCCTTGAACTTTTTTACTTTTTCTTACAGAGCAAAACAGAATATACAAAAAATATATATCCATATATATAAATATATCTATCTAAAGTACTTTTTCTGTTGAAAAAATAATGTTTCACCCAGGAAATGGTGTGTTCAGAGTCATGTGCAGTGTTAGATATCTGCCACACCCGGTGTTATAAATGTATGACAAAAAGTTGTATTAGGCTGTTGTCTCGTCTGGACAGAGCGCCTTCTTCCACCTGTTTGCTGTGTCGCCTCATGGTTTGGATCCCCTACAAAGAAAAGCATCCAAACAGCATGATGTTTCCTTCACAACTTTTTAGTGGCTCTTGTGTGTACATGGTGTTGATATTGCATCACAAATAGCCTTTGATTAGTTTTAGAAATAGAGCACATTGTTTCCAGACATAAAAATCTGTGTCACTCATTTCATTAGGAAGTTTAGGAAGACCATTGAAAATGATCCTTTCTTGCAGACTTTGTGGAAAGTCATTGCTTATGTTATGGTACTATTTTTCAAGTCTCTGAGAAGCTACTCTGGACAGGGTAAAGAGAAGCTATGGAGCCACAGGTTTCAGACCCCTGCTTTAGGCGTTGACCATGCTTTGGTGTGTTTACAGTTGTACCATACCCTTTCCATTTTCTGGTAATACTTTAACAGTTCATCATGTGATTTTTAAAGATCATGATGCAGTTTTTTTCATTGATTTTCCTCTGAGGCCTTCACAGTACAGCTGGATCTGACTTGAACT
Source organism: Valencia hispanica (assembly GCA_963556495.2). Taxonomy (NCBI): domain Eukaryota; kingdom Metazoa; phylum Chordata; class Actinopteri; order Cyprinodontiformes; family Valenciidae; genus Valencia; species Valencia hispanica. The sequence goes on along the minus strand of OY747707.1, from coordinate 31,641,361 downwards.
TACACGCAGATGGACTCCATTTACTAATTAGGCTACTTCTCAAGGTATTTGGTTTCCCTGGGTATTATTTGGGAGTATCAGAGAAAGGGGGTGAATACAAATGTATGCCTCAGATTTGTAATTGTAAGAAGTTCAGAAAACCTGCATCATTTTGCTACAACTTCACACTGTGCACCACTTCAGGTTTGCCTGCACTACAACATCCTATAAAACACGCTGAAATTTGTGGTGTAAGGCACTGCATTAGCTCAAGCAGCTATTTGTTTAATTCCACCAAGAAAACATTCCTTTTTCTTCATATTTTCTTCATATAACAGTATCTGAAACTCTTGGCAGATACAAGAGCTGAAAACAAAAAGAGAGAGGCATACTGTGATGTAAGGGCTTTATTGGCATACGTTCTTTACAGTCTTCACTTTTAGTGGAATAGAAAGATGTAGCTCACACCTAATAATACGACATTCGCACAATCATTTATCAGACACAGAGTCACGAAGCACTGGTTAACTGCTAAACTTCAGCAGTGGCCACTCTCATTCTTTTTAGAGGCTGATTCTGTTTGCAGGTCAAAGGCACTGATGTGTATTGGTCAGTTTAGATACAAATGAACACATGAAATAAAGCGTACAACTTTCAAGTTAACAACACACACACATGCACTCACCCACACACATTTTATTTGCACCCGGACAACTAGAACGTCTATGCTACTTCAGCTGAGGCTAGTCCTTCTGTTAGTGATTTTGAAAGCACAGGTATAGTGTTGTTGCTGGGTCCAGAGTAACGGTTTCCCTGGATAACTTTGTACATCATTCATCGAAACACTTCTTCAAGGCTTTGGTTTCAGTTTTTCACCATGTAACACTCAGATCAGGTCTCCTCAAGGTGCAGCTGGTCGCAGAAATGCCAGTCAGGGAAATATTCGAACAACAAAAAAGAAACTTGTCCAAGCATCACATGGTAATAGGGTGAGTTTCAACACAAGCCAATAACACATGGTACACAGAAACACACTTTTTTTGCTGCAAACTATGATTTAAAGCATAAAGTTAAACATACAGTATTTCTGCTTTGTAATAAACTAAGGGAAGATCAGAAGAAAGAAAGAAATGCAATGGTCGTAATGGTGGCCTATGGTGGCAGTTCTACTGGAACAAAATAGCAAGCAGCTTTACCTACACTTAAACCAGGTACCCTAATTTCAACAAGTCTAAGTTCCTACCTTTAACACCTTCAAAAGCACTGACATAATGCCTCAAAACAGCGACAACGCCTTTTTTATTTTGTTGTAAATGTAAAAAAGATATAGATAGTAGTTTTTAAAAAAGCCCTGGGACTACTGTAGGGGCGCAGTAATACAGTAAAACGTAACAGCATTGAACATAAAAAAGGCAATCTGTTTCCAATCAGAAAACCTTTGAATCTAAAAGACACAGCAAATACTTTAACACTGTAAAAATGTAGAATAATTAACAAATCAGGGAAGCCTGAAAAAAGTCAGTTTGATAAAACTTGCCCACGAGGGAAATCAAGTATTGAGGAATGGTGATGGCACACATCCTCTTCTATTTTAGACCTCTTTTGTGCTGGCCTTCATCCTCTCAACAGTTTCCTGCATTGAAAGAGAAAAACACCAATAGTGATTTAAAAAAAAACACATCCAAAACAAAAACTGAGGTGAGTAGATCTGTGAAGGCATTTATGTTTATAAATTTCTTCTGTACTTTATTTTCATCATAAGCATGTGTGTCATAATAATTTGAGACTTTATTTAAAACCATTTTTACAGTAGAATGACAATACACAATGCAAATATAATCTTACAAAGCTGGCGTACAAACAAGGGGTCTCACTTTAAAAACTGTAGGCTTGTGTCCATGTCTGGTGCATTTGTGGTTGGAACAAGTTTGTTTTGATTCAGTGAAATTATTCGCAGTACGTAGAAAATCCAGACATTTTTCTAAAGTAAGTGTAGCAATACTTCATATTACTTTAATAATTACTTTTACCTAAGTAAAAGTTAAAAGTATGATGCAGTAAAATTACCCAAGAAAATGTAGGCTAATTGAGTAAATGTAACTAGCTACTACCTTCCTTTGGTCATCACAACATAAAAACCTGTTATACTACCAATAAAAGTATATTTGTTAAAGTTATGGCTCCACTTGCATCCTTCGTGCAATCAGATAACAGGCCTCTAAACCAAGCTCCCAGGCTGAATTTTAACACCAGCCCACCCCTGGTTGAAGCACAACTTTCTATGGAACATTAAATATTAATAAAGGCGTATGTGTATATTTGAGTCTGTATTTGTAACACTGTCGATTAAAGAAAACCCACAACAAAATGAAATTTGTGCACCAATTTCTTGTAATTAAAAACTATTAACGTACGATATAGCGGACGTCCCATATTTCAAGGCTATTAGTGTGATTCGCAGGCATTAACTTTTTTTTTCCTCCTACATATTATCTGTTATCAGATTTTTCTGCCATTTCCTATCAGAAACAATGTTTTTTGTTTAATTAATATATATTAAAATCCTTCCGGGATATTAATAATTTTGAAAACATATATTCGCATAAATACCCCTATATGACATTTTCATTAATACCCTAGAGCAAATGCTGTGATTGACTCCTTCCTGGATATTCATAATGGCAGAATTATCAATAAAAACATAATATAATATACATAATATATAATCTAGTTAATCTGAATATGACACCTGCTCTGAAAGATGAGGTCCCTGGCTAATCTAAACAAAAAAACAAAACAAATAACGGAACATGCAAGCTTAGAAATAAACAGTTTGAAAACCAGAAAAGTTAGAGTTCCTTTTGCTTAAAATGCGATCTGTAATATGCCAATTTACTTTTATTAGCTCTAAAAACAAAACATAACAGTTACTATTTGGTAAATTTAGTCAAATTGTTAAAACTTGAAATTATCAACCAGAACAAGATGAAATGTCAATGGTATCGGTAATAAAAAGGTCATACAGCACGAAGATAAACCTGCCTCTGTCGGAGCTTTAGGGAATTTAACAGTTCTCTCCAACTTTATCGGAAACATAATCATGGTTTGAAGGTGAATTTAGAGAGCTGGTGTCAATAATGGTTCCCTCAGAGTGACATCTGTTTGCTGTGGCCTTATAAACCGCCCCTCCGTGGGGTACAGAGTACGCGACCTTGCTGACTCAGCAAAAGCCTTTAGACAGATTCCTGCAGTCACCTTCCAAGAATCAGAAACACATTTACACATGCAAGCAAACATACATATTACCAACATAGCTAAACAACATCTTACTAACATGGAATTAGTCAATTTTGGGATAGTATACCTAACCATACTGAACATTGGAAGGCTGCAAGAGAACTAAAAAAAGGCGTGAGTGATTTTTGTCTGCTGTCTGTTATCTGTTTCATATCTGTATCTAGTTTTATTACTCTAATTGAGGTAACATCTCTTTGTCTCCAAAGGTTAGATTTATCTCGATACGGCTGTAGTGATAAAGCTGCTGATACTGAGACTCACTGCTTCACCAATGCGTTAGGCTGGTTAAGTAACATTAAAGCTCACATGAACTGAGTCCTTTTAGTTTATAGCAGAGGGGTTCAAATGTTATCAGTCCAGAAACACACTAAGGTCAGTGTTTATAGAAGTGATTTCTACACACTTTCAGTCTGGTTCTGTGAGGAGCTGTTTTTAGAAGGACAGTCAAAATGACATTGTATGGAAAGCTAAATACTAGAGATAATTTTGTTTCAGAAAAGACTTGTGATTTGATGAATATCAACTCATTTGGCACATAAATGCTATCAGAGAGATTTCCATATTACAGATACAGACCTGGTGTTTGTTGAGCTCAGCCACGCGGAGGGTCCACTCCTCCTCCGTCATTTCTGCGCCATCATCTGCTGACTCGCCCACTGCCGCCTGTTTGTCTGGACGGATAAAAAAGAAAAGGTCAAGAGAGTGTGTTTGGCAAGACGGATAACTTCAATTGCTCTAACGATTTTTAGCAATAACCCAGATCATTACCACCGCAGGTCATCGCCGTGCAGACCCAGTTGCCGCACGCGCAGACGCAGCGATTGCACTCGACCTGAGTCTCTGCTCCATCCTCGTATGTTTCGTCCTCCAGGGCACATTCTGCAAAAATGCACAGAGTGATGAGCCAGGAGTACAGATTGTAAACTGCTGCAGAGGGATAACAAAATAGCACCACAGATATCAGCTTTGACTAACACGACTTGTCAGCATTTTAGAATGCCATATCGTCATGTAACTTCAAGTTTTGGCTTAGTCATGAATGGTCAGCAAATTTGGCAGCCAAACATGCAGGCAATGAGTTTTTGTGAAACGATTATCACAAGAAATAAATAAAAGCAGATCTTAAACCAACAGACCCTTCTCACCCTGGACACAGACGTTTTGACCTCCTCCCCTCAACATATGAACAGTTTCTTCCCTTCTGCTGTTGGACTCATGAACAATAACCCTAAGACTGTTCCCACAACCAGCTCTGTTTCAGTCACATAACCCTGTGTTGTGTTTTTTCACCCTGTCTGATTTTGCACCGATCATAACCCGCCTTCATGTTTATATTAATCTGTTTACCCCATTTAATTTTTTATCTATTGCATGCTTAGAAGTGTTTATCTTATGTTTGCACAAAGTACCGCATCAATTTTCTAATGTTGTAAACCTGTTCACACATACGGCAATAAAACCTTTCTGAATCTGACTCTTCTGAATCATCAAAGTGTGAGTGTGGACTGAAGCTGAAGTTTTAAAATGCTTGACAGCATGCCAAAAATATCTTTGCATTGCATTTGACCTTGAATCTGCTGGAATCAGTGCTCCATGCTAACTGGCTGACAGAGTAATGCCTCTGCTTCCTGTGAACTTTATCCCAGATATATCCCCACCAGACGACTGACCGAGCAGACGGCATTCCAGACTCTTAAAGAAGAACAAGCTAACTGGAGGCTCATTTTCAGGGTTATTTTGGAATCTGCCAGCCTTCAGTGTAACTTTATGGTTTTTCAAAGAATCTCTTTAAGCTCACTCTTCTCTGGTGGGTTGAAACCCGGCTTCAGACAGTTGAGGAACTCCTCAAAGTTCAGCTTCCAGTCAGCGTTCTCATCAGAGAGCTCAATGAGGGCGTCAATGCAAAGGCTCCTAGGAGGAACAAACAAGCATGCAAATGTTGACACATTAGCTTTCACGCACAAATATTAACAGAGCATTGGAAAAACAAGAAATATAAAATGATAATTACAGTACTTTGTATTAATTTACACTTTTTATCATGTTACAGTCACACATTTCATTATATTTAAAAAAAAGCCAAAGTTCAACCATAGTGGACAGAGAGCGTCTATGAGCATATGTTTTTAAGCTTTACCACAGATTCTCAATTGGATTTAGATCTACACTTTGACTGGGCCATCCTAACATATGAAGATGGTCTAAATAATGTCTAGTAGCTTTGGCTGTATGCTTAGGGTCATACTCCTGCTGGAAGGTTAGGTCCATCTATCTATTTTTTCTGACCAGCACAGGTGTTCTACTAGTTTCAGGTTCATGGCTGGTTTGAAGACTCTTTCTGCAGCTGTGTTTCTCAGCCTTGTACTTTCTAAATTTGGTCAACATCTCAGTCAATGTGATTGTTATTCAGTCTACAGAAAAGTAAGACTTTGATTTGAGAGTCTTATCCTAAATACATGTTTTTCAGAAAGGTATTTTTTTTCTCTTCTTATTCACAGTGACATATCAATAACTATCGATCCCCAAAATTACATAAACACCATTTCATAAAGTCCAGATTTGTGGAGTGAACAACCAAGTCCTCCTGTCAACAGAACCCTGCAGCTACAGTCACTCAGCTTTAAACAGCTCTACACCTTTACCCCTGACTTGTCTGATGTGTTTTTTGGTCTTCATGATGCTGTTTGTTTTCTAATGTTCTCTAAAAAATCTCTGAGGCCTTCACAGAACAACTGGACTCAGAATATATATTTCATATATTTATACCCCTTGAAACAGTTAAAGGGGTATACATTATGTTGCAAGTACACATGTTGATGCCTTAGTAGGTTACTACAGGAAGCCTTTAGTGCTGCTCGCTGTGGTCCTGACAGGTTCCATCGAGCTTCCTCAAAATAGCACCACAGCAAACAAAATCTAGCTTAGAGTACTACAACGAGAGCAGATATTTAGCAACACCTGGAAAACAAATGTGAGTATCCGACCTTACTGTACACTTATGTAAGTGTTTAAATCAACAAACGGCCACTGACCTGAGCAGCTTGTTGCTCTCCTGGTCTGCGTAGGACTGCAACTCTCCAACCGACTCGTTGTGCTGGATGAATTTGAGCAGCTCAGAGGAGTCGAGCTGAGAATCTCCATTGTCGTATGACTGCAGAAACATGGATTTAAAAAAAACACACAAGGGCACGATTAACTACTATGCGTGGCCTTGTGTTACCTGGGATAAGACACAATGTGTCCACTGCTGTACATGTTTAGGCACTCAGGTTATTCTAATTTGAAATGAAAATATAACCACTGAAGCATATGCCTTAAATAAAGCTTGTTTATTTAGATTTTCTTAAGGATGTGTGGGTTGAAGCTCTTTCTGAATCATACCAATTAATTGCATAAAATTGTGTCTTTGCACCAAAATATTATCTGTCAACAGAGAAGGTTTTTCTATGCTGTTTCTGTAGGGCATCATAACTTAAACATAAACATCTAAAATCAGATCTTTCCATACACTGTAATGAAAAGACATGCAATCTTTTGTCCCTCAGTGTGCCAAATAAAATCAGACAGAACATAAAAATTGGGAAGTTTGCAAGCCTTAGAACGCCATCCTAACAGTGAACCACAAAGATGGAAGCATCTTGTTGTGGGGGTGTTTGCAGCAGGAGGAATTGGTGCACTTCACCAATCCCTCCCTTTAGCACTGTAATCCTAACAGTGCTAAAACCAAAACCAAAGTTTATTGTTTAATTTTTGACAGTTAAAGGTGCTGTCTGGAGTATTTGAGGGAGAGAGAGATTTTTTTGAATCCCACTACCAAGGCCCCTTCCAAAACATCCCTCTAGCCCCACCTCAACAATTGTGCACCAGAGTTGTCACAGCGGGTTAAAGAGGAAAGCAGCAAGCGGTATCGGACATCACCCGATTGTATTTTGTTATGGACATTTCAGAGGTGAGCGACTTCTCCATGACTGATGACCTCTTCCAATAAGGCGACTAAACAGGAGCAGCCTGTGTGCACGGCCCCATCCTCAGAGGTTCGCGCCATGCACATGTTAATCGACAGCTGACAAGGCGGACACTCAAATTCTATTGGCTCAAAAAAAAATCTGCGGTAAGTGTGAAATGCGTAGGGGTCAATGGGAGGAAAGCGGGACTTAGGAAGAATAACAAATGTTGTGGAGGACCAGCCTTTTATCACAGTATTGAACGCAACTATCATTTTAAAGATTTATAAAACTTTGATACATAAATATATTCTCTGTAGTGCAGCTTTAAAGTCAAACGACAGATAGTTGACCACCGTTAAATTAGCTATTAAAACAACCAGATTTAAAACATTTACCCAGTACACATAAGAGTATAAATACCTTTTGTTTTTAACAAACTGTTCCAAGAGCCATCTGCTCTTAAGCTTTAATGTAATTTAAGTCAGTTAATTAGGAGAGCGGGGGGTCCTCCTCTGCAGAACAGACGTCCTCATTAAACTGAATTATAACGAGCTAACAGGTTTGAAAGGTCTGTAACAAAAAAAATTATCCAGTCTGAGTCAGCCGGGAGATTGGAGAAAGCTGAACATTACGGTTGGATATATGAGACGCTTGAACAAATACAGACAGAGTAAGAAAAAGTCATGTGCACAAAAAAGCTCACCTTGAAGTATCTGAGGAGGATTTGAGAGAAGTTGGATCCCTTGGCAAACCAGCCGTCTGGGACGATCTCAGTCTGCAGCCACTGGATCACACGGCCCCTCAGCTCATTACGGTCAGCAGCATAGCACACCACTGTGGCAGAGGAAGCGTTTCCAAAGGTCAAAAGGTTTAATTATCCATGTGAACGATAAATGCTACCTTGAAAGCGTTTTCAAAGTTGACTTCTGTCCCATTCCATTAAACTTTAAACTAAAAGAATTGCATTTTACATAAGAGGTCAAGCTTAAATAGGTTCTGTGAAAAACTATATACACTAACAGATCCAATGGCTAACGAAAATACTCTAGATTTGTTTTACCTGAAAAAAAACAACCTTTAAGCATGTGCAGCACCCTTCCCCCCATTGGAAGCCACATGAAGGATATGTAAAAAGCGTTTGAATGAATTCATTGCAGGAACATATTCACACAACTATCATTTTTGTTGTTGTTTTAACTATATTGGCATTCTTGCTGTTAATACTTTGTACATCACCCCTTTGCAAAAAAGACAGCACTTGTTCCTATTCTGCAACATTTCAGAAAGTTGGTAATTACAGAGATTTATACAATCTCTCTATACCGTCCAGAGTCCTGGGTCCGCTCTCTCAGGATTTAGATGGCTATGGGAGAAAATCGATTTGTGTCTTGTGAACTACTTTGGTGTGTATTCAGCAAAAAGATTTGGATCACTACGCTGCGAAAAGACAAAAAGATTACCTGTTTTCAGTTTTCCTGTGGAGTCCACCAGATTTTTATTTGAAATGTCCAGGTATTTTAAAGAGTTCATTATGTCTTCGAACAAAAAAAGCAAGCATTAAGTGTTTCTCTTGAAATTCCATGTTTTTATCTTACTCAAACCCACCTGGGGAGTTTATTGCTGAAAAACGGAATCTTAGTCTCATCTGACCAGGTAAGCAAACTCCAGCTTTTTACACTTGAAACCATTAACTTGCATACACTGTATAATCAAAATACTGTATATATAAAAATATATACACAAATTCCTCTTAAAAATAAAAATATCAAGTTTGTTCCCCTCTAAATTTAGATATTTGTACATACAAGTCTGTCCAGTGGAAATGGCATCAAATTCCTGGTTTGTGTACACAAACTTGCCCAATAAAGCTGATTTTGTAAAAAAATAAATAAATACAGGTATACATTTTTGTAGTGATGGCTTCTTCCTCACTGGGTGGCCTTTCAGTCCATGTCAGTGCAGGACTCATTACATTATTGATAATGACACTCTTAACAGCTACAGACCAGGTCTTTTACTTGTTTAGTCTGATTTAATATAAGAGTGAAGTAAAATAAAAAAAGGTTGCATGTCTTTTTAAACAGATAATGTGTTCTTCTGGTTTCAACTCTATGTTTGCAATGGGCGGGCAGAAAAGGCGTTTTCCTCAAATAACTTGTTAGCATGTAGCCTAGTGGCTACTGGCTATGAGAAATTGGCCTCTGAGTCTTATTATATTTATAGGGACACACAATTTTGTAGATTATTCCTTAATATGAATTGGTATTGTAGAACAAGATTAATTTATAAAGGCTTTTTACACATCAATAAATAAGCAGGATTCTCGATGAATACAAATACCAACTCACCTGGGCTGGCAGCAGCTTGGTCTGTTTTCTTTACTAAAGAAGATTAGAAAAAAACATAAACAAACCATAAAATGTAAAACAACAAACAATATTAATACATTTTGATTCAGATTGATGGAGATTAAGTTGGTTGTGGCTGAACAATGAACCATTCAGATCAAAGGGTGGAGTGACAACGATTTTGAGAATCTACTTTGAATCTTCAGGCTCTGATCAAGGTTCAGTTCAGCAATAAAACGATGACGTTGTGTCGTGTGAGGAGTGAAATGTTCACTTAAGATAAGAGGCTTCTGTTTGATGTATTAATAGCAGAATTAAGGCAATGGGCGTGATCCAGTGCAGCACTGTGTTGTTGCACTTTATGTTTCACGACGAACCCACTCACCCCACATTATCAGGGCGATGTATATGAGCTATAGTTCAGAGATCACACATGCTATCCACTTCATTCACCATGTGCACCATTATCTGCACCAGCAACATATGCAAGATATGCTGAAGAGTGTCGTGCAACCCTGACTATTATCTTACAAATAAATTCATGTAGTAAAGAGATGGAAGGCGCATGCAGAGCTACGTTTCTATCATTAGGTGCCAACTTGTAACTGTAAGGTGTTTGGACTTTCTTTGCTGCTGTCACACTCATTCATTTTGAGTCAAGGAAGTATCAGAAAGCTTTGACATTAAAGAGCCTAAAGAGCCATTTTCATTTCTCATGACAAGAAAAAGTATATCAACAAGCCTCAAATATACTTTTTTTTAATTTAAACACTAAAATGAGGTGGCTTTAGCAAAACATCTAGGTGTTAAAAGAGCCACCGGTTTAACTAGAGATGCACCAATCAAAAGATTAGAAATGACCAATTTTTCCTTGACTAGCTCTGATTAGTGACCAGGAGGTCAAATCCTGAATTTCTATTTAACTGTTAAATGCATCAAAACTAAGAACTCCTACAATCTTCTTTTATAAACGCATCTAATAACATGTGCTTTGATTGACCCTTTTTGAGTTAATCAAAATCAGATAAATGTCAGGGGCTGACGCTTTGATGCTTAAATAGGATTAATTTTGGTAGCTCTTTTGTTTTCTGCTAGATTCAAAACCACTACCTCCATTAAAGATCCTGGTGCACTTAGTTTTCTTTTACGTGTAAATCTGAATCAGCAGGACAGAAAACCAGATATCAGTATTGACCAGGAAAAGCCAGATCATTGAGTCTCCAATTTGAACAAAATCATTTTGGCTGAGCTTTAGCAAAGAAAAAAAGAATATAGCTTCAAACTTCACTTTAAATGTCACATGTATCAGGTTTTAGCTCTTAGAAACAAGGTTACTTTTAAGATTAGCGACACATTATTAGCTGTTAAAAAACAAAGCTGATGAGTAAAGATTGCAACAGAAAATTCAAACATTCATAGATCTGCACACACAAAAATGTTAAATTACACCGAATCCATTTTTGGTTGATGAAGGCATCACTTTCAATAAAAGCGACTTTGAATGTGTTATTCTTAGGTACAGAGATGCACTTTTAGGGGTTTAATAGGGGAAAATTGTTAACATGGTAAGAAAAAAATGAATACAACTTCTGGTTGGTGCTGTTCTATACCCCGACAATGTCCATCATGAGCCACTTGGATCTTCAGGCCGCTCAGACAAGCATCTCTGTGGAGCTCACAGTGGTTCCTGTAGGTCTTACCATTGCTGCCACACACTGACCTCTTGTGGGGCTTACAGCTCTGCAAAGTCAGGAACACGGATATAAATAAAAACTAAGAAAGAATAAAAAAGATTAAGTCTGTATTTCTACTGTGTAATTGTGCGGGCACGTGTTTTTTTTAAAAACTAAAGCAAAGAGGCAGCTTTTACCTCAATGCAGAGGCAGCTTGGTTCCCCCTTCTCGTTGACGGTGCACTCTCTGCCGGCCCCGCAGAACACATTGGCACACACTTTGCCCTTGCTCTGCAGCTCCTGGATGAGGGACAAAGTATGGAGACTTTAGAAATGCTTTTGCTTTCACACACTGGGTGGTGCTGTTGCATTTGCAGGAAGACGTGACCACACTGAGCATTTTAACAATCTTACCAAGCACATTTTGAATTAGGGGGACAAAACACAATATCTTATTTTAAGTAAGAAACTGCTTTCACTTTGCTTTTACAGATGGCCTGTCACATAATATTCAAAATAAATATCATGAAGTTTGTGACTGTAATAAGACAAAATGGAAAAAGTTCAAGGGGTGTGAATACTTTTGCCAGACACCATAAAACCGTTTTGTTTTTCTTAATAAAAATGATACTAAAAAAAGATTAGAGATCATATGGATGAAACACATTTGCTCAAATGTTCATGTGTTTTCATTTACATGAAGTTGCTCTCATTTCCTCATGTTTATTCCTTTAATTTTGCTATTTAAAGTCATCTTTGTTTCAGAACATTGCCAGCAGGCTGAAAAAATGAGGTCATCTCTGCTGCAGACCAACCAATCACAAGACGCCAAGCGGAGCCTCCAGAGGTATTTGCTGACCCCAGTTACCTCCTTCTCAGTACGTCTTTGTATATTCGTGGGCGCATTTAGGTTTGCTTGTTAGTGTGTGTGTGTTTATGCAGGGCGTTTCCACATCTGGAGTCTGGGCTGTATTTTCCTTTTCCCATACCCTGCGAAATCTTTTCTGCTCCGTTTGTCTCCAGACTGCACTCCGGTTCCCCCTCTCCCCGCTTCTCCTCCCTAAGCGGCTGTTTCCTGAAAGAGCGAAGCATAAAACTTGGTGCTCCGACGACACATGAGCCAGACCCCAAGTTACCATGAGTGAGTTTATGACAGCATGATTTGGTATGTGGCTCCGAAAAAATGGTGGATTGTTGTCTCAGAGCAGTGACAAGCTCTAACGATGAATGTAGAAGGATGGATTCAGAGGCCAGAAGGGCAGTCACATGCAAGCATCACACTTCTACTTGAAACTGGTGAGAGGATTTGCTCATTCCCATGCTTCGTTCACACACACAAACTTGAACCCATAAGTTAAGGTCATGGAAAATCTTCAAAGCGATTCGTGTGCCCCTAAGCACATTGAACTATTGAATTTGTTCGACACAGATGGGCTGGAGGCCTGTTGAAACCTGTGGAAACACTCACAGGGTCATGAATAATGAAGGAGCTCCTCGGATGAAGGTGCTACAAACGTAGAAGTGTGTCTGTCAGCCCGTTCTTCTCTGAGCAGAAGATCCCTGGCATTTAGCTAATGAACACGTAGGCTTTTGATTATTCAAGTGGGTTGTTGCCATAGTGAGCACTTGTACAGCCTCTCGTTGTAGAGATTTTACAGAACAGGCCATCGGGCAGCCCTGTTGATATGATGGCAAAGTGTGATCACAGCAAACTGTTACGAGTTTATGACTGAAGCAAGTCTCTAGACAACAAAGAACAAAAGCGACTGCAATCCTTCTCTAAACAAGGAAAGATGGTTGTATATCATGCCTGGCTATGCAGCCTTTAACTGTGCATACAAGAACTGGAAGATGTAGCTTTTTCTTCACATCCACCATTGGATTCCTAGCTGTCGTACTTCTCGGGGTGTATATGAGTGTTGATTATAGATCTGCGTGAGACCCTATGAACATAGCTCTAGTCATTTATATACTCCTAAGCATCTGTATCCAGGTTTCAGTTTCCTACATACTAACAGGTATAAAAACATTAATTATATGTACATATTATTTTTACCAGAGAGTTTAGGGGTTTTAGTATGGGCATTAAAAACTACAAATCTGTCCCCAAAAGTTGTATAATCACTGAGAGAATAACCCATGAGGGACATAAAGCTCTACACACACAAGCTGTAGGCACAAATTACTTTTTCATGAAACTATCTTGCAACAAGTTGTTAATCTTACTGTTGTAAGGTAAGCGTTTATGTTGATAGTTTTCTTACTGTTTTAAATAAAGAAAAAAATGTGTTTTTTGTCCTGATGATATTTGAATTAGGTCACTATCTCTAACCAAAGCTTGACTTCTTGAGACAAAAAGTTTTAATTTTAGAGTGGAAATGATGACGTATCGTGGCTGCTTCAACCTGAAACAACCATCACGCATTACGGTCACAGATTATGATTACTTCATTATCTTGAGATAATAACATCTCAGATTTGTTTTATAGTGATATTGGCATGATTAAGCGATTATCTCAAGATGATATCTCAAGCTCATTTTGACATAGTAATGTTTTCCATTTATAATTTCTCACAATAATATGTTTTTAGATTCTTTCATTCTCATTTTCTGACATAATGATGCCTATTTTTTTGTTGTTTAATTATCTTATTTTGAGTTATCTGATATCCATCTTAAACCAATTCCTTATTTTAATAGAATTGTTTCTTTATCTTGAGATGCTTACATGTTAATCTTGATACCAGTTTTGCTCTTTTGTTTTATTTTTTAGAGATAAGATGTCAAGCTTGTTTGGAGAAATAGCTAGATTATATTATCTTAAATTTGAATTACATGCGATTTTAAGCTAATTTTATCATGATATTGATTTTAATCATTTGATCTTTAGCTCTATATTGCAAATACAGTTTTGATGTCTAATTACCTTAAGGCAATAACACCCCAAGCTTTTTTAGTTGTGATAACTGTTTAATTATCTCAAGATATCCCATGTATAATTCCAAAGATAACGGGTTTATATTTTTATTTCAACCTAAATCATAACAGCTTTTTCATTTTATTATTCTCTCAGAATATCTTGAGTTAATAAAACTGCAAGTTTGTTTTGGTAACTGTTAAATTATCTAAAGCCTATTTCAAAAAACAATTGCACCATTTTGTCGCAAAGCATTTATAAGTGGTCAAGTCCGGCGTTGTGGTAATATTACGTTCTGGCTTGGTGGCACGAATGGCGCGATATTCTCACCTCACCATGCCGCCACGGCGCATTCAAAGGACACAGTATTACCCTGATATGCCGCCACGGCGTGTCTTCTGAAACAGGTTTAATTGTTTTGAGATATTAAAGCTCAGATATAACAGGGTAGCATTTATTTCAATCCAAAAATTATGGATGTGATGCTGGAAGATGGATTAAGCTAAAAACATCCATCACAAGCATATTTCTGTTATAGATCATCCCCAAGTGACAGCAATACTGCATGATGAAACTGACTGCAACACAATGACTGCTCATTTTTGCAACAGAATTACAAGTGCTATTTAAAAGGATGCTTGCTCCTTAAAGTAACAACATAGTCAGCTCAGGATGTGGAGAATCATCACATCCAAATGTTTCACAGGATGTAGTCATTTTTGGCTTATATAAGCTATAAATTAGTATTCAAATTAATACACTTTTTTGAGGAGTTTATATTTCCAAAGTCAGATTTTTATGTTCTAGAAAGATTAACTCAGAGAAAAGTCTGGAAGCACAAATGCTTTTCCATATATGCTTTTATTTTTCCATATTTATCCAGACTAAAACCAAAAGAGTTGGTGGTGGACTTCCACAGGCGCAGACCCACGACACGGACACAGGTAAACACCGGTTCAATAACTGCACAGTACTTTGGTTTTTTAATTTTGTCCTTAATGTACATATTTACATTTGCATATATATGTATTTCTTGATTCTGTTTTTTTTTATACTTTTCTTGTGTGAATCTAAATGCTATTTTTAACTGTCACTTTGCTGCTGTTACAGCTGAATTTCCCTTTAGTGGGACAATAAAGGATTATTCTATTCAAAAAGCAAATTCCATACTTTCCTGTACTTTTTAGTAATGTGTAATTCTATAGTTTTTGTTTAATAAGCAGTTTTAGGGAGTCCCTAGCTTTCCACAAAGTCTACTATTTTGGCTTTATTTCTGTGTAATGAATACTAACATAAAACTGTTATTTTCTAACCTTGTGAATAGTTTTACAACTTGGTAAAAGGTCCGGTTATTTATATGTTACGTTATTTAAACTAGCTAACTTTTCACCTAATTCAGATAAAAACAACACGATGAAATTCACAAAACTAGTACGCAACCTCACCAAGTTTGTTTTCTTCTTCTGCTCTTGTGTGTCATGTGCAGGGTTTTGTTCACAAAGCTTAATTTAATTTTGTTTAGATAATTATATGAGTGTTATTCTTGGGTGTAGTTATATTCTCAAAGTTTTAGAAGACCTTTATGATAACATAATAAAATTTGGAATATTTAAACTAAATCAACCCAATAGTTGCAGCCACAGCAGTTGTTTATGGTTATATGGTTATAAAAATTTTCTTCAATGTAAAGCCAAAAGTTTAAATTCATAGACACTAATACACCTCACCTTATTACAGTAATAACCTGATCTATGACTCAAACTACCACAGACAGATGTAGTTACATGTTATTAGTTCAGTCAGAAAACATATATCCCAATGATTGCCACAAATAGTTAGAGCTTCCTCTTTATTAGATTTGGGTACCGGTATGTGTGCAAACTCAAATTCAGCTTAAATGTCAGGGGCAGCCTAAAAAAAAGAATGATTCTTGATTTAGGTTTGTCTTTAGCCTTGATGTAAAGAAAGAAATAGATTAGAAAAAGGTAAAGACATGGGCTAAGGGTGAAAAACTTAATGAGTTATTGAAGATGAATATTACATAAATAGCTCTGGTAAAAAGCTATGTGTCTTTTACTTGAATTCAAATGTGAAGAGTAGAGTACTTTTACCAGATATAACCCACTGTGTACCTCTAAGATCCACCAACATGGCCCAGAAATTAATAAAGTTCTTAGTCCTTAAGGACTTATTTTATCTGCCCTTATACAAATGACACATCCAAATTAAGCAAGTAAATTTAATTTTAACTACTGTCCTTAATTTAACCTAATCTTAGACCAACCCTGTACTCTAACATTTATGAAACTCTTCTACTATATTTTGTTCTTGCATGCTTTTTTTACCTGTTTAACAATAAACATTTAAATAAAAACAAAACAATCCGCTGATTTTCGCAGAATATGGATCTATAAATTAATTTAGATCAAAAACTGAAAAAAAGGTCTCGCCCTATAAAGAAATAGGCACATGATGCTCTAATGTATTTCGGTGGATGTTCAGCAACAACGGGATATTTGTCGCAACTATTTCAAAAGTGCTTGTTTTATTTAGCCAACATAGGTCTGTTTTGAAGTAAATGTCACTTGATGTGTGGGGGCCTTTTTACAATCAAATTAAAAAAATGAAAGCAAATAAGCAGGTAATAAAATATGTGCTTTGTGTTGTACCCAACATTTGTCATTTTAAGAAGATTTTTAACTATTTCACATCAGTAAAACATTTCACCAAAACAAATGAAAAAGTCACCCTCTGGAACAACTGTCTGTGCTGGTGGACAACATCAGAACAATTGTTGAACTGTGGTCAGAGCTGCACAAAAAGGATTCCAAGGACTTAAACTGGGGCCCCGAACCACACTTTGGAAACCTTTAAATAAACTACAGTCGGCAAAGCTGCGAGCTGCATGTATGTTGGCACCAACTAAATTAGTAGCTAATAACAGATTGCTATACTTGTATTACTCTTTAATAAGCAGAATGGCAAAAAGATCAAATATAAGTACTTGAAAGCTACACGTAAATTCAACACGTTTTTGTTCTGTTGTTCCCTCAAGGCTATGTTGCAAACTAAGAATAACAAATGATGTAGATACATTAACATTATTCTAACAGTATAAATGTACATATTATATTAGCAGCAGTGGGAATAATTGTCAGTGTTCTGTTTTAAATAAAAGTAATTGGCTCATTTTTACATATTCTTTAAACTTTTGTGTAAATATCATGATACAATGAAACCGTTGTATTTTTACTTAAGGTTATCCCATGAGAATCTCATACTTGCCCATAAATAGCTCTCAGAAGATCTCTGCTTTCTTTTTGCTATTCCCAACCTTACCAGACAGCCCTTCTAAATTTTAGACCTAGCCATGCCTTTTCCTTTACCAGCTCAAACTTGGATGTAAAATAATTAAATCTTAATCTGTTTCAATATTTATGAAGTAGATGTCTCTAAGCTTTCTCTTTCTCAGTTATTTGCAAAATCAATATTAAATTTATTTGTTTGCTTGTAGTGAGGTATGTGGTGTTGCTCCCTGTGAATTCAGAATCATCTATAGCTCCCCACTTCACCTAGTCATAGGAGCAGAACCGATACTCATGTCATACTGTTCGTACAGAGGCAAATAATCATCCAAATGTTTAGTTTAAATGTGATAAAGATTCTCCATAAACATAATTTTGTATGGTGTTCTTGAAACTGTTGCTAATCCAGTCATTAACAGAGCAGACACGGCAAACAAAGCACAGTCACTAAAACAGTTCTAACCACAGGGACTCTCCTACTTCACTCACACTAAATGATGTCCTCCTCCCATTGGAGTAGTGGATCATAAAAACAATACAATTGGTCCTTCAAAAAACAAACCCCCCTCATGCTAATTACTAACTGTACACACAGATTGCATTGCTCAGTTCTGCCACTTTTTAGTGTAAGAAGCAGGAAACTATTTAAAGGCTTAAACAAGATTAAAATATGAAAGTTTTTTTTCCTACCCAGTCAACCTTCCCCAGAGAGCTTAGAAATGAGACAAGGGAGAAGAACAAGTGAGCTGGAACAGAAAGAAATGGAAGTTGTGATGGGAATATCAATGTTGGGAAGTAAGAAAAAGGTAAGGATATGGGAAGACTGGAGGGGATTGAGTTCTTCTGCTCATACACAAAGCGTAGGCAGATTTGAGTAAAAAAAAAAAGTCTGCTCTGCTGATGAAGATAGAGACAGTTAAATATAAAAAGATGAAAAATCTGGGCACTGCCACATCTGTGTGAAAGTCTTTTTTTAAGACATATATACACATAAGACTGAGTTATAGCACAGCCGGATCAGTGTGTGCATGTTTGGTGCATGTGTGTCTGCAGACAGCCGATCAATATTTCTGTCCTGAGGAAGTCACTCTACAGACACCATGAATTCAGTCCCACAATGCACCCTGGCTATCATTAACACAGAAGACATTGATCTTGTGACTGTAAGCATCCGGCTGCTCCAGCAAACATGATAATGGTAAAATAAGCTCATTAAATCCTGAGTGTAGTTTTTACGCTCATAATGGAAGGACTCATTTAATCAACCTAAACAATTTTCCTTTGGCTCTTTCAGCTGAATGTCATTTAACAAAAACCATTGCAACAGGAAGTCCGCTTCTTCCTTTCTCACACAGCTTTGGAAAAGTATTCACATCCCCTTTAATAATCTTCTTTTTCACTTTACAAACACAAACTTTCCCTTCATTTCATTTCAATGTGTGCTAAACCAATGCAGAGTGGTGTATCTTTTTTGGAAAAGAAACAAAAATGATAAATGGTTTTCTAAAGGAGTTATACATAAAAATCTGAAAAGTGTGACTGTTACATGCCTGCCAGGCTGTGACCCCCTTCTCTGTTTCTTCATGTTTCTCTGCAGGTTCAATGCTGGCTGGTGCCAATTTGAAGTGGGTGCTTCTGATTGGACCAACCACGGCTGACTATAAAATTAAGGTCATCTGTAGAGCTGGGTCTCCTAATTTAGGATATGGGCAATGACTCTGGTTCACACTCCAATACAGTAGGTGGCGAAAAATGCACCTTTTTAAGTTGAGTGCCACCCACCAATAAAACTCACAAAAAAGGTCTCCATCTCTTCCTGCTGATGGCTGGCTAATTGGCTCACCTGTGTGACTGCTCTGGGGCTGTTTTTTGTGTTTGAAAGTTTGTGGTGGGAGATTGTGGACTAGGTAAGTTTGGTGTACCCTGAGATAAGAACAGCAGGGTGTTTTTGTTTGTTGTTTTCCTTTTAGACTAGATGACAAGTTAGGCCCTGTTTTGTTTTATTTGTTTCTTTGATTTGGCACCACCTAATTGTCCCTTTCTTCCCCACAGTTTGAGCAGCCTTCAGTATTTGGAGTGAAAATAAAAAAAATATTTTTTCACTTTAACAAGGACTTTGCCTGTTATTATTTTGGTTGTTGTGTTGCTGACCCCCCATTTCCAACCAGGGGTCGTAACAGTGACGTACAATTTTATTCAGCCCCTATTACTCAGGTACTCCTAAATAAGCTAAAGCTCAACCAGTTGCTTTCAGAACGCTGTGTGTTTGGCAGAAAATTAACAAGGCATATCACCATGAAAACACTTTCTGTAGTAAAACAGGGTGGTGGAGTCATTATGCTGTGGAACTTTTCTTCTGCAGCGGTAGTGTAGATGGATAAAGCTAAATCCAGGGTAATTCTACAAGAAAACCTGTTAGAGGCTAGTGTACAGGTTCCCTCTCTGGCAGAAAAACAATGCTTAACAGCCATTGGTACAATCACTGTCTAGAGCAAAGCATATTTATGTGTTTGAATGGCCAACTCAAAACCCAGACTTAAATCCAATTGAGAACTTTTGGCAAGACTTAAAAAATAGATGTTCACAGACACTCTCCATCCAGTCTGACTGAGCTTGGGTTAGTTTGCAAAGAAGAATGGGCAAAGCTTTCAGTCTCTGGATGTGCAAAGAGGAAAAACTCTCCTTTAACAGGAAGAAACCTCCAGCAGAACCAGGCTCAGTACGAGCAGCCATCTGCCACGACCTTCTGGGGGTTTGAGAAGACAGAGCAGAGACACAGAAAGAACA
Source organism: Valencia hispanica (assembly GCA_963556495.2). Classification (NCBI taxonomy): domain Eukaryota; kingdom Metazoa; phylum Chordata; class Actinopteri; order Cyprinodontiformes; family Valenciidae; genus Valencia; species Valencia hispanica. Next base: position 31,621,108 of record OY747707.1, on the reverse strand, counting down.
GAATATCTGATGTAAGAGTACTTTCTATGTTAAATAAAGTAAAAAAGTTGATAACAGGACATGGGGGATGTTCAGCCACTGAGACCATCATCCCAGTCGACGTCCCCCGTCCAACAGAGTATTGCAGCCAGACCAGGTATATCTTCTATGGAGAGAAAAACACTGAGAGAACAGAAAGTTAACAGTCGAAATAACAGCATATAATGCAACTGGAGAGTAGCAGAAAAGGAAAGTAGCAGAGTGAAGAAAAGTGGTGATTCTGTCCTCCAGCAGTCTAAGCCTATAGTAGCATAACTACAGAGATAGCTCAGGATGACCTAAGCCATTCTGACTATAACCTTTATCAAAAAGTAAAGTTTAAAGCCTGGTCTTAAAAGTAATCAGAGTGTCTGCCTCACGGACTAAAGCTGGGAGCTGGTTCCACAGGAGAGGAGCCTGATAACTAAAAGATCTGCCTCCCATTCTTACCAGTAAACCTGCAGTCTGAGAGCGAAGTGCTCTGTTAGGAACATATGGAACAATCAGATCTCTGATGTTTGATGGAGCTTGATTAGTAAGGGCTTTATATGTAAGAAGGAGGATCTTATATTCTATTCTGGATTTAACAGGGAGCCAATGAAGGGAAGCTAAAAAAATATTAAAAGCTCCCGTTTATCCTTTTAGGTGATTATTAATATAATCAGTGGTGACTGGTCTGACACACTCTCTCTTATTTCCTTTTATATATAATGAGTTAATATAAATGGCATTAGTGCGCCACTAATTTGGGGGGGTATAGTTAATCGTGTGAGTTAAATACTACATAAAATGAAAATAAATAAAAGCAGCAAAAAATGTATAAAAGCTCAATGTTATTCATGGCAATTTCGTTCCTGTGAACTATCTGTTTTATAGCTATGTAATTATAAGTGTTGCATATCACTTTAAGTTAAATAAGTGTTCTAAGTGTAGTTCTGACCTTTGTTGGGTCAGCTGACTTTTAATTCTGTTACATATGACAGATTCTGACCACTAATAAAACCAAATTGCTCTAATCATTTTCCTGTGAGAAAAACATATTTACTTGTGCTAAACACCATAATTGTATGCAGCAGACTATAAGAAGATTAGAGAAAATTACCTAAATTAAATTTCTAATTAAGTCAGTCATCAAAGTGTGTTTGAAACATCCCGCAGCAAGTCGGCTCATTTCGTACCCTAGGAGATCAGTTATGAAAAGACCAAAAGGAAATGGAGAAAATGACCAATACACAATTGACTAAGCCACCCACAGCTCTAGTGTTTTGCACTGTGCCTGTTATTTCAAGCCTTCTGGTTTTGTCTTTTTCCATACCTGACCTTTAAGGCAAGAAAAAAAAGGAGCCATCTGTCATGTGATGTTTTTTACTAACTATGCATCAAACCATATCTGCCAGAGAGACCCTTTGTGCCTGCCTAAACCAACCCACAATAAAAAGTAATTTTATGTATTCTGCTCACAGTCTACTGTACTGAAACATGGTTATATGACTCCGATAAGTATTATCTACCAGCAGGAGGTCACTAAGAGTTATATTGCTTTGGTCATAGTTGTGTGTTTTTTAACTGTGAAGCGACCCAATTGGGGATCAGAACCAAAACTAATAGAAACAGGACACAATATAAAATCTTAGCTTTTCATAAAATTAAATGTACTTTCACAAGAGATCTGAATAAATTGAAAGATAACTAATGTCTGATTAATCATAATTAAGGACTTAACTACCGTAATTTTCAGACTATATGCTGCTACTTTTTTCACACACGTTAGACCCTGCTTCCTGGACAACGATGCCGCTAATTGATAGATTTTTTTTTACTGGCTAACGGCCTTCAGGGGCACTTTAGCAGGAAGTGTAAAAGTGAGACAGACGTGTAGGGAAAGATTTTGCACCAAAGAAGACCCTCCAAGTAGTTTTCATGGACACACTCTAATCATGGAAAACACACAAAGAAATACAGCTTTTAAATTAAAGGCAATCAAACTGGCCGACAAAGAAGGAAATAGAGCTACAGCACGAAAGCTTGGCATCAATGAATCGATGGTGAGACTTTGGAGGAGGAAGCGGGAAGAACTGAGTCAGTGCAAAAAGACGACAAAAGCTTTCAGAGGACAGAAAGACACTGAAGAAGACAACTTCAGTGGATTTAGTGAGGAAGAGGAGGACGAAGATGGCAACCAATGACTTTTCTGGGAGGCTAAAGTATGTTTGATTTTCTAACAAGGCATGTTACCGTCATGTTGTGTTGATGCCATGTTGGCAGATTTTCTGGCAGAGTTTGAAAAAAAAGCAAGTCTTAAAATTAAAACTAGAAAAGCACTCTGAGAACGCAGACCTCTACCAGGGCCACTCATTCCCCCTTCCCCATGTTGTCTAATTCTAACTTTCTTAATGAGACACACGGCTGCGCTCTTCCAACAGAGAGCGGAGATTCGGGGCTGCTACGCAAGGGGAGCCGCTTGTGAGCTCTCTGACACGGGAGTGGAGGTTAACACCACTGGTTAGTGGGTGGATATGCGCTTCATGTCGGATCAACCCCAAAATTTTATTCATTGTTCCTGGTCCTATGGCAGACATTTCCTAAAAATTTAATCGAAATCTGTCCATAACATTTTGAGTTATGTTGGCAACCGAGAGACAGACAAACAAGCAGACAGACGGGTATGAAAACATGACCTCCTAGCGGAGGTAACTAAAAGAAAATTTGGCCGTGTGTCTTTCTGTCTAAATATCTCATGTTACAACATGAAAACATGCGTCTTGTATTCAGGTGTGCCCTATGTATGTATCAAATTTATTTTCTTCATTCAAATTCAGTTGATGCTGCTTTTATATTCAGGTGCGCTCAATAGTCGGAAAATTACGGTAGTAATTCCACTAATCATCAAAAATAATAGACAACCAGAATAAATAAATGTATATGCAATGACTAACTACACAGATACAAAGTGGAAGCAGGATGGGAATCAAAGCTTTTATTTCTACAGTATGTATTTTCTTTTGTTTGATAAAAGCATGTTTGTCACAGTTAAAATTAATAATTTTATTACAACAGAAAAGAAGAAAGAATCTGTTTTGGACTGGAATAAATGTGCAACCTAGAGTTTCCTAACTGTACAGTCATGGTGAAAAGAAAGAGCACTCTCTGCAGGGTTGCAATATTTAAATTATCTGGTCTTCACCAGATCTAAATCTTGCCTCAAGTGTGTAAAACCATAAACCTCATATTCCACAGTCATGACTTATTAAACAAAGAAGAAGACAAAATGTTAAGTCTGTGAAAACCCACACACATGCTAAAAACCCTAGATACTAATTACATAAAACCTATAATATTTAAAGGAACTTTTTTTCCTCAGCATAAGCATATTTTAAACGGAGAAGTAGAAAAACAGATGAATAAAATGTAAAAGAGATGAACACAGGCAAGAGTTGGGAGAATGAGAACATTGGGTGGGGGTTGCATTCCTGAGCAATGTTTTGCCTGAGCTGATGTCCAACACCGTTCGTCTTGATCCAAAAACTCCTCCGAATCTGGGTCAGATCCTAAGGAGGTGCCTCCGCTCCCCCCCCTCTCCAACATTTCCCGTTATTCCCCTTCTAAATTTTTTTCCCCCTTCATCTCTAAACGATCCAATACTCTAAAGCTTTATGAGACGTTTGCTCATGCTAACAGAGAACACGAACTGTTCGGGTTAAGCCTGAGCAACTCAAAAGAGACATTAAGACCTCCCTCTCACTTCTCTTTCACCAGGATTTACCAGAAGTGAAATAGAGCACAGCCAGAAAAAAAATAATCTTACTTCACACTGAACTACATTCCAGTTTTCTCATTTAAGGAATTTATGCGAGCTTGTGGCCTAATCCATCACACATGGGAGAAACATGACAAGACTATCATCCGCTCTAGTTAGTAGTTATTACTGAAAGATGTGGCTCAATAATTTACATCCCTATCCTCCCAAAAGCTCAGGACCTGAATCTAATCAACTGTATCTGCACTTGACTCACATCTTCTGTACCAGGGAACCACTTGAGAACCGATGCACAGTAACAAATCTTTAATCAGACCCCAGAATGACAGAATCCACTGACATGCTTCACGTGGGCTCAAACTCCCGGTGAGCGTTTGTTGGATTAAACAACGACTGATTGGCAATTTATAGCAGAAAAGACATGGTATGTCCTTGAAATAATGAGGTCAAAGATGTGAAGACATTGCATGATCTCAGCAGGGGATCTAAATGTTTCTCTCTTGGGAGAGTTAGAATTGAGATTGAACCAGCAGAAACAAAAGGACGTTGGGTAATGACCGATTTATACCCCCTTTAAGTCTTCTCGTTTCTTTCTTCAGTGTGAAAGGAATGCACCAATGGACAGGATGATGTCATCTCAGTCTGGCGTCTGTTATTTTACACCCACCCAAGGCCCAATGTTTACTCAGAGTCAAAACGTGGTTACTAAACCTCGAATGAAAAGGCCAGAAACTGAAACACGAAATGAGAAAATGAACCACAATGCGATAAAAGAGGAAACAAATGCACAAAGAGAGGGAAAAGAAAGCAGGAAATAAGTCACAGTCTGGGCTGAGCTACATCTGCAAGCAGTTAAAACGTCACTAGAGGACATAAAAAAGAGCCCTACCCCCAGCCCTGTTCACCCTCCTGTTCCTCAGCTGTCACTTCTTTCGATATCTGCCGTCTGTCAGCCAATCTTTTTCTCACGAGCCAACAAACTTTTCTTCATCTTTTCTTTGTCCCCCTCCAACCTCAACAGACCTTTGCTCTTGTCAGAGCCTTTTTTTGCCACAAGGAAAGTGAAGTGAGGGTGATGGGGAGGGAGGCTAAGGCTCAGACTGCAACCAGAGGAATGAGGGGATAGTCTGCCCTCTTCTCTGAGGCCAGAATGAGGGGCTAATGGCTAGAACATGTGTGTAATGGGGAAAGGCCCTGTTTACAGAGGTCAAAGTGGATTTAAAAGCTGTTGGCCTACGATCATGCTTCATACAACTATTCATTGTAACATAATATCTACAGAATTGTGTAGGCAATTTTAAAAGTTCATATTTTGTAAGCTCTGACCTGGAAATTCAGAATGAAGCCAATTTTTGTATAAATAACTTCACATTTAGTGTGACAGAGAAGTAAAAGCAAGACTATTTAGTTTTTTAAAACAAAGACAAAATTATTACAAAAACATTTTAATCTGACTTTAGCATCGTACATGAGCAGTTAAGGTAGCAAGCATTTTAAAAATAGCTGTCTCAGTGCATTTATTTTCGACAATGTCGACCATCACCTGAACTGAGATTTACAAAGGACTCCCAACATTTAAAAAATAAGTAAGTTTCATGACAAACAGAAGTTAATTAACCTTGCGCTGCAAGCTGGATTCTCGTGAGATTTGGATTTTTCCAAACCCACGAAAATCCATCTTGTACTGCCCCAACTAAACTGTCTGACTCGACTCCAGTGGTGGTGTGGACCAATCGTCTGTTAGCATTGTACTTTGGGGCGGGTGCATAGGCCGGTGTTCAGGTATGACGACAGTAGCAAGTGCCCAGGCAAAGGAAAACAAACATGGCCGTGCCGGTGGAGATATGCGTAGCAGCGGCTATTGAATCTGTTTGAGGACAACTACAGACAATTTCTTCTTTGAAAAATGAGACAGGTGTTTTTCAACACACCCTTTATGCGCATGATCTCCATGCAAAACCGTGAAGTGAAGTTTGGGCGATTTTTTTATTTTTTGCTTGGGTAATTTGTTATTATTTCCCTGGCGCACATGCTATAAGTCATATGAGTCATTACTGTGATTGGCTAAAGACAAGTTATGGTAGGCGGACACCTGCTGGCACCTCCTCCAATCAGCTCAAAATATCCCTTTTTCAGACGCTTTATGCAGGAGCCGTTCCAGATCGATTCGTAGACACGGGGCGGGGCTACACATAGATCTGGCTTTTGCCATGTTAGAAGTTAATGACTCTAAAAGTTGAAAAACTGAGCAACTTTTTTGCACCCTGTTCAGTCCTTCCGGTCATCTGCTATTTCACTCTCTCACACACAAACTGAGATAAATGTGAATATGTCTTGATGTGTCACAACTAGGTTGTACAATTGAATTCATTGTTCCATTTCAATTTTGCCACCAAACTATCCAGAAAAGTAAAGAAATCATTAGTCATTGATTTTTTTAAACATATAGCTACTCTGCTTTTATTTGGTAAAGTCTCCCCTCAGATGCCCACAGGCCATTTTAGCTGAATCCATGTCCTTGTCTAATCTTCCATTCATCAGTAAGATTTTTGAAAAAGCTGTGTTTCAGCAGTTGAATAGCTTCATAACAATGACAAACCGTTTTGATGTTTTTCAGTCTGGTTTCCGTGCTCACCACAGCACCGAGACTGCCCTCGTCAAAGTATTCAATGACATCCGGATAAATACAGACTGTGGAAGAACCACAGTGCTGGTTCTGTTGGACCTCAGTGCAGCATTTGATACTGTTGATCATGATATTTTATTGGAACGACTGGGGAGCTGGGTCGGACACTCTGGTACACTACTTGGCTGATTCGAATCTTACCTAAAGAACAGCAACTTCTATGTTTCAATAGGAAACTTTTCATCAGAACGAACAGAAACCACATGTGGGGTGCCCCAGGGCTCCATCCTGGGGCCCCTCTTATTTAATATCTACATGCTCCCACTAGGCAAGATTATAGCAACCAATAACATTAGCTACCATAACTACGCAGATGACACTCAGCTTTACATTACAATGTCACCAGGTGACTCTGAACCCATTCAAACCCTAAATCAATGCATTGACCAAAAAAATGGATGGATGTGCCATAACTTTCTCCAGCTGAATAGAAACAAAACTAAAGTGATTATTTTTGGACCCAAGGAGGAACGATCAAGAGTCAGCACACGGCTTCAGTTAATACAGCTAGGAACTACTGATAAGGCTCAAAACCTAGGTGTAGTAATGGACTCAGACCTGAACCTTCAGGGTCACATGAAGGCAATAACAAGGTCAGCCTTCTATCACCTGAAGAACATCTCTAGGATTAAACAACTGATGTTGCAACGCGACCTAGAAAAACTCATCCATGCGTTTATCTTTAGTCGGATTGATTACTGCAACAGCATCTTCACAGGTCTGTCTAAAAAGTAAATCAGACAGCTGCAGCTGATCCAGAACGCTGCCGCTCGCGTCCTCACTAGAACCAGGAAAGTAGAGCACATCACCCCAGTTCTAAAGTCCTTACACTGGCTCCCTGTAGCTCAGAGAATAGACTTCAAAATACTCCTACTAGTTTATAAATCATTACATGGCTTAGCACCAAAATATGTTGAAGACCTGTTGTCATGGTACCAACAACCAAGACCACTCAGGTCCTCCAACTCTAGCCTACTAAACATCCCTAGACTCAGAACTAAACATGGAGAAGCAGCTTTCAGTTTCTATACTCCCCTTATCTGGAACAGACTTCCTGACGAGTGAAGAGCTGCTGAAACTCTGAACTGCTTTAAATTGAGACTAAAAACCCATCTGTTTAGAACTGCCTTCGAGTAAATGCTTGATGTCATATGTATGAAATGTGTTCATGCTCTCTTGCTTTTTTTAAAAATCTTTCTCTTGCTTTATTTTGTATCATGTGTAGTGTGTGTTTCTTTTACTTTTAATTTCCATTGTTTTTTTGTTTTTTAAATCACCAAATCATGTAAAGCACCTTGAATTGCCCTGCTGTTGAAAGTGTGCTATACAAATAAAATTGCCTTGCCTTGCCTTGCCTTGCGGTCAGTGATGGGGGCACGTGTTGCATACTGTACATAAATGGTCAGAAGAGGTTAAGCCACAAAAGTCTCAACTACGGATCTTACATCAAACTGTCACCAAAGCATTGATTGGAACACAAAGGGGTTTAAATACACAAGGAAGGCAATCAGGGAGACAATCAGGGAAAACTCAGGGCAGCTGGGGACAATCAAGGACGCAGGGACTGACAAAGACAGGGGAAGACGTCACACCATGACATTAATATCTCGGAAACAGAAACTGAAGCCATGGAAAAATATATTATGGAAACTTTAGCCGCCAGTATCATTATACACTCCACCTCACCCCTAGGGGCAGGATTTTCCTTTCTTGGAAAGAAAGATGGTTCTCTTCGACCCTGTATTGATTTCCGTGGGTTAAATAAGATAACCATTAAAAACAAGTACCCACTTCCACTCTTTTCCTCAGCCTTCGCCCCAGTACAAGGATCCACCATTTTCATAAAACTAGACCTCCGTAACGCCTACCACATTGTAAGAATAGGCCAGGGAGATGAATGGAAAACGGCTTTCCGAACTCCACTAGGGCATTTCGAACATCGAATCATGCATTTTGGTTTAGCTAATACCCCGGCCGTCTTCCAATCCTTAGTAAATGATGTTCTGCAAGACTTCCTCAATGACTTTGTCTTCGTCTACTTCAACGACATCCTAATCTATTCCAAAGATCTGTCATGGTTTTAAGGAAAGACCCAGGCGCAGAGTGACGTTCAGAGTGTAAAACCCTAAAATTTAATAATAATTTGTTCAAACTCAGGGAGCACGGAGACAAGGACAGGACGTGAACATGATGATGATCCGGCATAGGACAGGGGACACCCAGGGGTTTAAATACACAAGGAAGGAAATCAAGGAAAACTGGGGGCAGCTGGGGACAATCAAGGACGCAGGGACTGGCAAGGACAGGGACAGACGTCACACCATGACCTAGGGGACGAGCTTCTACCACCTGAACCACAGCTGCCCATTAACTGTTCTCCTTAGGCAGGAGGGGTGAAAACAGCAGTAAATGGTTATGCACCAATATGACCACTGACAAGTAACATGATACCTCTGATTTTGCATGATCATGTTCTCCTAAGACACTGTGTATTCTTGCATTCACTGGTTCTACATTTGTATTTATTAATCACACCCTTCACAATCAAAGTGGCCCCTCTAGAGCAGGTACTTTGCTCACCAGTGGCTCAAAAAAATACAATCAGTAGTCTGAAGGGATCAGCTAGCCCTCCAAACTCTCCAGGCACCAATTTTATGGGGTCTCAAGCATCTGTGCGAGTTAAGACTAATCCCACAATCAGCACGCCCCAAAGCATCTGTTCAGAATGTCACTGTAGCCACACAACCAATCAGTGCTGCTTTGTTTAACAAAGACAGGGGGAAGGGTGTCTACTTTGTCCTGTGTACACAGAAACTAAAGTAATTAAAATGCTTGACATTTTAGGGTGAAAAGCAAAACACTTGCAGTAAGCATTGTTGGCAGATAACACACAATGTGCAAGCCTGAGCAAATGAAAAATCAACACCTCCCTGCAGCTTCTCAGTGTTGTACTACAGAAAACTGGTGAGGAGCTGTGACTATCACTTGTCGTACCGTCATTAGGAGGTGCGCAGCTTACATAATAGGTTTAAAATTGATATCATTTTTAACGCTTCTTAAGAAAAAAGAGGGCAGAATTTTTTCAAAAAACAACTAAAATACCCATGCCTTGGTGCTAGGCGGCTGTAACTTCAACACTAATATTACATCAATTTACAACACAAGAATATATTTGATAATTGTTGTCGTCTGTGGTAATGTTTGTGTATAAAAAATAATCTGTATGTATATGTGTTATGCACATGCGTATAACAATTGGTTGTTGGTATTTCTGAGATGATAGAAAAAGGAAACAATTACTTAGTTGTTTTTGTATGTGAATGTATTAACCCTTGGACAGACTGGCGGGGGTTAGTAAGTTTTTCTTCTACTGATTCCATTTCAAGCTTTAATGTTTAAGTGATTTTCTTCCTGTGTGGTATATTTCAAACCAAATTTGGACTTAACTGTACATTTTGAGCTTGGCCACAGATGATCCCAAAATAAATGTAGCTTTTGCCTTTTGTGGCCAGAGTTTGCCACTTCCTTTGATTGCAACATTTTTCAGCACATTTAATATAATAGTGGCAGCATCAGAAAAGACGGAGAGGCAGGAAGGTAGAGGAGGCTCCAGTACCTTTGTGGATTTTAATATAGAACACAATCAAGGGCATGTGTGAGGTTGGCCTGTCGTTGTTGTTTGCCCAGACTATTCACATTTCAACGAAACTGCTTCCACAAATGCACTTTTATGTTAAAAAGGCACATTGTTAAATTGAAATTTACATTTATTTCAAAATTTATATTAAAGATCTCAATATTCTTTTTCTCAGTGTGAAGGTGCAGTACATTGAAGATTTTGCTCTATATGGAAAACCGTTATGTGAAATCGATTTAGCACTGAACATCACGCTGAACACACCATTCAATCTGTGGTTGTGGCAGTATCATGCTGTGGGGATACATTTCTTCAGCATGGACAGGATAATTATCAGAGCTGAAGTAAGATGGATGGAGCTACATACATAGCGATCAAGGAAGAAAACCTGTTTGACCTTAAACATACAGCCAGAGCTACAATGGAATGGTTTATATCAAAGTTTGTTAATGTGTCACTATAGCCTGGTCAAAATTAGAGGCCTAAAATTCTTTGATATTTTTTTATATTCTTCTTCATTCTTTATCCAATCTAACTGAGCTTGAGCTATTTTACAAAGAAGAATGTGGTAAAAATTCTGTGTCAAGAAGTGCAAAGCTGGTAGAGACATACTCCAAAACAGTAGCAGCTGTAATTACAATGAAAGGTGGCTGTAGAAAGCATCGTTTCAGGGGGATTAATATAAATGCTTGTCAAACATTTTTTTTTATTTTTGTAAAAACAGAACAGTTATATTTACACTGAGCTTAAAATCACACTACGAATAATGTGACATCTGGATTATACTTAAAGGTGTCAGAGTAAAGGGAACTGTATGTTTGTATGAGTGAAAAATTTGAAAACCGTGTATTCTTTCACTTCACAATTCAGCACTACTGTCGGCTGGCCTATCATGTAAAGATCCCACCAAAATACATTCAGGTTTGTGGTTGTGTGTCATAGTGTCATAACATTATTAAAATCAACAGTTTTGGGTACTTTGGCAAGACACTGTATACATAATGACCCATCAAATGTAAATAGTTGCTAAAAGGTTCAAAACACGATCACAGAATGGAAAACAATTCTTTGGTTATCAATATTTAATTTCTTTTTCTCTATTTCTCTCTTTTGGTAAATTTGCTTGTTTTAGCTTAGTTTCTTCACACTAAGCATATGCTCACCATACTGTATGAATATATATTGAAAGTGTTTTAGTGACTAACACTGGCCTTGTTTTTTATCCCCCAAGTATCTTTTTTGTGCCTTTCTTACACATTCAGACACTAAAGTGGTCTGTCATTTGTGTGTATATGTATATATATGTGCATGTGTAAATTTCTGAGTAAAACTCCTGTGAGTACAGAATGCACATAATGATAAGACACCAGTACACTTGGTAAGCTAAATAAGGACTTGTTTCAAGTCAAGCCAAGAATGAGAACAGATACTGCAGGGACACGACACAAAGCACCAACCCACCTTTTTTTCCTCTTCACACAGCCAAATCTTACCTCACTCCCCTTCTCCCCCTGTGATATTTGCCTGACAATGACTCCGTCTCCTCTCTGTTTTACATCAGGCTATCTCACCAGCCACCCTGCACAATCCCTGCTCGGATCCATGACCGACTGTTGAGCTCCAGTAATTAGAGCAGGCTGTTACAGGGAGAGGACACAGTGTCCCTCTAATGCTCATGTTCTGTCCACCTGGGCAGATATTTTTAGCCCACCTTGAATGAGAAAGAACAAGCATCAACATGTAAGCAATGTCGGGTGCTCATACCAGAGGCCACAACTCAATTAGGCCTGCTTTTGAGCTAAAACCACTAAAGCAGCCAGTTTCTATTCTTCTTCGTCCTTGTTGAAGGCAATGGAGAGTGGAGCCTGTGTGCTTTCCTTATTGGGAATACTTCCTGTCGAAATCTGTTTTTGTTTTTTTCACTCCAGTGGAAAAAAAAACAACCAATGTGTCAGTCCACCTCAGTTTCCTTCCACCCAACACAATCACACTGCATGCCATAAAAACAGTAATCCAAACATTTCTCTCCCTCTATTTATGCGCGAGTATGTGCGCGCACACGTCCCCTGAGGCTGCAAACTCGTACAACTTTCCCTTCCCCTGCATCCAGCCTCCTTTACATATCAGACTCCCGGTATGCTTTAGTAAAACATCAACATTTTATCCGTGAGATGCATATCTCTTTCTTCCAGCCTGCAGACAAACACACACATACTGAGAGCTTTGCGTGAGGCCCGACCCTGGCCACACAGCCACGCTGCATTTCTGAGCAGGTTATCTTCAAACGCAGCAATTTCTCACCTCCATAAGCAAACAGCCATTCTCCTTGATAATAAATGAACAGGTTGTGTCCTCAGTTGAATAGCCTATGCTCATGGCGGTAAATAAAAACATCAGTCAATGCAAAGAAAAATATGTTTTCATCCATTATTCAAGCCTATTTCTTTCTACTTTGCATTCTAGAAATGTAGCACCTATAACCTAGAACAACCTGAAGACACATCCGCATCCATTACGTGCTTTATTCCGAGGGGACTTTGCTCCAACTTGCTGACCTCCTACGGAGGTTATGTCAGTTCAAGCTATTCCAACGGAAGTCAACAGGCTATATATTGTCATGGTAATTACCTCTGCAGAATGGATGCCTTTCTAATGCCTTCCCATTTGCAACATTCAGTACAGACTGCTGCTTGCTCCGTCTCCTCCATGCCATACCTCACAGGACACAAGCATGAATTCAATAAAGACGGACACAGAGGCACATTCAGCAGGCAAGAGACAGAAGAAGCAGCGGAAGGTCAGGAGGGAGGACAACCTTGGAAGGCGATCAGCAATGCTGTTGCAGCACCGAGTCACTAATGGCCATTTCCACTAATCTATAAAAATAGACTATAACAACTACCGCTTAGCTGGAAGAGGCTGAAATGTCGAGGCTCTAATTAGGTAAATGTTCAGCGACTATTTCTTCTTCCTGTAATTTTGCATGTCAACAAAACAGTCAGCAGAAAGCCAGGTGTTCAGACAGCTGTGTGCTTCGATGGTATCGCCATCAAGTGCCAACTGGTGGGTGTGAATTTTTACTTTGTCAAGGAATGTGTCGGGAAATACAACTCACTCTCTTGTTAAAAGTTTGGTAAGATGATCCACACTATTTTCATCCTAGAATAATAACTGAAGGCTACAGTGAGAAGAATCAGAAAACGTTATTACCTATTTGACAGATGGTTGATGTCACTTTTTTCATGGGAATTTGGAACTAAGCTACAAAGAAACTAGCCAAGCTGTAGGTTCTGGCTTTAATGAAGCTTAGCGAGATGCAATGCTCTTAACATCTGTGATTTTTATTTTCCATGGCAATATATGACTTTCGTGAAGTAAGAAAGTAATTTGTTTTGTTTCCTGTTGTGAGGCGTACGGCGTTGTACGAACAAGGGCGGCGAAAGTTGGTGGCAAAAGCATTGAAGAGGATTCAACAACGACTGTACAATATGAGAAGAACATGCGCTATTCAATAATCTAAGAGAAAGTCCCAATGGCGATAGGACATTCGGATGACCACATACTGTACAGTCTCTGCCTGAAGTTCTCCAGAGGGTTCATTTAGGAACTGTAGCCCATTTTCAAAATCCCACACAGGGACGGTGTCATTTCAGTGGAGACGTATCTTTAGACAGCAGTTGTAAATTGTTTGAACCTCCCTCTGGTGTGTCCTGGATGTCTGGAGAGAACCATTATGCTGGAAGGCGATTTATCTTCAGAATATTTGTCTCATTTTCCCTGCACCTCACTTAGTCTTAGTTCTTTGATACCTAGTGTGTAGATGGACTCTGTAAGCTGGATTTCTACATATTACCATGTCAACGTTCAAGACTTTTTCATTTTATCCCCAGAGATCTCAAAACATTAAGAGACATTTTTTACAGCCTCAATAAAAAAAAACTTCACGATGGATGGATGGATGAAAAATGACTACAAACATTATTGAAAAGATTATTTTGGCCACATACACCACAACACATTAAAATAAATGTTAGTCAGGTTTTAATGGTTTGGTTTTTTTTAACTGTAACATTTTAAAGAGGTTTTATTATTTGCTCATTGCTCACTTTCTGGCCCTGATGCTGCAATTCTTCTTTGCTCTTTAGTCTCTACTGAAATGTGGAAGTTTTCATTTCACCAGCCAAGAGCTTTAGTTGAAAATAAAAGCTGCTTCACAAATAAGCGCATTTTAAATAAATGTAATAAAATTATTAACTGCATTTCTGACAACCAGTTATTTGGTTGACAAAAGGGTACTGCACTTCTTTGGGATTATAAAAAAAAAGACAGATCTGCTGGACTTGGTATGACTGGGAACCAATTTTGCAACATTGTTGCAACTTTGAACAGGTGTGGTTCGTGTTCACATTGCACTTTTGACAAACGAACTAAACCTTTTACATGTTGTATATCCCCCTTGCGTGTGGTGGCGCTGTAGCAAGAACTGCCGAAATAAAGTCCAAGAAAAAGACAAACAGGAAACGGATGCATGATGTCGGTCATTCCGTATTGGTCCAGCAGCAGATGTGGTCAAACTCCCGGAAATATAGAGATTTAGCTCTGCAAACACAGGTGGATTGCGCTTGTATTGTTGTTGTGGTTGTCGTAATATATTATATTTACATCGTTCATCGACCAAATCTCGATGAAGCATTGGACTTCCTCCCGACTCCACGTTTGACCACAATTCATTGTTGGCGCTAATGCTAACAAGTTACAACACAGAAACGGCGTCTCCCACATTGCAAAGCGCAGCGCGCTACGGATGCCTACATAGAGCAAAAAAAGCTTTTATCAGGAAGTTGGACCGAACTGAGGCTGGTTCGTATTCACACCTGAAGTGAACCGCACCAGAGTCTGTTTGGAAGCGGACTGAGACCACCTCAAAATGTGGGTCTCTGTCCGGTTCGTTAGTGCGGACCAAATCTCACTGGTCCGCATTCACACCAGCTCAAACGAACCGCACTTGAGTTTGTTTTAATCGAACTAAATGTTGCAGGTGTGAAAGCACCCTTGCTCTCCCATATTTTACTGTTGTAGTGAAGTACCCATTTTTGATGATGGGTACGGTTTGAAAGGCTCTGACTTGATGTACTGATAGATTTATAGCCACACATAGGCTACTAATAAATGTTTAAATAAGTTTTATCATCACTTTCCTTGTCATCACAATAAATATTGCCAAACATGTGGTAGAAATATAAGTAATTATAACAGATCAATCCCTATTGCAGTCTCCACCCGAGCAGATACCTCGATCAATCAACTTTTTTCACTTTTTACTTAATAAAGACGAGAACGACAAAAGGGGATACTTCTCTGCAGAAGAAGCAGGTTTACTTGATAGCTACTATTACATTATCAGGGCTTGTTCCATATATTTATTAAAATAAAAATAACAAAAATGTAATGTTACAGATAACACTATTGTAACTGTAATGATCCATGTCTTTTATTATTTTAGCAGCAGCATAAATAAATGATTGTATTTGTATTTTGCTTTGTGTAAATACAGTAATACCTCCAAACTGTGGTAATGATTATTATCACACAGAGACTCTCATACCGACCCTTGCCTCACTGGAACTTTACCATTCCTGTTGTTCGTGTTGCTCATCCTCCAGTCCCTTCCGGCCTCCTAACAGTACATTACCTCTGCATATTTACTCAAAGGCTCTACTGGTTAGCGCCGCAGCGTGATGCCCAGAAGGTGGGTTTTCTCACAGCTCATTAACATGAAATAGATGCTGTTTGACATACTAATGCAACACAGTGCTAGTTGGCCATCAGAACAGCTGGCAGCTGGTTTCACAGCAAACATCCTACAATATTGATAAAGGGGACCATGGACCCGATAATAGAGCAGCCCACCTTTTGATCCTTTTATAGAGCTGCCTGCCACTTCTGAAACACATTGTTGGTCTCATAGAAGAAGATTTTTCAGAGCTGCTTGCAGGATAACTGGCCATTGGAAGAGCGTGGCTCACAGCCAAGACAAGAAATACCTTTTTTTTTTCAGTTGCACAATTATCCTAATGCCTCAAATGAAAGGCACCCCCAGTTGTAATTTAGTTAAACCACCAGGGAGCAGATTGAGTGCAGTTGTGCCTTTATTTTCTCTGTTGGAAAGAAAACAGATAACAAAACAGCCAGAGACAAATTTTCACCTAACACATTGCATTATTTGGACACATTCCGACCATTAATAGATGACTGCAGCTCTATGAACAAAGCTTGTGTGTCTCACTTCTGGGGGAGGGGGGGGGGCGTTAGAAAGTGGTTGATAAAAATTTAAGAGTGTCACTTTAAAAGCTACAATAATAAAAGAAAGTTCAAATCCTGAAACTTACCTCTGCTTTAGAGAGAGCCACGGCCAGCAGAAGGAGTACAGCGACGCGTCTCAACATCTGGAAGCAAAAGGAGAAAGTGAGGTTTGGTTTGGTGATAGAAACGGCTCAACCAACGCGTCTTTCCCGTTTTCCAGAGCGAAAACTTGAGGAAAATCTTTGCTCTCGTACCGTTTCGCTCAAAACAAGAAGCCTGCTCCGCTTAGGAAGGAACAAGCGGTGCTGCTCGGATATTTTTTTCCAGATGGAGTCGAGCTGCAGATCGGCGGTTCGAGGAAATTTGAGGAAAGCCGAGGAATTCCTGCCAGTCCGTCCGTCTCCTCCTCCCCTCTCTCCGCTGCGGCCAATGAGAACACCCGGAGCCCTCTATGGACCATAGCGGAGAAAACCGAGACGGGGGAGGACGAAGCATCAGAGAAACTGGATGGGTATTGTTCTCCGACTGATTTGGCCTGCATTAAGATGTGCATTGTTTCTAGTTCAAGACAGATTGCCTGTCAAAGACAGAGAGTTCAGCTCAGTGTGGAAATCAACATCAAATGGACAGCAAAGAGCAACTCATCGGGCAAAAAAAACTATTTCTTAAAATCAGAAGTTTGTTGAACTCAGAACTACATCTCTGGTCACCTGGTGTTTCTGTTTGCCAACTTGATTACTTTGAATAGTAATTTGTTCCAAGTAAACTAGCCTAATAGATACAAAAGGCAAGGCATGCTTATAACAGCATAATAATTGTATTAATTGACAAGCTCAGATTTTATGGGCATCGCCCAAGGGAGCCGTGTAATTTGCACCCAACAGATTATCTGGATATTGCATGTCAGTTCAATGGGGATTTGTATGTTGTGCACAATGTTAGATTTTACAATAGATTCATAGTTAGCTGAAATAAAAGGGCTATTTCTGTCATGACACCAGGGCGTTTGGGTTTTCCTGAGTGTTTTTTTTTATCATTTTCTTGTGGTTTATTTTTCAATAAATCTTGCCATATCCTGTTCAGTTCGCTGTATTCATTATTGTTCTAATGGTGTTGACATATAGGTTCCTTTTGTTTCTTAGTTTATCCTTGTGTGATGTACCTTTTATGTTTGAATTTATTTTCATAGATTATTGTCAGACCTTTTGGTTTGGAGACCCTTTATTCAGCTCTGACTGTGTGTCCTTCCCTCAATTTCCCTAATTTCTCCCTGCCACAACTGTTTCAAATTTCCCCTGAT
Organism: Valencia hispanica; assembly: GCA_963556495.2. Lineage (NCBI taxonomy): Eukaryota > Metazoa > Chordata > Actinopteri > Cyprinodontiformes > Valenciidae > Valencia > Valencia hispanica. Next base: position 31,603,407 of record OY747707.1, on the reverse strand, counting down.
TAGTTCACCTGGTTCTTCTGTCACTTTCCACTCCTGTCTCTGTAATAAAACTCCTGGATTTTCATTGTTTGCTTGCTGGATTGTTCCGTTACCTTCTCTGTTCAGTAGCCTACATACATTCCTCGTCCTCCTCCTCTCTGCATCATTTTGATAAGTTTTCTTTCAAATAGGAAAGTGTCTATAGTTATTGAGACCCCGTTACTTGGATATCCTTCAAATCCACTGCAACAAACAGCTTTCAAAAGCCAGTGCTCACCAGTGTGTAGTTTAATCTTGGTATAAATAGATCTGGTCTCTGAAGTTCTCAGAGGTTTGGAGAGAGAATCTCCATCGATCACTGAACCCCAGCAATAAGTAGCACTTTGGGTTCCTTTAGTCTCCATGCTAGACATTGTTATGCCAACCTGTTTTTTGGGAGGTTTGAAAAAAAGCCTTTTCTGTCTTACTATCGTACACAGTTTAGGCAAGGCCATTTTATTTGTATAGCACACTTTCAACAACAAGGTAGTTCAAGGTGCTTTACATGATTAAGGGGTAAAAAAAAAAATTAGCCTGGCTTTCGCCAGACTAAGTTCAAGATTAAACTTAGTCTGGGGAGTCTGCGATATAATTTCTACTGCACAAGAGGCGTGACCAACCAAATGACTGTACGCAATTGGATGGAGCATTCACCAATCAGACCATCAAACCAGGTGACGTACTTTGCCAGGCGACTCGAAGCTCCAGGCAGGAAACTTGTCAACAAACGTGGATAGTTTGTAGGATTGCGGTCTGCAGAAGCAGCAAAGGCAGATAACTTTTAAATCCTTTTAAACAGCAGCGACAGCACCGTCAACGGATAGCTGTGCTCTGGTGGCTGCCATGACCAATGTAAACAACAAGTTGCTTGTCGACTTTTTCGTCGCTTCTCTGACGTCATCGTTTTGAACCCATCAATAGTGCGAAGGCGGATAAGCCCGGTTGTGATTGGTTCCAGAAAAACTGGATAGGCTGTAGCAGTAGTTTAATGTGTGGGTTTCCAGACTGATCTGCAGGGCAGAATTAAACTGCCGTCAGAGCAGGCTGGCAAATGCCAGGCTATAAAAGAATAGCAGTAAAACACAGACAAAGCATATAAAGTAAAAACAGTAGTAAAGCAAGAAGCATACTCAAAACATGATACATCAAAGCATTACTCAAAGGCAGTTCTAAATAGATACATTTTTAGTTGTGATTTAAAAGGACTCAGTGTTTCAGCAGCTTTGCCGTTGTCTGGAAGTTTGTTCCAGATTAGAGGAGCATAGAAACTGAAAGCTGCTTCTCCATATTTGGTTCTAATTCTAGGAATGTTGAGTAGACTGGAATTAGAGGACCTGAGTGTTCTGGGGGGATGGTGTAGTGACATTAGATCTTCAACATATTTTGGTGATAAGCCATGTAATGATTTATAAACTAGTATAAATATTTTGAAGTCTATTCTCTGAGCTACAGGGAGCCAGCGTAAGGACTTTTGAACTGGTGTGATGTGCTCTACTTTCCTGATCCTATGAGGACACAAGCAGCAGCGTTTTGGATCAGCTGCAGCTGTCTAATTGACTCTTTAGGCAGACCTGTGAAGACGCTGTTGCAGTAATCAATCCGACTAAAGATAAACGCATGGATGAGTTTTTCAAGGTCCTGTTGCAACTACACCTAGATTTCTGGCCTGATCAGTAGTTTCTAGCTTTATTATCTGGAGCTGTTTGCTGACTATTGTCTTTCCTCTTTAGGTCCAAAAGTAATTCTGTTTTGTTTCTGTTCAGCTGGAGGAAGTTATGACACATCCATCCATTGATTTGCTCGATGCATGTACTTAGGGTTTGGATGGGTTCAAAGTCACCTGGTGACATCGTAATGTGGAGCTGAGTATCATCTGCATAGTTATGGTAGCTAATGTTATTGATTGTTATAATCTGGGCTAGTGGGAGCATGTAGACATTAAAGAGGAGGGGCCGTAAGATGGAGCCCTTGGGCACCCAACGTGATTTCTGTTTGTTCTGATGAAAACTTTCCTATTGAAACAAAGAAGTCGCTGTTCAATAGGTGAGACTCGAACCAGCCAAGTAGTGTACCAGAGAGTCCGAGCCAGCTCCCCAGTCGTTCCAATAGTACATCATGATCAACAGTGTCAAATGCTGAATGAGGTCCAACAGAACCAGCACTGTGGTTCTACCACAGTCTGTATTTATGCAGATATCATTGAAAACTTTGACGAGGGCAGTCTCAGTGCTGTGGTGAGCACGGAAACCAGACTGAAAAACATCAAAGCGGTTGGTCATTGTTATGAAGCTATTTAACTGCTGAAACACAGCTTTTTCAATATGTTTACTGATGAATGGAAGATTAGAAATTGGCCTGTACTTCTACATTAACGTGTTCAAATTATTCTTTTTTAGCAGTGGTTTAATAAGTGCTGTTTTTAAAGCCTGGGAGATGACACCTGACAGGAGTGATGAGTTAACTATTTGAATCAGATCAGACCCAATGACAGGGGAAACGTTCGTGAGGAAAGCTGTGGGTAGGAAATCAAGACAGCAAGAGGAGGAGCTTAATTGGTTAATGAGTTTTTTTTTGGTTTAATTAATGGAATTCTGAAATTTTTTCTACATTGGTGTTAGTTGGGTATAACAGTGGTAGTGTGTTCGGTGCTGTGGTACAGACCGACCGTCTAATTGTTAGAATCTTTTCAGTGAAAAAGCTGGCAAATTCATTGCAGGCTCTGGTTGAATTTAGTTCAGGGGCTACTGTCACTGGAGGATTAGTTAGTCTTTCCACTGTTGCAAACAGAGTCTGTGCATTATTAATGTTTCTGTTATATTTTAAAGTTAACTGTTATCTGTTCAATCTCTCTTTGTAGATCTCACAGTGAACCTGGAGTCGAGTTTTCCGCCATTTTCTTTCAGCTCGTCGACATTCCCTTTTTTCTCTATGTACCAGTGTATTACTTGTCCATGGAGACTTCTTTGTACCTGAGACTACTTTCACTTCAGTCTGAGCAATGGAATCCATGATGTCTGAGATTTTCGCAAGGAAATTATCTACCAGCTTATTTACTGAGTTTGAGTTGGGAGATGAGGGGGATGCAGTTGAAGGGTAAATACTTTTAAAGGTTTCAACTGAACTGTCCCAGAAAAAACACTTTTTTACAGTTATCTCTCTGTGGCTAGACATTGTAGTAGAGATGGTACTTTCAAAGAAAACATAGAAATGGTCAGATAATGCAATATCAATTACCGAGATGTCAGATATAGTTAAATCTTTGCTGATAATTTTAGCAAAACTGAGGTTTTTCTCTGCGATTCAGTCTTTCCTTTACACGAGGGGGTGAAAACGCAGCGTTTCGAAAATGGCTTCCAGAGTGGAGAGTTCTGAAAATTCTGGGTGGTTCGTTGTCATGTAAACGCAAGCCGGAGACTTTTGAAAATGATGACGTCACTGCCAGCCGCCTACAGCCATGCCGGACTTGCGCACTGTGCCCGTCTACAGAAAAACAACAATGGCAGATCCAGGTATGCTATTACTGCGGATGCAGCTTCTGAAGTTATTTGGTCTCTGTAAGGCTTCTACAACCACAGTTGTATGCGCAGAGACCGCCATTGTTAGTTATCATGAAATGTTTATTTTTCGTGTTGTGAGGGGGAATCCTTGGAACACTGCATACATGGGGCACACTGCCATATAAAGGCTGGGCATATGTAGCCTACTACATTGTTTTCCATCGCGCACCCTGTCATTGAAACGCAGGGAGTTTTTACCCGCATATTCAAACAAAAAACGGCAACGTTGTCGTGTAAACAGTCCCTAAGTCCAGAGTGTGACCTCTATTGTGTGTTGGTTGTTTGACATGCTGGGTCAGGCCGAGGTTGTGAAGAGTGTCACCTAATGTTTTTGCTAGTCTATCCTGTGGGTTGTCATTATGGATGTCAAAGTCTCCCACAATGATTAATTGGTCATAATCGACACATATTACGGAAAGAAGGTCACTGAAATCATTAAAGAAGTTACAGTTAAATTTAGGGGGGTTATATAAAATTAGAAATAGAGCTTTTTTAGGCTCATTTATCTGGGTGGCTAGGTATTCAAAAGAGTCAAATGTGCTCAGGGATACCTTTTTAAAGCTACACCTTGTCTGTGTTTCCTGCTCTCGCTTAAGAAATTGTAATTTGGAGGAGTAGATTCTATCAATACAGATGTTTAATTATTTACATGTAGCCAGTTTTCTGATAAAAAAGGCAGTGTATTTTATGTTCAGTAATGGATTCATTGATTAGGAGTGACTTTCCTGATAAAGACCTAATATATACTCCAACCTAAATGATTTGATGATCGGTAGCTGAACCTTCTGACAATCAGTTTGGAGCTGCTAAAAACTCTCATGACTGACCACAACTGACAATAGGCTTTGGTTAGATGAGGCTAAAATAGCCCTTTTCAACTGTGGTTCCTGGAGACAAAACACTTGCAAATCCAAAAACACATGCAAAAATCCAAAAATACAGCAGTCCAAAAGCACTTGTAAATCCCAAAAGCACTTGCAAATCCCAAAAGCACATGCAAAATCCCCAATACACATGCAAAATCCCCAAAACACATGCAAAATCCCCAAAACACATGCAAAATCCCAAAAACACATGCAAAATCCCAAAAGACAATAATAATCCAAAACCACATGGAAAATCCAAAAACATGTGCAAATCCCAAAACACATGCAAATCCCAAAACACATGCAAAATCCAAAAAGCATGTGCAAATCACAAAACACATGCATATTCCAAAACACATGCAAATCCAAAAACACATGGAAACTTCACAACGGAAGTGCTCCAGGGCGCTAGGGGCAGTAATGAGCTTTTGTTACCCAGTGTCTACACAAACCAGGAAGTAGATCCACAATCCAAACAGGAGACAAAAGGCCATGAGGGGAGCACGGATTTCGTTTAATCTCTGGCATCTACGTACGGTTTGCTTCATAAAATAAATATATTTGTACTGAGTTCCAAATCAAAAGTTCTCCTTTTGTAATAGCGCTGTTTTTTTATGAGCTCTGTTTTTAATTCTGCACTATTTTGTTTTGACCGTAATGAGAAAGTAGTAAAGTACAAGGATTTCGAGAGAGAAGCAGCGATGATGAGGAAAAAAACCTCTGAAACTTCTACAAAACCGAGTAAACGTGTATGTAGAAAGTGCTACATGGATTTAAAATCATGAAACATGAACATGAACTGGATTTCACACTCACACTATGGAATACTACAGGAACGCCATCATTCACAATAAGTAAGCCCCTACTTACTGTAAACTTCATTTCTGATTGATTGATTGATTGATTGATTTGGACATTTATTTGCATTGTGCAAGAACCTAGATTGGTGTAAACACTACTCATTAAAAGGCCTTTGTATTAATGTTTACGTTCATAAAGGTGATAGTTTCCAGGGGTACTCTTAAAGTCCACGTGTGGTAATAATAAACTGAACAAAAGGATCTGCATATGATTGTTTTATTTACATTCATTACATTGTAGTAATGAGCGTGGGGAGAACCAAGGAGCTGGATTTCCACAGGCATTGCCACAGACCACACTGACAACTTATATAAATACCTCGATGTTCACCTGGACAACAGTCTGCACTGGAGACTCAACAGTAAAGCCGTCTACAACAAGGGACAGAGTTGACTGTACTTCCTGAGGAAGCTTAGGTCCTTTAAGGTTTGCAGCAAGTTGCTGCAGATCTATAAGTCTTCAGGTGAAATTCGAAAAATTGGAATATCGTGCAAAAGTTAATTTTTTTTATTTATTCAATTTATAATGTGAAAGTAATATATGATATAGACTCGTTACAAAGGAAAGCGATATATTTCAAGCCTTTAATTGTTATAAGTTTGATGATGACAACCCCAAATTCAAAATCTCAGAAAATTAGAATGTTACATAAAATCAATGAAACAGGGATTTTAAATAGAGAAATGTCAGACCTCTGAAAAGTATAATCATGCATATGTACTCAGTGCTTGGTTTGGGCCCCTTTTGCATCAAATACTGCCTTAATACGCCATTTCATGGATGCTATCAACCTGTGGTACTGCTGAGGTGTTATGGAAGACCAGGATGCTTCAATAGCAGCCTTCAGCTCTTCTGCATTGTTCGGTCTCCTGTCTCTCATCTTTCTCTTGGCAATGCCCCATACATTCTCTATGGGGTTCAGATCAGGTAGATGGCTGCGTTGACTCTGGACATAATAAAGCACAGTTGACCAACACCAGCAGATGACATAGCTCCCCAAATCAACACAGACTGTAAGAAACTTCACATTGGACTTCAAGCGTCTTGGATTGTGTGCCTCTCCATTCTTCCTCCAGACTTTGGGACCTTTTCCAAATGAGATCCAAAATTTGCTGTTCTTTTTTTCTTTAGCCCAGGTAAGATGCTTCTGACGTTGTTTGTTGTTCAGGAGCGGCTTGACAAGAGGAATACGACATCTGACGTTGTTTGTCGTTCAGGAGCAGCTTGACAAGAGGAATACGACATTTGAAGCCCATGTCCAGGATCTGTCTGTGTGGTGGCTCTTGCATTAACTCCAGCCTCAGTACACTCCTTGTGAAGTTCCCCAACACTTTTCAATGGTCTTTTCCTGACAATCCTCTCCAGGCTGGATGGAGGGTGTCAATCATGGTTTTATGCACAACTGTCAGTTCAGTAGTTTTTCCCATGATTGTGATTCCTACTGAACCAGAACCATCTCAAAACTGAGATTTTAAAATGTGGGATTTTCATAAGTTGTAAGCCATAATCATCAAAATTATAACAAATAAAGGCTTGAAATATCTTGCTTTGCATGTAATGAGTGAGTCTATCTCATATATTTGTTTCACCTTTTTAGTTTAATTACTGAAATAAAATAACTTTTGCATGATATTCTAATTTTACGAGTTTCACCTGTTTTGTGGAGAAAATCTCTTCGGGCATCATCTGCTGGGGTAGCAGCATCAGAGCCAGGGACTTAAAAAGGCTCAACATGGTGATAAAGAAAGCTGCTTCTGTACTAGGGACGACTGTGGAACCTCTGGAGATGAAGATGCAAAGAAGGATTCTTCATAAAATCAAGAACATTATGGACAACTCTGAGCATCCTCTTTATGACAGTGCTCTACAGCAACACAGTATGTTCAGTCTGAAGGTTTTTCCAACTTGCTGTAACACAGAACAAGAGATCCTTGCTGCCCACAGCCATCAACATCTACATAAACTCTTTGAAGAGACTTAAATAATATACTTCACAACAACAATCTCGCTGGGATCAGTAAAGAATTTTTTTATATTTTGAAAAACCTGTGCTAATAGCTATAACATGTCCCCTGCCTTCAACTTTGCCTCTATAAAAACTATCACTTGCTATCAGTGATATAAATACCTTGATGCTGTGCCACTGGAAATCCACCTCCAGCTCCAATGTTCTCCCCGCGTTCATTACTCCAATGTAATAAAAGAATGTAAATCAAACATTGTATGCAGATCCTTCTGTTCAGTTTATTATTACCACTTGTTGACCTTAAGAGCACCCCTGGAAGCTATCACCTTTCGGAACATAAACATTAATACAAAGGTCTGAGTAATGTTATGAGTCATGAGTAATGTTTACACCAATCTAGGTCCTTGCACAATCTAAATAAATGTCCAAATCAATCAATCAATCAATCAATCAATCAATCAATCAATCAATCAATCAATCAATCAATCAATCAATCAATCAATCAATCAATCAATCAATCAATCAATCAATCAATCAATCAATCAATCAATCAATCAACCAATCAACCAATCAATCAATCAATCAATCAATCAATCAATCAGAAATTATGTTTATAGTAATACTGTAGGGGCTTACTTACTGTGAATGATGGCGTTCCTGTAGTTTTCCATAGCGTGAGTGTGAAATCCAGTTCATGTTCAAGTTTCATGATTCTAAATCCATGTAGCACTTTGCAAGTGTGTTGAGATATGGATATGTTTTTGGATTTGGATGTGTTTTGGATTTTGCATGTGTTTTTGGATTTGCAAGAGTTTTGTCTCTGGGGCCACCATACTTTTTACTTAGAAATATATATGCAAAAAAAAGTCTCTTACTATTTAGGTTTTCTTATCTATGTCACAGCTTTCTGATATTGTTGAAAAAAAAAAAACTTCTACAAATTAGACATTATGCAGTCAGTGGCTGGTCCTAGATTATGGAACAGTCTACCCTTACATAAAAGGACCACACATAGTTAGGAGCATTTTAAATCCCTACTTGAGACACGCCTAGTTGAACTGCCTTTTAATGCAGGTTGATTTGAGCATCTTAATAGTTTTTATCCTGATCTGTTATGATTGATTGTTTTCTTAATGCATATTGTTTAATTTATTACTGTGTTTTTAATTTACATTGTATTGTACCTCCTTCATGGATTGCTTGTATTAGTGTTAGTGTGTAGTGTCTTGTTCAGCACTTTGGCGCAGCTTGTGAAGCTGTAAATGTGCTATAAAAATACATTTGACCTTGACCTTTGTCAATATGCAGTTTAAACAGTAATATGATAATGCAAATACTGAACCAAAACCTCACATACTTCTTCATCATAGAGTCAAGGTGAAACCAGAAATATTCCCTTTTATTAGACTTTAATACATTGTGTACATCACTACCCAACAGTTTGTCCTTCACATAGTCAGCTTGACTTTAAGATTTCTTTTTAAGATAAAATTGTCTTCGTAATTTAGGCTAAAATTCTAAATACATCTGTAACATTTATTGTTGCAGCTTTAAACAGGCGGCCACATCACTGATGTTTGAGGTAGCGCCTGTCCTCTTATACCATTACATTTTAGCTTGATTTTCTACACCTGTAGAAAATATCTGTAAAATGCAAAATTTCATTCATTAGAAGGTTCGTTCTCAAAGCTCCAAAGCCTGATTTTTTAGCGTTTCAGGGTTACACCACCGGTGGTGATCATGCTCCAGAATTAGTCCTTAGAGTATTTGGGACAGGCGTCCAAGCCAAAGAACACAGTGGCATACTGAATTTTGAATATATAAAGAAAATAAAAAAAATTTTGAACCGCAAGCCATCAATTACAGAATGACCTCATCCCCTCTCAGTTATTTTACACTTCATGGCCATTTGCATTTGTATGCACAATGTGTTTTCAGGGTGAATAATAATGAACCAATTCTCTTTTATCTGAAGTTAGTTTCATGCTCACGCTCATACTGCTGTTGATGGCCATTCTATTTTTCTTTCAATCCCTGGGCTTTTTGCTTTTCCGCTTTGTTGGCAAACAGGAAGCTCTGTGAAAAGGTTTCATTTCTAATCTTCATGTTTGCCTTTTCGAGTTGCCACGCAAAAGTTCAAGTCTGGCCTAAACCAGCAATACAAGACAGACAAGCTAAATGTAGCATCATGTTAGTAAATGTCACAACAATATTTTAAGATTATGTCAATTAATTGATTAATTACATATTAGTTAAGGCATCTAGGGAATACGGCTTAATACGAGATTATTAGAGTCAGTGGAGACGCCTTTCATAGACTCTAACTGCAGTGAGGAGTGTTTTGGTTAACGTTGCAATGAAGACATAACATTGGGGGACTGAAGGCAGAAGCTGTTTGCAGAGAGGGCAGACATGATCTGGGGTGCGAGAGAGTTCGAGCGTTGGTCCAGACGGGCTCATGTACAAGACTGGCTGTAATAAAATATGAAAAACATCAATGCAGATTCCCGCCTCATCCATATGAAGGGAATAAGAAATTTTTTCCCACAGCAGTTGACGCCCAACGTGCTCTTCAGCAGGCAAAACCAAGGGGACAGGGGATGTTTTTTTCTCTCCAGCACCCAGGTTTCGGACAGAGAAAGAGTCACTGTCAGTATGTCAAGTCCCAAGTCCCTGAAAGGTGACGCGAATGAAGACTTGGAGTCCGAGTCCAAGACTCGAGTACTCTATCCCTGTCGAGAACAAGCTGTGAACACGGGAAATGAACACAGAGAATCCGGGTTTAAGAGAATCCGTCACAGCACACTGAAAACCAATAAACTTATGTAGGACACAGATCAGGTGGAATACATGGGGATGATTTGGCAGCACAAGTGAAAGTCATAATTGGATTATAAAGGTGACTACAAGGAACCCAGAGGAGGACTAGCATGAGAGGAAAATAAAAGACTAAATGACCTAGGAAAAGGTAAACCAATTTAACACAAAATAGAAAGACACAAAGAGAAAAAGTCATAAACAGGCTAAGAAACAGCAATACAAAGAAATAAACTGATATGTCAAGTTCGTCTGAGCAATTAAACAAGGACTACAAATATGGCAAAACCTGAACTGAAATAAAATTGTAGATCCTTAAACATGCAAATGTAAATCAAATAATCAGAAATTAGAACACAAGAATAAACTAAAGAATTAGACCATAAAATAACTAAAATGGTAGAAATTTAAAAGCTTAAAGTAAACTTAATACACTGAACAAAAATATAAACGCAAGACCTTTGTTTCTGCTCCCATTTTTCATGAGATGGACTTAAAGATCTAAAATTCATTCCAGATACACAATATTACCATTTCTCTCAAACATTGTTCACAAATCAGTCTAAATGTGTGATAGTGAGCACTTCTGCTTTGCTGAGATAATCCATCCCACCTCACAGGTGTGCCACATCAAGATGCTGATCTGACATCATGATTAGTGCACAGGTGTACCTTATACTGCCCACAATAAAAGGCCACCCTGGAATGTGCAGTTTTTTGCTTTATTGGGGGTCTGGGGACTCAGAACCGGTCAGTATCTGGTGTGACCACCATTTGCCTCATGCAGTGCAACACATCTTCTTCGCATAGAGTTTATCACATTGTCAATTGTGGCCTGTGGAATGTTGGTCCACTCCTCTTCAATGGCTGTGCGAAGTTGTTGGATATTAGTGGGAACTGGTACACGCTATCATATACGCCGGTCAAGCACATCCCAAACATGCTGAATGGGTGACATGTCCGGTGAGTATGCTGGCCATGCAAGAACTGGGACATTTTCAGCTTCCAAGAATTGTGTACAGATCCTTGCAACATGGGGCCGTGCATTATCTTGCTTTAACATGAGGTGATGTTCATGGATGTATGGCACAACAATGGGCCTCAGGATCTCATCACGGTATCTCTGTGCATTCAAAATGCCATCAATAAAATGCACCTGTGTTTTTCGTCCATAACAGATGCCTGCCCATAACATAACCCCACCACCACCATGGGCCACTCGATCCACAACATTGACATCAGCAAAGCGCTCACCCACACGACGCCACACACGCTGTCTGCCATCTGCCCTGAACAATGTAAACCGAGATTCATCCGTGAAGAGAACACCTCTCCAACGTGCCAGACGCCATCGAATGTGAGCATTTGCCCACTCAAGTCTGTTACGGCGACAAGCTGGAGTCAGGTCAAGACCCCGATAAGGATGACGAGCATGCAGTTGAGCTTCCCTGAGATGGTTTCTGACAGTTTGTCCATAAATTGTTTGGTAATGCAAACCAATTGTTTCAGCAGCTGTCTGAGTGGCTGGTCTCAGACAATCTTGGAGGTGAACCTGCTGGATTTGGAGGTCCTGGGCTTGTGTGGTTACACGTGGTCTGCGGTTGTGAGGCCGGTTGGATGTACTGCCATATTCTCTGAAACGCCTTTGGAGACGGCTTATGGTGGAGAAATGAACATTCAATGCACGAGCAACAGATCTGGTTGACATTCCTGCTGTCAGAATGCCAATTGCACGCTCCCTCAATGCTTGTGGCATCTTTGGCATTTTGCTGTGAGACAAAACTGCACATTCTAGGGTGGCCTTTTATTGTGGGCAGTATAAGGTACACCTGTGCACTAATCATGATGTCAGATCAGCATCTTGATGTGGCACACCTGTGAGGTGGGATGGATTATCTCAGCAAAGCAGAAGTGTTCACTATCACACATTTAGACTGATTTGTGAACAATGTTTGAGAGAAATGGTAATATTGTGTATCTGGAATGAATTTTAGATCTTTAAGTCCATCTCATGAAAAATGGGAGCAGAAACAAAGGTGTTGCGTTTATATTTTTGTTGAGTGTATATTGGAGCACAAGTCATTCAAATTCATAGAATTTACAAAAGGTTACCTTACCTTGAAGAAATAATTAACATGGTTCATACACTTTCTCCAAATAAAATTCAAGCACTTTTCAAACATTTTCAAATACTTTAAGCACCAATAAGAACCCTAAATTAAGGCTGTCAAGATCAATGCGATAACGCCGCAGGTCGATTGATTTGGAGTATTATGGCGAGTAATTGGGTTTAACGCATTTAATACATGCACAGGATGACTCTCCCAGACTATCCCACAATTCAGCCTGTGCTGTTTTTCAGTGCTTGCTCATCACGTAGACAGTATAGCAGACCCAAACTGCATCTTCGGGTCCGTAGGAATGTCTCTTCGCGGACCATAGAGACGTGATTGTGTTTTGTGCTGTTGATAGCACAAATCGCTTTGATTAAAAACAACATAAAGTACAAGTTCTATTCAATCGACTTTGAGTAGAAATGAAAAACGTTTTGGTTACAAGCGTTCTGATAAAGCAACTGGAACGAGCAGATTAAAAATCCCGCGATCTGCAGCGATCACTAAACCTTTGTTAACGAACAAGCTAACATTGTTAATTGAAACAGCAGCTGCAGGATAACTATTAAGGATAACACACACACAGGTTTAACATTGCACCATTTGTGCACACATTGGGGTGTTGATAAGAAATAATTAATCTGTGGTTGAGTAAACTTCAATTCAGTTATACTTTATTGATTCTGGTCAGGAATCAAGTATGTTCAAGGAGTTGGTGTAGATCGTGACAGCTGCAGCCAGGAAGGATCTCTTGTAGCAGTCTGTGTTGTGGCAAAACTGCAAAAGCTTCTGACTGAAGACAACACCTTATGTTGTAGGATAGTCAAATGAGGAGGATGCTCGGAGTTGTCTGAAATTAATAAAAAGCAGTCAGCTTTATATTCAGGAAATGTTAATCAGGTAACTTGACATGGCAACAGGCTGAAAGATTAATGGTTAAAAGGTTACACAGAAAATGGTACTCCTTTTTGTTATATTTAGGAATGATTAATCATGAGTAGTTCACAGCTAAACTGTGATTAATCAGATCAAAAGTTTTGATCATCTGACAGCCTAAAAAATAATGGATATGTACTTTGAACGACAACTTCAGGAAAAATGATGGCTTTAAAGATTTTTATGGGGGTTGGAAAATAAAATAAATAGGTACTTAAATAAAGGAAGCTGAAATAAAATTTGTGTTAAATGGTTCAATTAGATCATTCATGTTCTGTGTCTCTCAGGTTAAAAGACTGTAAACAGGTGGTAAGAAAGTTGAACCTAATAAAATTCATAAAAATACATGAAAATTAAAAAATCTCAAATTGAAAGAGCAGTTGTGGTACCTCTTGGCAGAAAACCAACCTTAAAATGAAAACTTTAACTATGCAAGAAAGTGTCCCTATTCCCTTTCCTTCACAAAACAGGGGGAGGTGTGAGGGACTGAGAAACTGAACTCAAACCATAATGGTGCACAACAAAACCTCAGGTGAACTCTTCAAACAAACAAACAAACAAACAAACAGACTGATCAAACAAACAAGGGAAAAAAGTAGGCTTAAATACTGGCTAATCAGACCAGGCATACAGGGAGGACAATTATCTGCACAATTCACTCACAAAGAAGAAACTGAACACAGTTTAAGAGTTCACCTTAAAACAAGGGTACAAAAATAAACAAATAATGAATCTAACTTAATTCATACACAAGTTGGAACAAATAACTCTCTTGATTGAAACAACAATGATGACAATGAGAAATGGGTAACCTTATAGATAGGCTTTAGCTGCAGTACTTTAGCTACGAGGACGCCCAACACTTCTTCACAGCAGATCTTAACAAACTCATTGATATTACTAATTTAAATTGACAACTACAGCTAAAGGCAAATGGCAATGAAAACAGAAATTAATAATAAACTTTCCAAATTAGTTACCAGGGTCAGAAGCATTGGGAAGTCTGTGTTCCCCATTTTATCAAATAGAAAACAGCCATCTGCTTCAGGCCTCCGGGCCACAGCTTGGAAAACTGTTGAAGTTTTTGGAACAGATTTCATTCATCAACAACCTGACTGAATGGAGAACGATTGACTTTTGGAAATAAATTATGCTCACGAAGAAAATACGTCCTGAGAGTGTTTTCAAGGAAAGTCTCATGGACTAAAAGCATGGGTCTGAAAACAAATTAATAGCAGGTTCTAAATAAACTGGGGATTTCAGAAAGACATGATTTTTAAAAAAAAGCATGTTTTTAAAGAAAGATGTAATGAAAAAGTTTTAATATGGAAATGATGTCTCAGGGGTTCCAGCAACAGAATTGGGATCGCACAATGATTAATGCGAACTTTTCAAGCTACATTGATAAACTTTGGCTTTGATTTAAAAAAAAAATCCCCCCAGGTACAGGTTAAGCAGATGAAGCAAATTTAACCATTGAGATTTCTTTTATTGTGTATTAACTTTTATCTCCAGAGCTCTAATCAAACAGCAATCACTTTTGGAAAGTTTTCACATTGGCTAATAGCAATCCTGAGGGGATCAATATTTTTAAGAAAAAGAAGAGATTAGATTGCTGATAACCTATTGGGAGATAATTAGATAGTTGAATTTTTGAATTAATTTGGTGTTTTGGTCAAATTTGAATATAACCATGATTTAGAAGAAGAGTTTTATAGTATAATGGGATCATACTAGAAGGAGAAGAGAATAGGGGTATTCAATTCAATTTGAAAAAGGATTAAAATTTAACGTGAAACACAGCAAGATTAAAGGGCTTGACGGGTAGGAGGCTCTTTGGGGTTTTTTGGGGCATAAAAACTAAAGACCTACTTAAATGAAGATTATCTAAACATGGATTCTTGATTGATTTCCTCTTGCATAAAGAGGTAACAAAGAGTGGCTCATTAACTTAAATTGGGGAGTTTGTTTAGGATTGCTTGATGCAGCAGCCACATCAAAGTAATCTAAACCAAACTCCCAAATCTGCTAATGCTATCTAACCTAATCTCTGACCTAATCACTTCCTTATAATCAGCTAACTAATCCTTTGAATTAGCTCACATATGTCTGGACTAGCATGCTCTAACACTTAATAACTCATCTGGAGATCACATCAAGGCCCTCCTGATTGGTGATCCTTCCCTTCAGAGGGAAGTCCGAGGGGACTCAGAGGATGAGGAAGACCAGAGGTGGACCTTGGGGGAGTCATTCCAGAATTGGAGGAGAATTTAGGTATCAAAACATTGAAAAAAGAAATTAGCATTTAATTTATACTTGTCAGGAGCCTCTGGACGGGCGGCCGTCAGAGCTGGAGTTTTGCCGTGTTCCATACGCAGATGGCGGGGACGCCGAAGGACCGGCGGCGGTTGGGACGAGGCTGGGATCCTGGTCCGGACTGGAGAGGTGAGTTCGTGCGTAGAAACGCGGATATAGAGCTTCTTGTCATGAAAGAGAGAACGATGACTGAGCGAGGATGAAATGGGAGCGCTGGCTTTTGAAACCCTGAGGGAAAGTCTCTAGTCAATGGTTGGAGAGGAGACCATCAGGCATGGCTGTTATGAGCTGAGCCTGATGGTTTCTTGACACCATTTGGTTAGCCCTCTCCGTCTGGCCGTTGGTCTCAGGGTGGTAGAGGAGAGACTAGCGGTTGCACCGATGAGACAGCAGAAGGCCCTCCAAAATGTGGCAGTAAACTGGGGCCCTCGGTCAGAGACGATATCCAGGGGGAAGCCATGGAGGCGCACCACTTAACCAAGGAGGAGCTCGGCGGTCCGTTTGGCCATGGGTAGTCCGGGAAGAGAAACCAGGTGGACTGCCTTGGAAAAGCGGTCCACAAAAGTTGCAATCGTGGTGATGCCATCGGCGGCGGGCAGGCCGGTGATGAAGTCCACCCCAATGTGCGACCATGGCCGTGCTGGAACCGGAAGGGGGCGGAGCAGCCCAAACCTAGGTTGAGTCGAGGGTTTGGCTCTGGCGCAGACGGAACAGGCACAGACGAAGCTGCCAACATCCCTTGCCATGGTCGGCCACCATAGAGCGCGGCAAAGAAACTGGAGCATTCTGGTGACCCCAGTGTGACCAGCCACTGGAGAGGAGTGAGCCCACAGTAGAGCCTCTTGGCGGCAGCTGGTTGGGACATAGAGACGGTTAGGCGGGGTTTCGGGTGGGGCCGGTTCCAGAACCTGGGCCGCATGGATGGAGTCCTCTAAAGGCCAGTGGAGCACTGCCAGAACGTTGTCTGGAGGGATGATAGGGGCAGGCGGGCGGGGTGTCGGATCCTGGGAATGGCGGCGGGAGAGCGTGTCAGCCTTCCCGTTCTTGTAGCCAGGTCGGTATGAGATGTGGAAGTCGTAGTGCTCGAAGAGGTGGGCCAACCGAGCCTGACGAGGGTTCAGCTGCTTCACATTCTGGATGTGTATGAGGTTCTGGTGGTCCGTCCAGATTAGAAAAGGTTCCAGTGTCCCCATGAGCCAGTGGCGCCATTCCTCCAGAGCACATTTGACTGCCAGTGACTCACGGTCGCCCACCCCGTAGCGTTGCTCTGTGGGGGAGAACTTCCAGGAGAAGCAGCATGGGTGCAGCTTTCCATCTGGGCCCTGTTGTTAAAGCACGGGTCCAGCGCCGATGTTGGAGACGTCTACCTCCACCGTGAAGGACTTTGTAGGATCGGGGTGGAGGAGGATCGGAGCAGAGGTGAAAAGATGAGTCAGCCGGATGAACGCCTGCCTGGCTGCTGTAGGTAGCTGGAAGGGGCGTGGTTGAGCGGCTGGTCTGGTGAGGTCAGTCAGGGGAGCCACTACCGAACTGTAGTTCCGGATGAACCGCCAGTAGAAATTGGCGAACCCGAGGAAGGACTGGAGTTGCTTGAGGGTAGTGGGAAGTGGCCAGGTCTTCACAGCAGACACCTTCCGGGGGTCCATGGCCACACCCTCAGCTGAGATGATGTACCCCAGGAAGGTGGTAGAGTGTTGGTGGAAGGCACACTTCTCCAATTTGCAAAAAAGGTGGTTCTGAAGAAGACGTTCCGGGACCGCTCGGACGTGGCGGACGTGATCCACCTCGGAGGTGGAGTATATTAGGATGTCGTCTAGGTAGACGTAGACCCAACGTCCGAGCATGTCCCGGAGGACGTCATTGAGAAGGCGCTGGAAGACTGCAGGGCTGTTACACAGGCTGAAAGGCATGACCTGGTGTTCCCAGTGACCAGTGGGGGCGCTGAACGCCGTCCTCCATTCGTAGCCTTCACGGATCCGGACCAAGTTGTAGGCATTGCGCAGCAACAGGAAACCAATTGTATCTGGCCAAATATACAATAGACAAAAATAAAAAACAGTATACATTATCACACAAGGCCAAAAACCTGGCATTAAAATTAATGAGAATATCTAAAAATAGTAATGAACTCATGACTGCTGTAAAAACCTGACCAGGTTCAGTTTTCATGACAGGCCAGAGTATCCCATACCTCTCTTGAAATGGCCATGTGGCCTGAGGTTACATTATGTCTAGGTGGAATGAGAGTCAACACATCCTCAAAGGGAAACCAATGCAGATCATCCCTCGATGGCCAGAAAAAACGATTTCCCCCCACATTGTGCATACATTTTACCTGGCAGTGGGTCTCATTCACTTCTTGGATGATACCTGGGTAGATTGTGTGTTCGTACAGCAGGGCACACCATTTCCTCACATTCTCTGGACTGTGCACCTGGTGTGCTGTGCATGGGATCTACTGTGTGATTATGAATGGGTTTATAAGCTGAAGCACTTGGTTTTTGACAAGCACTTGGTTTTTGACAAGCAAATTCCCAATTCCCTTTTGCAGAGCACATGCAGCTGATGTCAAGTTAGAGAATCTTGCCAGGTGAAAGAATGACCACCTGGTGGATCCTCATTGTGGATGGTATAGCTGGAAGGTCAGCTGGTTTTATTTTCACTGCATCCTCTACACCTTGCTCCTGAATGTAAAACAACTTCACTCTTGATTGTCCCTCACTCAGAGCTTGGTACAGGGATAATGCTGTGGGGATATCAACCCCTTGGCTGACAAGCTTGTCTGCCCTCCTCTTCAATGTGCCACCCACACCATCTTGGGCACATTTGCCATGACTGGCCTCAAAATAGTTCCAGGTTCCTTTTGGAAACCCCTTGTTGAAAATTTCAGTACAAAAGAGGTAAAAATGACCACGTTGCTTGTACTGAGTGCACGGACCATCGCACAAAAAATTTATGGTTGTCACATTAGGACATCTCTCTCTGACTTCCTTCAGGCTGGGCTCCAGGTGTTGCCAAATGGCAGGTGGTCCCTTCAGTCTGGATGCTGATATAGTGCACAAGGAAGTTGGAGCAGATAACCCCCCACCCAGATAGTATACACCAGTGTGTAAAGTGGCCTGTTGGTGTGATGCACCAAAATGTAAAGCCTGTACTTCAGCGCTGTACTTGCAGCTGTATTTTTCTGATAAGTCAATATGGACTGCACATTCACTTGCAGGGAGGTTTTGCTTCAGGGCCTGTGAGAAGGCATATTGCTTCCTAATGTTAAAGAGATGGTGCCTGAACTTCTGTAACAAAATGACAAACATTTCAACCAGCTCTTGTTGGGAAGATTAAAATAGTTTATTCAAAGTGATTTTTGATGCTGCTCCGGGATCATTTTTATGTTCAGTGGCCCAATAAAGGTAGGTAATACAATATGTGGCTTTGTAGTGGGTTGTAAGTGTGTAGGTCTTATTGCTGCATACCTCACATTCTCCATACATACATTGTTTTTGTGTTATGTCACATGTGATGGCTTGGGTCAGGCTTTCCAAATTGGATGTGCATCTGGTGAAGCTTTTTGGCAATAAAGCCAAGATTTTCATGCTGTTTACACATTCAGGTTTCTCGATCTGCCAATGTTGGATAGATCCAGGCTTAAAACTTTCCTTTTTGATAAAGCTTATAGTTAGAGTGGCTTAGGTCATCCTGAGCTATCTCTGTAGTTATGCTGCTATAGGCTTAGACTGCTGGAGGACAGACTTACCAATTTTCTTCACTCTGCTACTTCCTTTTCTCTTACTACTCTCCAGTTGTATTACAGTACATTCTGTTATTTCGACTGTTAACTTTGTTTTCTCTCAGTGCTTTTCTCTCCATAGAAGATATACCTGGTCTGGTATCCTGCTTGGCTGCAATGCCCTGTTGAACGGGGGGCATCGACTGGGATGATCCTCTCAGTAACTGAACATCCACTGTGTACTTTTATCAACTTTTTACTTTCTGTAACATAGAAATTACTCTTATATCAGATCTTCTGTTCCTTCTGTGTTTCTGCTCTGTCTTCTCAAACCCCCAGACGGTCGTGGCAGATGGCCGGTCCTACTGAGCCTGGTTCTGTTGGAGGTTTCTTCCTGTTAAAGGGGAGTTTTTCCTCTCCACCGTCGCGTGTGTACTTGGAATGCATTTCTTCAGCTACTGCTGTGTGAAACAGTAAGGTTATTTTTAAGGATGTGACCGAAATGTGTCGAAGCAACTGGTTGACTTTGGATCTTGGAGATGGATGGTTCTTTTTCAATCGTTGGAGACGCTTTCTGTATTTTCTGCTCGTTGTTCAACTTTCCTCAACTGATCCTGTAATTTCTGCAACTCTCTCTTCTGTTTTGCTTTGGAAGCCCTCCTTTTTCTTCTGCCAACATCACATTGCCTAAACATAAACATAAATATATTGTGACTTAAACACTTCAATTGCAGCACAATAGTCATCACCAGCATATAACTGTAACAATATTAGTTCTCTCATAACTGATTTGGGCTTCACTAACTAGCATTCCTCAATAACTTAAACTTCTGTCCTGACCTTGAAGTCTGAGGTTGAGAGCTGACTGGAGATTCTGGGCTGACCGGAGGGGTGTTTAATCCTTCAAGTAACTCTCTCCTGGCATTACACCTCCTATGAGTCTCTCTCTACTTTTTTCGCTGGGCACGCTGCTCTCTCACACTGCGGTCTTTTTGCCTTTATTTCTTTTCTAATTCAACATCTTTCCTACAATTCTCTCTCTCTTTTTCTAAGTACTGCTGTCTCCTCTGTTCATTAGCATCACGTCTGGCATGGTACCTTCTTTGTTTTTCTGCAGCACTCAGTGGTGTGCCAGAACTCTGTAGAAATCAGTCACAATGTCTGTTGTAAATAATGTGAATATGGACACTTAAAAACAGTTGAGTTAGCATTGAGTTAATCATCCCATCCAGCTGGTTTTTGCAACACTGACATACATGTTACCTGGTGGCAAAGAAGAAAAAAATAGCCATTTATATTGAAATTATGGATATATATGAAAATATGGTAATACATTTAAAACAAGTAAACTATGCTAAAGATTTTCACCAATTTTAAAGTTTTCTCATCTTTCTGGCTACTGTTGTGTCTGCATTTATTCCCCTACCAACACTCAAAATTCCTGAGCACATCTGATACAGTGTCTTGCAAAGGTATTTATACAACTTGAAGTTACAACCTCAAACTTTAATGTGATAATCTAACTCAAGGTAGAGCATGTTTGCGCATGAATATTACATTTGCATATTTTGTAGAATCTGTTCTTTTTTATTACAGCACTTTTTTCTTACATGCTATATTTGATCCTATTGTACAGTTTCCATTTAATTATTTCTTCAGTTTATTTTTATGCCACTTGCTTCCATTCACCTCTCACTGAGCTGTTGATACAGTTGAATTTCCCTATGGAGGGACAATAACAGATTGGATCACTAATCAAAACATTTTCATATTCAGCTTCAACTAGACCTCATTCATTTTTTAATACTAGTTGAAGAGCATTTATACCAACTATCTGGTCCAGTCTTTCTCCCTGTTTTTCTTTCAAAGACCCCCTGCCCCCCTTTTTTAAAATCTACATTTTGTTGTACTATGTTCTTAAGCCGGTTCCTAAATTAACAAAACTTACAGCAGATGGCACACCGTTACTATTAAACAAATATGAAGCCAAAATGACTAAACTGTAATCTAACACATCATTGCTGCTTTCCAAGGATTTTAAGAGGAAAAGAAGCAGCCAAGTGCTGTTAATCAGAAGCTCTTAAATAACTGATTAACCTCAATGTGATCACCTTAATTAAAGGTTTTGCTGGGGCCAATACCGTTGCAATACCGTTGCAATACCGTTGCAATGGCCTAGTCAAAGCCTGGACCCTGTCATGACTGAAATACTGGTAAAACCCAAACAGAGCTGTACAAAAATGAATGTCTGCAAACCTCAATGAACTTAAGTTACATTGGAAAGAACATGAAGCTGAAAGTCCTTCAAAAAATTAAAGATTAACAGTCATATCACATTTATTTGCTGCTTGTTTTTATATTTGAATTTGTTGTTTTAATCCCCTTTCCAGTGTTTCCTCTGTGGGAGCCCTCTGCCTCGGGAGCGGTGGTCTGGTGCATTTTAGATTAGATTTATATATCTGTAGAACCTGATTAAGATGGGACTCATATTATTACACCCATAAATGTAGAACTATTGAAAAGGTTGTACTTCTCATTTAAGTCTGTGGTGTTTTGGTCTGTCTGTTTCCTTCCTGTGATTCTCTCCACTGGGCGCCCTATGTCGGTGCCTTGGTGCTGTTGATCTACTGCTGCTGGGGCAGATGGCTCCTCTGAGGGTGTTTCCTTGCATGGTTCATCTGCTCTCGGCCCAATGTTGTTTTTAACCGTTGCTTTTAACTGTGTGTGCACATGAGGATTGGGTTGGGGGAAGGGGCTTATAACTGTGATCATGCTTTTAAATCTTTGGTGGAGGGATGGGAATGCGGTTTTATGTGGGGTCATTTTAATCTGTAAAGCACTTTGTGATGCAATTCTTGTATGAAAAGCGCTTTATAAATAAAGTTTGATTTGATCTGATGCTCATCAGCGGGTGTATAAAGGAAGGAGGCTATTAGACCTTATTTGGCTGAGTGTTGCATCTCCGTGATTGGTCATTGTTAGGAAGCTATTTAACAGTTGAAACACAGCTTTTTCAATAATCTTACTGGTGGATGGAAGATAAGAGAATGGCCTGTAGTTCTGCATTAACATGTCCAGGTTATTCTTCTTTAGAATTGGTTTAACAGCTGCTGTTTTTAATGCCTTGGGGAAGACACCTGACAGGAGGGATGAGTTTGAATCAGATCAGACCCAATGACAGGGAAAACCTTCTGAAGGAAAACTGTGGATAGGATATCAAGACAGCAAGAGGAAGAGCTCAATTGGTTAATTATTTCTTTGAGGATTATTTGGTTTAATTCATGGAATTCCGACATTCTCTCTACATTGGTGTTAATTGAGTATAACACTGATAATGAGTTGGGTACTGAGAAGAGGCGGAGCCAGACATTTTATACACCAGGGGCTTAGCCCTAAAGGAATGTTATGCATGTGTGTGTGGGGGGGTTAAGTTGTGTTCGACAAGCATAACTTTATATAAGAAAACAAATTATATCACATACAAGTGACACATTAGATTAATAATTAAGCAACAAGGCAGAGCAGAACCAGGGCTGTTTCTAGACACCAGGACTAAACCACAATTCAACCAAACCCAAAACTGATCTGGGATTAAAACATGACTGTAACAGTTCTAAATCAGGACTACTTCAGGACTGAGCCAAGACAGAACCAAAATCAAAACTAAATGATAGTAGCACTGAAAATCAAAACCTCTTTATTGTGGCAGCATGAGACTGTATCTTCGAGGCTTGAGTTTTGCCAACCTATCAATGAAATTTTCAGGGTCAATATTATTCAACTATTCTTTTTCAGGTGTGTTTTGGTGTTCTCTGTCTTTCCTGATTTCCCCTGACCTATCTGAATGATCAGAAAGAGTCATTACTACTTCAGATACCTCTATATTTGTCTCTCTGAGTTACTAGTTTGTACCATATTATTTTTTAATTCTGCCAAAGAACTATTTAGCCTAGCTGTTCAAAAAAGCCTGAATGACCTGTTAAATATAGAATTAGAAAAATTACAAACATAACAAGATACACTTGTGAACATGTTCTAGTTAACTCTAATAGACTCTATTAACCTATCAGAGGCTTCTTAGGATACGAATAGAATCATCTGAAGTTTCCCCTTTGATTAAAGAGGCAATAAACCTAGCGTATATATACTCCTGACTTTGTGTAAAGTGCTAAAAAATAAATACATAATTATCTTATTCTGACATTTAACTAATTCAAAACATATGTCAAAATTTATTTAGCTAAAGCAAAAACGTTTACTCTAATTTGAGGTTTTATAGTAAAGAAAAAATGCTTTATTTGTTTTTTTCCTGAAGTATATGTAAGTATCTGGTTTCAAATGTGAATATACTGCTGTATAAATATTCCTCTTGTTTTGCATAGAAATATAATGAACGACATATAAAGCATAATATGATAACATTTAACTGAGATTTTTCTTTGAAAGAAGCCCCTTAAGTCCATTGTTTTGTACATCAGTACAAAACTAAAAACAATTTAGACAGTGCTTTATTTAGCCATGGGGGACAGCAACTGAAAATATGAAATAAACTCATATTTAAGCTAAAAAAACAACAAGAAAACCAGCATTGTTGTTCGGGTTTCCATTTCGCTTTTGGTTGATTAGCCCTGACAGAGCTAGCAAAAATACAAAGAGCAAGTAACGTAATACGTGCCAGGTGAGCAGCGTGACATCAGTCTTTGTGATACATCGTCATTTTTAGATTATCTTACAGTATGAGTGATTTGGTTTGGTACCTGGTCAAACTTGAGCTCCTCTGTTTGCCTGCACTTCTTCTACAGCAAATTCGCTGGCAGTGTGTCTCCCCCCTCCCTCACCTGCAAAGGTGCTGAGCACAAACATTCTTCTTCTTCTTGTTTTATGGCAGTTGGCAAACAACGATTGGTTGCATTACCGCCACCTTCTGAAATGAAGTGTGGGTCCGAATACTATATTTCCCTACGCTTAAAGGATCTTTATTAAACCCGTTCTTCTAAGAAAAGAAAAAAGAAACTTAAAACATACATCTCCAGAATTTCTTTGTAAAATACAAATTAATATTAAAGGAGTCTCTTCCTCTTTTAGTTGATGGTTCAATTGTGACCTCTGATCACCATATCTAATACATTCTATAATGGCATGTTCTATGGTTTCCTGAGTGTTACATACACTACATCTCCCATCAGCATGTTTTCCTATTAGAAATAATGTACTATTTAGCCCTGTGTGCCCAAATCTCATTCGTGAAATTATGTTCTCTTCCTGTGTATTTCTCCAAGTACTTCTACTCACCCCCACTCTTCTTTGAACACTATACATTTTCCTACCCGTCTGACCAGTATCCTACAAGACTTGCTACTTTTTCTTTATCTTTCCTTTAATAATGGATCTAACTTCAGCCTTACTATACTTAATACATAAACTTATATGATCAAATTATTCCACCTTTTTTGCATACTTATCAGCTAACTCATTCCCGGTCACACCTTTATGAGCAGGAATCCAAACGAAACCAACGGTAGTTCCAGCTTTCAATATCTTGTTCACCATCTGGACTATTTCTAGAACAATGTCTTGTCTAGATTGTGAATTTATGTTCTGAATACTTATTAGGGCTGAAGCTGATGCAATTACTAAACTTCTTGGCCTATTCTTCTCAGCCCAAGAAAGTGCCATCAAAATAGCAATTCATTCTGCTGTATATACTGCTAAATTATCATTAATTCTATTTTGTGATGTTATTTTTAACTTTGGACTAACAAAACCCACTTCCACTCATCCTATTTGGACCCATCTGTGTACATTATAATTCTATCCCCATATCTCTCCATTAAATACCTCTGCACCACATACCTATTTACAACCCCATTCTTAGCTTCTTCCAAGAGACTAAGATCACCTGAAAGATCTTCAAGAGTCCATAAAGGAACTCTTGAATACACTACTGTAGTACTTAGATCTAATGAGGCTTGCGCACCAACATGTAGCGCTAGTGCCTGAACTCGGATCATACCAGAATTAGGGGGGAATTTACGACTGTGTGCTATGTGCTTCTAATATTGTGTGTAGTTTTTTGTAGTTTTTGTTTTATACAGTACTCAGTCAGACATCGTACCATGAAAAAAGAAACATACTCTAAATCAGTGGTCCCCAACCTTTGTTTCGCCACGGACCGGTGCAATATCAGACAATATTTTCACGGACCGGCCTTTAAGGTGTGGCGGATAAATGATAACGGACGGTATAAAAACGGGTTATTTTTAAAATTATAACAATAGATGTGAATCCAATGTGTATTCGCAGCTTTATTAACAGCGTCCTCCTAACGTCGAGCAGACAACATAATAACACGAGTAACACTCCGCCCACTAACGCTCTCTGGTCGCCATGGTAACATGTAAACATACCTTTAATAATTCAAGATTTACCACAAAAACAAATACAAAGTGCATGAAAAATCTAACTCACCACAACGCAGAATCAGTGAGAGCCTTGGGCTTTTCCCCTTTCCAAAGAAACTTTTGTTTTCTATCCATCTTGCTAGCTTGTAGGATTACGTGTCAAGACTGAGCTATGTAACGAGGATATCCAGTTATTTTTCAAAATAAAACAGCGGTCAACCTCAGATAATAAATAAAACGGAAATACTGGAAGTTATTTATGCTTTATGTGTGACTCGCGGCCACACATAAAGCATAAATAATGACCCACGGTCTGCGGTCTGCGGCCCGGGGGTTGGGGACCACTGCTCTAAATGACCCGGGGCTTCTGAAAAAACAACCCGGGCTTAAACCCAATAAGCCGCCATTATTGCTTGTTTGTATGTACTAAATACTTATTTTCTGGACCACTATACAAATAAATTATTAAAAAATGATACGTGATTTTCTGGATTTTTCTTTCACATCCTGCCTATCACAGTTGAAGTGGAACTATGATGAAAATTACAAACTTCTTTCATCTTTTTAAGTGGGACAACTTGCACAATCTATGGCTTCCAAATACTTTTTTGCACCACAACCATTTATGTAGTATGCAAAATCTACTGTACCTTTCATAATTTCCTTCAGGGACTGGTCTGCTGATAAAGATGTTTATGATAAGTCTGTCAAGTCTCTGTAGCAGATCAGATAAGTCTCTCTTTAGAATCTCTGTTTCTTGGCTACATCAGTTGCACCTCTGTGTGTATAACAATCTTTTCCCGTTTAGGGTGTTGATCTATGATTGTAAGGATTTTTTTCCAGATATTTTTCTCATTGTATTTTTGGAGCAGCTATAAACTCTAGTGTTGTGGCCACAAAAGTCTTTGATACCATTAATTGATCCGTCATGTATAATGAGAACTGTTGCTGTCCGCTTCAAATAGCTGGATTTCTCCTGGTGACCTTGACTGGTCCCAGGGGCTTGCTTCGTCTTCCGGGAAAATGAGGGCTGCAAATCTATTTTTCCAGGGGGAGTAATGTTGCTTGTTTTGAGTTGCAATTTCTTTTGTTTTTTCTTCCTCGGAACAGGAAAAGCAGGTGTAGATTCAGTGTGCTTTAAAGCCCGTTGGTGTCTATCAAACTGTGAATGGGGTGTTCTACCCTTTAAGCGCCTTTTGGCTGAGGGAGTAGCGCTGTTCTCTGGCTTCTGTGCGAGATTCTTGGACCGAGATGACACCGGGCTGCTGAGTTCTTCCTCCCTGTGTGTAGTCATCGGTAAAGTTGTCTCATTTCCATATCCAGTGTTTAATTCCATATTAACCTCAAGACGACGTATCTTCATCTCCATTGCTTTCATTCTCTGGAGCAGTTTCTCAAAGTCCTCAGCTGAGGAAAATGCTGTTTTGGTAATCCGCAGTCCTTCAAAAAGTAATTGAAAAAAGAGATCAGGTCTAATACAGTGATTCCAGAGGCTGAGTGTATAAAGTAACTTAGAAAAAAGCTAAGAAAAAAAAATAAGAAAAGAGAATAAGGCGAGAGATTGGGAGAGATCAGGAGAGGCTGCTCCTCCTTCAGCAGCCACAAGTCAGAGAGCAGACCATGAAACATTCTACTAAAATATTCTTGGAAAATTTAACCAGAACTAGAACTTTGCTTCTCTACTCCTTCATCCAAACAAAATGCAGAACACATCCAGTCCTAGCTGGAAATTTTTTCAGCTCCTTCAGTGCTGCTGGTAGCTTCTTAGCAGCCTCACTGACCAGTTTCAGTCTTGTTAGTTAGCAACATAACTCAAAACGTTATTGACTGATTTTGATGACATTTTTAGGAAATGTCTGCAGTGGGACATGGGGGGGGTCAAAATGGCAAAATAAGGTAAACAGGTAAGGTGTGACCGTAATGCAGGGAGATGGTTAAAAGTTCCGACGTATTGTAGCTGTACTTAAGGTTTGTGTTATGCATTTGGGTTATGCATTTTGCTTGACACACCATCTAAAGCGGCTAACTGTAAAATGAGTTACACGAGGATATGACAATACTGTTAATACCAAAGCTAACAATAAGGTGACTCTGAAGATCAAAATATGCATGCTAAATTTGGAAATTACATATACCCCAATGTGATCAAAATAATCAGCATGCTGGGTCAAAAAAAGCAACATACACCGGGGACTTAAAGTACATTGTGGTTAATTTGTGTTTCTGTGTTCCAAACCCAGCACACACTAAACTGATGGGTTTTTTGTCCCAGTCACTGCAACCTTTAATGACAAAGAATAAAAATGCAAACGCTGTTTTTTTCCCCGTTTTGTTTCTTTGCAAAAAGAAGAATGTTGAAAGTCTCCTTGTAGCTTCTATGCCAACAGATTCATGCAATCTCACAGCAATGCAGAGCTGGCACAGAAAGAAAACACACAATAAAGACATTTTCAGCACCTTACAGTTTAGGTTTCGTTTACTGATTTAAATTCATGCACAGATGATGTGTACGGTATGTATGTGGGAGCACACCGCACAATGTTCACCACACAGAACAGAGGTAGTAAAGCTCCTCTGATGTCTCTCTGTGTTCTGCCAGGGGCTTTCTAACAGGCATCTCAAATATTCACAAACATCCATCAGTGCCTGTGAGGGTCAGAAACGAGATGCAGCCACTAAGACTCTCTCCCACACACGCACACACACACACACACACACACACGCGCGTGCACACGCACACACACGCAATCTGAGATCTGCAGAGGAATTCAGAGAAAACCTGTGTGTGCGTTTAGATTGTGGTTGCAAAAAAAGTCCCCATAAGATTAGTCTCTTGATGAGGAATGTGGAGTAAATGCCAAGGTACATCTGCAGAGTGTAAGTTGGTAGGTTGTGCTTTCAGGTGATGGAAACATAACAGTTCTGTCTGCACCAACGTGTAAGAAACTGTGTGATTGAGGGTTGAGGCTTCCTCTGGTATATTTGTGTAGAAGAACCCTGCAGCAGGAGATAATCAGATTATCTCTCCTCGTTCACTGAGTAACATTCATAGTATTTCTCTGCTTGCTGGAGATATTAAATGGAAAAATCTAAAGACTGATAGAAGGAGATTGAGGAAGGAGAGATAATAGATGCAATTGAATCAACTAAACACGACCAGTCATTAGGTGTTGTTTATTTTGAGCCATTATGGAAACAAATAAGATTTACATGATTTATAAGTAAGAACCAATGCTCTCTATTCAGTTTTCATACCTGGGCCTCTTCACCTTCTGATTGTTCTGAACCAAGACATTAGTAATAAAAATCCATGTGCTAACAGTACCAATACACAGAAGAAACATAAACAAGTGTGGGAGGAAGACTACAAACTCACACATGCATTACATCAGTCATTTGCAGAGATCTCGGTCTTCTTTGTCAATCTACACACACTCAGGAGCACACTTTTGAAGCAAATATTATGTTAGACAGAGACAAACAATCCTGAACGTCTTTTCTTACCATCATCTTTTAAAGAAAGCTTTTAAATAGAGCCTCACTTCCATCCATTTTCTGTACTCGTCATTCATGTGCAGGTACTGCGGGGGGGGGGGGGAGCTGGTGCCTATTTCCAGCTGTTATGGGGCGAGAGGCGGGGTACACCATGGACAGGTCGCCATCCATCGCAGGGCAACACAGACAAACAACCATGGACACTCACACTCATACCTAAGGGCAATTGAGAGAAACCAATTCACCTAACAGTCATGTTTTTGGACTGTGGGAGGAAGCCGGATTACCCGGAGAGAACCCACACATGCACAGGGAACACATGCAAGCTCCATGCAGAAAGACCCCAGGCGGGGATTTGGACCTTCTTGCTGCAAGACAACAGTGCCTCCAACTGTGCCACTGTGCACTTGTATATCAAAATCAAATCAGTCTGATTGCTCATCAGTAAAAGTAATTACAGTAGAATAATCAATTCTTCTATTGAATTATTCATTGCACTCATGAAGAAGAACAAGAGTTCAGGTGAGAGAATATGACAACAAGATAACTCATATTAGTAGTTTGTAAAAGATTAATTGAGGTCATGACTCTGTTAGTCTGGCCCTTAAAAAATGGCAAGAACAAAATCTTTGTTGAAAGTTTGCCATTAAGCGTGTAGGGGGCACAGAAAATAAGTGGAAGCAGGTGATTTGGTCAGATGAGACTAAAATGTAACTTTAAGACCTACATGCAAAACTAACACTGGACATCACAATCAAGACACCATTCCCATTATGCAAACATAGTGGTGGAAGCACAAGCCTGTGGGACAGCTTTCTTTTTTAGCAGAGATAGCTTGTCAGAGTTGCTGAGAAGATGAATGGAGCTAAATTCAGGGCAATTCAGGGAGAAAACCTGTGAAAGGCTGCAAAACACTTACAACTGAGGCAAATGTTACACTTCCAGCAGGAAGTATACAGCCAGGGCTACAATTAAATGGTTTAGGTTTATGTTTAGGTAAATTTGACCTGATCAAAGCACTGTTTTGTCTCTAGATGTGTAAAGCTCTGATGAAAAAGTGAAACAGGCAGGAAAATAGTAGTTACTATTATTTTAAATCACTTTTTGTGATAGGTTTGCTTAACATGTTCCTCTTTGCAGTTCATTTTTCACATGGAAATCTAATTGTCATGGACTGCAACCTACCACTTTTTACTTTCTTTCATATAGAAAGTACGCTTACATTAGTTCTTTTGTTCTTTGTGTTTCTGCTCTGTCTTCTCTAACCCCCAGATGGTAGGCAGATGGCCGCTCGTACTGAGCCTGGTTCTGCTGGAGGTTTCTTCCTGTTAAAGGAGAGTTTTTCTTCTCCACTGTTGCTACATGCTTGCTCAGTATGAGGGATTGCTGGGGTTGGAGTCTGCATCAACTGGGCGCAACTGCCAGTCAATGACTTGATGCAATCTGCTGGGATTCCTTAAATAGAAAACTAGCTAAAACTTTAAATTGATTAGAATGTTTGTTTTGAAATGAATTTTCTTGTAAAGTGCTTTGAGATGACATCTGTTGTGAATCTGCGCTATATAAATAAACTAAATTGAATTGAAATCAGTCTTCTCTGTAAAGAACCACATGGTGGTGGCCATGTCATAGATTGTTAATTTAAACATGAGGTCTCTGAAGCAAACAGTTAATAGATGGCCTTTGTTTCAAACCCATGCACCATGTGTAAGTTTTCTTTTCCGGTTCTTTCTTTGACATTTTCTGTGGGTTGTTGAAATGTGCCTTTGTGTGTAAATAATGAGAAAATGTTCGATAAAAGTTACTACAATAAAGGACATCCTGTATCAGTATTTTTTTTTAACAAAAACCATGTCACTAAAGCTTTGTGCCACAACTCAGTGCACAACAATGTCATTACAAGATTACAAATGACATGCAACTGATTGAGACTGATCTACATTTGAACTTTACTTAATCTGTCTGTCTTCTTGTTACTTAAATACCATCTCCTTCGTGGTTACACATTTTAAGAACCTTACTTAGAGAAACTCGTTGGTGTAGATTCTCAGTCATCCAGGACATGATATTCTTGAGAGTTTAAATGAAGGCAACTGGACTTTTCTTGTTGTCTTGAATACGTTTCTCTCTCATTCAAGAGGCTTCTTCAGTTCTGAAAACTGGATTGGGAGTATCAGATCGATAAATCTAAGGTTAAGGCTCATTAATGGGGCTATCGTTATACCTAATGAGGCTATCAGGGTTGCGTAAGCTTCCAAGCACTAAGCAATCTTTGTGATGTAAGAGTCGTTAACGGTGAAACGACCCTGGTTTTGTAACTAAGTGCTGTTTTGGTCACATTTTTTCAATGTGTGACTTTTGGTGAAACGTCTTCGTTTGGCAACTCAAGGCTTCTTTGTTTGTGTTTAAAAGGGGGAATCTCAAACCACCTCCTCTGTTCAAGGTTGGTGTCATATGTTTTACACAGATGGCTTCTTTCACTCCTCTCTCAAACATTCTGTCTTCTCTATCAAAAATGTGTACAATATTGTCTTCAAAAGAGTGACTTTTGACCTTTAGCTGTAGATGGACTGCTGAGTCTTGGCATCATGAGTTTGCCCATCCTTTTGTGTAGTCACTGTTTTGTTTCTCCAATGTACAGCTCTGAACATTCCTCACTGCACTGGACTGCATATTCCATGCCACTGAGCTTGTGATTGGCTGTGTTGTCCTTGGGATGAAATAGTCTTTGCCTGAGAGTGTTGCCAGATTTAAAATGCACTGGGATGTTATGTTTAGAAAATATCCTTCTTAGTTTCTCAGAGACTCCAACCACAGAGGAGATAACTATGTATTTCTGTCTCCTTCTCTCCTCCCCTACACTGGCCTGAGTT
This sequence comes from Valencia hispanica, assembly GCA_963556495.2. NCBI lineage: Eukaryota > Metazoa > Chordata > Actinopteri > Cyprinodontiformes > Valenciidae > Valencia > Valencia hispanica. Next base: position 31,571,463 of record OY747707.1, on the reverse strand, counting down.
GACTGTTTTCTTTGACTTTTTTGATGCTTTGACATGTGCCCAATTAGGGTATCCACAAGTTAGGATTGCCCTCTTTATATGTTTGTGTTCTTTTTTGTTTCCTTCTCTCTTTGTGGGGATATGTTCAGCTCTATGCTGTAGTGTTCTGATGAATGGGTGGTGTGAGTAAAAAAGTAGGTATTGGTCTGTATGTGTGGGTTTCCTAAAGATTTCTGTGGTAAGGCTCCCATCTCCTTCCATGTGTACCAGGCAGTCAGGAAAGGGTAGCTTGTCTTCTTTAGTGTCTTCTCAAGTGAACTTGATGTTGTTGTGGCACGGTGCACGATGATGGCCCGGGTGGGATTTGATCCCCAGACTCCCAGGTGAGAGTCATGCCAGATGAGAGTCATGCGTACTTACCAGTCAGCCAAAGGGATATCCCCATGGCCAAGCCGAAGACACAGTGACAGGACCCCACACTGTCACCTCTCTCCCCCTGTTTGTTTCTCAAGCTCTACGCAGGGTTCCACCAATTAGGAATCCATGGACTTATTATCAGTATCACATGGACCCTGCCAGCAATGGCAAATGTGGCAAGGTCTGGGTGAGATTTGATCACCAGACTCTGTATGGGTGAGAGCCATGCATGCTTTCCAGTCAGCCCTCGTCATGCACATTGTCACACTATGATCTACCAAGTTGATATGTTCAGTAAAGGCTTCTACTTCCTTCGCTTGGATTTTGACCAAGTGTCATCCACATGGTCATCACTGGTTTAGGTATGTGGATGACACCTGGGTCACCTGGGCTGCCATACACACAGGCAGCCACCAGGCCCTCTGACCACCACCAGCAAGGCAAGGCAAGGCAATTTTATTTGTATAGCACACTTGCTTTACATGATTACGGGGTAACATACAAATAGCAGTAACAGGTGACAAACTGGCGTCTGCCCAAATCCATCCCATGCAGGACTCTTGTGGGGTGCCCTGTGTCAGCCCAATGGATGTTTGCACTTGTGCGTTAACTGTGTTTATTTCTGTGGGCAAACCCACAGTGGTATCAGACTAGAAAATACCACAGGGGCCCTGTGGGTGTCAATCCATAAGGGGAATCCAGCAGTCTGCCCAGTCAAACCCTCAGGGTGATTTCTGTGGGCACCCCACAATGGTATCTGCCCAACAAACTACCCACAGTGGCCCTGTGGGTGTCAGCCCATAAGGGTAATCTAGCAGTTTAGTTATCTTATATCCCTCATCAGGATAGAAATACAATTTCTAACAATTTTCTAACTAAAATAATTGCTGCCCATTGGGACAATGGTAAAAAGCTTTAACATTTCCACAGTAATTTAATCGTTTACAAATTTTCCTAAATTGAAAATCAGCTCAAATAAAAAAAAAAAAAACAGCATGTAAAACTATGGACAAAAAACATTCAAACTGTCATTAGAATATCAACCTTGTGTGGGCAATGATATAAAATCAGTGAAGCTAGGAACTAACAAATTGAAATTAATAATTTTCTATTTTGTGTGAGCTATTTTCAATCTTGAACCACCCCAGACAGAAACTACTGAAAACCAGTATTTTGTTTTCCAATGGGCAGACGGAGCTGGAAGCAGCTGGGAAGGTGGCAAAATGGCAGGAGGACATAAAACAGAGGAGGAAAATAAAGGTTGAAAAATAAAACAGAAGGTCTAATTAAAGAATAATCCTAGTTGCAAAAATAAGAAGAAAGCTAGTGCAGAGTAGTAACTAAAAATAAGATTCAGGTAAATGAGAAATAATACTTAAAGGTGAGGCAGAAAAGAAGAAGAAAACGTAGCAGGAAAACATAAAGATGTAAACACCAAGCAGAACTCAAATAACAGAATAATCCTAATGCGAAAAAATAAAGTAGTACAGCACAACAGAGGAAAATTATAAAAGATTAAAACCCCAAACATAAAGAAACAAAAAGCAGCCTACAAACATCTAGATGATCCAAAAAAGGTACATTGTAGCCACGTATCTTGGATTCCATTGTGAAATGTGGAACATAGGTTGCCCCCACACTGGGAAACCCACACTGGGAAACCCACATGTGTGGTGCCACTGTGACATGTGGGCTGTAACATTGTCCTAAAGTGAGGACCAGGCAAAATGTCTTCATTTTGTATTAAATGGTTTTCACTTTTAGGGTGAAAAACTGGACATGATGAAAAACGGTACTCAATTTGAATTCTAGACAGAAGAGCACACACACACGCATACACACACACACACACACACACACTCGAATAATCCAAATGGTGGAAGGTCATACAAAACACATAGGCTATCCCTATTCCATCATTGTGGTTGGTCTGGTTTGATGCCAGATGCAGTCTTAATTTCATAAAGTCTGTAACCAAATTAGGAGACCGTCTTGAGAGATCCTTTTTGTACGGAAAAAAAAGGCTCTGACACAAGTGGACAACCATTTTCTCCATATGATATGTCCATAGGCATCATTTTAGCCGGGGACGTTGGGGACATGTCCCCGGCAATAAATATAATTGAAGGTTTTGTCCCCACCACTTTTTTAAAGCTGATGCAGAATTTCTTCCCAGCGCAGATCTAACATCCACTTGTACTCCCAACACAATTTCCATGTAATCAGTATCCGAACTGAATGGTATTCCAGTCCGGAAAGAAACATGGGCGAGAATGCTGTAACATTCTTTGCTGAGGTTGGTGCTACGTTCAAAAAAGACTCACAATCAAAAATGGGTACAGTATCAACAGGTAACTGATTTACTCATATCTCTTTATTGCAAGGTTTTCTAATTACGCAGTGTCACCTGCATGTATGCAGAAATGGCACAGGTCTATGCGCACATCACCCAAGGAGCAAGGTGGGCATTCACTGTGTGATATTTGGTCCATTTCTAACGCGTTTTTCAGTCATGCGACAACTGGTTTGTCTTCAAAGTAGGATAAAATACAAAATTTTCCCTAAAGAATTTCTCATGGCATTTTAGGCTCAATTGTCTCTCTCATGTAAGTTAAATGTAAAACCAACCCACACCTTTAAGGTGATTTTTCAACTTAAACAGCTGTTATGCTAAGAAATGCATGCCTGCCAAAAATTGGATCCCCTGCCACGAAGACGGGAAATATTGCGATCCTTAATTGAATGGTAATTATATTACAATTAATTATTTCCCTTATATTCCTCTGGAATGTTGCACAGCTGACATTTATTTGATGCAGAGATTATTGTTCAGATACAAAATATTGTCCACAGTCTCTAGCTTTAACTGTGTTCTCCGTTGCTGAATCGCAAAACAGCCACAGAGAAGTTGAGAAATATGACCCGCAACCCGCCCTCATAAAAGAAACTTCCCCTAGGACCCATGAAATTTAATGTATGCATTTTTTATGTATATTTCCACCTGCGGGTGATCTGCTGCATTGCTGCATTGCAGGACTCTGAACTGTGGTAAAGTTAAAGTTTCTCAGCACAGAACGGCAAGGGCTCCAAAGGAAATGTATTTATTTTTGTTGCGCCTTCTTCTTCTGGGGTGAGTGGGCTATATTAGTAATGCAGCCAACATTGTTCTTTGTGCTACAATGTGAATTATAACGATCCTTCCCAGCCAACAGCGTATGGTTTTCAGAGCTGTTTAAAAAACATGATAAAACACCTCTGGTTTTCAATTTGTATTGATTGAATGGAAATATGATTTTTAACAGGTATTACACCGCCTTGCACATTGTAATGAAACGTCAAACCAATGAATTTTTATTACCCCCAGCAATCTTCAAACCACACCAAAGTTTACGGTTATTGTCCCCGGGAATTTTAAAAACAAACTGACGCCCTTGGACATGGCTGAAATACAGATACACGGGCGTGAACCAGTGATCTGTTCATTTTAGTTCGTCTAGTCTTGAGCGGTTCATTCTTTAAAAAGTTACAAACAAAAGGCCCCCTTGAGAGCAGCAGATAATCCATGTGTGTGCTTCAGAGCAGACTGTGAGCTTCAGACTGACATGAACAAAGCTGAAGTTAGTAGCAAAACCTGATTGCTGACTAAGAATTGGCTCATAGTTTAATTACAACAAGCATGATGACATCTCAGGCAAAGAGCTGATACTTGTGTCTTTTTGCCTTTGCTGATTACAGTTATAGAAATTAATTATCAAGCAAGCAGCTGCTTTGACCTATAAAGGAAACATTCCTGCTTCTGCCAACCATTTTTTTGAGACTGCGGGAACAAAAGCTTACTCACAAAAATGGTCAACGAAATCACTGATTCACCTCCCAAGAGACCATGTGCAAATTTACCTGGATGAGCATACCCAGGGTGTTCATGATGAGGGACAGAAAACCTTTCACCTGAGCTACAATTATACGTAAGTGTCCAGACAGTGAGATTATCCTTTCTGTCAGCTTCTAGCTGGATTCACACGATAATGATCTGAAAAGGAACACATGCTAGGGGATTTGCCCTGCTGAAGGCTTGAAGCCCCCGTTTACAGTGTCTTGCTGACGTCTGATCGCTTTAACTGGAAAAATGTTCACTGAGTCCAAAACTTTGGCGGAACTAGCGCTTGTAATTCCGGTCTCCAGTGTTGTGGATTCAGCCGCCAGAACAATCTTAACCCGCCCTCTAACAAATCATCTGTCCGAGGCAAACATCTAAAACCTCATGACAGTAGATTTGTCTAGCAATCCCACTTGACGCATTTGATCACACACACAAGTACGCAGTTCAGGTCCATGCAAACATGGAGGAGGTTGTGAGACTATACTTCAGGCCACAGCACGTAACAACAAAAGGTCCATCATCAAGAAGTGAAATGCAAAGGTCTTCTTCTGTATAGAGGCTCCCATACCACTGGTAACCAAAACCAAAAGTCAGCAAATGTGAACAAAAACTGAGCAACCACACAGTATGAGCACAGCTAGTGCGATCTATAGTTGACAAAGCTGTTTTTCACGATAAACAACATCTAAATGAGATCTAACTAAATTGGACAGACCTCTCTGCAATAATTGAAACCACACAAATGTACTCACCTCATATTTACATCAATAAATGAGCATCGAAAATGTAGATGGAAAATCTATGAAGGCATATTTGTGAAATCAAGCATAGTGACTCTTTTATGTATACATTTCTGCAACTTCAGTGACACGTTTACCAAAAGAGAGAATGCTCCACCATCAAGTGCAGCTTCAATGACAAGCACATAAGGAACAATATGAAAATACAAAGTCTTATCTAAGAACACTTCGCAAATAGATTCAACTGACTTCACAGTATAAACCAGCCTCTACATGAGCTACAGCTGCAGAGTTGAATAGAAATACATAACATGCATTTCATGGTTAACACTTCTCTTATCAAACTCTACAGGGCAAGTTACTTCAGCAGCTACCACAGTTTAACACTTCTCACAGGAAATCTAACCTTGAGTTGTGTGACAGAAATGGATCAGAGAAGGAACATCTTTACTACTTCAAGTTTTAGAAATCTAAAAGGTTGGAACCATGGAATAGCGATTGTAACATGGTGTAATAAAATTCAAATTAAGATCAGCATTTCTGACATCTTCCTGATGTCTTTTAAACAAATATTTTTTGATGCAAATATAATTAAATTTGGGGGCGGAATAGCAATAAAAGCATTCTAAATTAAATAATTATTCATGACTCAAACATGACTTTGCCTCAAATCCGACAAGGTAATGGGTGCAGACTCAGCCAAACAGCAACTAACCACTTCCTTTTCTCGGCTCCTCCTCCGCAGCAACATTTAATGCAGACAACAAAGTTCCAGCTTGTCTCTTTATATCTGATGGTCATCATGTTCAGCCTGAAGCATTTAGCTCTGCTCTTCATTCAGCTGTTAAACACATGCCATGCAGGTATAGAGGAAATTTATATTTGAGATGCATGATTCTTAAATTATGATGTCCTCTAATATTTATTTGTTTTTTTCTGTCAGCGACTTCTATAGCAGACCGCTGGGATATATTGGTGTCCACAGGAGACCCAGTCATGTTCACTTGCAACATATCTAACAATAGCATAACAATGATCCAGTGGACCAAAGGCAGATTTCTTTTTATATATTCCACCTCCAGTAATCAATCTTTTTCAAATTTCTCCTCTCACAGACTGAGAATAGACACAAACATACCTACTATGCTTAATATTATTAGTGCTCAGCTTGATGATGCAGGACTTTACATATGCGGTATAACTGGGGAAAAAGGCATCAACAAGATGACATGGAATTTAACAGTATTTGAGAACCAAAACGGTAAGTAGAGTCGTTACTGAACACTTCTGCAACACATACTGTAATCTTTAAAGTTGAATCTGTGTGCTATGTTGATCATCTTTTTTTCCAGGAACCAGTTTATTACAGTATGTTGCATTCTCACTACCACCTGCCTTTGCATTGCTTTTATGTTGCACTGCAATAGCCATCTACCTCCACAGGTGAGTGAAATCATTTGATTGTAGATTTGCAACAAACAAGTGAATTTTACTTCTTTCTGATCTGCCAAATAGATGGAAAAAGTATGGGGAGAGCTGATGTCAGTATAATGACCAGTCACGTTATGATTTTATGTCTCACATTCTCAGTTACAAATAATCCCTAATTTCTTTGGACCCCTCTTAGTAGTTTGCCTGATCTGTTGATTCATGCTGCCTTCAAATTTACCTGAGAAGCAGGCCGTTAATTCAATCAAATTTTCCCAAATCTCTGAAAATTATGTTGTCTTGTAATTAATCTTCCCCCAAAAATGTGTTGACATCATGTGCAATAATGTGATAAATTATAGCACTGTGGAAAGCAAAGATAGTAAAAATATTGGAATATTATCATTGTTATTATTATTACATAAAGAATATTGTCAAAAAGGCATTTTTGTTTAGTTTTTTATGCTAACTTTTGCATTATTTTAAAAATAAACTAGGTTCTAAAAATAGTTTTTTTTTTCTTTGACTTTTGATTAATTCACACAAAGATATAAAGTTTACGTTGCCAAAGAGACGGAAATAATTTAAAAAATTTTAATCTGTGTGTTAACAACTTTCCATTTAGTAACATGAGATCTCTGAATACACACAGAATATATACGGTATTAACTACTTCTAGCACAAACCCGTTTTTAAAACACTGCCTTGTTGTTTTGGTGTTACTGCATTTAGTACTTTACTTTTCAAAATAAAAAGATGTCAAGTTTATCAATGTGTTGAGTTTACTAAAAATGATTACCTGTCCACCACTAGAAATTTCACAGTTGTTTCATAGTGATCTCTAACACGACAATGAAAATATGATATTTAAGATTATTTTACTTCACACCAGTAAAAAACAACAAGACATTTTTAGTACAGAAATATTGGCTTAGTGAAAAGTATGTTTATCTGCCTAAAGGTTGTTAAATTTTTAAATGTGCTGATGAAGGAGCCACATTCGAACACATATTCTACTTTATTGAATATGACTGTGGACCAAGACCATATGGGCAATGATGGGTAGTAACTAGTTACATTTACTTTTGCTGTTGGAAATACCAGGACATTTTAATGAGGGTTATTGGTCTCTGTTTTATCTCTGCAGAAAACATGACACAAGAAAAGAAAACCAGAGACCAGTCAGGAACCAGTCTCTACCTCAATCAGTAAGACAGGTCAGATTAGTTTTTATGCGTTTGGCATGTTTTTCTTATCGTCTGTCTTAAAAACTGGAGTTTATTTTCAGGGTCCATCTGAACTTAAACTATTGACTTTACTTCTTTATAGGTGTGTTTTTTTCTGTTTTTACCGTTAACTGATGTGCACAGACGTGTGTGGCCGGTTTTCCAAACAAGCTAACCATGACTGTACAGTCACATAAAAAAGCTCATGTTTTTCTACAGTCATCTCTGACCCACAGCCTAGTCAGATATCATTAGTGTAGCTTGTCTTGCCCATTAAACGGTGTGATTACTTGTACTTGTGCTTTTTGCATGTTTCCACTCTTTGGGTTCCCAACCACTAACTGTGACTCTTGTCTTTATGCTACAGGATGTCCCCACTCAACAACAAGGTACAGGTCAGTGGAAGAGCAAAAGGCACCGGAAAGACTACATGGAAAAACTGAATTCAGTTTATGGTCACCTCTGAGGCAAGGGAGCTTTTATTTATTTGAAGAAAGACATTCAGTTTGGAGGATATTAGCTTTTGTATTCAAGTACATGTTTTAAAATGTCAATAAATGGAAGTCACAAATCAACAATATAGTTGTCTTTTTATGCTATCAATAATGTCTAAAAGGTTTTTAGCCCAAATGTACTTTGTGCATTGATTTCCAGAAAGTTCAGCTGCATAAGAGAAGCAATGCATTTATTAATTCTGATTCATTTGGATTGATTTTATTGCTTAACTGCAGTGTAGTACAACTTCTGCCCAGCAGAGAGCAGGTGGCATCCATCTAAACGTCCCAACGGGGAGTGAACACTGCCTTTTTCTACATCCTCTCATTTGCAAACATTTATTTATTTTTTAATTTTTTTGTAAACTTTTATCTGTTTTCTAAGCCAGTCCCACACATTATTTTGTGCACATTTAAGGCCCAGAGGCATCTGACTGGGGTTCTGGTAAGGTATAGTGACAGTCCTGTGATCAGCCGGTATCTGTTTTATTCTCAATAATTACAAAGAACTTGCTGAGTTATTAAAAATGCAAAGAAGATTATGTTTTCAAGAAGATAACAAAATATGGGTAGGAGACAGATGTAAATGGAGGAAAACCTGTCAGGGAGAAAAAACTGAATATTTTCAATTGAGAAGACAATAAAAATGTAAACAACAGTCTGAGCAGAGGTTTAGACATGGCAAACAGAGGTTTGGGGGGGTTGTTATAGGGTAGATTAGTTTTAGGGGCTTAATGAAACTAGTTTTTTCACAATTAGGTCAAGGTTGCCATTTTATCAAAACACCCCATATGATTTGATTGAATAAAGCTCAAAGGGGGGCTATTATGCAAAATGAACTTTCTGAAGCTTAATATCTTGAGAACCTGTCTTTCCCTCATTAAAAACATGCCTGAAGTGTTTCTCTGACCCATTCACTCATGTTAGAGTAATCTTTGAGTCTCTGCTGGTAGTTCTCGGGGTTGCTGAAACGCCTGCTCCCACCTATCCTCGCCTTTTCCAACCATCTCCTCCTCCGACCTTACGTACTCAGCCGAGGGCCAACTCCGGCTGAGTCCCAGGTGCAGTAATTATAACACACCAGCTGCAGCTGCGCGTCTTTTGTGGGATTTTCTTTCTGACTCCGTGCATGCTGCATGATGCACGGTATGTGACGAACTGAAGGGGGAGTGTCAGAAAGAGTAGGAGGGTCTTAGAGAGGCACAGGTGAAAATTAAGGTGTCCAATATGGAAGTAAATTTCTTTAAGGTGGATTTGGATATATGATGGACTTTTAAAAGACTTACGGTGACAATTTTATTGGACTGTGCTATAGAAGGGTAATATGTGCCTGGAAGAAGCATAATACCCCCCCTTTAAGTAAAAAAAATCTTGCATTTCAGTTGTAAATTGAAAATAAGAACTTACTAAAGTATTACCATGGGAATAGATGTGATATCAATATAGTTCTTATTTGGTAGAAGTTGCTTTTAACTTGACACCAAATCTTAAACTGTAAGTAATAAATTACCACCTGTCATATTTACTGTATAGTAGACCCAAATGCAGACTCGTGATCAAGGCAGATGGGATTTAAAAACAAAGATGTGGAAGCTGTCCAGTGTATGTAATAAAACGTAAGGCCCCAGAACAAAACCAGCCTTCTTCATCAGGTTGTTTAGCCTTTTTAAATCCCTGGCTCTGATGCTGCTACCCCAACAGATGATGGTTTAAGAGATTACACTCTCCACAACAGACTTGTAGAATATTTGCAGCATCTTGCTGCAAACCTTGAAGGAACTAAGCTTCCTCAAGAAGTACCATCTGCTCTGTCCCTTCTTGTGGATGGTTTCACTGTTTAGTCTCCAGTCCAGTCTGTTGTCAGGGTGAACTCCGAGGTATTTATATTCCTCAACCACCTCCACTTCTTCTCCCATGATGGAAACAGTGTTTGACTTATCCCTGTTTCTTCTGAAATCTACAATCATCTCCTTTGTTTTGTTCACATTCAAGGTGAGACGATTGTTTCCACACCATGTCACAAAGCGGTCCACCAGCTCTCTGTATTCAGCTTCTTGTCCATCTCTGATACACCTGACAGCTGCGGAGTCATCAGCGACTTCTATAGCAGACCGCTGGGATATATTGGTGTCCACAGGAGACCCAGTCATGTTCAATTGCAACATATCTAACAATAGCATAACGATGATCCAGTGGACCAAAGGCAGATTTCTTTTTACATATTCCACCTCCAGTAATCAATCTTTTTCAAATTTCTCCTCTCACAGACTGAGAATAGACACAAACATACCTACTATGCTTAATATTATTAGTGCTCAGCTTGATGATGCAGGACTTTACACATGCAGTATAACTGGGGAAAAAGGCATTAACAAGATGACATGGAATTTAACAGTATTTGAGAACCAAAACGGTAAGTAGAGTCGTTACTGAACACTTCTGCAACACATACTGTAATCTTTATAGTTGAATCTGTGTGCTATATTGACCATCTTTTTTCCAGGAACCAGTTTATTACAGTATGTTACTTTCCCACTACTATCTGCCTTTGGATTGCTTTTATGTTACATGACTACAGCTCTGTGGCTCTGCAGCTCAGTAAGTATAAAATTCAGAATGAATACATACACTAAAGTCATTCTGGTTCTGATGCAGGGCTGTTTTTTAAAGAGTCTCGGTTTTCCTTTAAAATTTCAACGGAATAATGTTCTACATGCCACACAGTTTAGATTCTGGTTGGCTGACAATGAAATGACATGTGCAAGTATATATTTAGAACATAATGTTAATGGTTAATACTGATAATCTCATAATGAAGTGCACCGCTAAACTATTTAAGGAACAATAAATGCAAGAGTATTTATGGAAACCTAATGATGATGCAATATGGTAATAATAACTTTGACAGCTTTTCTTTTTTTACTATATATTGTCAAATAAAATCATATGTTATGTTAAACTTACAGAGTAGTAATAGTCTGAGATAAAAAGGCTAATTTAGTGCTTTCTTTCTCGACTTTCATTGAATTATGCTTCTTATTCCTAAACGATTAATTCCCTAAAACTGCCAAGAAAATAAATAGGATTTATGTTAGGTAAAGTCTGTGAAATGTCTTTGCTTAGTTCTGTAGATCGCGTCTCCACTGTTCTGCAAAAGTGTGTTTTTCCATTACATGTGAAATTTTCACTTTGGTCATCAGACATTGTCAATATTTTGTCATTAGAAAAGCAATGTGTTTTAAAGCTGTCCTAAACAATATGGAGAAACAGCAGGTTATTGTTTTGTGGTGTAATTGTTTGGTTAACATTTTATGTTATCAGGAAGAACAGGTCTGGAAACCAAAACCAGCACCTGAGCAACAGCAGAACATTTACTTGGGTTCAGTATAAGATTCAGCCTGGAGCAAAGGTTAGAGGAACTTTGTTATCATGCAGTTTATTTAATTCCAGCAAAGTACTTTATTTCCTGTGCAACACTTCCTGATTTTTTTTCCCCCAATCTTGGTATAAGCTTTTTTCCTACTTTCTATCTTTGCAGGCAGTTCCTTCACCATTCCAAACTAATGCAGTATGGAGGAGAATGGACGAGCTAGACTTAGAGGCTGATGACCAGAGCAACAGGAAGAAGAGGAGGATTTAGTAAATGATTGACCTAAATCTATGGTCATCTCTTGGTTGGGAGGATCAAGAAGGTCCAGGTTTTTTTTTTTTTTTTTTTTTTTTTTTTTTTTTACGTGACCTGTTTGGCAGTGTGGAGCTCAGAATTGGTGTCTGAGTACCAAGTAGAAGCCCAACAGATTTACTTTCACAGGCGGAGCAGTACAGCTTTTGTTAAAGGACTCCACTTGATATATGTGTGAAAAATCTTTATTATGAATTGCTGGGGGTTTTATTTCCTGATGTTATGGACACGGAGACGGAAAAATAACGGGAAGAAAGAAAGAAGATGAAGAAGGTCCAGTTTTAGAAACAAAACATTTTTTTATTTTGAATATCTGGAAATTCAAACATACAATTTAAGAACATAACCTCAGTTTGCAAAATAAATTATTTATGATGTCTGCTTCCTCTTTTTGTTTTAATGTGTTTTCATGTTGCAATATGCATTTTTAAAATAATAGTATGCTTCATGGGACATGTTCACCTCTGTTCTGAAAAGGTTTTCAAAGCAACTTCATAAAATACTTATTTCTAAGACAACAAATTAAGCTAAAACTGGTTCATTTTATTTTAGTGTCAAACTAGTCAAGTGTAGTTTTATTTTAACATATTCCAGTAGGTTGCATGTGTGAGTTTCCTTTTATGCTTTAACACAGTGATTTTTAAAGAAACAGTTCAGCCCCTTTAAAGTGGGATTTGTGGAGAATTTAGAAGTAGCAAGTATTTTAACTTTTAAGGGTGGCAAAATATCTCAAACCAACTTTAGTAGTTGTTTGAAATTAGACCAAGGCTGTTTGGTGGTACAGTCATTTGCACTGTTGCCTGACAGTAAAAAGGTTACATGTTCCAGCTGCTTTTGTATGTAGTTTACTTGTTATGCATATGTGTTTTCTGTGGTTACTCTGGCTTCTGCCACCTTCTCAGAGTGTGCACATTAAGTTTACACACTATGAACCATCCAAGGGTGTGATAATGTACTTATGCTGTTGTCTCATGGTGCTGCCTGGCAACCTTGCCTGGGTGTTGCTTATCGTAGTAACATCATCATCAAGCTTTATTTATACAGCGCTTTCCATACATAAATTGCAGTTCAAAGTGCTTTACAGAATTAAAATGAACCCACATAAACCAAATTCCCATCCCTCCCCCACAAATTTAAAAGCATGATCATAGTTATACCCCCCTCCCCCCAACCCAACCCTCATGCAAGCACACACTTAAAAGTAAAAGTAAAAAGGACAATGGACTGAGTACAGATGAGCCAGGTAAGGAAGCGCCATCGAAGGAGCCATCTGCAACGGCAGCCGCCAAGGCACTGACCCAGGGCACCCAGAGGAGGCGAGGCCGAGACCCCCACCTCTACCCAAGCACTACCCGGAGAGCACCCAGGCAGCCACAGCCGATGACTGCTCCCGAGGCACAGGGCTCCCACAGAGGAAACACTGGAAGGACGATTAAAATAACAGGTTAAAGTATAAAATAAACAGATAATAAGTAGGGTAAGTTTAGTAAAACACTAACAAAATGTATTAAAACGTGCAGAGCAATTAAACGGGCTATAATAAATAATAATCAGTTAAAAGCTAGGCTAAAAAGGTGAGTCTTGAGCCTGCTCTACGTTCACTGCGGCCTAAAACCAAAAAATAAAATCAAAAGTTTTATTGACCTTACTTAACAGAATGGACATGAGTTGGGCTCTGGCACATCTCTTCTGGTTCAGACAACCTCCAGAAAATTACCGGTAAATGAAAAGGACATGAACAAAATACTTCTGCTTCACTAGCAGTAGTTTTTTAGGGTTTAACGAGCTTTATTATTTTGTTTTGTGTGTGGGTGCTAGTGAGTGGTTTGTACGGGTACTGGTCGAGATTACCAACCTGGTGGTGAATATCGAACTGTGAAATATAATTCAGGCTTTGATTTGCTATGTGGCCTCAAACATTTGTTTCTCTATTTAGCTAAATATTTTATCTTTATGTCCCACATTAATTACTATATTTTAATATGAGAATAGCCTTACCTAATCAACATGCCAAAACTGCTTATATCTAAGTACAAAAGTACATGAGAAGATTTAAAAATAATATGTAATACACAAGCCCTGCGATGAACTGGCGGCCTGTCCAGGGTGTACCCCGCCTCTCGCCCCTTGACCGCTGGAGCTAGGCACCAGCACCCCTGCAACCCTGCATTATGATGGACAGGTACAGAAAATGGATGGATGGATGGATGGGTTATACACATAAGCCTAAATTTAACTCTCAGCAAACTTTAAACATATTTTAAAGACTGTTAGCTAAAGCTATTGTGGTAAAACTGTTGATATCAGAAAACATGTAATATAATTTGTGGCTGAGGCATTAACCACAGATTGTTGTGTGTAAGATCCCAGAGATATAAATGAACAATGAAAGATTGCTATTTTTTGTTTATCTGGGAGGGTTATGACTGCTGTTTGCAACGTTGTTGGTTTACACACAAATCAATTACTATGGTGATGTGAGAAATTGACCACCAGTACTTTACAGGAGGGTTGTGTACTGTTTAGACAGGTTCCACTACAGGGATGTTACATATAAAAATCCTGGGTAAAAAGCTTTTCTTGTGTTGAATGTGTTATATTTCAAATTCATGAATGTTATGAGAAAATCCCCCCTGGCTAAATAAAGTTACTGAGAGGCAAAATTTTGCATTGCAAGTAGTGATGTGTGTTCTCTAAGGCCACAAGGTGGTATGTAAAAACCTCTGAACCCCCGGTTTAAAAATGAATACATTGTTAAACTATCAGTAAGTCTTGTTTGGTCATAATTCAATAATCATATCAAATAATCAGTGGCGGATCTAGTATTTTTCTGAGTAGGGGGCTTTCAAGGGGCCACAATATTTAAAAAGGGGCCAGATATTAGTCCAACATCTTTACACACAATCCCCGGTTTTGGTAAAGTAGATACATTTCACCACTCACACCATGTTGAAACACATTTTTAACGTAATTTTACATGCATTTTTATTGTACATAAAACAAATGCAAACACACATCATTGCATTATTTTTTTAAGGCACAAATAGTATCAGTTTAAAGTATGTTTGTGGGTGAAAAAAAAACATCTAAAGAATATCTGGGGTGGTCAAAGAAGGAAAATGAACAGGACACCAGGTCGCTAGTCTATCGCTATGTGTTCCATAAAATTGTTATAAACTAAATAAATATATCTACAAAACATAAAAAATCAGGCATTGACTGACCCTTTCTTTTCATGTTCTCTATCAGTGCCAAATATTATAGTAAACACTAACGCACAAAATGTAAATGACAAAAGAAGTACATGTATTCGCGAAATGCTAACGTTTTTTTTTCATAAACACCAGCTGGGCCTTTTTAACAATTCTGTTGTTAAAGTGTAACGGAACCCCATGAAAAATCGCCCCGAACAACATTTGAAAATTCTACAAAGTGGGCGGTGCCAGGAAGAACGGAGGGGTATGGCCAACTATGGAGGATAAGCGGAGGGGGGAACATAGGGGTGTGTTCAGGAAGTCAGTGGTTCCGGAGGACAGTGACACCTCGCTTAATCTGACACTGAAACATGAGCAGTGACCAAAGTGACGTTGGCAGTTTTGCGACTGATCGAACTGATCGACGTTCATCTGTTTTGAACGTTAGCCTATGTTAGCGTTACCACTCAGAGACTGGACTCCTCCTGTCTCCATCTGCCTCAGCAGCGCCGGCCTCGGGCAGCGCTGACTCAGCGCCCTGAGCCAGCGGATCTCCTCTGTCGTCACCGGAGATAGAAGAGTAGAGGGAGGCTTTATGGAGCCCAGCGGCCCCGAGCCGCATCAATTCGAGCCGCTGACTCAGGCCCGAGGCCAGCGCTGCTGCTGAGGGAGAGAGACATGATGAGTGGTAATGCTAACCTAGGCTAACGTTCAAAACAGTATTTTAGCTATGCTAACTAAGTGCTAATGTGATAATAATGGTAACCTGAAAAACGCAATCCAACTCCAAACTCTCCACGGGTCTAATAGTTTTACACCCAAACCCACGGGGCGTGTCTGTGAGACCATGGCTGCTGTGACACAGTCAATGCCTGTGACGTAAAGATGTACCGCTTTCCACCAATCACAAAATTCAAATGATGTCCCTGTTCAACCCTAAGAGGGCAGCACTAAGACGTTTTTAGACCAAAAAATGTAGAATTAAACAAGTTTACACAAAAATATGAAAACAATCCCAGAAACTGAAAGATTGCATTGGTAAATACCCATTTATACAGTTTAGAAGCCAAAAAAAGTTGTTTTGGGGTTTAGTTACTCTTTAATGTCTACATGGCTTCTTAATTCTGTGTTAAGACTTAAGATACATGACAGCTGTGGGTAAATAGTGATTTATGACTTACCAACATAATCCTCAAAACGCAGACTCATGATATGTCGGTAGAAAAGCTCTCCCTGCAGAATCTTTTAAATCATCTTCTGTAGGACTTCAGACTGGAAATTCCTATTTCGCTCATTAGCACCAGTAGTGTTTGGACTTGGAATTGCATCCACATGACCTGATCATCGAAGGACAGATGAGTGACTGAACAGGGGCACTTCAGGGGGCCAATCAGATTTCAGCAGGGGCCAGTCCCTCTGTGGCCCCGCTCCTAGAACCGCCAATGCCAATAATCAACACCAAAGAAATATTTAACTTTGTGAAAACTGTATTTTCTTTGTTTATATCTGTGATTTATTAAGATTAATTATGATATATGTAGTACCGATATATTTCTCCTAACCTCATTGTTGTGAAGATAACGCCGTAGCAGTGAGATCTGAAAACCTGAATGCAACAGCCTTCAACAACTGATCTACCACCATTTTATAGAGGGTTAAAATTGATCAAATGAAACAGAAGAAAATATGCATGAAAGAGATGGATCAAGTGAGAAGGGCTCATTTATAAGGTACATCATTTTGTGCTCCGCCACTTCATATAATGTAGTAGAACACAACATAAATTTATGCAGACGTTTACAGTGTCTGCAGTCTGTTTGGAGGGTTTACTGCTTGTGCCACAAAATATGATCTAAGACAGCATGATGTAATGCAACCTCCTTTTCTCAGACTGCATCATGAAAAGTTCATGCATTCACGCAGTGTATTAAATGTCCGGCTGCATGGGTGTCACATTCTCCAGTTGTCACATAGAAGGGGAGGTTGTTCTTCTCCAGCCATCTTAGATATCTGGTGAAAGAGAAAGAACCATCAGGCCCAGTTATTGAAAGATGGTGGTGTGAAAAAGGCTTTGTTGCTCTTTGCTTACTTTGATAAAGCAGAATTGAGTCAGTACCTGAAATCACTGAGCAATTTGTTTTAATTTACAAATAACTTCTTACTGACATACATTACAAAACATATCATTAGTTTCCTTATCTCAAACTTGTCAGCAACTGTCTGAGTGAGGGTCGCCAGTTACTCTTCCTCTATTTTCATCACCTCCCTTTTCTTAGCGCTTCCTCTGCATCTACATTCACAGCAGACAAGGTTTCAGTGTGTTTCTCACTGTCTCAGCATCTCTACTCTTCGTTTATTGGTTAAAAATGCAGAGTGTCTTTGAAGGTACCATACAGATTTCTTCTTGCTTTATATATTTCCATCCGAATTTTAACTTTGTTGTACTGTAAAATTAGTCTGTACATTTCAGTCTCAGCGAGTAAGATGGCGGCACGTCGGAACATGTTGGTGTCCAGCGTTGACCCAGTCTGAGAATGCCACAACAATAATATGACCAATGGAATATCTTATTATGTATACTCTACCTCACTTAATCAGATGGTCTCTAATTTTTTCTCTGAAATAGTGAAAATAGGTGAGCATACCTTCGAAGCTCAGCATTATTAGAGCTCAGGAGGACTGTACAGTAATAATATCAGAGATGTCTCGTCAGGAATGCGAAAGATCATAGGCTTTAAGCACAGGAAGGATTGGATCGATAGAAGTCTGGACAGAGCCAATGAACTGAACACATTCTTCAACAGGTTCAGTACAGAAACTAGCTCAGCATCCTCCTTTCCTATCCCCAGCCAAACATACATCCCACTCTCCTCTGATCTACAGCTTTCCTGTTACACCTCGGATGTTTTATCCTTCACCTTAGCCATGGACTCTTCTAATTCCACAAGTTTGTCTTTAAACAAGTCAGGAAATGCTGCTACCCCCTTTGCATCCCCCTCCCACTTGTCTGTCTCCAAAAGTCAGGTGAAGAGGCAGCTGGAGAAACTGAACCAGAACACGACTGCAGGTCCAGATGGTGTCAGCCCCAGAGTCCTGAAGGCCTGTGCAGAGCAGCTCTGTGGGATTCTGCAGCACCCCTTCAACTATACCCTGACCCAGGAGAAGGTTCCAGTGTTGTGAAAGACATCATGCCTTTTTCCAGTACTAAAGAGAACTCACCCATCAGTCATCAATGACTACAGACCTGTTGCCCTGACATCCCACATCATGAAGGTCCTGGAGAGACTCCTGTTGCCCCCCACCCTGAATAAGCAAACAAGAACATATCAGGACTCACTACAGTTTGCTTAGTTGGAGTTGACGATGCCATCATCCACCTGCTTCAACCAACTCACTGTCATCTGGACAAAGCAGGCAGCACTGTGAGGATTATGTTCTTTGATTTCTCCAGTGCATTTAAAACAATTCAGCCTGATTTACTTTGTCAGAAACTCCTGAAGACACAGGTGGAGCCCTCAACAATAGCCTGGATCAATGACTACCTGACCAACAGACCACAGTTTGTGAAACTGAAGAATTGTGTGTCAAACCAGGTGGTCAGCAGCACAGGGGCACCACAGGGGAGCGTACTCTAACCTGTTGTTTTCACTCTGTACACCTCAGACTTCCAGTAAAAATCAGAGACCTTTCATCAGCACAAATACTCAGATGACTCTGCAATTGTTGGGTGTATCAGAGATGGACGAGAAGCTGAATTCAGAGAGCTGGTGGACCGCTTTGTGACATGGTGTGGAAACAATAGTCTTACCTTGAATGTGCCATCTGCTTCCGTAAACACACACACATGAATGGCTACTACCCGGTACAGCATAGTAAGTTGCAACAACAATGGCAGGGTACATGAGAGACAAAGATGATGACTTCTTTGATTCCCAAATTCCAAGACCCTACCTGTTCGAACCAGAGTTTTGGTGGCTTTGGGGAGCGCTGCGTCATGTCCTTGCGCCTTGTAGCAGCGGCTTACAGTGGCTCTTTGTCGTAATGTAGTACCAAGTCTAAATCGACTCCTGTAATTCCTTGGTGCTACTACTTACTTTTCATTTGCAGTCGATATGATTATTGAGTTCACCAGTAAAAATTACGATCATTATTTGATTAATTTTAATCACTTTTGTACACAAAATGCTCTTGGGTACCATTCACATACGTGCATTGCTTTATGCTAAGCTAAAGCAAATGGACTGCTGCCAGATTGGGAGAATTACGGGGCTGGTTATAAAATGCTTTTTTCACATTTTATCTAACTCTGTTAGATTAGAAATTACAAATTTTGGATTGGGGTGGAATATCCCTTTAAGAGATTGACGATTGAAAAGCGGCATCACTATTTCAGAGCTTTAACATAGCCCCAGTTTTTACATAAAATAATATTCTCTTTACAGTAACCTTGAAGTAAAATCACCAAACCCACAATACCCAAAACACACACTGCTGACCTCATGGAAGAAAACTGTGCAGAAGACTTTGAGAGGTCCTGTGCCCTAGATACATTTACTAGACAGAGAATATGTAATTAAATCCTAATTACTTTGGATTATTCCTCCAGGTCCAGATGGTGTCAGCCCCAGAGTCCTGAAGGCCTGTGCAGAGCAGCTCTGTGGGATTCTGCAGCACCCCTTCAACTATACCCTGACCCAGGAGAAGGTTCCAGTGTTGTGAAAGACATCATGCCTTTTTCCAGTACTAAAGAGAACTCACCCATCAGTCATCAATGACTACAGACCTGTTGCCCTGACATCCCACATCATGAAGGTCCTGGAGAGACTCCTGTTGCCCCCCACCCTGAATAAGCAAACAAGAACATATCAGGACTCACTACAGTTTGCTTAGTTGGAGTTGACGATGCCATCATCCACCTGCTTCAACCAACTCACTGTCATCTGGACAAAGCAGGCAGCACTGTGAGGATTATGTTCTTTGATTTCTCCAGTGCATTTAAAACAATTCAGCCTGATTTACTTTGTCAGAAACTCCTGAAGACACAGGTGGAGCCCTCAACAATAGCCTGGATCAATGACTACCTGACCAACAGACCACAGTTTGTGAAACTGAAGAATTGTGTGTCAAACCAGGTGGTCAGCAGCACAGGGGCACCACAGGGGAGCGTACTCTAACCTGTTGTTTTCACTCTGTACACCTCAGACTTCCAGTAAAAATCAGAGACCTTTCATCAGCACAAATACTCAGATGACTCTGCAATTGTTGGGTGTATCAGAGATGGACGAGAAGCTGAATTCAGAGAGCTGGTGGACCGCTTTGTGACATGGTGTGGAAACAATAGTCTTACCTTGAATGTGCCATCTGCTTCCGTAAACACACACACATGAATGGCTACTACCCGGTACAGCATAGTAAGTTGCAACAACAATGGCAGGGTACATGAGAGACAAAGATGATGACTTCTTTGATTCCCAAATTCCAAGACCCTACCTGTTCGAACCAGAGTTTTGGTGGCTTTGGGGAGCGCTGCGTCATGTCCTTGCGCCTTGTAGCAGCGGCTTACAGTGGCTCTTTGTCGTAATGTAGTACCAAGTCTAAATCGACTCCTGTAATTCCTTGGTGCTACTACTTACTTTTCATTTGCAGTCGATATGATTATTGAGTTCACCAGTAAAAATTACGATCATTATTTGATTAATTTTAATCACTTTTGTACACAAAATGCTCTTGGGTACCATTCACATACGTGCATTGCTTTATGCTAAGCTAAAGCAAATGGACTGCTGCCAGATTGGGAGAATTACGGGGCTGGTTATAAAATGCTTTTTTCACATTTTATCTAACTCTGTTAGATTAGAAATTACAAATTTTGGATTGGGGTGGAATATCCCTTTAAGAGATTGACGATTGAAAAGCGGCATCACTATTTCAGAGCTTTAACATAGCCCCAGTTTTTACATAAAATAATATTCTCTTTACAGTAACCTTGAAGTAAAATCACCAAACCCACAATACCCAAAACACACACTGCTGACCTCATGGAAGAAAACTGTGCAGAAGACTTTGAGAGGTCCTGTGCCCTAGATACATTTACTAGACAGAGAATATGTAATTAAATCCTAATTACATTGGATTATTCCTGCAACACAACTGAGTAAACAAAAAAATAAGCAACACCTATGAGCTCCAACAAGCGTGCCATGAATGTTAAAGAACTAAAAAATCCCAGTTATTTCATTTGAGCAATAAGTGGTGTGAGTCGCCTTTACGTTTCTTTGTTCGTTTTGGCAATAAGTATTGTTTTGCTTCTGGGTTGAAGGTTTAAGTGTGGTTGATCCGGCTGCAACTTGGTTATAATACTCCTGCAGTCTAAGTTCTACAAGGGGCATGCAAAGGGGGAAAGTTTCAATTTTAGTGAATGGGGTAGTTTTACTATTCTAATCCATCATCTACCATTAATGCAGGAAGTTATTTATCTGATCTAATGTGTTTTAGGAATTTACAATAAAGTTACATTTTAGTTGGGCTACATAAGAATCGATTTAGAATCAGAAAATCATTTTTTTCAACATAGCACTAATCTTTGCTGCATTTAAATGCATCTTTATGTTCCACTGTGTAACACATTTTCCCACCCACCAAAATTTCTTCAGCTTTCAGTTTTCACAACTGTTTAATGGAATGTTTTGCTCATGTTTTCTATTTAAGTCAAACAAAATCTGTTTTTATGTTACTTTTTACATCTTCTTACCATTCTCATTAAGAATTTGTTTGTCTCTGAGCTATAAAACCTGCTATTATGATTGATTGTTAGATATAATTTCACATTCAAAGGTTAAGCAAGTCTCGGTAGACTGTTAAGATAGATGTGTTAAAAGCAGTTTCAGAAATTACTTCCCTTTAATTATACATTTCTGTATATTGTACTCATCTGAAATACACACATTGATTTCTTCAGCTTTTGTATCTTGTTTAGTCATCTGCTTGAGACATAATGGCAAGCTCGACACGGCTTTGAAACCTGAAATACCAGTAACCTTAAAGCAAAAGCACCAAACCCACAAGACCCAAAACACACACTGCCAACATCATGGAAGAAAACTGTGCAGAAGACTTTGAGAGGTCCTGTGACTTCACACCGTTTTATTTTAGCTGTTTAAAAGGACAGTGTAAATATTTGTCATGTGGGGTTCAATGTAATGTTTAAATGGTATTTTCTGTCATATTTAGCATGTATTTAGCACATTTAAGGGGGTCCTTGGTTCTCACTGTCATCAACAGGAGCTTGACTTAGCGTGATGCCATAACCAGGGCATTTTGATGCCCTAGGCAAGATTGTTGCTGATGCCCCAATGCCTGCCTGCCTGCCATCCATCCATCCATCCATCCATCCATCCATCCATCCATCCATCCATCCATCCATCCATCCATCCATCCATCCATCCATCCATCCATCCATCCATCCATACATCCATCCATCCATCCATCCATACATCCATCCATCCATCCATACATCCATCCATCCATCCATTATCATCTTCGCTTATCCGTAAATCTCCAACTCCATTTGCAGAAATGCAGCACAAAACGTTCAAGGAACCTCCACCATGCTTCACTGTTGCTTGCAGACACTCTGTATTGTACCGCTCTACAGTCCTTCAACGAACAGACTGCCTTCTGCTAAAGCCAAATATTTCACATTTTGACTCATCAACCAGAGCACCTGCTGCCATGTTTCTGCAACCCTCACCATTCCTCAAATTGGTACAGTCCACACAAGCTGTTTCAAATGGGCAGTGCTGCTGGCTGCGCTGGTGCTCCTACTTAGTTTCAGTAGCGACAGTCGCTGGGAGAGGGGAACCAGGCAATGTAAGTCTCTTATCTCACCAATTGTTCTATAAGGCAAGGCAATTTTATTTGTAAAGCACACTTTCAACAGCAGGGCAATTCAAGGTGCTTTACATAATTTGGTGATTTAAAAAACAAAAAAACTATGGAAATTAAAAGTAAAAGAAACACACTACACATGATACACAATAAAGCAAGAGAAAGATAAAAAAAAGCAAGAGAGCATGAACACATTTCATAGATATGACATCAACCATTTACTCGAAGGCAATTCTAAACAGATGGGTTTTTAGTCTCGATTTAAAGCAGGTCAGAGTTTCAGCAGCTCTACACTCGTCAGGAAGTCTGTTCCAGATAAGGGGAGTATAGAAACTGAAAGCTGCTTCTCTATGTTTAGTTCTGAGTCTAGGGATGTTTAGTAGGCTAGAGTTGGAGGACCTGAGTGGTCTTGGTGGTTGGTACCATGACAACAGGTCTTCAACATATTTTGGTGCTAAGCCATGTAATTATTTATAAACTAGTAGGAGTATTTTGAAGTCTATTCTCTGAGCTACAGGGAGCCAGTGTAAGGACTTTAGAACTGGGGTGATTTGCTCTACTTTCCTGGTTCTAGTGAGGACGCGAGCGGCAGCGTTCTGGATCAGCTGCAGCTGTCTGATTGACTTTTTAGGCAGACCTGTGAAGATGCTGTTGCAGTAATCAATCCGACTAAAGATAAACGCATGGATGAGTTTTTCTAGGTCGTGTTGCAACATCAGTCGTTTAATCCTAGAGATGTTCTTCAGGTGATAGAAAGCTGACCTTGTTATTGCCTTTATGTGACCCTGGAGGTTCAGGTCTGAGTCCATTACTACACCTAGGTTTCGAGCCCGATCAGTAGTTCCTAGCTGTATTAACTGAAGCTGTGTGCTGACTCTTGATCGTTCCTCCTTGGGTCCAAAAATAATCACTTCAGTTTTGTTTCTATTTAGCTGGAGAAAGTTATGGCACATCCATCTATTTATTTGGTCAATGCATTGATTTAGGGTTTGAATGGGTTCAGAGTCACCTGGTGACATTGTAATGTAGAGCTGAGTGTCATCCGCGTAGTTATGGTAGCTAATGTTATTGGTTGCTATAATCTTGCCTAGTGGGAGCATGTAGATATTAAATAAGAGGGGCCCCAGGATGGAGCCCTGGGGCACCCACATGTGATTTCTGTTCATTCTGATGAAAAGTTTCCTATTGAAACATAGAAGTCCCTGTTCTTTAGGTAAGACTCGAACCAGCCAAGTAGTTTACCAGAGAGTCTGACCCAGCTCTCCAGTCGTTCCAATAAAATATCATGATCAACAGTGTCAAATGCTGCACTGAGGTCCAACAGAACCAGCACTGTGGTTCTTCCACAGTCTGTATTTATGCGAATGTTATTGAATACTTTGACGAGGGCAATCTCGGTGCTGTGGTGAGCACGGAAACCAGACTGAAAAACATCAAAACGGTTTGTCATTGTTATGAAGCTATTCAACTGCTGAAACACAGCTTTTTCAAAAATCTTACTGATGAATGGAAGATTAGAGATTGACCTGCAGTTCTGCATTAACGTGTTGTCCAGATTTTTCTTCTTTACCAGTGGTTTAATAACTGCTGTTTTTAAAGCCTGAGGGAAGACACCTGATAGCAGGGATGAGTTCACTATTTGAACAAGATCAGACCCAATAACAGGAAGAACTTTCTTTAGAAAAGCTGTGGGTAGGATATCAAAACAGCAGGAGGAGGAGCTTAATTGGATAATGATTTTTTTCAAGGCTGTTCTGGTTTAATTCGTGGAATTCAGACATTTTTTTCTAAATTGTTGTTGATTGGGGATGGCACTGGTTGTGGGTTCGATATTGAGGTACAGATTGACCGTCTAATTGTTAGAATCTTTTCATTGCAGGCCCTGGTAGAGTTTAGTTCAGGGGCTACTGTCACTAAAAGATTGGTTAGTCTTTCCACTGTTGCAAATAGGGTCCGTGCATTATTAATGTTTCTGTTGATGATTTCAGAAAAGAACGATTCCCTAGCATCTTTTATAGTTAGCTGATATCTATTCAGTCTCTCTTTGTAGATCTCACAGTGAACCTGGAGTCGAGTTTTCCTAAGCTCAAATATGTCTGTTAAATGTGGTCATAAAGGTGGAACATTGCCACCTAATGCTGGACAATAGTACGGAGCCCCTAAGGGGACATGAGCAGAAAAGAAAAAGTTGGTTTCTTGTGCGCACTACTTACTAACTCGTGCATACCAGTTACTTTCTTGTGCGCACCACTTAGTAACTCCTGTCTTGTTGCTGTCAGCAAAAACAACGAAGGTCTCTGCTGGCCCCCAGAGACCAGGCATGTTGCATCCAGCCTGTTGTAAGGCATCTGTGGATATGAACACTGACTTCTCAGATGAACTTGGCTGCTGCATCCCAGGTGGTCCAGCTCGAACAGACCACGGTGAACTGTCCTCCCTTGATATCCTTTCTGATTCTCTCTCCTCTATTAGTTCTCCTGGTAATCTTTTGCTCCCTGCTGAAATCGTCAACTACTATAATCTTAGTCTCCATAACATACTTAATACTCTTGCCACAGTTAATTCTAGATCTGTCTCTTTCCATTGTTCGGCTCCCTGGTTTACGCTGGAACTGAGAAACTTAAAAGCTGCCAAACGACAACTGGAAAGGTTATTTAGGAGAAGTGGTCTAACAGTGCATAGAGAAATGTACAGAGCCCATTTAACTCACTATAAAGACACACTTTTTTGCTTTAAATCACTTTTTTATTCTAACCTTATTGATTCTCATGATGGAAATTCCAGGTTCCTGTTTTTATTGTTCAAAAACATTTTTAACTCTTCTGATTCCTTCCCACAGTATTTTTATTCATCTTACAAGTGTAATGCTATTATGGCCGTTTTTAATCAAAAAGTGGAAAGTATCCCCAATTATATAAGCACTACTAACGCTTCTTCTAGTTTCTAGGATGATGATTTTCAAATCCCGCAGTCATTCTCCATTTTTATGGTGCCTGACGCTGCAGCCATCGCTACCATAATTAAAAAATTCAAGTCTTCTACATGGTTGCTGGATCCACTTCCTACCACTTTAGTTAAATCTTGTCTCTCCTCCTTACTCCTTTTAATTCATGCCATCATTCGTTCTTTTTTTGTTAGTGGAATCTTCCAAGTAATGTTTAAATCCGCAGCTGTTACTCCTATACTGAAAAAAAACTGGCTCTGATCCTAATGATTTTAGCAAACCTACCATCCAAGATTCTCGAGAAAATTGTTGCTGCCCAACTCCATTCCCATCTTTCCCAAAACTCATTATATGACGTTTTTCAGTCTGGTTTTCATCCGAACCATAGTACTGAAACTGCTCTAATTAAAATGATGAATGATATCCTTCTAGCTGTAGATGCTGCTCTTTTATCAATTCTTATCCTTCTTGACCTAAGCGCTGCATTTGATTCCATTTCCCACTCAATTCTTCTAAATAGACTTGCAACCATTGGCATATTGCATACCCCATTGTCCTGGTTTAAATCTTATCTCTCTGACCTCACACAGTTTGTTAAATTAAAATCCTTTATGTCTCATCCAACATTAGTTACCTTTGGTGTACATTTAATTTCACTGTTACGCTGAAAACATTCAGCTCTACTTCTCCACAAAACCATCTACTTCACTCCCTCCCCCTTCATTAACTAACTGCCTTTCAGAAGTTAAAACCTGGTTCTCGTCTAATTTTCTACAACTCAACAGCAATAACACTGAGCTACTCCTTATTGGATCAAAATGTACTCTCTCTAAGATTAATACATTTTCACTTAAAGAGGCTATATGCAACTTTCTCCCCAAAATAAACGTAACAATAGCCTTTTTATTTGACCATTTATGTCTCCAACATCTCCTGAGGAGCATACTGACACCTTGTCAGCTCACAGTGGGTGCACCTATAAGCCTGTATCCAATTTTTTGTATTTTCTGTCTGGTCCGATTTTCCCTCCCTGACTGCGGATGTGACGTCGAGCGCGTTCATGTAAAATGTTTTAGATCACTCTGCCACTACCGGTAGTCAGCACTCGCAAGCAGTTAAATGGATTGTGCAAATACACAGAAGAGACCCAGGACAACTTTGACACCAACAGTAACTCCACATAAGACTAAAGCCGCGTTCACACCGGTCAGCGCGTCCAGGCGTCAAATCGCTCAAACGGACGAAAGTCGACGCTTTAAAATTAAAACCCAGCTGCTTGCACACTTGTGGTCTGCGTCGGCACGTCGGGGCGTTAGCGTTAGCTAGCGTAGCGTTAGCTAACATAACAAGAAAGTTAAAAGAAAAAATATTTTTTTCTATGTTTAACTGCTTACCTGGCACTCCAATATCCTCCGATCTCTTCCTGTCTTTGTAAAAAGACGAAGACGGGTCATACAGTTCACGGACATTACATACAGCGACGATCAGTTTGTCCTCCATCTTGAATAAAAAATTTGCCGATTCACCCATGGAAGGAGTTACTACGTCAGTACAACGAGTCGCTCTGATTGGTTGACGCCGCGCGTCTGCTGCCCGAAAGTTCAGTTTTCCCAACTTGACGCAGCAGACCTGGCATCAGCCGCGTGGACGCGCTGATGGCAGCTGCGCCGACGTGCGCGACTTGCTGCTTGGCAGTTTGGCGCCCACTAGATGCGTAGATACCATAGACTTGCATGTAATCTAGCTGCCCTGCTGCCTGGACGTGCTGACCGGTGTGAACGCGCCTTAAGAAAGTTAAACCCGTGACAAGTGCCCGAAAAAGATAAAAGATTGAGAGCGACCGGCGCACGAGTGCACGCTGCGAGAGCGAGCAGAAAGGAAGAGCAGTTCCGTTTTTGGCCACATGGGGTCAGTCGCGAGTTTAAATTTCAGAAAATTGCAAATAGCCCTTTTAATAATGATAATTCTCTGGTTAGCCCTGCCCTTAAGGTTAAGAGTCTGGGTGTTATTTTAGACAGTACATTATTATTTCCGAATCACCTTAGGAACATTTCTAAAACTGCATACTTTCATCTTCGCAACATAAGCCAATTACATTCCTCTCGTTTTTCCCATAGTGCTGCGATTCTGGTACATAGCCTAGTCACGAGTTGCATTGATTATTGCAACTCACTTTTCTTTGGTCTTCCTCAGAAATTCACTCAATTACAGCTAATTCAGAACACAGCAGCCCGTATAGTTACCAAAATCATCAAAATCAAAATCATCATTTCATCATATCACTCCTGTCTTACAGCACCCCCACTGGTTACCGGTTAGATTTAGAATTGAGTTTAAACTACTTTCATACACCTTCAAGTCAATCCATAATCTTGCTCCATCTTATCTTTCTGACCTTCTTCAAACTCCCACTTCCCAGCGAACCCTTAGATCCTCATCCTCTCATAATCTAAAAATTCATATCATTCAACTTGTTACAATGGGCGGCAGAGCTTTTAGTTTTTCTGTCCCAAAGCTGTGGAACTCGTTTCCTCCCGGTATTAGAAACATTGATTCCCTCCCTGCTATTAAATCTTGCCTTGTGACACACTTGTTCAAACTGGCTTATAATTTATAGTATATGTTTTATTTGTGTGATTTTATCCAGTATTTATCCTGTTTTATGTCTTCATTTTCTGCACAGTGTCCTTGAGAGTCCTGAAAGGCGCTTCAAATAAAACGTATTATTATTATTATTATTATTATTATTATTATTATTATTATTATTATTATTATTATTATTATTATTATTATTATTATTATTTACTGTATCCAGCCAATGAAATAAGTCCTGAACCTGACTTGTACAAAACTCTG
Source organism: Valencia hispanica (assembly GCA_963556495.2). NCBI lineage: Eukaryota > Metazoa > Chordata > Actinopteri > Cyprinodontiformes > Valenciidae > Valencia > Valencia hispanica. Next base: position 31,542,736 of record OY747707.1, on the reverse strand, counting down.
CAGAAGGAAACTTTTGAATTGAAGATTCAACCAAAAAGAGAGAGAGCCTCTTTTTGCTGATGCTCTGCTGCCCTGCTGCCAAGACGAGGGCCACTCACCCTAAGCAGCAGAGGCCCGAGCTGCTGAGCTGAAGGCTGCCCTTGAAAAGGACTGGTCGTGGGAAAAGATTAGAGCCTAAAGCTGCTTAGCTAAGTCAAGCCGAGGGGAAAACCTTATGTCCAAGCTAACTCTAGCTAGCTACGGCCCCACTAGCCACACACCCACGAGGACACGCTGCTAACTGAATCAGCTAACCACAGCTGCTTTCCTTTGTGGCTGAGTTTCCTTCACCAATGGATTTACCCTGCTATGGAGATCTAAGAATCGTTCAAGTAAGGTTGTGTCTGGGCAGAGATAAATTAGCTTAGGATAAACAGTTTAAGGATTGTTTATTTTACTGTGTTTTTGCTGCATTTTTAAGATTTTGTTCTTTAGATTGCTATGGTCCGAAGAGGCTTTTGAGCCTCTGGAATAAACAGTGTTTTCAAAGGTTAGTGACTGATAGAAAGAGTAGTTTAAAATCATGCAACACGAGTTACTCCGTTCCGCTGGAGTCTTTTTTTGTTCTTTGTTGCTAAGCTAAACAGAGTGGCCCTTAGCTGCGCTACATACATTAGCTCCCCCACTTTATTCTGATCCCTTTTAGTATGCCAAAATACTAACATTAGATCAATCACTGCTGTGACTGATCCATAAAATAGAACTAATTCTGCAAAGGTTATTGATTTCTAACTCACTAAATGATTTAATTAAAATTACTTCCTCCAAATAATTTTTGTCTTTACTTCTCCTTTGCATTGTGAATTGGTTTTCTGAACACAAACCATAAGGTGCTGGTTAGTCTTAAACTAATCACAATTAACTTAAAACTAACTTAGCTTCACTCCCAAAACTCTTCAATACAAGCCTTGGCCTTTAAGCATACAAACTTGGTAATTTTGACATAAAAATTATTAACCTTATTAATAATTTCCCTAAGCAATTATTCATAATTATTCATAGCCAAAACATACCTATTGTGTCACAACAGCATGAATATTTGTTACATTAAGATAGATTTTTATAAATATGCAGGAAACATCTTTGTTTAAGGTTATCATCCTATAACTTATCGAGTAACCAGAGAAAATAAAAAGACAAAATGAGCTGGAGTTGCTCAGCATCCTCTGTTGAGTACCATACCATGAGTTCAGGCAAAGAGAAAATACCTTGACAGCTCCTTCTGGTTTCTGCTGTGATGGTATGACCCTGGATTATCTTGTACTGCAATATTTCTGCAATGAGTCTTGGCCCCTATTGTTTATATAAATGAGAAGGCTCATCGAGTTGATGTAATTGAGCATGACACATCAAAGGTTTCTGAATTTAGCCAACACTGATTCAGCAGTTCTCCTTACACCTGTTGTCACCTTCTCCTTCACTGTGCGATTCCGACAATGAGACTACTTGTTACTAACATTAAAAAGTGCATTTTATAAACCCTTATACTAACATCCATTATGTCAGTAAAACAACTATCTGACTTTGTTTGTAGTTGTGCTTGGTTTGCCTTTTCCTGCGCGAAGAAAATCGCATGTCTGCCATTACACTCAATGTGAGAGAGACAATCATTTTTCACTAGCTGCTTGGTTTGCTGAAAATGAAAATGCAACGTTGGCCTTACAGTTACTAAAGAAAACCAGTCCTGTACACACAAACTCTGCTTGTCATTATAAAGAGGAAATGTACATATACTTCTGTGGAAGTAAAGAACAGGATGAATCTGTCAATGTGTACAGTATCTACAGCTAGTTTGCACAGTTTGCTACTTTGGCAAAAGAATGTGATCTGAGTGTGTATCTGATAGCATGATGTGCAGAGACATGACCTCAATTTGTGTGTCTCTGGATCACGAGAGGTTGACACATCAAGCATTCTCTAGCATAATGTATTTCAATAGGATAAGCAAACACTAGGGCTGGGGGTAAACAAATATTTTTAAAACGATTCTTTGGGTGATAATTTTATCGAATAGTCGACTATTCTAATGACTAATTACACGATTAATCTAACAATTATTTTTCTTTTGTACGATTCATAAAAACCTTAAAATCACAAATAAATATCCCCCCAAAATGTAATTAATTACTTTACTATACAACAGTTTTCCAAAGCCAAACATGTTCTGCTTAAAACAATATTCAATTCAATTCAATTCAGTTTATTTATATAGCGCCAATTCACAACAGATGTCATCTCAAGGCATTTAACAAGAAGTCATTTCAATACATTTATACAAACATTCCAATCAGTTAAAAAGTTTCCTATTTAAGGAATATAAAACAGTGTTACACAAAATGGAAGGCCTTTCAGTGTTCCTCTTTTACAGTACTAATAACTCTAGTTTAAAGGTTTTTGATAAGAAAATACTAAGTTGTAGTGCAAAACAAAACACTGCAGTGCACAGTATGGACATCCCTGAGTTTTTAACACAAAATAAAATTACTGTTTCACAGTTTCTAAGCAAGAGCACTCAGTTTTACGGCCCAAACATAAATCTCTCTTGTATAAAAGATAAAAAATTGCAGTGCAAAAGCAAACACTGTGCAGTTCACAGTACACGTTCCTGAGTATGTTAGTTTAACAATTTCATCGTCCCAAAAAGAAACTGAACTGCTATTATGTTAGTGTGTGCAATAGCACTATCTATATTTCTCCACTTTTTTCCTCTCTCATCATCATCACACTTTACTCTTCCTCTACATTACCTACTCTGAATTGCTGTGGAGGAATGAGAGCATGTCCACATGCTCTTTGATGAGGCTAGCTCTTTTTTTGCTTACAATCATCCCTGCTGCTGAGAACAAAAGTTCAGAGGGTGTAGCAGGGCCACCCAGATAGGATTTTGCCACAACAGCCAGGGCAGGGAATCTCATTTCATTTTCTTTCCTCCACTGGAACGGATTTCTGTCCTTTGGAATGGGTTTCTCCCCAAAGTACACAAACACCTCATGCCTCACAGTGTCTTCCCTCTGGTCTCGGCCTGGGTCTTCCTCTTCCAGCTCCTCATCATCATCTGAGCCAAGCAGCCTGTCCAGGACAGACTTTGGCTTCTGCCTGGAGTAATCTCGCTGGTGGGAGACATCATCTTCAGGTTCTTCCCTCACTTGAACTTTTGATTATTACCTTCAGGATGTCATCTGTGAATAGGAACTTGAGTTTTCGGAATCTTGGATCAAGGGCTGTGGCGATGATGCTCACATTGTTCTCGTTTTCATCGTATGAAGTCTCACTCTTCCATCTGAAAAAATGATGGATATGATTTGCACACTTACAGAAATTCAAAGTGCTTGGAGAGAAAGACTAGTAGAATCAATAGCTCTACATGATATAATACCGCAGAAAAGTGGTATTGTTTATATAAATGAGAAGGCTCATCGAGTTGATGTAATTGAGCATGACACATCAAAGGTTTCTGAATTTAGCCAACATGATTCAGCAGTTCTCCTTACACCTGTTGTCACCTTCTCCTTCACTGTGCGATTCCGACAATGAGACTACTTGTTACTAACATTAAAAAGTGCATTTTATAAACCCTTATACTAACATCCATTATGTCAGTAAAACAACTATCTGACTTTGTTTGTAGTTGTGCTTGGTTTGCCTTTTCCTGCGCGAAGAAAATCACATGTCTGCCATTACACTCAATGTGAGAGAGACAATCATTTTTCACTAGCTGCTTGGTTTGCTGAAAATGAAAATGCAACGTTGGCCTTACAGTTACTAAAGAAAACCAGTCCTGTACACACAAACTCTGCTTGTCATTATAAAGAGGAAATGTACATGTATTTACATTTAAATATGTTTATTGAATCACAGGAGGCGTACATGTCAACTTCAGCATAGGGCCTTCTAGCTGGCCTTGGTGTTGCAGACTCGAGAGCTGATTGGCTATCGCAACTGACTGTGTCCGTTCACTTTACCGCCAAGGGGTAAACTCCGCCGGCAAAATTTGAAGCCTATCTGGAAGTGACAAAAATTGCAGCTCTCCGTTCATCTGCTAGGGGCTGGCTCCAGAAAGGAGGAAGTTCCCATTGACTCCCACATTATAAATGGCAATTTCACAGCAGAAATAAACATGTTCACAGCCTGGTTCAAAAAAACGTTTTAGGTTTAATAGGTTAAGTTTGCCGTCATGACAACTCTGAGGGGGGTGAATTTTTTTATAACTCATCAGTTTAGATGTAATTTAAGCTTGAAATTATGAACAATAAGGGGGGGGGGGGTGCTTTTGATTGACAGGTCTCAGATGAGCTGTAGGCACTAGTGCTGGTGGCTAGCGGCTTGCTCCGCCGCAGCCTTGAAATTTATTTCATTTGAGAGGATAACCCCTTGAGATGCAACATCTCGTTTTCGAGAGGGTCCTCAAAATCTCAAGAAAGCAAAGCACAAAAACAGATACAGCAGTACAGGCATAGAACCAAAACAACGAAGATAAAACACTATTATATGTAACATTAAGTGGCTAAAGATTAGTGCCAGTGGTATTTTGATAGACTACATCACAGTAATCAAGAATAGGAAGTAATTATTGAGATTGGCCTGGTCCCAATCTGGAGTCGCCGTGTTTGGAAACCACTGGAGTGCGATGCGCCCTTTCGATCCCTGGCGGCATAGGAAAAAGCTCTTGCCCGAAGAGCTGGACGAGAAGCTGACCGACAAAGCCGATCATATCATGACCCTCGGATTTCTCCGGAATCCTAAGAAAGCGAAGGTTCGATGCCCTGCTACGATTTTCAGCCTCCTCAACTTTCCCCTCAAGGTAAGCATTCCATTTCTCAAGGGCTTTTACGCGTTCATCCAGGTTAGTTAAATCATCCTGGTTAGTGCAAACTCTGGTTTCTAGCTCACTAACTTTATCACCAAGCGAATTGAATGAGTTGGTCAAAGCATTGACACTACTTTCAATGTTGTCAAGTATGGAATCAAAATGAGACAGCATATCGGTCTTCAGCTGCTGTAAGGCCTCCAGCAGAGAGTTCTTAGTGATCGTTTGATCCATGGCAGGGGCGTAAGCACGCGGTTTTCAAATAAATGAAGACGAAACAAAGTGATACAGATACTTGTTGGTTGATAAAGCAATCTCAGTGATTGAAACAATATAGAAGGACGCAGATCAGAGAAGTTGAGCTAATTAATACATTACAGACTGAGATTCAGAGGAGCTCACACCAGCACTACTGCTCTGTCAGCCATCTTGGGTCAGAAAAACGCCTTGGAGTCACTTTAATAATCTTGACCATTTCTTTTCTCTGAACTTGTCCATCAGTTGGGTCCACAATGTATATTTGGGTTGAGATGTTAATCCTGCACTTATTGGACAAAGATGGCTTGCTGTGGTATTGATTTCACTAAAAGACCGTCTAAGAAGTCTCTGCTACATTTCTTTCGGAAAGTAAAATTATATTTCTTATGTTCATTTAAGATAACTCTGCTTGGTGAGAAATCACATTTCTTCTTCACTTTACATATGCTATTAATTATTAAAACTTGTTTTAATTAAAATTGTCAAAGTTTGAGTAAAAGTTGTGGACCAACAAGTCTTCATGGTTAAATTTTACGAAATGATTGAGTCTGCCTAGAAGGCAGAACAGTAGCAGAGTCGCTAAACGGCGGTTTTCTGACTAAAAGCAACCTCCGTTAGCTTCGGTTAGCTCAGTTAGCTTGTATCTTTATTTTTATTTTTTTATTTAAGTTAGCTCGTATCTACATCGGCTCAGAGTGTCAATCATCATCTGTGTTCCGGGCGAGATGAGGCGCGTGACACGGCCAAGATGGCGGTGGTGGCAACTGCCTAGTTGGCTTCAATTCAGCTTTTTGGAAACCTATGGGTGACTTCACATACGGTTTGTCAGGCAGATTTCATACCGCCTGACAACAAAACTAGCTGAAATATGATTGGATAAAAACTTTGCCATAATATATAACACTGGAAGCAGCGCTCACAAGTGGATATAATATAACAAAAAGAGAACAGACGAAAGTGAATAATTTGATTTAAAAATATTTACAAAAAATACATTTACTTTTTTTATTTTTAGGCAAGGAGAGAAGACCTTGCTGGCCCTGACAGCTCACCGCTGGGTCAAATCATAGGCCCAGTCCCAATACTCACACTTCCACCTTTGTGCCCCTCAATTGCGCGTCCCCGTCAAGGGGAGCTAGTGCATAGGGCGTCCCGATTCTTCAGAGGGGAGAATCCAGACCTTGGCCCCTCGTCTTTTGCGCCCTTACTCTGCACTTCGCCGAAGCCCGCATCGGTGCAGATTTCAGCGAAGGGTATTACCCACAATGCATTACTGTGTGTGAACGTTGAGACAAATAGGTGGAAAATGGCTGAAGTACCCGTTCCGAAAAAATGTGTTTTCAAGTGTAAGTATTAGAATATTTAATATTTTATTATATTTTATTTAATATTAATATTAGACCCCTATGCATTTCACACTGAGCGCCAAATCTTTTTAGCCAATAGAATTTGAGTTTCCGCATTGTCGGCTGTCAATCAACTAGCATGCGGATTGTGCAAACATGTGAACATGGGGCCGCGCACACAGACCCCTCCGTGTTTTCCCATTTACGGTCGCCGTGTTGTGAGAGAGCATCAGTCATGCAGAAGTTGCTCACCTCCAAAATGTCCATAGCAAAAATACAATCGGTGGTGCTCAATAGCGCTTGCTGCTTACTTCTTTGACTCGCTGTGTCGCCACAGGTGATGCGCGTGCACAACTGCTGCAGTAGGGGTGGAGGGAGGGAAAGGGAGGGGAGGGGGGATGGTTTTGTGAGGGGCCTTGGCAAGTCCGGTTCAAAGAATCTCTCTCCCTCAAATACTCCGGACTGCTGCTTTAAATGCGCATCAGAAATATAATTTTACTCACCTAAGAAAATGGAGCAGAGACTACTTTCATGGTTTGTTTGTCCAATCAATAACACAGTAAGCCATCTTTGTCCAATAAGTGCAGGATTAACATCCCAACATGAATAAACATTGCGAAAGCAACTGATAGTCAAGTTCAGAGAAATGAAATGGCCTAGACTTTTAAAGTGAGGCCGAGCCTGAAGGCCTATCCTGGAGCACGCAGGGGGGAGCAAGCCGCTAGCCACCAGCACAAGCTCTGACGACTCATCTGAGACTTGTCAATCAAAAGGATACGTCCCTTATTATTCATAATTTCAAGCTTAAATTACATCTAAACATGTTTATTTCTGCTGTGAAGTTGGCATTTTTAACATGGGAGTCTGTGGGAACATGCTCCTTTCTGGAGCCAGCCCCTAGCAGATGAGGGGGGAACTGCAATGTTTGTCACTTCCGCATTGGTTTCACACTTGCCCCTTGGGTCAAACACACTCAAAAAGCTAGACCAGAAAATTGCTACACACTGGTTCAAATATAAAAAGGTCCACTAACAAACAGCACACCCAGACTAACCAGCAAGCTCCTCAGATTAAATTATAGTAACACTGAAAACCAAAAGTTCTGAACTTCAGCTCTAATCACTGAATGAAGGTGAAAGTCCAATGACAGGGCAGAGAACTACCTTCAGATTTGGAATCCTCATCAGGCAGTCAATCCTGAACAGGCAATCACTAAGCTGAGCATGTCAATCAGCAACAACCAAGTGATGGCAAAGCCCTGCAAGTGCAAATATAACATGAAGAATAAAAACATAAACTGCACAGTGGAATGCTAAGCACAGAGCCCACAAATGGTAATATGTAGTTTTAAAATTCACGCTCTTAAAATGTTGCAAAAACAAAGTTTTTCATTAAATTAACCAATAATTCTGTGTCTTTTTATATTTGCACGATATTGATACAAACTTGTTTTCACAGGATGCACCACATCGACCTTGTGACTTCAAGGTGTGACACCAACACCTGACCTACAACCAAGATGTGCGATCAATACACTACAGAAAACCTTCATAAGTCCTGTGACCATGCAACAACAGGTCTGAACTGTGTCAAAGACAAAAGCAACCTACACATTTATAGCAAGATGGTTTTTAACGTCAGCTCTGATTAAACTCTGTAATATTTAAATGTTCCTCTAAAAGCAGACTGTAAAATGTTCAACCAAATAGTTTTATCCACACTGACACTCACATTTACTTAGTGGCAAAAACCCCCCAAAACTTTTTTTCTTCCCTATATTTAGCATTTCCTTTTCCTGCATGTCATCTGCACCTATAGTGAAATTGTCTTATCTGTTAGTCATCTTCTGATGGTCGTCATGCTAAGTCAAAACCAGCTTCATCTGCTTGTCATTCAGCTACTAAAAATATGGACTGTTTTCTCAGGTACAGAGCAATTGTTTGTTTGTGATGCATGTTTTGAACAGGTTTAAGCTGAAATTTCCTTCCATACTGATCTGTTTTTGGTTGTTTGGTCTTTTTGTTTTTGTTGACAGGTGACCACTGGGATGTGTTGGTGTCCACAGGAGACTCAGTCATCTTCACTTGCAATTATACATCTGAGAATAGCAAAGTGCTCATCAACTGGACCAATGGAAAATCTATTTTCGCATATTCCACGTCACTTAATCAAACGTTTTCAAATTTCTCCTCTCATCGACTCAAAATAGACACCAACATGCCAACGACGCTGAGTATTTTTAGGGCTCATGCTGATGATGCTGGTCTTTATAGCTGTACTGTAACAGACTTAGAAGGATTCAGTCAGATGACATGGAATTTGACTATATCGGAGAACAAAAAGGGTTTGTGGATCTAAAAGCATGAATCATAATTTTTGTAGACTGATGGAACCTCAAATATTTACCCAAACTTGTTTTTCCAGGAAGCAGCTTGTTAAGATTATGTGTTTTAGGACCACCGATCTTTGGACTATTTTTTTGTTGCATCACGACCGTTGTTATATGTATTATATGTTATATGTACAGGTAGGTGATATCCTTCAGTTTTGGCTTTAATAGAACGTGATGAGCTCTAGTCAGTATGAAACCTCAATCTTATTGTGATATTATCTTTGTAATTTTAAAGTTTCAGTTTGCCACTGAATTTCCAATTTATCAATGCAGTCATGTGTTCTGATGAAATCCTAATAACTTTGATTTTTGCATCAAGAAGTATGCATTCCTGATAAGGGTTTAGGGGATTGTGTTTTGATGCAGGAATAATCTTGTTCCTTCAGTTTTTATTATTTAATATCTACCTGTTTTTTTTTTCTTGTTCATTCTGTTCAGCTGTTTCCCCTGTCTTTTTTTGTAATGTTCTCATAGTTCTGTGTTATTTCTAGCCATTCTCCCTCAGTACTTCATCTCATGCTCCTCCATAACCGCAGTACCTTCAGTTAATTACGCTCACCTGTTATTTACTCTACAAACCGTTGTGTAAACAATAACACAATAATAATGTTTAACTGTTTGGAATATAAACAAATAGCAGAATTTTTATTTAATTTTCTACTTCTCACTAAGTATACAACATTATGAATGTTTTGAAAGCCTGAAGGCCTGCTGGGAATGGATATAAAAAAGAATATTTGAAAAGTAAAAAGAGAAAATCCTGATTGAGGGCATCATAAATCATACATGAAATAGTTCATCCAGCTTATTTGTTAAAATGTATATATTCTTCCTTTTTTCTTATTGTACACTCCTCTGCTGTTCTGTAAAAGCCTGCTTATCACTTATTTGTCATAATTATATATTTGTAGGAAACTCTGGATGAAAAACCAAGACCTGGACCAGGACATGAGCAGAACCCTTTAGCTTGCAGTCAAGGTAGTTATTACTCAGTTTTAGTCTTCATTTTTGCAATATTAGCATAATTTTGTATTTTATTTAGTATCTTGAAGATGTGTTTTCTTCTATCTATCCAAACAGCCTCTTCACAACTCCAAACATCTGTGATATAAAAGATCAGCTGACAAGTAGAGTAACTCAGGGCCACCCAGGCTTTGTTCAATAAACAGTTTGCTTGGTTGAAAAGGAAAGAAACATCTTAAAGATCATAAATGTCAAATAAATGTTATAAGTTAAAGACATTTTTGCCAAATCATTAGACAAAGGTTATATCAAGGCCCTTTACAAAAAAAAGAAAAGAAAAATCACTTTATATCAAATTACAGTTGTAGTTACCATACGGCATCAAAAGAGTCTAACTTGATCCAGTTATGTACATGTCTATTACTACTCTCCCACAAATAAGAAACTGTTTCTCAAGTTGACAGGTCATTTAACATTGAAAAATTACTTTAAGAGAAAAACATTGAATTGTTTTTTACGGAAGCATAGAGCTGCCACCCAGCTGAAATAAAAATAGAGCTACATCATATTATACATGAAAACTTTATTGTTGTAAGAACATAACATTTTTATTTGTATAATATACTATCACGTTCATACAATATAATTTTCAGGTTTTAACAATATAGATGTTTATTACGTTATAACAAAAAAACGTTTCATGTTCTTACAATATTATATTGTTCAAACAATATATTTTATTGGACAAACATGAAAAGTGTATTGTTCAAACAATATTCTTTACTGTAAGAATGTAAAACGTGCTACGTTCAGAAACCAAAATCAGGCTGATGTGGAGAGCCGTCACTTTTGAGAACTGGCAGCTATGACCTGGTAGCAACATGGCAACAAACACGTTTTTAGTTTCCTTCTCAGTGTACACATGGTTATTTCTAAACTGTCCAAGCTGTGCAATAACAGCAAAATCTCTCCATGCTTCAATCCGAGCATAAAAAAGAACTTAATCAGTTCTGATAAATGAGACATTTTATCAATTGCTAATCTGACCTGTCTTCAACTCTTTGTTTTAAAATTATGTTCAAAGAATAAATAACACTTTATTGTTCAAACAATATATTTTTCATGTTTGTAGAATAAAATATCTTGTTTTAACAATATATTTTTATTGTAAGAACATGAAACTAATTTGTTATAACGTGACAAACATGCATATTGTTAAAACGTGAAAATTATATCGTAAGAACGTGATAGTATATTGTACAAACAAAAAAGTTAGATTCTTAGAACAATAAAGTTCACACGTTATAAGGTGATATAGCTCTATTTTTATTTCAGCTGGGTGGCAGCTCTACACTTCCATACTTTTTGTTTTTTAAGTCAAAGAATATTATATTGCTAAATGTCCTGTGTATTGTCCTAAGCTGCCAATCAGGGTCAGTGGGTGGGACCTGAAAGCTTGTTGGCTGGTGCTAACATCAATCCACTCGAACAGCCTGTAGAGCTAGCAACAACATGCTGTGTCAAGGGTCAACATCACAAGTACTTTGTTCAGATCTGGTTAGACTAGCAGATTAAATTGACAGGAATAATTTATCAGAGGATGCCATCTTGAATCGTTTGGATGAAAAATCATTGTACTGATATGTTTTTTATGTCATCCAGCACAATTCGGAGGAGAATGACAGAAGAAGCCCTGGTTGGAGGTTAAATAATAAAATCTATTATTATGTTTATTATGTTAAATAATGTTTTATAATAATAAATACATTTTTAAAGGTATATAAAAAATATTTCATATTAAAGAGATAAGAATTTAATATAAATTAAGTTGTTTTTTTTCACAATTTCATACTCACATTATAGATTTGTCTATTATTTATTCATGTATACATTCATATCAGAAGGTTTTATTTATTTATTTAATATTGAGCATTTTGACGTTCCATACTTCAGGCATTTGATTATCAGTTTTTAATTAGTGGTACCCCCTGTTTTTAAGCATGCTGTGGTGCAGCCACTTCTAAAGAAACCAGGCCTTGACACCTCAGTCCTCTCAAATTATCGTTCGATTTCTAAACTTCCATTCTTGTCAAAAGTTCTGGAGAAGGTAGTCTTTGATCAATTATCAAACTCTTTAGCCAAACACAATGTTATAGATGATTTTCAGTCTGGTTTTCGACCTCTGCATAGCACGGAGTCCTCTCTTCTTCATGTGTTCAATGATATTTTTATTGCAACCGACTCTGGCTCTTATGTTGTTCTACTGCTTCTTGATCTGTCTGCTGCTTTTGATATGGTTGACCACCACATCCTCTTATCACATTTGGAGGAAGTTGCTGCTATACGGAGTCTAGCGTTAAGCTGGTTCAGGTCCTATCTGGCTGACAGGTCCCAGCAGGTGGTGTTGGATGGCATTTCATCCCAGTCCACTTCACTCTCGGGTGGGGTCCCTCAAGGTTCTATTCTGGGGCCTTTACTGTTTTGCCTTTACTAGCTTTATTTTAAGACAGCATTCTGTTCACTATCATTTATATGCTAACAACTGTCAGTTTTACATGTAGGTGAAACCCCAGCAATCAATTCAGCCCTTACTGGATTGTCTACGTGATGTGAAGTGTTGGTTTGCAGAAAATTTTCTTCATCTCAATGATCCAAAGACAGAACTTATACTGTTTAATCCGTCCAGATACAGTTCATTTCAATCCTTGGATCTTTCTTTTATTTCTTCACATTTTAAAACTACTGTGACAAACCTAGGTCTTAAGCTGGAGTCGACAGTTAGCTGTAGATTGGCTCCTTTACTTTGTTTTTCTTTTTTCTCTTTTACAAATATCATTTTATATTAACGGTTTTGTCTGTCAGTTTTTAATTGTTCATATTTCATTGCATTGTATTGCTCTACTGTTAAGTACTTTGGTCAGCTGTATGGCCGTGTTTTAAAGTGCTATATAAATAAAGGTGGTATGGTATGGTAAATGTTAACATTCAGGATAAGACAAGTTAACACGTAATATAAAGTGCAACCACTTTGAAAGGGGAATCCCCTCTTGGTTTGCAATCTACCAAGAAGTGTGGACCGACAACCCCACAGTGGAAATATGTGAGATATATACTGTATATAAAATTCTTAAGTGAAAATTGTATGTAATACTGATTATCCTGTTTTTGTCTGTTCTGCTAAACTACTGATGGCATCATTTGAAAAATATTTTAAAGCAAATAAAGTAAACTGACCGAAGGGACTGTATGTTTAAAAATATTGCACTAGAGGGCAGGTGTGGATAGCTTTTTGATGTTTAGTGAGCCTCTCACTGAGGTAAAGAACCTTTGTATAATGACATATTTTTGTATCTCGCGTCTCAATAAAAGAAGAAAAAACTATTGAGGGGGCTGAATACAAGATGCATATTTCATAACACTGATTTTTTAAAAGTCTATCAGTTCTTGAGTATCCATGTTAACTTCTTAGAATGCCGCCTTATCCAGCAGCCAACTGGGGAGCAGTGAGAAACACTCTGAACTAATAATTGTCAAAGGCAGCATGATGGTTTGAATTTACATATTTTCATCCTTTTTATATTTACACTTCCTAAAATATGAATCAAGAACATTTACCTATGCAGGATCTGGCTCTGCAACATGATTCAAGCTCTAAGTCTTTGCCTATCCTCCAAGTACCAAGCATTTTACAAACCAGTACAGGAAGCAGTTGCACAAACTCGATCCACAGACACAAGTTGAATATAACCAAGGGCCAAGAAACCTATGGCTAACATCTGAGAACAAGACTCCTTCAGAGATCCTGTAACCATACACAAGCAGATTTAAACTGTTTAAAAGGCAGAAAGTGATTTGCGCAATGTTACCTGCCTGTTTTTACTTTTGGATGCTACTGGTGATCTGTAACATTCAGGATGTTTTAAAGCATTCTGGATCTGTCAACAATAGAAGGTCTTCTGCAGGTAATTCCAACAAACATTTACTTTATTTCAGTTAATCAAACTAAAAGTTAAATTGGGTGTTAAATATTTAAACAACTATGTTAGCTAAAGATGACCAGGAAACATTTGTCATGGAAGATACTTAAAAGTGACTTTTGTACTGCATTTAACCACTTCCCCCTCTTTAACACCTCAGCCTCAACGGCATTTTGAGCAGGCGAGAGCGTTCCAGACTGTCTCTCACCTCCTGGTGGTCATTATGTTCAACCGTAAGCAAACAGCTCCGCTTTCCGTCTAGCTGTCTTTGCAGCTACAAAAAAGAATTTCAGGTTTGTGATGTATGCTTTTATCTGATCCAAGTTGAGATTTTCTGTAGTATTTGTTGCCTTTTGTTCTTGTTGTTATATCAGAGCCTCAAACCGCTAAACACTGGGATGTGTTGTTGTCCAAAGGAGAATTAGTCATATTCACTTGCTGCATATCCAACATCGATGAACTAATTGACCAAAGATAGATCTTATCTGGCAGTGCTTCTGGGGGATTTTGTGTGTGTATACGCTGTCTTGCCAAACCCCCAATCAGTCATGGCAGATGGCCACTCTCCCTGAATCAGGTTCTGCTGGAGGTTTCTTCTTATTACAGGGGAATTTTCTTTTCCACTGTTGCAACATGCATATTCGGTATGATGAATTACAGCAAGTCAGTGACTTGATGCAACCTGCTGAGTTTCCTTAGATAGAACACTTTTTAACCACTTTGAATAATAAAATGAACTTGACTGCATTGTTTGATAACTAGGATCAATTGGAATGTACTTGACTTGGGACTTGTCTGTATGATTGGATTGAACTCACTGTTTTTCAGTAAATTGCCTTGGGACGACATTTGTTCAGAACTGCCAAAATAAATGGAATCGAGTTGAAACTGAACTTAATTGAACCTTGATAAATATCTCCTCTTACAAATTGACAGTGGATACCATCCACTTTATTTTGAGCTATCAGAGTAAAATAGGCTAAAAACAAACATACAACATGCTTTAAGATTTTTATTGGTAAAAAACTTAAAAAATAATTTATCTTTTTTTGTTTAAGAATAATGCACTATTACTTGGTTGGTCTATTACCTAAAAAAAACAAAAATACATTGAAGCTTGTTGCATTACCAAGACAAAACATGAAGGAGTTCACATTCACAAAGTAAGCAGTGCCTTGCTTACCTTTGGGAGGTAATGCCTTACAGTGTCCTTTGCTATACTGAGTTTTGGGCTGTTTTGCTTACAACTAAGAACATGTAAATGTTCTCAAGCTTAAGTTTATAAATACTACAGAGATACAGTGGTCTGAAAGTTTGCCTCCTTCCTGATTTCTTATTTCTTTGCATGTTTGTCACACTTCAATGTTTCAGATCATCAAACAAATTTTATTTAAATATAAGACCATCGTACTACCCCCATAAAACTGTATTTTACTGTTGGTGTGATGTTCTTTTTCTGAAATGCGGTTTTATTTTTACTCCAGATCTAATGGGACACACACCTTTCAAAAAGTTCAGCTTTTGTCTCATCAGTCCACAGAGGATTTTCCCAGAAGTCTTGGATTATCGAGATGTTTTCTGCCTAAACTGAGACGACCCTTAATGTTCTTTTTGCTCAGCAGTGGTTTTCATCTTGGAACTCTGATATGCTGACAATTAACATAACAGTAACATAACAACCAGAGAATGAAGACAACAAGATGTAAAATGATTGAAATTATGTTTTCTTGACTGGTGTGGAAAAAGGATATCAGGTGCTTTACCTGTGGGGGAGGAAGGGACAGATGGTTGTGCCAAACAAATGAAATAAACATAACAAAACCAACCCTAACTAAATGATCAAATCAAATAACATAAAGCCTAACTGATCTACAAAAGGGTTACCAAAACAGATACAGTGGGTGGCACCAACCGCTACACCTAGTGTGATAACAAAGTAATCCTAGGGCAAGAATGTATGGGTACCCCAGATTAACTTGTCCACATACCTCCCACCACACACCTGAAACAGCATCCAGTTCCACAGTCAAAAGAATGGCTGAGACATCCTTCAGTGAGGAGAGCACACTCTTATGAGTTCAGTGAGCTGCTGTTATAAGGAGGGCTCCCAGGTGCAACCCATCCAGTAAGTATGAAACAGCCAATGAAAATTTAGAGCTGAGCCGGAAAGTTTTTGTTCAGCTACATGGCTCAAAAAATTTAACGGAGGAGGAATTGAGAGGTAGAGATAATACTTTCAAACAGTTTAAATATCTTTTGGAAGATGTAGGGAATATGGAGGGTCACCTGATAAATAGTTTTTTCACAATGGGAGAGTTGGAAAGAGCGATTAAAGGGTCAGGGAATAGTACTCCAGGGAAGGATCAAATATGTTATATAATGTTAAGAAATTTGGGGAGCAGAGCATTGAAGGAATTGTTGTGCCTTTATAATAAGGTGTGGGAGAAGGGGAGGGTCCCGGAGGTGTGGAAGGAAGCAATTATTGTCCCCATTAGGAAGCCAGGAAAGGATCCAGCAAAGCCAGGAAATTATAGACCTATTGCATTAACATCGGTAGTGTGTAAGGTTATGGAGAAAATGGTCAATGAGAGATTGTCATATTATGTAGAAAAGAATGGGATAATAAATAGGTTTCAAAATAGTTTTAGAAGAGGAAGAGGAACTGTGGATTTGATTGTGAGTTTGGAGAATTAAGTTAGGAAAGCTTAAAGAAATAAAGAATCAGTGGTGGCGGTGTTTTTTGATGTGGATAAAGCGTATGACATGATGTGGAAGGAGGGGTTTTTGATTAAATTAAGAAGAATGGGGTTGGGAGGCAGAATATATTATTGTTTTAAAAGTTTCTTGGTGGGTAGAAGTATTCAGCTAAGAGTGGGGAAGGTAGTATCAAGTTGTTTTAAAATTGAGAATGGGACTCCGCAGGGAAGCATCATTAGTCCTTAAGTTTTTTCGATAATGATTAATGATCTTTTTGAGGAGGTTCAGAGGGATTTAGGAAGATCTATATTTGCGGATGATGGAGCATTGTGGAAGAGGGGGGAGGAACTTAGGGTATGTTAAGGGAAGGATGCAGGAAGCTATCAAGGAGGTGGAGAAGTGGGGGTTGGAGTGGGGATTTAGGTTTTCAGTAGATAAAACAAAAGTGGTGGTCTTCTCCAAGAGATTAACGATACCGGATATGAGACTATTAATGTATGATAAGAGGATTGAAATGGTAAGTGAATTTAAATTATTGGGGGTGGTGATGGTTTCAAAGTTAAGGTGAGGTAAACATATAGATAAGGTGGCGGAGAAGTGTCTGAGAGTAATTCATATGATGAGATGTCTTAGTGGGGTGAAATGGGGGGCTAGTCAGAAGGCATTGAAGACAATCTATGTGACAATAATTAGGACAGTAATAGATTATGGATGTATAGTGTATGGAACGGCAGCAGAGTCACAGTTAAAGAGATTAGATAGAATACAAAGTCAAGCATTAAGAGTAAGGTGTGGAGCAGTTAAATCAACCCCAGTTCCGGCATTACAGGTTTTGGCTGCAGAAATGCCATTGGACAGCAACAGTTAAGTGTTAAGTATTGGATAAATTTAAAAATGCAACAGAATTTGCACCCAAATAAGGAGTTAGTGGATGTAAGTTGGGAAGGGGAAGAGATGGTCAGAAGCTTTGGGTCAGTCAGTTGGAGGTATACAGGACTATGGGCAGTATATAAGGGTGTACACGGATGGGTCTAAAGAACCAGTAAGTGGGGAAACTGGATTTGCGTTTGTGGTCCCGAAATATAGGTATAATGAGAGTTATAGGACAGATGGATTATTGTCAGTATACACAGTGGAAATGATGGCGGTGTTATATGCATTGGAGTGGGTGGGGAGGAATAGACATAGGAAACCATTAATTTGTTCTGACTCAATATCGGCATTGCAAAGCTTGGAGAGCATGAATACAAGTCGTCTAGACATTATGGATAGGATTAGGAGTCAGTATTCAATAATAGTACAACAAGGGAGGTCAGTAGTTTTTATGTGGGTACCAGGGCATGTGGGTATAAAAGGAAATGAAGAAGCTGATAAGAAGGCAAAGGAGGCAAGGAGACGGGAAAGTGTTGAGGTGAAAGTGAAGTTGGGGAAGAAGGAGGGGAAGGCATTGGTGTGGGCTAGGGTGATGGAAGAGTGGCAGAGGAGGTGGAGAGAAGAAAAGAGAGGGAGATTTCTTTTTGGGATGGTGGAAAATGTGAATAATAGAAGGTTATATGTGGGGAAATGTAGGAAGGAACAGACGGTGGTAAATAGGGTTCTGTTGGGACACACATATCTAAATAGCACGCTTAGGTTGATGGGGAGGCACTCTACGGGTTTATGTGGCAATTGCCAGGTGAAGGAGGATGTTAATCACGTTATTTTTAGTTGTCCTATATATAGGGAACAAAGGATATGGGTTATGGAGAGATTGGGGAGGGAAAGAGGAGAGTTAAACATGAAGACTTTGTATAATAATATGGGGTTTCTTTGGATATTTCTTAAGGATACAGGGCTTAAAGATAGAACGAAAACTCTGATCCACACTCCGGAACAGTAGGGGCGGTAATGCACCTTTAAGTTGGTTGCCAGCCGCCGTAAAACACCAAGAAGAAGAAGAAGAAGAAGAAGAAGAAGAGAGCTGAGCCAATCACTAAATCAGCTCTGACAAGGGACACCTGAGGATTGAGGAGAAGTGCAGCATGTCTGCACGTAACAGATCACATTTTGCATTTTTTGCTATGACATTGATTAAATGAAATATTTTACACTTGATTTTTTTTTTATGACCCTGCAGTTCTTGTCCCTTCTGAGAGAGAACACCAGTGTTTGTGTGCTGTTGGACATGCCAAAAGAGGACACAACCCTTACAGCTGATTGCGTTGCTGGTCTTCTCAAGCCAAGCTACTCTGTACTGGGTAGTAACAGAAGAATTAAGGAAGAGTTTATGGTGGTGAAATTTAGGGAATTTCTGCACTGTGTTGAAAGTAAGTATTTATATACTTGGTCAGGGCGCATAAGGGAAAAGATGTTAAAGATACAAATAAAGTTGGTTCATTTAAAAAAAAAATTTTTTACTGGTGTGCTGGCAGAGTTACGTTTTAAATAAAGACGGTTGAGACAGTTCTTTGGTTTTATTTTTTGCATGCAAGGAGAGACAGATCAAGCATTTCGTCCTGGTCTGTGTCTGATAAAATCAGACTTACAACCCTGTTTTATACACAGGTCACACCCCACATCTCAGTCATTTCTCCGATAAGCCAAAACTCTAAGAAGTCCAGGGGGTTTTATTCCCCCCAGCACATTAATCCAATTGGGATTTTGTTTAATCATCTTGTATCAACTTAACGTCTCAATTTACCACAGAGTTTCCTGTTTTCAGATAAGGAGCTGCTCTTTTGCAGACAAGATGCTGACTGAAGATGAAAAGAAGTTTGTAGATGTTTTGAGTTCTGGGCACATCCTGGAATTTGCAACAGGAAGCAGTAGTACTGGGTTTTCAGCCCCGTCCTAAACTAACTTTTGTACATGAAGAGAACAAAACTCTTCCCATTGCATACACATGTGTAAATGAACTTAAGCTTTCTGTGAGTGCAAAACAACAGCAGATGATGATGAATTTAACTACTGCCTACTTGTTGCACTTATAAATGGCTATTTACCACGATTTGAACACAAATGGTACAGGAACAACAAAGTTCATGTGATTTATTTTCACTTTTACATTGCTACTTTGCTCTGCAGTTTATTTCCTTCAATTTATGTACCACCAAGTTAAAACATTCCACAGTTCAGTGGTTCCATTAGTCATTATTATGACTTATTAGTCCATGTTTGCACGTTTATTGAAGATAAACTGCTGTATTCTCTGAAACAATGTTTTTCCATTATCATTGCTTTTTTTAAGACGGTTAATTGTACCAGAAAGTTCTCATGAATGAACTCACTTCAAAAGTTTACTGAGAGGACATCTCTAGCTGACTCTTGTGGGTTGTAATCATTGAGTCAAAAACTGTTTAGTGAGAAAAGCTGAACTGGAGTTTGGTTTCCTTCAGAATCAGAATCGGAAAGGGTTTTATTGCCAAATGTTGGGTAGGTTTACAACATTAGGAAATTGCTGCGGTACTTTGTGCAAACATACAAGAACAAACAGACAAACACTTAAATAAAAATATAATATGCTAAACAGATTGATATATACATGAGAGCAGGTAACGATCGGTGCAAATCAGACAGGTGCAAAAAAAACACAATATGGGTCATGTAACTGAGCTGGTGGTGGGAACAGTCTCAGGGTTATTGTTCATGAGTCCAACAGCAGAGGGGAAGAAACTGTTCTTATGGCGAGAGGTTCTGGTCCGAATGGACCGAAGCCTCCTTCCTGAGGGGAGCAGGTCAAACAGTCTGTGTCCAGGGTGAGAAGGGTCGGCTGTGATCCGACCTGCACGCCCAAGTGTCCTGGAGGTGTACAGGTCCTGCAGAGATGGGAGTCTGCAGCCAATCACCTTCTCAGCAGAGTGCACAACACGCTGCAGTCTCTGTTTGTCCCTGATGGTGGCGCCAGCATACCACACGGTGATGGAGGAGGTGAGGATGGACTCGATGATTGCAATGTAGAACTGCATCATCCGTGTTGGCAGGTTGAATTTCTTCAGCTGCCTCAGGAAGTACATCCTGTGCTGGGCCTTCTTTATGACCGAGGTGATGGTGGGCTCCCACTTGAGGTCCTGGGTGATGGTGGTACCCAGGAAGCGGAATGAGTCCACAGTGGTGATGGGGGTGTCAGTTAGGACGATGGGGGGGAGTGGGGCTGTGTGCTTCCTAAAGTCCACAATAATCTCCACTGTCTTCTGGGCATTCAGCACCAGGTTGTTGCGGCTGCACCAGGACACCAGGCGTTCAGCCTCCGCTCTGTAGGCAGACTCATCCCCGTCCGAGATGAGTCCAATAACGGTGGTGTCATCTGCTAACTTAATTAGTTCCACAGACTGGTGGTTGGAGGTGCAGCAGTTGGTGTAGCAGTTGGTGTAGCAGTTGGTGTACAGGGAGAAGAGCAGAGGAGAAAGAACACAGCCCTGAGGGGAGCCGGTGCTGATGGTCCGAGAGTCCGAGACATTCTTCCCCAGCCTCACATGGTTCTTCCTGTCCGTCAGGAAGTCAGTGATCCACCTGCAGATGGGATCAGGCACGTTCATCTGGGATGCCTTGGAGAAGGTCTGGGAGGATGGTGTTGAAGGCAGAGCTGAAGTCCACAAACAGGATCCTGGCGTAGGTTCCCGGGAAGTCCAGATGCTGCAGGATGAAGTGTAGAGCTATGTTGATGGCATCATCTACAGACCTGTTGGCTCTGTAGGCAAACTGCAGAGGGTCCAGGATGGGGGCCATGAGGGTCTTGAGATAGGACAGAAGAAATGAAATGGACTGGTTGTTATGTGTTCCCTTGAATTCCTCCAGGGTGCGGTTGATCCTGGGTAAATATACATAGTGAAGACAAAATAAGTTTGTTGGATTTTCCAAGTTAAACCAACCTAAGGACTCCAGTCCACATAAACTTGGCAGCAGTTGTCGTTCAAGTCAACCCTCAGTTCTCTGGTTGTGGACTGAACTTCCTGTTAAAACACACCCCTGGTTGCTTTAATACATCTCCCCAGATTTTGAATTTTTCTCCTCCATGGTCGGTCCTAATATGAAGTGGTCGGTCAAATTGTCCAACTGCAACAGTGAAGAGGTATTTCACAGTTTCAGCCCGATTGTTATTACAGCAGCTGAGGAACATTAACATCCTACTATGCCCGTTTATAGCTCCATGAATAACTAACTTTCAACGAATCAACTTATGACTTCCATCTATATGCCATATGAAATTAGGATATGGCACAGAATATACTAGTCGACTAATGGAGCTTCTTCTTAACTGGATACCAGTTGGGTCTGTGTAATGATTCTCTTAAACGTCTTCTTTGAACCACAATGTCTCTGGAGCATAGATGTCCCATAAGCATCACTTCACCAATATTTGGATGTTCAGTTTTTATTTGTGATGCTTTAAATTCCAACTGTTCATCACTAATGCCAACATATTTTGAAGCTAGGATGTTATGGTCTTTAAGTAACTTGTAAAATGTTGGCCTTGAGACAGAAAGAATTGATGCTGCTTTTGAAAAGGTACTTATCAGTGAAAGAAAATTTTCCAGCTCTTCTCTGGATATCTGAAGCCTTACTTGGAATTCGTCCTTGAACAGAGAAAATATTACTTTTAGAAAGGAACAGGAAATTATGGAAGAGCAGGACCAACAACACTAGCCTACTTGTGAAACATTTTCAAATCAAATTGAAAGTAACATTCTAAATTTCCCCAAGACTTATCATATATATCATTGCCAAATAGTGTATTCAATTATTAGGCTAAACAACTAAAAGTAATGTGCATCATCAACTGTAGAAAAGTTATTTTAAAGAACACTCACTGAGTAATCAGCCTCTTGCTGGAATTCTGGGTGGGTAAGTGTTCCTAGAGACCTGCGAAATGGAAAAATACTAACTTTGTTAATGTTGGTGTTGCTTTAATTGTAGATCATTAGAGATCAGTTTCACATGGGTGAAGTGGAGCTTAAACCTTTTTTAGCAGCATAAGTTTTATGTAATGTAACACATTACATAATGTAAACATAATGTAGATGTAACCCAGGTGGAAAACCACTTGAATAAATAAAGTAAATTTTTTTCTTTAAGTTATATTTTATTACATCAGAAGAGTTTAAGTTTCCCACGGCCTTCAAATGCATCATCCAGGTCACGTACTAGTCACGTAATCCCACGTGGGTTACATTTCCTCAACAGCCAATCAGCAACAACGGAGCCGTCATCTTAGAAGTTAGATGCAGACCTGCTTTGTTGTTTTCGGTTCTTTGTGACTCAAGCCTTCCATCTTGTGCACCGTGGCAGCGCCGACCTGCGCTCAGCTTAAAGACCCACTCCGATGAAAATCATGTTTTTCTAGGTGTTAACATGTTCTTGTGGCATTTTTCTGCTAAAGGACATATCTTGAGAAAATTAAGCTCAAAGTTGTATTTCTGAGTATTTCTGCATTCAAATGGCTGTGAATCAGTAGCAGAGCAACTGACAGGTTTTTTGAGATCAGTATCTACAAAAGTAAACAGATTGCAAGTCCGCCTCTGATGTTAAACAAATAAATTGTAAAAAGAAAAAAAAAGGTAGAGGTTAGGTTTACAGAGTGGCTTGATGTTCTTGTGTGGCTTGTGTAGCGGTGCCCTGAGAAGAAGCCTATTAAAAAAAAAAAAAAAAATCCTATAAGCTAGAAAAACCCAGTTTTACTGCTAATAAACAGTTTAAAGCATTCTGCTTATAAATGTGTTAATGTATTTTACTTTTTATTTCATGAGCATTTTATTATTGTTATTCTTCTTTTTTTCTTTGAAACATTGAACAGGATTTGAACATGTAACAGATATAACACCTATGTTTAATGTAGCTCCCCTTCCAACTTCAGCATCGCAGTCCCAACCCTGTCTGTCAAGAGGAGCAGACACCTGTGACATCTCTATCAGCTCTATTACACCGTTGTTTGTTTTTGATGTAAATACATTCTGAACTGAGAAAAAGATGTGCACTTTATTTTATCAATTACTGGGTGATTTGTTAATACTTTTATTATTTTAAGAGAAAAATGTAAACTTTTCAACCACATCTGGTATATTTAACTTGTAATGGGGTTCTTTAATGATACAGTATCTGGTTGAATGTAAATATTTTTTTAGTTTAAGGTGGGAGGTCACTGTCTAAGGTTATTTAAATCAAAATATGTATTTTGGATGTAAATATTAGCAGATATCAATAATTAGAGACTAAAGTATAAATCAAATTATTCTTGAATTAATTTACTCAGATGGAAAAAACTAGTTTTGGAGGAAAAAACACTTTGGTTGTCAAAGGTAATGTGAAAAATAGCAATATCTATTGATAAATAGAACCCCTGAGTAGGCCTTATACAATGGGGCACCATTTCTTTTAGTTTTTAACCTTATAGAACAAATAATTAGTATACAACATAAGAACAAATTAAATATACAGAAGAATAGTATAAATACATGCAAAATTTCACATTTATGTACTGTTTTGAGAGGCTTTTTTGTTGGTAGAGTCCATTGACTGTATAGTCAAATAAATATATGGTGTTTTATTACCAAATTCCAGTTTTAAATAAAATAGTTCGCCCTCAGAACAAAACAAAAACAAAAAAACATTATTTTATGAATGACCCCCAAAGAAACTTCAAATAACATTTATGTCTCCTAAATTTTACAATGTAGCCTAGTGCTTAGCAGCGTTACAAATGGGGCGCTGTTTTGTGAAATTTTTTCCCAGGATCTTAGTGGATCGGCACACACAATATAAAAGGAAGAAAGAAGGGACACCAGGCTGCTTATCGTGCTAGAATATGTGTCATCTTTATTATTCCGCCACACAGATGCAGTTCAGCAAAAGCAGAGCAATACTTTTTCAAACAAATACACTGATTTATGCTAGAATACGGCGTCCCTCTGTATTCCCCAAACAAACAGCAGCAAAGCAATGCTTCATCAAACAGGCATTAAGTTTTCATCACAGCATCTCACCTTTGACACTTGAGAGTGGAGAGCCAGTCATCTCCTCTCGGTCAGACCTGTTAACTTAACGCGGCCGGGCAATCGTGCACAAATCCCACGGCAGACTCTCCTCAGCTGGACAGCTCCATCTTCATTTATACAGCATACAGAGGAGGCGCATGGGAAGCAAAGCGGGCCCATGCTTCGCCCCCAGGCGCCCCCCCGCCTTATCAGTCCGTCCGGCCCCAAAACAAGTTTTAGAGACCGAACAAACTGCAGCTGTTTCATGGGAGCTGCCCAGCTGAAGATCCAAACTCCTTTCCGTGTGAATGTTTATCATTATACAGCAAGCAGAGGATAATATTAAGATGCTTTCATAACATTGCAGAACATTATAACATTATACACGGGTGACTCGAGGACACCAAAAAGATTTTACCCATAAGGCGCACTGTAATTTGTCTGACTGAAGTTGTAGTGTAACGTCCTCGTCAGGCGCAGGGCAGAGCAGATTTAATTCAATTATAATTGAACAATACTTTATTAATCCCAGAGGGAAATTAAGTGTCGTTGTAGCTCATATAATTAATTCTTTAAGGACTTGTTTTATATGATTATTAGAAAAATTGTATTATCATTGATAAGTGTAATGGCCTACTGTGTATGTTACTGTATTTTGGCTGTGTAAAGTTTAAATGAGACCATTTGTATACTTTACTGACATCACAGAGCTTAGGGATCCTCTAGCTAAGAGTTGCTTGAGAGGGTAGTCTGGAAGGCCTAATTTGCATGTACTTTGTTAATTCCGTTTCAACACCCACAGACCTAATGTGGGTGTGGTTTATGACCTGGTGTAAACCCCTGTTTTGTAATAAAAGTTTTTGGGAGAGTGAGCTCGGTGGGAGTAAGCACTGAGCTTTCTTGGAGAGAAGACACTGAGCAAGCTCGATGCTTATCTTCCCCTTTGTGAAGTCTTCCCAAGTAAAACACAGAAGTTATCTCTTGCTTCATTCTGTTCTATATGTTCTAGGGTAATATTTACCTAACAATGATGATCTGCCGACAGATTCCTGTTGGGTTGAGAAATGGATTGTTTTAGTGAATCAGTTGTATAATCCTAATGGGCAGCTTATGTCTTATTTAGAATTCTTAAACACATATAAATTTCCAGCCACACCCAAAGAATATGCCATATTGTTTGATGCAATACTTATGGGTATCATAATGCTGTTTAAAGGTATTTAACCTTGCAAATAACCAGTTTCTCTCCCCAACCCTGTGGATACACACATAGGAAGAATCTGTCTAACAAACCATAGAAAAGGTAATAAGAAAATTCGGGCTTTATTTCAGAGAGAATCTTTATCTGTTCCACAGGTGATTTCTTATTGGAATTCCTTCGTCAGTGATATTAATTGGAAAAGAGTATGGACAATTCCTAAAAAGTATCTTGTAACGAATAAAGTAAAAGAAGTCTCATTGAAAATACTTCATGAATATTATCCTGCTAACCATTATATGACAAAATTAAAAAAGGGACATAAATGTGAACTGTAGATTTTGTGGAAGCCACCCTGAGACTGTGCAGCACCTCTTCTGGATCTGTCCACATGGTAGAAGTTTTTGGAAAGACTTCAGTCGATTCATCACTGGACAGCTCTACAAGTACTTTACTCTGAAGTGGGAAAATGTATTTTGTTTCTTTCGAAGGCAAAAAAAAAGTAGATGTATACTTTGAAATAAATCTGTTAGTTATTTTAGCTAAATCTTATCTCCACAAATGCAAATACAGTAGCCAAAAATATATGATACTCTTATACTCTATCTTACATGAAATTGATTAATGGATCACTTAAAAGGCTATAAAAAATTACTATTTGTACTACTTAAAAATTATTTGAATGTATGTAAATTTTTATATAACACCCCCTAGCATATGTTAATTATGTTCAATCTAGTATACATTTTATGTATAATGTTGCTTAATAAAGTTTTGGAAAAACAAACAAACAAACAAAAAAGATCTGCCGCCAGAGTTTTTGTCGCCCCTGTGCCTTAATTGATCCTTTCTCTCTGGACATCTCCAACTTGTTAGCTGAACAAAGGACGAGCTGGAATAACGGCAATTCAGACATTTACTAATGGATCAACAACACCGGTCTGTCACAGAACCACCACAACCAGCGGCGAGTTTGTGTAAGCAGAATGCTTTGAACTGATTATTAGCAGTAAAATAGTGTTTTTTCTAACTTATGATTTAAAAAAAATAGGCTTCTTCTCAAAATAATTTTGAATAGTCACACATGGGGTACAGTTCTTTCTAGTTTATGCTTAAACCCAGAAAAAATGGTCAGTCGTCCAAGGTCCTCTTTTCCAATGAAAGTAAAGTGGGCCTTTCATTCGGGAATCAAGGTTCAAGGGTTTGGAGGAAGACGGGTGAGGAACAGAACCCAAGTTGCTTGAGATCCAGTGTGAAATATTCACAGTCTGTCATGATTTGGGGTGCAATGTCTGGTGCAGGTGTTGCTAAACTCTACTTTCTTAAATCCAAGGTCACCGCATCAGTCTATCAGGATGTTTTCTAGAACTTCATGATTCCATGTGCTGAGGATCTGTATGGAGATGCAGATTTCATCTTCCAGCAGGACCTGGCCCCTGCCCATACCGCCAGAAGCACCAAAACCTGGTTAGATGCCCATGTCATCACAGTGCTTGACTGGCCAGCCAACTCACCGGACCTAAACCCCATTGAGAATCTATGGTGTATTATCAAGAGAAAAATGAGGGGCATCAGACCCAAAAACAAAGAATCGCTGACAGCAAGCATTAAGGAAATCTGGGCTCTCATAACTTCTAGGCGATGCCACAGGCTGATTGCCTCAATGCCACGGCGCATTGAGGCAGTAATTAAAGCAAAGGATTCCCTACCAAGTATTGAAGATTGACATACCTTTTTAAAAGTACCATATTTTGATTGATTTGATGTGATCCTAATTTCTTTCTTTTTTTCTGCAAAAACTGAGAAGTAAATGGTGATTTCTTCACTGTATTCTAATTTTTTGAATTCCTGATTTTGTGGGTTTTATGAGCTGGAAGCCCGAATTATGTACAAATAAACAAATAAATACTTTAAATCGTTTAAGTTGTGGGCTCTGAAACTATAATCTTTAACGTCTTGAGTGGAATTATGGAAATAAATAAACTTTTATATATTATCATTTTTTGGAAAGGGTCTGTATTTTAGGTTATAATACATATATGATTCCATTTGGGCATCACCTTAGCATGTAGATCTGGAACCTCTCCAGTCTTGGCCTGCAGGCGTTCTTCTGTCTCCTCAGACACAACACATTTGTCTTAACCCTCTTCTTGTGTGATAGTTATCACACCCGGTGTATGAGGAGGTCTTCAAAACAGAGCACAACAGGGTGTGTACTTGGTTGATCTCTGAATAAAATTTTTCAAAAAGTACAATTGAAAGCATTTTCGGTCTTTCTATCTTGGAAAACATGGTTTCATCATTTATTACCTTTTTAGATGGACTGATGCCTGCAACAATTCCTCTTAAATGGATGTCCCAATCATTTTGATCCTCCCCCCAGCATTTGGCAAGTGCAGTCTTTATATAACGATTTGATGCGCTCATCTTGTCTATTGGCCTGGGGATGGTAAGCTGATGTAATCCTGTGTTTCACACCCAAAGCACCAAAAACACCACAGTTTACCAGCAGATGCATTAGTGTATGACTTGGAAGTTACAGTAGGATTCAATACAAATATTTTATTTCACCAATACACCGTTTTAAAGTACATAACTCTACCTTTTTTTACACATTGCCACCCTTGGTCAGTAATGATCCTCTCTACAAGTCTAAAGTCAAGCATAATATTCACTATTTTTCTGGAAACTTCAGTCACAGTTCAGTCGTAACCCACTTTGTGAAAAGATCTGTTGCTGTTAGAATAAACCTGCAACATATAATGGCGACTGCTTTAAACATTTGCTGCATGACTGTCATGTTATCTGTTCTTTTTATCCAACAACTTGCATTTACCAACTTCAAACAGACACACAAACAACATAAAATCTAAAGATACATTTTACCCTTTCCGGTGGTAGGAAGGAGACCAATTAGATCTACCCTGAGGACCCTCCATGCTTCCTGAACATGGACAGGTGCAACAGTTTTTACTTTTTCATGCCACTGACATATAAAAACATTCATCAACCTTTAAAGAGGGCAGTACATTTTATTCATTTCAATAATAGTCATTTTTACTTCCTAACAAGTTCATTTCCTAACAAGTATACTGTATATTTGGAGCAATGTAGGGACTACACTAAATGAAATGCATCACAATTCACATAGAACTTATCAGATCTAATGGGCAGTTAAATTGTGCACAGCTTAATTTTTCTTTATCAGAACAAACAACTAAAAAGTAAAAAACAATCACCCATTTTTTTACATCCTCTCGTAAGGTGTTCCATTGGTAGGATGCTGTGACTCTTTCTATTGTGCAGCGTCTACCTGGATGACCCCCACTGCCGAGGTTGTCATGGCAACGCCTCAAAATATCACAAACTTGTGCTTGAAACACTACCAAGCAAATCTTCCCCTGGTAGTTGTGGTACAACTGATCATCTAATGCAGCAGGAAGATACAAAATTATTCTACAGTTTATGTTTAATAACTGCTTGCAATGTGAATACATGCAGCTCCAGAAGCACAATGGTATTCATATGAATCCAAATCTGAATTCCATTATAGACACTAACATTGATGTTAAGTCACACTGTTAATTACTTTTAATTGTGTAATTTCTTGATGCCTTTCGAATGGTGGCCTTTCTGATCTCAGCACCTTTAATGGTCAGGCTATGGTAAGACCCATTCAAGTAGTGGTATATTTCTTTGTAAAATTTGTAAATTTTTCTAACAAACTCAACACCTCCTGCGAAAACTACTTCTGTTACTTGTCCGAATCAATCAAAATCTATTACGTCCACATGTCAACATCTAGCCCAGGGGCATTACTAGACCTTATTCACTGGGGCAGGTGGCTTAGTAAAAGTCTCTAGTGCCCCAGTAAAATTATAACGCTGCTCTCGCTGGAAACGCCATTCATGAGCGCATCTCCGTGCCTGCTTAATCATGACTCGAGCCTGTCACTTACCAGCCAATAAAAAAAAAAAAACAAGGAAAAAAGAAA
The DNA here is from genome assembly GCA_963556495.2 of Valencia hispanica. Classification (NCBI taxonomy): domain Eukaryota; kingdom Metazoa; phylum Chordata; class Actinopteri; order Cyprinodontiformes; family Valenciidae; genus Valencia; species Valencia hispanica. The sequence goes on along the minus strand of OY747707.1, from coordinate 31,513,119 downwards.
GGGGACATAATAGCCAATCAGGAAATAGCACCTCTGTAGTTGGGTAAGATTGAGTAAGAAAATATTTTAGTGATGTAAAAGCATTCCAACCTGTTTCTGCTGACTATTTTTTGAATGTTCCGACAGGTATTTTGATGTTTCTCTTTGGTGGGTGAAGAGAAATAATTCAGGCTGGAAGTCCTCCTTGTCATCACCATAATCTCTGACTACATGTATGGATTCACTATCAGGCTGAAGACTGGACTCTGGCTGGGGGGCTTCGAAATGTTGAGATAACTTCCAGTCAGAAGAATATTTCAAACCTAAACATGGCAGTATTTAATATTTTAGTGCTTAAACTGCCTATTTACACCTTTGATCATCCAGACTATCTGCTTTTGTTATTTCATCTTCAATACTTAATTCCACTCTGGGATCAATAAAGTATCTTTGAGTTGAATTGATTTAACACAGTGACTGTTCTAATATCTCAGGTTTTTTTATTTCATTCTACACTTCCAGAGTCGGTTTCCACTCATTTAGTGCATCCTTAAGATTATGATTAGTCATTGCTCTTGATATTTATCTTTTTAGGTCTTTCTGACCTGGTCTTACGAAGGGTTTGGACCAAAATGTTCCCTTATTTTGGTGAGTCAAAGACACAGTAATCCATGTTGTTATTTCTTAGCACAAAAACACCTCTGATAACGACAAACGACTCCTGAAACTTTTGAGAAGATAGCTATAAAGAGAGTCAGTTTACAGTGGGGAACACATTCTATCAGAGGGAACCTAATAGGATTTGTTTCCCCTGTCCAAATCATGACACAAATTTACAAGAATAAATGGCATAAATTCGTTGATTCTTAGCACAGAAACACATCTTTTCTCATCATGACCTTTTAATCATGTAATTACAGGCTGTGTCCCTCTTAGGAAGAGCAAGCAGACATGTCAAATATATACAGGCAGGAAAAGATATATGTTCTGAAAGAAAAAATAAACTGAACTGAACTTGTTTGAAACATCTAACAGAAATGATAAAAAAAAAACTTAAGGCAAGGAAACCAGGAAAGCTATTTACAAGCAAAGCAAACATATTCTTCTTGGACAGGTGGTCTACCCACACAGAGCTGGTCAACCCATCTTGCACATCTGTCGCATTGAATCTGTAGAAAAATTGAAAGAAAGATCAGCCTTGAATGTCAAGGGATTTCTTGTAAGCATTTAACAAGAAAGGTTTATGATTTTGTTTACCCAGCCGTCATCATTATTGTGGTCTTTGTTTCCACAGTAGTGACAAAGGTTCATCAGGTCATCTGTAGACAATACAAATATCCAATACACCAAAAATAATGTTTATTACGTGTGATAAGCCCTCAGTTAATATCAGCAGTGGTTGCGAGAAAGATTTTAGGATTGTATGAAAAGCAAATGGTTCTGTGTTACATGTTGAGGAGAGTGATAGCAATTTTGAGCCGGTATTTGTTAATGGCTTCTTTTGTAGTATGACTTTGTAGTATGACTTTTTTAGGCTTTTTCAGCACACTGGAACAGAGATTGGTATATTTTAGAAAAATTGACAGAGATAACGTTTCAAAAGAATATATATATATACATATATATATATATATATATATATATATATATATATATATATATATATATATATATATATATATATATATATTATATATATATATATTATATATTATACGCTTATGTCTTGTGTGTTAAGCATGCAAGGACACATAATTTTAAAGCAAAGACTCCACACGATGTTGCATCTGTTTGTTTGGGATGCCTCATTGTGTCACAAGTCCACCTGGACACATTGCATTCCTTGCTTCGTTTAAATGTCCTGAAAACATGTTGTTACGAGAACATTAGATGATTTCATTGTTTTGAGTGGTCCAAGTGTGTAAACTCAAATATATTCAAAATGTATTCATCAAACTGCTTAAAAGTTCTCTATCTTGCTGTGTATTATCTGTTGTTTTTCAGTGTGATACTAATATAATTTTGAATGGAACAAAGAGTAGCTAAAATCCGAAGATACAAAAATTTAACTTATGTAACAAAATGGTGAGCTGTATTAATACTACACCTTAACAACACTGTAGATTCTGTCTGTTGTAGCCTGGGTGAACCAGAACCAATGAAGTAGCTTCACCTGATTTCACGGACCCACCCCTTTAAAAGGTGCCTGCCACCTCTAATTAGCACCTGCTGCAACTCTGAACTTACTCCAGTTCTACCAGCAAGGCTCAGACCTGAGTGGACAACAGTTAGTGTTTGGCAAAGCTATTGCTGCACTTTAACTGCTGTGAGTTTGCTCATGTCCTTTTATGTTGGATTTGGAACAACCACTTGTTGTGGAAAAGAAGGAAGCAGGGACGTAGACTGACAACCGGAATCTGCCCTCGCTGTCGTCACCTCGGCTCTGGCTGTCCTGCAATCTGTGTATGTGTAAGAAACCTTCAAGTCTTGGTGAGCTTCCTTTCTTTTTAATTTTCCTCACTAAGTGAGCTGCCTTGCAGCTCAAACACCAAGCACAGAACAGTAAGTTACCTGGTCAGCATGGTTGGAATGTTTGTCTGCAAAAAATAAATTGGTATGTAGTGTAGTTGAAACACAGTGTTGGATCTGTTTTTTTTTTTGTTTTTTTACACCTTCTGTATTTTGATTTGAATATTCACTTTATGTGAATAATTTTGAATTGATACTTTGGATTGTGCACATTGGAACCTTTGATAATTAGATAAATTGGATAATTGAATTATAGGCCTAACTGAGAATTGGACAAAAAGCAGTTTTTGGATTGCTTAGATAAAATCATGTTTTATTGTAACATGAATTGTCTTGCTTTTTATTTAAATATTAAGAGTTAACCCTCTTAATTATATTTGACTAATTTTGTTGTCTGACTTTATTGTAGGTCAGGTTTTTTTTATAGGGTTTTATATATATATATTTTGGATCTGTTTTGCTCTCCACCCTTCGGATCTCCTCTTCTGTTGGCTCTCCTCAGTTCTTCCCTGTGTGGATGGCGAGCTACCCAAATGAACCAAGGAACTGACGATTAGCACTGATGATGGAAAGATGGCTTCACCTAAGACTCTATTTCTGAAATAAACCAGAACTGAGTTGGGAGTGAGAACTATGGAAGCGTATGTGTAACATAAATCAAATTAAAATGGATTAGCACAAATGCTTTTTCATTTTCAAAATCTAGCTGCTATTTTTGACTCATAAATAAAATTAAAAACAAATTATCCAAACTTCTTTTACATTTTACAATTCAACACTGCTCATTCTGTAACTTAATTAAAATTAAATAGAAAAGGGCTTTTAAGATTTAATTTTCAAATTGCATCCCAGCAAAATAGTTACAAAATTCAATTTGAAATGTCAAAGTTGAAAATGAAAATGCATTTGCAGAAATGCAATTTCATTTACAGAATACAAATGCCCTTTTTGACTCATAAATAAAATGAAAAATAAATTATCCAAACTGCTTTTTTCATTTTGCAAGTCAGCGTAGCTTGTTCCGTGACCTAATTAAAACGATAAAGAAAATCTATTGCTTTTTCGTTTTCATCCCTACCCCTGCAAAAGGTGTAACATAATTCAAATCGAATTGGCAATCCCTCACGGTGCAGGAGAATGACGTCAGGGCTCCTTCTTCTTCAGTCCCCAGCCTGACCGTGCTTAGCAATCAATACGTTAGGGGACGTTTGTGTATAGTTGATGCTGGTGAAAGAGAGGAAAAGTAACAAGACAAGTGGAAAAGTATGAGAGTGTGAGCATACACTTATATAAAGGCTGTGTGGTCCAAATTCAGGGGCTGCATCCTTCTAAGGACCCGTCCTCCCTGGTCTAAGGACGTCGGGTCATTCGTAGACCAGGTGGACCACCGCATGTTAGAGCCCCTTCAAATGAGGCGACACTTGGAAATATGCCATCAAGCCAGCCGTTTATAGTAATATTACATTTCAGTTTTTCTTTTTTAATAAATTCACAAAAATTTCTACATTTCTGTTTTTCTTCTGTCAAGATGGGGTGCTGATTGTACATTAATGAGAAATAAAATGATCTTTTTTGATTTTAGCAAATTGCTGCAATGAAACAGTGACAAATTTAAAGGGGTCTGTACACTTTACATAACTAAATATTACCTCTCTCTCTCTCTCTATTTATATATATAATCATATATATATGATATATCTCTCTCTCTATATATATCTATATATCTATCTATATCTATATATATATATATATATATATATATATATATATATATATATATATATATATATATATAGATATATATAGATATATATATATCTCTCTCTCTCTATATATATATATATATATATATAATTTATTACATAAAATGTTTCTAATATTCAGTTGATTTAAAAACCAAAGTGGGCCAAATTGAAATTAATATATAGTTTTTTTCCTACTATGTGATGTCTTGCTATTTGGCACTTTCTGAATAAAATGAATAGATTTTTTTTTTAAACAACCAGTGCAACAATAACTTTACATTTTTATGTTTTTAACACCATTGCGGGTCATAACAGCACAAGCTCTTCTCTGCATCTGCCTCAGTGCTGGTGACATTGTGGCAATGTGAGCTTGAAGATGATGTAGCAGAGGATGAGGCTGGTTTGGAGAACTCAGTGGTGTTCTCTGGTGGGACAAACTGTCTTCTGAACACGTCTTAGTGATGTGGCAGCAGTCGATTAAGCCAGTCCTGGACGACGCAGCGCAAAGAAGGTACCCAAAGCCTTCTCTGCAGACCAACCTAAATGATGTTCCCCTCGTCAACCAGAAAATACCACCCACAGGTCTCAGCTGGATAACTCCATCCACATCTCTGAGCTTTATTCAGCCTCTTTATTCTAATAAAGCTTAAAGAATGGTCCAGGAGAAGCTCATCCAGGTTAATCCTGCATGAGTAACTATAAATAACTACACAAATTTATCCTAATGTCAATTTTTATTTCATTTTCAATAGTCATTTTAAATTGTTAAAAGTAAGCTCCATGTTCATACCTTTTAAAAATTCAATGCAACTGTTAGTGAAATGACTTAATTATATTTCAGATTTGTTTTAATCAATTTATTTATAACAACCATGGAACAACTAAATAACCAAAGTGACAAACAAAACAGTGATCTATCCGGTCCTTCCTCTCCTCTCTCCCGCCTCCCTTTGATTCCTCATGTCCTAAACAAGAAATCAATAGACAGTTTACAAAAAGAGCAACACAAAAACTTTTAGCAAATCTGTTAACATGATCAGTCATAAGTTATGTATTGATGCTCTGCTGCACATGCACATACAGTACTTTTTCATTACATTACACATACGCTTCCATAGGAGAACCTGTTAAGGGGAACCTTTTTTTGTTTTTCCTTCTCGAGGCAGGCGTTACAGGTTTGCAACAGTTAAAAGCTTACTACCTGCTTACTCCACATCCATATTTTATTAGGTTTTTTTACTCAGAAGTACCACTGCAGGATTTAGTTGTGCATTAGCAACGAACAGTTTCTCACATTGTCACCAGATGGCAGAGCTGTCTCACTTCCAACATTTCTGCTTCATTGGTTTCACTGAAAGGGATTTTCTAGGCATCGATTTCATGTAAGTACCACTATCAACCTCCATTAATTTGAAACCAAAACTGCATAAGAAGAATCATGAGTACTGTTGTATTCTACTTTTTTGGGGCTATTTTTATTATGCAGTACATATGTTTTAATTATATCTTTTTTAAGCTTTAGAAGTAATAGGCCTGTTTATATTATTCAGGGTAGTAAAACATGACTCTGTTACCAGTATTTTATAAGGTTTAAGGTTTTAAGTAAACAAACTCTTGAGTAAAGATATGAACTGAAAGCAGGGAGGATCAGCTATAACTCTAGTTCCTGGTACGGTCAGGAGACCTGGAGAAAATAAATGACCTGTCAAAATGTAGAAGGAGGAGAGAGGAGTCATGTGATATGTTCTTTTGGAAATAAAAATGGTACAGCCTTGTAGAAAAGCGAGTCAGATTTTGTCTGGCTCCCATCTGCAGGTGCGTCCTTTTGAAACAGATATCTGTTTGTGTGTGTTGTTTTTACTCTATGTCTCTCAGTTCTGGGTCTTATTTTGAAACAGTTCCCGCTGGGGTTTTGGAGTTCGGCGCCCCCTCCTCTCGGAGTAAAAAAAAGTGAGTTCCAGAGCACATAAAAAAAGAAGCCGACAGTACCTATAGGTACAGTAAATGCCAATTAGTAGATTTGATCTCCTCTGGGTTTTTTCCAAGGGGCAGCTCTATGTCATTGTAGCAGATTTGCAACATGTGGCCGGAAAGGTACCACTGAATGCCACATGCTTTATCTACTAGTTTGCCTATATTTTGAGCAACAGTTTATACTAGGGTAATTTTCCTATCAGCACTGTTTACCTATTACTTTGAGCTGTCACTGAGAGTATATCCTATGGAAAATGAAATAATTTGGAGTGAAGTTTGAAGCGATTTGATCATCTGCGTACATACATCCATATCAACGACAATACCAATGTCAAGCAAAAGGGTGAGCCTGGATACGATCCATTGTTCAAGGTCCGACCTGTACTTGAGAAAGTCCGTGCCAACTGTTTGAAGGTTGAATCGGAAGAAAACCACTCCATTGATGAGCAGATGATCCCCTTCAAAGGAAAGATTGGAATGAAACAGAATATCAAGAACAAGCCGCAAAAATGGGGAATCAAGGTCTTTACTCGTGCAGGTGTCACTGGACTAGTCTATGACTTTGAAGTATACACGGGAAAAGGGACTGTGACCAATGAGCGTGGACTTGGTGTTGCTGGTGAAGTTGTGCTTCGTCTCGTATCAGAAGTTCCAAAAGGACTTAACTACAAGTGCTTCTTCGACAACTGGTTCACTTCCCCATAACTCATAGTGGAACTGAAGAAAATGGGAATTCTAACCGTTGCTACTATCAATCATAACCGTCTCCGTGGATGTACCCTCAAAAGTGACAAGGAACTCTCAAAGGCTGGGCATGGTGCGTATGAAGTGAAATACGAAAAGACAAGTGGGATGTCCATCATGAAGTGGTATGATAACAAGGCAGTGTTACTGGCATCATCCTTCATTGGCCCTGATCCTGTTGACAGATGCAGAAGGTGGTCGAAAGAGAAGAAGGAATATGTGGAAGTGGACAGACCCCACATTTCCAAGGTGTACAACAACAACATGGGAGGAGTGGACTTAGCAGACATGTTTGCAGCTCTATCGCATTGACATCCGCCCACGTCGTTGGTATCTGTGCATCTTGTACTACTTGATTGACCTATCACTGGTCAATGGCTGGCTCCTCTATCGCCGTCATCTCACCCAGAAGCAGGAGAAGAAGTATATGCCGCTTCTTGACTTCCGTGTTCAAGTTGCAGATGCCCTCATCAAGGTTGGCAAACAAGCTGACTTGAACAGCAGGAAAAGAGGACGACCGTCATTGGAAGATGCTCCAAAACCCCATCAAGCTGCCCCACCTCAACCTCCACTTCAGAGGATCGTTGCGCCATCAGTTGACATCAGACTAGACCGATGCGATCATTTTCCCATCCATGCTGAGAAACGTGGACGATGCAGACTGTGCAAGAATGGCTTCACGCAAATGGCATGCCTGAAGTGCAAAGTACTTCTGTGCTTTACAAAGGACAAAAAATTTTTCTTGGAGTACCACACAACAAAGTGACATGCAAACATGACCTTCTCAATGAGGATTTGAGACGTAATTTAAATTTTCTAATTTCGTTTTTACATTGGAATTTGTTTTTACTGTAGTAATTTTGTTTTGAATTTTTTACTCATCTATGCCATGTTTTTTTGTTATTCTGCCACTGTAAAGCACTTTGTTTGAAAAGTGGTATACAAATAAAGTTAGTGTTCATATCATATTCAGTCTTCAGTGTCAATTTACCACACCGGCCCAATGTTGCAAATCTGCAACATCCCAGAACGCATTCCATGTGAAAGTCTCTCAAAACAAAAAGTCAGGATTGTATTGTACTACCCCATAGAATAATTTTACCCAAATATATGGTTTTTCCTGTTACTAAAGCTTAATTTGAGCCTGAGAGGGATATATTTGTGTTTTCCTTCCAATAGGTTTTGTAAATACGTTTTGCTAATTGTTTGTATTTTTTGGGAGTACTCAATACACTTTATTGTTGTGAAGTACCTGTTTATTGTTTTTTTTTTCTTGCATTCACATGAGGAACTTTGGCTCTGTAGTTGGGCCTACTTTTGAAGCCTAAAATTACCACCTGTTTGCTGTAGTCAGACCAGCGCCTAGCCTTTACCAAGCATTACACTGTCATTGTTTTTGATAAAGCATTTCAAATTAGAGTAAGGTTAAACACAACAACATATTTCTTTATGTTGAACATTTTTAAAGAAAATCCATACTACTGAAATAGAAAATTTGAATCCAAAAACATTTGTGCTGTGGTGCCACTTCAACTGTTAAGTGTACAATTTATTTTTCGTAGCTTCTCTGGAGAGAAAAACACTGAGAAAACATCAAATTAACAGTCGAAATAACTGCAAATAATGCAGTTAGAGTAGTAGAAGAATAAGTAGCCAAGTGAAGTATAGAGTGAAGAAAAGTGGTAAGTCTGTCCTCCAGCAGTCTAAGCCTATAGCAGTATAACTACAGAAATGGCTCAGGATGACCTAAGCCACTCTAACTATAAGCTTTATCAAAAAGGAAAGTTTTAAGCCTGGCCTTAAAAGTAGACAGTGTCTGCCACACGAGCCGAAAACTGGAAGCTGGTTCCACAGGAGAGAAGCCTGATAACTAAAAGTTATGCCTCCCGTTCTACTTTTAGAAATCCTATGAACCACCAGTAAACCTGCAGTCTGAGAGCGAAGTGCTCTGTTAGGAACATTAGGAACAATGAGATCTCTGATGTATGATGGAGCTGATTATTAAAGGCTTAATATATGAGGATGTAAGATTAAGAGGCAGGGTACACCCTGGAGAGGTCGCCAGTCCATCGCAGTCCATTGCAGTCAGTAGTGTTAATGCTAAATGGAATTAGAGGGTTGGTAATTTTTTTGGGATCAACCAAAACTTCATTGTATTTTAATTTGAAAAGCTCTTTAAAAACTTTAATTTGCTGGGATGTGCACAGTAAGAGAAGGGGAGAAACAAAGCAATTGTGAGGAAATTTCACCCTTCATAAGTAAACAGGATGCTACAATCACTTTTTGACAAGTCCAATGGTTATTTTTCAGCGGTTTTGGGGGTATCTAAGATGATGCAAAGGTGCCAATGTCGTCTGATGAGAGCAGCATCAACAGAAGATAGTTATTTTGAGGCATATTTAACCCTTTATAGGTAAACATGATATCACTTTTTAGCAAGTACATTTATCCTTTTAAGCCATTTTAGGGATATTTAAGATGATACAAAGAATCCAGTATGTTGTGATGGGTACAATAACATCAACAAATAGTCATTTATAGGTAAATTTTACCCTTCGTGACTAAACAGGATGCCCCAATCACTTTTTGGCAAGTAATATATATTGTTTTGCACCTTTGGAGGTATTTATGACAATACAAAAGGCTCATTATGCCTTGACGTTGTCGGCTTCCTACCATAATATGCTCTGCAACTCACTTTCTACTCAGAGAGGTGGGGGCGCCGAACTCCAAAACCCCGGCGGGAACTGTTTCAAAATAAGACCCAGAACTGAGAGACAGAGAGTAAAACAACACACACAAACAGATATCTGTTTCACAGTGGACGCACCTGCAGATGGGAGCCAGAAAAGATCTGACTCGCTTCTCTACAAGGGTGTACCATTTTTATTACAGAAGAACAAAGAACATATCACATGACTCCTCTCTCCTCCTTCTACATCTTGACAGTACATACATTTTCTCCAGGTCCCCTGACCTGGTTTTATAGCCATAGCATGAACTAGAGTTATAACCGATCCTCCCTGCTTTCAGTTCATATCTTTACCCAAGAGTTTATTTACTTAAAACCTTAACCCCATAAAATACTGGTAAAGAGTCATGTTTTACTACCCTGAATAATATAAACAGGCCTATTACTTCTAAACGCTTAAAAAAGATATAGTTAAAACATATGTACTGCATAATAAAAAATAGCCCCAAAAAAGTAGAATACAACAATGTGTACAGTAACAATAACGGATAATAAATGACGTCATTTATAGGTAAATTTAACCCTTTGTGACTAAACAGGATGCTCCAATCACTTTTTGGCAAGTACAATTGTCATTTTTTTTGCCTTTTTCGGGATTTTTATGATCATGCAAATGACCCAGTGTTCTGGGATGTGTACAGTAACAATAACAGATAATAAATAAAGTAATTTTGAGACATGTTTAACACTTCACTTGTAACCAGGACGCTGTAATCACTTTTTGGCAAGTAAAATGGTCGTTTTTTTGTGATCTTGGGGGTATTTATGATCATGCAAAGGACCCAGTATTCTGGGATGTGTATAGTAACAATAACAGGTAATAAATAAAAGGATAGGTAAATGTAACCCTTTATGACTAAACAGGATGCTCCAGTCACTTTTTGGCAAGTAAAATGTTGTTTTTTGCCATTTTGGGGGTATTTATGACTATGCAAAAGACTCAGTATGCTGTGATGGGTACAATAACATCAATAGAAAATAAAGTCATTGTGAGAAATGTTTAACCCTTCACATGTAACCACAATGCTATGATCCATCTTTCGCAAGTCCAATGATCCTGTTTAGCGAGTTGGGGGTATCAAAGATGGTGCAAAGGACTCAGTATGCTGTGATGTCTACAGTTAAATCAACGAGAAATAAATACATTTTGAGGCATATTAAACCCTTCATAGGAGAACAGGATGTTATCGTCACTTTTTGGCAAGAGAACAATCACAATTCTAAAATGTTATATGTGCGGAAATGTACTATTTATGCTTTAATTTTGTCACCTTTATACAAAAAGTCATTCATTGGTAGTAACACTGTAATTGTAAAACCATAGGACCTTGATCAGTTTGGTCACATTGTGAATGTGTGCCATGGAGAGTTTCTATAGCAACAAAAAAACAATTAACTTTAGCTTCATGTAAAACTGAATAAAAACAAAAACAACGTAAACAGTAGCCATAACATATTGGCTATGACATTAAAATATTGGCAAAAAACCCGAGATGAGATTGCTAAAATTGTTGGAAAATAATTTATTTAAAATTATATAACATTTCCCTTTACATTCAATGCAGCAGAGTTATGTTACGCTATTTTTAAATTAATATCAAGGCTATACCATAGACATATCCAATTCTTAGCAAAACAACATATTTCATTTGCAAATATTACATTCAGGCTTACATATTGTGACCGTTTAAGACAAACACCGAACATTTGAAACAACTTCTGCAATAGAAAACAGTCGGTCCCTGGATCAAATTATAGAAATTAAATGGAGGCAAACATCTGCTAAAGTATTTGACATGGCTATTTGTGCTTTTTCAATGTCGATAATGTTTGATTTGCCGAATTTTAAGCTGCAATCGTTGTGAGTTGCGTCGAGAAACACAGTTACCAAACCCGTGCGCGCTCCCGCGGCGGCTGATAAGGCTGATTTTCTTGGCAGATCATCACTTTTTGGCACAACAGCTGTCAAAATAGGCCTATGTGTGGTCCTGAGGAAATTCATGGTTAAGCTATGGCAAGCCACACTCCCAAACGCAAGTAAGGCGTGGTCTTAAGACCGTATTTGGGACTTTTCTCCTTTTCGTTGCCTTATGGTGTCTTGATGTTACGCTTTTTGCTTTGGTTGGGTTTCGTGTGCAGCAAAGATGCGTTGGGTTTGTACCTTTTTTTTTAAGAAACGTACCTTTTATGTGTTCTAGAAAGAACAGCGAGCATTGCTATCAAAGGACTGTCGGTTATGACTCAGCAGAGCGTTTAGTTTACTTGTAGTGAATTTAATGAAAAAACGCCAATGTTCTGCGCTTCTACGCGTCCTTGATTTCTGTGCATATTGTGGCTGCAGGTTGTTATTTATAGAGCCATTGATGTTTGCCTTTCGTGTTGGCATACAGAACCGATGGAACACCCGCATTCTGTTTATCACGATGGAAAAGCTCTCTTCGGCACAAATACCATACGTGCTGTTGAATTGAGATTGTATTTGTAGCGTTTTTCGACGCACTACAAAACATTTTGCCTGTTTTTTTTTTCTTTTTTGCGTGTTCCCTTTTAACGTCGTGCTGTTGTATGGACCCTTGGAGCTATACGTCAACATTTTATGGGGTTAGGATAGAACGGGGCTCCTTTTATTGAACCGCTGTAAAAATCTACATCTCCCTTTAATGTATCTATATTGAGCAACTTGCCACCGAGCTATGACTTATTTAGGCACTTAAAGACACCTTTCCAAAAGATAATGCGTAAGACATGTATACACTCACAATACCAGAAAAAAAAAACAATAACGAAAGACTAAAACTAAACTAAAAAAAAACAAAAAACTGCAGACTAAAAGTTACAACTGCAGACATTGTGTGATCAGGGATAAATTGTTTTGTCACAAATAATTGTGGAATCCTGATTGAGAAATACATGATCATGTCTTGAGATTACTGTATTCACTTGTGTGCTGTATCACAATGTCTTGCTAAAGTATTCACAGTTCTTGAACTGTTTTATATTTTGCAGCGTTGAAAGCCAAAAAGTTAATACATTTTACTCTTGCCTTATGAGACAAACCAACACAAAATAGTGCATAATTGTAAAGTGGAAGTAAAATGATGCATGGTTTTAATTTGTTTTTAACAACAAAAAAAAAGCAAAAACTAGAGTTGCATGCTGTGCATTTGTGTTCAGCCCTCTCTAAGTCAGCATTTCATAGAATCAGCTTTTGGTGCAGTTATTGCTGCAAAATATCTCTGCCAGCTTCGGACATGTAGCGACGAATAATCGAGCCCATTCGTCTTTCTAAAATAAAATACAAAAATAAAAATCTTCTCAGCTAATTACATTAAGCAAAACCAGACTATTTGTGGACATCAATTTTCAAGTATTTTCAGAGATTCTGGATTAAAATGAATTGCATTTTCTGAACTTTGGGCCATTCTAACACATGAATATTCTTTGAGCTAATCTGTCGTTTTAGCTCTAGCTGTAGGATTCGGCTTGTTGTCCTGCTGGAATATGAACCTATTCTTCCAGTCTCAAATATTATGCAGCTACCAATTTATTTTCTTCCAGGATTACCCTAATCTGCTAAATCCATCCTCCATCAAAATCTGATTAGCTGCCCTGTCTGGAAAAAAAGTGTAACAACGCATTTCACTCTACATTGTGTTGTAAAATATCCATTTGTGAACATGTTTCTGAAGGGTCTGAGCTCACAAAATGGAGAGAAATGCTAACAGTAGTTAGCCTCACATAAACTGGAAAATGGCACCTGTTTTCCAGCCAAAAACTATAATACAGAAATCCCAGATCTCAGCTCCAACCTCTGAGAGAAATCAACTGTAGCATAACTATAAGTGTGTTCTTGAGAGATTAATAATATTATGACATAATTTTGTTTAATCTCTGCCTTCTGTCGTGGGATCTTATACCTTTTAAAACATTACTTTTAATTTGTCTCTAAAGGCGGAGACTCGTCCTTTTTATGTTTTGGTATTAATTGAGTGAACAATTAAATGATGAAATTGAAAGTTTTGTAACAAAAACATTAACTTAAAGTATAAACAAAAATAAACTACAGATAGTACTCAAAGATTGTTAGCGAAGATTCCACAATCATGACACCCCTGTTGATTATTGTGGAAATCTTTGGAAGAAGCTAAAGATTAGGCTGATGGCAAAGTGTCTTTCCAACCTCAATAACGTGAAGCTCATTATCAAAGGTAAATTGTCAAAATAGTGGTGGAAACATGCAAAAACCTGCTCAGCAACTGCGAGAAAATCGTGACTGCGGAAATGCCAGCAAAGATGTTTGAGAAGGCTATAAAACGTTTTTGACATGACACCTTAATAAAAAGTAAACAAATTATTTATTCAAGATTTAAATCACATTATTTTGTTTTGAAGGGTGTCTGTCACATTTTCTGCAAGTTATAAAATTCTGGGTTAAGTGAAAGCTATTATTAATATGAATGAACAATTTCTGGATAAACTGTGGAAGATTTTTATTGCTGCCTTTATTTTGCTGCAGATTTATGGGTCTTAACTCTGATGTTTTATTACCGTTACAGCACAGGTTACAGGTGGGAGCGCCAGCTTGGGGGTTGGAGGTACTGCTATCTTACCCTGCAAGCTAGCACGGAATCTAGAGGTTGGTGAGAGCCTCGAGCAGATTTCATGGCAGAGAAAGACGGCAGGAAAACCACAGATGGACAATTTCCTTACCATCAAAGCAGATGGATTTCGGTTCGTTAACGGACGCGATTTCAGATTTAAGCATAATGGGACGTTTGCTGATTATGATGGGACTCTCCAGCTATCTAATGTAAACCTGCAGGACGATGGAATCTACTCATGCATCTTTTCCATTTTTCCAACTGGAACTTTAAAAACAGTTATACCTCTGACTGTTTTTGGTATGTCGAAGTCCTAAAACAATTTTCTTAATGTTGCATTTGTGTAGAAGTTAATAGTCAATGTTCTTGCTACCCTCCTAGTACCCCCGCAAACGAGCGTAAACAATACCATACCCATACCTGGAGACAAAGATGTTCCTCTCGCAACCTGCACCGCTGCTGGATTCAACCCGCCTGCCGAGGTGGTGTGGAAAACAGGTGCTTTAAAAAACCAAGTGAAATCGAACAAAACATCAACTCTCCATGCCAGCGGTGCTACCACTACGGTCGTCACGTTGTTGGGAAAACCCACCAAAGAGATCCACAGAAGTGAGGTCCTGTGTGACATCTCCTCTGAGAAAGAAAACTGGACCCTATCCTTACAAATACAGATCTACTGTGAGTAAACAAATACTTCATCATATATATATATATATATATATATATATATATATATATATATATATATATATATATATATATATATATATATATATATATATATATATATATATATATATATATAGCGTGTGCAGCTGAAATCTGAAAATATTGCCTTTATAAGGTTTCCTGGATAAGTCGAGGGCAAGGTATTCTTTGCTTATAGTTTATTGCTGCACAATTTGTGTTGTAAGCATGAAATTTCTAAGATACATTTTTAACCCGGTTAAGACATGCTTGGAACCTGTCCTGCCTTTTAAGTGGTGTACTTTTTAAATTTAAATGGTGGCAATCTGAAGAAAGGCATCAATAAAAGTTAATCTAAACTTTGGGCTTTAAAAACTCAAATTGGATCTTAAAACTAGATAAATCTTTAATTTGTACATTTGGTCACTTGTTGCTTGTTCTGTCGACTTGTTTTGTTTTAACATGAAGTCTGTTTCTACCCCAATAAATTCATTGTATGTTCAGCAATTAAGATGAAAGGATTCTTGCTACGCTATCCCTTAACAGCGCTTAGAAATTCCAAATCCAATGAGGCTTGTTTAGTAGTTTCCTAAACCCATTTTACCTGTCATGTTTACAGCAACAACTCACCGAAATGAGGTAAATGGGTGAAAAAAGGTAGACTCGCATGCCAAAGTCGGAAAATATAATCATACATGGACAAAGTAAGATTTAACTTGATTCAGTTAAATCAATGTCACTTAAAAGCTGTTAGGTTAGCTTAATTAGTTATTCATGCAAACCCTAATGTTCTATGAAAAGAATCCAAGCATTCCAGAGAGCAGTATAGTTAAACTTAAGTTAGTTGGCAGAACCTCATTGGTTGCTTTGAAACTGTACGGCTCCTTCCTATGCACATTTTTCCATGCACCTACACCTCACATGGCGATGAAGTGGACACAGCAGGTGGAATAAAATGCTCTGGTTAGATGAGACCAAAACAGAACTTTTTCAACTTGCATATATGCACAAATACCAAGTGTGGGGAAGAAATGACACAGAGAGGAGAATGTCGTCATTGTAAAAAAAAAAAAAAATGTTGGTGGCTGCATCATGGTGTGGATGATATTTTTTATGCAGGATAGGTGGTCTAATTAGTTTCTGAGAAGCTGAATGTTGCTGGTTACGGTGCAGCCCTGAAAGAAAACCTTAAAAACAATGGGGGTATTGTGTGAAAAGGTCAGATGCATGGGAGTAGGAAGAAGAATCAAAAGAACAAGGCCCATAGTATGATTTAACAGAAGCAGAGTCAAGTTGCAGTAGTTAGACTTGGAATTCGTTTGTACCTGGACTGGAGAAACTAAACTGTCACCAACCTGATGCTTGATTACTTTAGTATATTGCGGTGTTTATTACTTTGCTCCTGCCATGTTGATGTCCTGTGTTTTGGAGCTGATGATAGTTTTCCCCTGTTATTCTGCAGTTTTCTACATCAACTAGAGTCTTTTTGTCATTTTACAGACTGTTTTCTCCTCCAGCTGTTTTACTGTTAATTTCAAATGCTTTTTTTCCTCCTTCACCTCTGATTTAGATTTAGTAATCAGACTTGCTTTGTTTGTGTTGGATCAAATGTTGTAGTGAGAGAATCTTTTACAGCATAATAAGACGAGGAAAAACCCACTCTGTTGACTTCCTTAACATAACAAAGAGCTCATTGTGCATTATAGGAACATCTTGTTTAATTTGGATGTTGGGATGAATGATTGAAGAAGAAGTTGGCAAATGTATATATATTTCGTGCTGAAAATGGATCCCGCTAAAATATATATTTTTTTCTATCATTGTTTGCATTCACATTTTTACTAGTGTCCAGCTGCTATGTGAAAGAAAGCTCTATAGGACAGCCTGCCCACAACCCTGTGGGGAGGTGTGTTAAAAATGAACTCTTAAACACATCTCCTGTACTGCAGCTGTACTGCACCTGTATTTTAGGGCAGTGGTCCTCAACCTTTTTTTCGCCACCGGTTTAATATCAGACAATATTTTCACGGACCGGCCTTTAAGGTGTGGCGGATAAATGATAACCCTATACAAATGGGGTATTTTTAAAATAAGAATAGATGTAAATCCAATGTGTATTTGCAGCTTTATTGACTGTGTCCTCCTAACATCGAGCAGACAACATGACACGAGTAACACTCAGCCCCCTAACGCTCTCTGGTCGCCATGGTAACATTTAAACGTACCTTTAATAATTCATGATTTACCACAAAAACAAGTACTAAGTTCATGAAAAATCTAACTCACCACAACGCTGAATCAGTGAGAGCCTTTGGGTCTTTTCCCCTTTCCAAAGAAACGGTCGAGATACATTTGTTTTTTTATCCATCTTCCTAGCTTGTGGGATTAATTTTAGCGACAACTATCACGTAACCAATGCAAGCCTCTTGACGTTTCAAGACTGAGCTACATAACAGGGATATCCGGTCATTTTTCAAAATAAAACAGCGGTCACACTCATGATAAATAAAACGGAAATACTGGAAGTTATTTATTCTTTCTATGTGGCCCGTGGCCCGGTACCACATGATCGACGGCCCGGTACCGGTCCGGGGGTTGGGGACACCTGTTTTAGGGGTAATAGCAACCAATAATGTGGTATGGGTCAATAACGTAATACCTAGCTTGACTGGAGCACCTAGCCACAACAACATGCTCCTGCATGAGTATTTGTGCTTTGGACACCGATCTCTGCTGACTGCTTTAGCAGATTTCAAAATGTGGAAAAAAATTGTGAAAATGGATTAGGCTACATCTTATTATGCTTGTGATCATAAACGGGGATGGGCAATTGTTTTTTCCCAAAGAAATACACAAACTTTGATGGTTGTTGAGGGTAAAACCCTTGGCCCAACACAATGTTTGCTATTATACTCAATGTCTGATAAGATCTAGATTCTGTATTTCACTGTAGGCTATGTTAAAACATTACTTCAACTTTGAGTGGTGTATACAAATAGTTAAGTCCATATCCCTTTTTTCCCCCTGCTGTGGTTGACATTCCTTAGAAGAGTTTTTTTTCACAGTCCACTGACCTTCCAGTTTTAAATGTTTCTACTCCAGCACACCTAATTAAAATCCCTACTTACTTCTCATGCAATCAAGTGGTGCTGATATGGAGATAAGCAGGAGCAGGGGCTCTACTTGGTATACAAATATAAGGAGGGAAGTTATTGCTTTTTTTTCCCCCTCTCTGAAATGCCAGTAAACACTTTGCTCTCATTGATCTCAGTTTCTATGTATTTGTGGACTGCGGTCAAGTGAGCTGACTTGGAAATAATAAACTCTTCCAAGGCATATCCCTGCCTGCCACCTCACTTTCAGATTGGCTACGCGTCACACTCAACAGGCTGCATGCTCCTTTGTCACACATGCTGCGATATCGGGCCAAGACAATCCAACAGGTTGAATATCCCTGATTTGCGATCAGAGCAGTCTTCACGTCCTTCCGAGGAGACCAGAGTGCCTTAGGACACACCACACAGGGCAGGAACACCTGTTAGAATTATCTTAAGCGCCAACCCGATTATCGGGGCGTCCTTGCGATTGTCGGAAAGGCAGACTGGGGCCCGAAAATGTCCTAGAAATCCTGCCGAGTAAACCAGGCCTTAGGCATTTCTATGTTTGCTGTTACAGAGTCTGCTTTACAATGGGCACTGATGGAGGACTGTGCTAGGAAACCAAGTTGCCAAGGTAACGAAATCTGTAAAAAGGACTTCAAAAATAAAAGCAGATAAACCAAATCATAACAAACGAAGCACATTGTGTGCAAAATTTATAGTTCTACATATTTAATTTCCTTTCCTTTTATTAAAAGGGCTGACTGTGTCTGGAGTTGGTTTTTAGAAATGATTTTAAATGAACTGCGTCAATGAACTCCAGCTTTCTATATTTTAATACTTCTGTGGAGTCTCTCCAAACCATATGGAAAGGAATAAGTGCAGCCAATTTTAAATGAATTTTGCGTGTAACAAGCAGTAATATGTAATTTTGTTCGCCACAATAACACTCTGTAAACAGAAATTTAATTAAGCGTTGTGATTTAAGGCATGATTTAAATGCAGTAGTAGCTCCAATCTGTCTGCTTCTTTGAAGTTTTCTGTCAGTGATGCACAACCATGGGGGGTTGTGATAGTTCGCGGTCCTTCTTTACTACCAGGAGCTGTTTTCTGGATTAAATTTTGACCCAGATACTTCTATTCGGCCCTGGATGCTACAGTTAAAACTTTAAGGGTAAAAGAGTGGAGGCCAAAAGCTGCTCTGGTTCTTGGAAAGGGTTCCTGTGGTAGAAATAGCTCTTAATTTCAATCAATGCAAGTAACAATTTAGTTTAGTGCTGATTTGAAGCTCAGAAGCTGATGCTAACTATAACATTGTGTGTGGCAAGACATAAGCTGTTTGTGGTATTATCCCGCTGCTTGCATATCATTCGTATCTTGGCTGTTACTGTCTGTTTCTAAATACCCAAACTTTTTGTTGATTGTAAACACAATTGGCCAATTCAAGAACGCCTTCCTTTCTTGCTTAAAAATGGGAGTCTCAAACATAGATAAGACATGATGTCCAGCTAAACGTGGAACTGAACCCCATGAAAAATCATAACCCTGCCCATAGGGCGCTGAGTCAGCGCTGCCCAAGGCCGGTGCTGCTGAGGCAGAGGGAGACAGGATAGGTCCAGTCTCTGAGTGGTAATGCTAACATACAAAACAGTATGTTAGCTATGTGTTAATGTGATAATTATGGTAACCTGAAAAATGCTATTGATCAAAACTCGCAACTCCAAACTAGCCACGGGGTGAGAGATGGTTTTATACCCAAACCCACGGGGCGCGTCTGTGAGACCATGCCTGTGACGTAAAGAGTGGAAAAGATGTACCATTCTCCACCAATCACAAATTTAAAACGCAGTAGCCACACTTTAACCCTAAGGGGGCAGCACTAAGACGTTTTTAGACCAAAAAGTGTAGAATTAAACAAGTTTACACGAAAAAGTAAAAAATGTCCATAAACTGAAGGATTGCATTGGTAAAGACCCATTTATACAGTTTATCAGCAAGAAAAGTTGTTTTGGGGTTTAGTTACAATTTAAAGCACATATATATCCAGGTCTCATAAAATTGCATGCTGAAAGCAGCTGGATAGAACTTGGTAAAGTTATGTCTTTAGAGAGAAATACAGTGTTTTATGATTGTGAAGTTGTGTGCCTCAAGGTGTCATCCTTTCAACTGCTGATCCCACACAGAGACTTTTTTGCAAAAGCTGTGTAGTTTGATTTAAATGGCAGGCCCCAGTTTGAAAAAGTCCCCTGGCACCTAACAATTTAACAGTAAGCGAATACAGACATGCAATTTTAGATGGCTGGGAGCCTAGTTTTGGCTTTCAGTTTTGTCATGCTTCGGAAGAAACCTTTCATACCATAGAGAAACATTATCCCCATGAGAAACACCTGGACAGTGGCAATTTGAGAGCCTTTTACTGGAACCATTATCTTTACAGCTAAAGGTGTTATTTTTTTAAAACCTGATAGTCAGCCTGAGGGATCAATAATTAATTAAATACATAAAAGTAAAATTGTCAGCAAGAGAATCCACCTCTTAACATGACTGACAGGGATAAAGTTCCTTTTTTACTGTCATTGATAAAGGGATCTATGAGGTTGAACTTAATACGTCATGTTAATACAGAGCCAACTACCATTCATCTGTAGTTAAAAATACATATGGATTTACTGCTTTAGGAGCATAGCAATAAAACAGTGTCCAACAATGTTATCTTGAATATCCAGTAGGGTTGGGCGATGTCCTCCAAATTGGCAGTTGACGATGTTCACAGTAAAACATCGCGATGAACGATGATATCGTCCATGGGGACACTTTTTTTATTTGTTTTATTATATCACCTTAAATAGGCCTAAAAAATATTTTACTTAAAAAGTAGGAAAACTGTACTTTCGTTATTTTACTACACTAATAAATTATAAGTTGTAATATGTTGTAATACACTTCACGCAGCTGCGTGAATAAGAGTAAATGAAGTGGCCACTTCAATGGGACACACTGTACTCACCCGGGCTTTTTAATACGTGGCACTCGGTTGCACGTAAGGGGACAAAAAGAGACTGATGAACCGAGCTGTAAAGCACAATTTATTTTCGTTGTGGACCAGTCGCTGCTGCCAAGAAGTAAAAAAAAAAGAAATTAAACTTGACGTCCGGATTTTGTTCTCAGTCACCCATAAGGAAGGATGTCTTTGTATCAGGATCCACCTACTACTCCAGGTTGTTCTCCTCCCAGGTAACAGCCTTAAAATAAGTGCTTTTCACCGAGCAGCTCCACGACGCGCTCCTCCCCTGTGTAGGCTGACAGACAAACAGCTGATCTATTTTGACGCTCTCACGTCTCGGTCTCCACCCTCGGTGTGCTACGCCTCCCTTCAGCCGAAAACAGTTGGAAAACAAAAGGCAGCCACCAATATCCGCGCACCCTTGACTTATAGTGAGCATAGCGCAAGTTGTGCAGCGATCCTCGGTCGCTTCTCAAAACAGGTGAGACAGTACTCACACACTTTGAGTACAAGCGATGACGCGCACACGTCTCCTGCAAAACTGCGAGCGGCAGATCATCAACGTGTGCGGCGATCCTCGCTCGCTTCTCAAAACAGAGGTGAAACAGTACTTGCAAGCTAGGCAGCCCTGCCTGTCTGCCTTTCGCAGTTTTGCTGGAGACGTGAACGCGTCATCGCTCGTGGTGTTCCGGACAGTGGGTTTTGCTGTCCTGCTTCAGCTCCTTTTATGTGCAGCCTAACAAGTTTTTGCGCACCTGTAACAAAGCAGCTGCATTGCTGCGCTCCTCCTCCTCCTGACTTAGTGTGTGTCTGACAGGGTGGGGGCGTGACATCACGATGGTGGCTCTCCATCGGCACAACCCTAATATCCAGTCCCTCCTGGATTTCGTGATGTTGCAATTGCAACTATCAATGCAAATTCAGCCAATCCTTACGAATTCTGCACGTCTTGCAATTTCGTCTTTCCGACTCCTGATCTCTTCAATTGGAGAATTGTTCCTTCATTTCAAAACTTTGGCTGAAAAGGCACTGTCAGTCTCCAGTTCAGCAGCAGAGCGCAGATTCGGCCTCCAGAACATCAAGTTGTGAGACTTTCCATTCAGACCACAGCAGTTGAACTGTTCGTATTTTAAATGTGATTGTTTAATTGTATTTTTTACATGTAGCTATTGGGGCCTCAGTCAATGCTTTTTGTCACTGTGGAGAAAAAGTTACTTGTAGTTATAAGCTTGATGTGAGATGACAAAGTGCGAATTCTCTGTTCAGCTTGTTCAGTTTCAATATTAAAGATCTAATTTACAGAGAAACCGTGTAATACACTTATAGCACACATTCTTAAAGGTCTAGTTCACAGAGAAACTGTGTAATACTTGTTTGTTAAATACGATCATTCACTATGAGCTGCACATGCATGCTACACGTGAAATCTTTCTCCAACCCCCATTGCTTGCATTAGCCGCAGAATGAAAACGGATGTCAAAACGAGCGGCTCAGAAATAGCCAGTCCCTCCTACGTCACAGGGAATATTCATGGTCTTGCCAACCTTGGCTTGCAATTGCCCATGGTAAGGCTGTATTGATTTTGCGGCCAGAAGAGAGCAGAGCGCGTCTCTGCTAGTAAAGGCTAACCGTTAGCAACTCCACAACGTGGCAGAACAGGGTTGGGCTTGTTATTTGTGGACATAGCACATCAGCATTGAATTTTTTTTAACCCAAGAAAGAGCAACTGAGGAAAAAACAGTTGGAATTTGTCTTTTAACACTACCAGCGAAGTAAGTCAAGTTAGTAATTTAGTTAGTAAAAAGGGGCAGGGTAAGAGTCTGATTGCTGTTAGGCAAGCAGAGGCGAGTTGTTTGGATATGTTGAATATTATTGATTAACACTCGTAATCCTGATGTTTTCTCCCCACCCAGTCATCCGACAAACTGCAACCTCCCGAAACAGGAGCGGGAGAGCATTTTTTTCCACAGAAAATGAATCACAAGGCATTCATTCAAACTAGACCATACAACTTAAAAAAAAAAAAAAAAAAAATACAAGTGAATGAGACCTCTTGAAATTAATAAAAATAAATACTACTGCATATATTATCATTTAAAAAAATATCAGGTAAAAATAGATTATGACTGGATTTATTGACCCCATCGGTCAAAATGACGGACAACAAAAAGACAGTCTTAATCAGCTTAGAGTATTATTTTTCTATTTTTTTCTATACTCAGAATGCAGGGTTTATTTGAGGATGGAGGGCTGAGCGTTCATTTTGGGTTTATTGTCCAGCTATGCCCAGGTTCACCATCTGTCTTCTTCTGTATATGAATACACATCAACCAATATGCACATATTGACAGTGTAAAAATGACTCCCCTAGGGTGGCTTGTCTTTTGGGGATGTTTTGTGAGCTGCTGCTAGTTTGAGTATGTGGTAGAGCGCAGCATTTCTCTCACTCAATGGAGTGCCTCTGGTTCAGGTGTTGAAACCAATTTGTTGTACTATCACCCTCACTAGTAACAACCTTCAAACTGATTTTGCAGGGTGATGTTTGTTGCTTCAAGTATAAAGTTGCAAAACCAAACTAGTTCCATATAAATATAACTGAAGAAATTTTCCCTTTTTTGGGGAACAAACTCCACTTGCCATTTTGACATTTATGCGTTATGAGAAAGAGACACATAAGGTACTGTGACTGTTGAGGGCCAAACATTGGCTGAATATAATTTTTCCACTCAAATATTGGACATTAAATTGTGAAATGCATCTTCTCCTGACAACAGTAAAATTCCAGCTGAAGAAGAAAAAATCTAATATAGCTACTGTACATTTAACACCTACTGATTTGACAACATTTGCACTTGTGACAATTTGAATCTCTGTAAATCTACACAATACATTGCAACCTGCTTTCATGTACACATTGGCACAGTCCTTGACAGTTTCAAACTCATTAGGCACTTTTCCACTATACATTTTTTTAAATGGCCCTTTCAGCTGTTGTCTTCATACAAAATTGACCCTTTAAAGAATTTGCTAAGATGTCCGCACATCACGACAATTTTGGTAGCGAGTAGCGTCACTGTTCAGCACCAAAAGGCGCCCAAAGCAGCAGGAATAACATGAGATCGACAATGGAAAAAGCAGGGATGGTTACTTCATTTCTGTTTGCTACATTGTTTGTAGCAATATAGGAACTGCTTCGCCAGCAACTCTTACAATTTTACAAAGCAGGTTTAGGCGGAAATCCATGACCAAGTTTGGCCGTTCCAATGCAAGTACTGTGACGTAATAGTTCAAAAAAACATAATAGATAATATAGAAAACTGAACGGCTTAAAAAATATGACCCAAAACATTTAAATCAGCAATCAGCATGAGTTAACCACAGCTCCTGCCCAGCAACTCTACTGGGACATTTCAGAGTACACACCCCAAGACTGGTAGTCAATTGGTTCCTGAAATGGCCCCGAAAACGACCCTATTGGGCCTGCCAGGTGGCACGCATGTGCATGTTGGAAAATCCGGTAAAATTAACCTTAAGTTCCGATGGTGGTAGCGCGCCTTACATAGCTTGCATTGCTAGTTCTATTTAGTGTTGTCAATACTTTGTCAAATAAACATGAAGGGAGAAAAATTGCGCCGAGTTGAAGAGCTGAAGAAATGGTAGAACATGTGTTTGAGAAAATGACAATATGAGAATCGGAGGTATTTTATTCATGGAATTGTGGAGTACTGAATAGCCGAGGTTTAAGGATGTAATTAACCAGTCAGGTAAAGTTGAAGAAAAATACTTTTTTTTTATTTTTTTCAAAGTAATGGTCTTTTTAGGGGTTATAATAAATATTTAGAAATATGATGCACATAGTATCCAGAAGGGAGTGGTAATGCAACAATTTGCAGGCCAACCACAATAAAATCCCAAAAAAGATGAAGAATAGTTCAGGCAAGTTTATGTTTCGGTCATGATTGATGGGGATTGGGATGTCTGTAACATGTACATCGTATAAAATGGAGAGCCATTGATAAAGCTGATCATGCAACCATGGAGTCGGTCAATAATATTTAATCAACAAATTGTTTTCCCAGCAAATAAATAGGAAAAACAGGCTGAGCGGCCAAAATTGGCACCAGTCAAGTGTCAGTAATGCAAATGGTAGATTTGCTTCGACTCACGAGCCAAAAACAGAAATGTAGATAGACTGATCCCAAGGATAGCATAGAGATGTCCAAGGCATTTTTCTAATAGAGGAAAAGGTTAACTTTGGATGCTGAATGTAAGATTTAAGATATTGAGCTATCAGGGCAGTATTTCTCATTCAACTTTTATGGAGTTGTGTCTAAGAATTAATAATTGAGTCCCTTTTTATATTTCAGAATTCCCTACATTTGGCTCAAATCCTGCTTTTGCAGACATGTTACAGACAGATACACGCATATTGTGCAAAAATTCACACAGACACGTGCACACTTTAGTTCAGACTTGGTTAGTTTCACTGACACTGTATCTGGTTATATTTTCTTCTGTAAAAATATGGGGATTCCATAGAAACTTTTGTCATTTTCATTTAATTCAAATTCAAAAATACTTTATTAAGTGTTGGTATAGCTCATATAATGAATTCTTTAAGGAGTTGTTGTAGATAATGATGGCTGTGGGCAGGAAGGATTTCCTGTAGCGGTCTGTATTGCAGCGAAACTGAAGAAGCCTCCGACTGAAGACGCTCTGTTGTTGCATGACTGTCTCATGAAGACGATGTTCAGGGTTGTCCATAAGTTTTTTGATTTTATGAAGAATCCTTCTTTGCATTATCATCTCCAGATGTTCCACAGTAGTGCCAAGAACAGAACCAGCCTTCTTTATCAGGTTGTTTAGCCTTTTTAAATCCCTGGCTCAGATACTGCTACCCCAACAGATGACGGCAGAAGAGATTACACTCTCCACAACAGACTTGTAGAAGATCTGCAGCATCTTGCTGCAAACCTTGAAGGACCTAAGCTTCCTCAAGAAGTACAGTCAGCTCTGTCCCTTCTTGTCGATGGTTTCACTGTTCAGTCTCCAGTCCAGTCTGTTGTCAAGGTGAACTCCGAGGTATTTATACTCCTCAACCACCTCCACTTCTTTTCCCATGATGGAAACAGTGTTTGACTTATTCCTGTTTCTTCTGAAATCTACAATCATCTCCTTTGTTTTATTCACATTCAAAGTAAGACGATTGTTTCCACACCATGCCACTAACCTTTTTACATAAGTGTCTACGTCCTTTAATTTCTAGTTTGTTTAACCACCTTTTGGGTGAGACTAAGTTAAATATTTTTAAATCCCTTTTCCACCAGTAATGTGACAGTCTTATATAATTCACCAAACAAAACAATTCAATTAATGGAAAAGAAAATGCAAAAAATTATTACATTTCAATAACTTGGTTGCATAAGTGTCCACAACCTTAAACCAATGAAAAACATTTTGGATTATGTTACAAATCTACGAACCTTAGCATCAGTGCTTTGAGCACAACGTAGTTTCCCCACTACCCTGCAAGTAACTTCCGAAGGGAATAAAAGAAGGCAGTATCATGGACTGAGCACAGGAATGCTGAGATACCTGCTCCTGTGTTTGTTTGAAGGTGCAATAGTCTTGCTGATTTAAGACGTTCTATAAGAAGTTATTTCTTTCCAACCTTATGTTTGATAATTTTACAGCTGGCAAAAGTCTGCTGGGGGAAATAAAATAACCATTTTACTGAGTTGGGGTTCTTACCTAAGTAAATTATAGGTACTTGAAGGGGACATATGAAAATTCCACTTTTTTAGGCTTAAATGCTTTGTGTAGTGAATTTAGAGTGTCTAAGCGTGCAAAAAGCATACATTTGTCACTCCATGTGTTGTGGAGATATTTTTGTAAAATGTTTTGGGTCATTTTTTGAAGCCGTTCAGTTTTCTCTATTATCTATAATGTTTTTTTGAACTATTACGTCACAGTACTTGCACTGGAACGGCCAAACTTGGTCATGGATTTCCGCCTAAACGCTGAGCGAATCCGCCATCTTTTATTTCTCGCTGTGAATTTGTAGTCCAAGTTTAGGTATTCCGAAAGTCTTCATCGTCTTCGTTTTCCTCTCGCACAGGGTCAGACTCTGGCTCGAACACTAACTGCTGGATGTACAACTCTTCCGACATTTTAAAAAATAAAATAAATTGACGAATAAAACATTTCTGCAGTGCTAGGTTTCCGGTTCTCTATCAAACTACAAAAATGGCTGAATGGGGTGGAGTGGACGGTTCAGTGACCTGGAGGGGGGCGTGGTATGCAGCACGTCCTACAGATTTAAAGGGACTGCACCAAAACGAGTCAGTCTGCAAACCCTCTTCAGACACCTCTGAACATGGGTAGAAGAGGAGCCTATCAAATTACTATAATAAAAAATTCCAACCTAAGAACTGCAGTTCCACTATATATAGACCGCAACTAAATGATTTAAAAGCTTTATATATCCACTTTAAAGTATTGCAGGGAAAGAGGCTGGAGCTTGGAGGTTTCCTTGGTATATCATTATAGTCACTACCAGGAGTGGTTAAGAGTCTCTAATTTTGAGAGTATATTTAACTCAAATGATCATCTCTTTGGTAAGACTCATGCCAGAGCCATGCCGTGTCTTTTTGGAACCAGGAGTCACGTTCGTAAAGAGATCAAGCGAGACTAAGGAAATAAAAAAAAAGTGCTGGGTGTAGGCTAGCCTGTCATACTATTGTATGTACTCTTTCTCTCTGTCAAACAGAGAGAGAGAGAGTACATACAATAGTTGTTTTTTTGTTTAATATTCCAATATTTAAAATGACTTAACCTAAAATCGGTGTAGTTTAATGTAGTTGTAGTGAGCTGATGGTGATTAAGATTGTGGAGAAAGGCAGATTGATGATTTGGAATGAATCCTTACAATGGTATTTATATAGATGAATGCGGGTAGGGTGGTATGGACCAACCCCTGAAGTATGACATTCTCAGCTCCAGAGCTACTCTGCTTTCCTGTTACTTCAAATGATCCAGTGCATTTGGTTATTTAGACTCGATAAAGCCTTAGTTATAGCACACATTGATGATGTTTCACCATTAATTCCAAACTGCATCATAGTATTTTTTTAAGATAAAGCCATTTAAAGCTGCAGTCCGGAATATTTGAGGGAGAGAGATTTTTTTGAATCCGACTTACCAAGGCCCCTCCCAAAACACTGGGTCTACGGGAGGAAGGTGGGATTAAGAAAAATAACAAGTGTTGTGGAGCACTAGCCTTTTATCATACTATTGAACCCCACTATCCTTTTAAAGATTTATAAAACTTTGATACATAAATATATTCTCTGGACTGCAGCTTTAATTTAAGACTTGCTCAGCACACTGTTGTCCACAGGGAATTGGGTCTGGGTAGAAGTGCACACTTGGTGCAATAGTGCTGTTAGTGGTTTTTGATTAAAGCGCTCTGCAAAGTCATTCTTGTATTTTTTTTTTCCAATATTATTTTCACTCAACCCAGACGAGAGTTTATGACTTTGCAGAATTTGACTAAGTGCACAGCTTACATATTAAAACTCTTGAATCTAAAGTCAAGGAGCTCTAGACACCAACTTCAGGAGAAACAAAAAACAAAGTGACGTCAGAAAACGTATCATGTATCTAGGGTGAGATGGTTTGGCCCTGAGAGCTCAAGGCAATGGTTTGGGTCAGATGCAAGGCGTTGGAGTGGGTGCTGAAATGAATGATGTGAATTCCCCGTCCATGAATAACCCTGCTGCTTCTGGCTGCATTCACACCTGATGGTGAATGCAGCCAGGGGACAAAAATTGCAACATTGTTGCTGTCTTTAGCTGGTGCAGTTTGCATTCATACTGCTCTTTTTGTTAAACGAACCAAAGCTTTTGAGCAACATGTTTACATCCCCGCCTGTGGTGGCGCACACAGGTCCCGGAACGCAGTAAATGGTAGCCTTGATGTGGGCCTTACAGGCCTGAATGTTTTAAATATTGTAATGTTCTCCGATAGATGCAGACAATGGTTGTAATCAAATGCTTTAATGCCGACTGCTGTTGGCCGCAATCACGCCGTACAAAACAGTAATCAAAATAACTCTCACTTAAACCGGTTGTCTGTCTAGCTCCATTTACAAACACACACCAGTTCCCCGCGCGCAGCCTGCAGAACAGTGCTGGATTTGGTCGGGTTTTTGTTTTGTTTTTTATTGCTTAATGCGCAATTGCGCCGTGCCCACAGTCTTTGTTTTGAGCCCAATGCACACCTTTATTCCGTTTGTACTTGTCTTGATCTGGCATGTTTAATAAAGATCATTGTCCCTGAATTGCCTTGCCGTTTAGTGCAATTGCAGTAATCATGGCATATTATATTGCGAAGATGCAGGTAATGCAAAATGCTGTCAGAGCATTACAGCCCTAGTGAATATGAACCAGCCTCGGTTCGGTCCAACTTCCTGATAAAAGCCATTTTTGTTCTATGTAGGCATCCGTAGCGCGCTGCGCTTTGCACTGTGGGAGGCGCCGTTTCTGTGTTGTAACTTGTTAGCATTAGTGCCAACAAAGAATTGTGGTCAAACGTGGAGTCGGGAGGAAGTCCAGTGCTTCATCGAGATATGGTCGATGAATGATGTGAATATAATATATTATGACCACCACAACAAAAAGACAAGCGCAATCCATCTGTGTATGCAGAGCTAAGTCTATTTATTTCCAGGAGTTTCATCGTGTCTGCTGCTGGACCAATACGGAATGACTGACATAATGCATCCATTTCCTGTTTGTCTTTTTCTTTGAGTTTCTTTCAGCAATTCTTGCTACAGCGCCACCACACGCAAGGGAAATATACAACATGTAAAAGGTTTAGTTCGTTTGTAAAAAAGTGCAATGTGAACACGAACCGCACCATCTCAAAGTTGCAACAATGTTGCAAAATTGGTCCCCAATCGTACAGAGTCCAGTGGACTAACAGGTGTGAAAGCACCCTTAGACGAACTAGAGTTTGCTTGTTCGGTCCGAATCAGAGTTTGATTGTGCATTCACATCTCCCCAAACGAACCAGACTTTCTGGGCAAACGAACTACAGTTCAATTCAAGCGGACTAAACATGGCTGGTGTGAATGCACCCTCTGGTTCAACTGTGGTGAACTAAATGGAAAGGGTAGGAAATGCATTTTATTGATAAAGTTAAGCCGCGTTCACACCGGTCAGCGCGTCCAGGCGCCAAATCGCTCAAACGGACGAAAGTCGACGCTTTAAAATTTAAACCCAGCTGCTTGCACACTTGTGGTCTGCGTCGGCGCGTCGGGGCATCAGCGCGTCACGTCATTACGTCAGCGTGCGGGCGTGGATTTGTCTGTTGCTAGTTGTTTACAACATGGCGGATCTTGTCGGATCAGCAGCGCGTCTTCAACTACCGGCTCTCCCGGGCCCGGCTGGTGGTGGAAGATGCATTCGGGATCTGGTCTGCACAGTGCAGAAAGTTTCACCGCAGACTGGAAGTCAACCCCGAAGTGGTGAGGGGAGCTGCCGCTGCTCATGGAGGAAGACCACTTCCAGCTGTGGGGCGAATCGGAGCCAACAACGCAACCAGAGAGGCAGTGGAGACCAGAGAAGTTTTCATGGCCCACTTCAGTGAGGAGGGGGCAGTGCCATGGCAGCCGGCAGAATAGTCATGTCCATACAGGACTGACCCAAAACGGCTCTTTTAAGAGCCACCCAATAAAAAAATTAAGAGCAAAACTTTCTGAAAATTTCCACATCTATATTTACTATATTATATTTTAGTAATTTGTTTTTCTCTATACATTCATATATACATTCACAAATCCCTTTCATTTATGGATTATTGTTTGTTCTGTACCTATATACTTTTGACCTGTTCACCTGTACCTCTCGTTTCCAGGTAATCACTGACAGACTGCTCTGCTTTCTCCCACAAACTCGTCTATGGATATGGTGAAATCAATCAAATAAACTCAAATAGTTCTTGCTTTTGTACTTCTGTGGTATTTTATATAGTCAATAAAAAGGTATATTTCATTAAGGTAATTATTAGCTGTTATTAAAAACAATATTTTCACCCAAATGGCATTACATAGGACAGTAGAATTAAATTAAGGAAAGTAGCTGACCAAAATGTTACATATAAAAATATTTAATATAAAAAAATACATACAACATATATACATATAATAAACAAACAATAAAATAAAGAACAGGAAGAGAAAGGACCTTATTTGGAGGAAGTGCGGTGGAAGACAGGAGGGACACAGAAAGGAGTCTCCTTCCTCCCCTGAAAAAGGTGTCAGCCCGATCAGTAAAACTACTGAGTATTGTCCAAATGGGTCAAATTGAGTGTTACATTAATTCTTTCAAAAATCAGTCTATGAATGTCAAATTTTAGGATGTCTCTTTCTAGAGGTGACACCCTTTTCAGGAGAGGATGAAGAGAGAGAAGGAAGTGCATGTCATCATCTGCAGGAGGAGCAGGAGCTGGTTCAGGCCGGGCCTTGAGCGCATCAAGCAGCTTTTGCTGGAACTCTGTTGGCACTGACAAGTCCTGCTGCCTCCGCCTTCGTTTTCTTGGAGGGCCTGTGAAAAAACACAGTAGAAAAATGTGTTAAAAATGCTTACAATTATGTTGAACAAATATACAAATTAGATAAAATTAGAAGCAACATTTTAAGTCTGTATGAAAGGCTGAGTGTGAATTCCAGGGTATACACAGACATTTCAGAAAGTACAAAAAGTAATTCGCCAAGTGTCTGGGAACCGAAAGAAACAAGATTGACATCTTTGAATAAAACCTACATTCCCAACCTTTCCAAACAGCACTACACACCTGCAGGTGCTGGAGCAGAGGAAGGGCCAGGCTGGTCAGAAGCAGAAAAGGAAGGGCCAGGGGACTCTGGTTCAGCCATGTCACCTGCCTCCATGTTAGCTGGATCTGTCAAGACAGAAAGGAATATTATTGACCCTCCTGTTTATTATGCTTTATACCAAGATCACAAATACTGCTACTGCTAGCACTAATAATAAATAGCAAAACTTTGTAGTAGCAAAATGATGTAGGTTTCAGCTTTACAATAATTATTTTCATGTTTCTGAGCACGTTTTTGTGTGTGTTTGTGTGCCACTATGTCTGGGTTTTCTTCTCAAAATCACCAACCTTCTGCCTCTAACCGCCCTGCTGCTTCTTTTTCTGGCTCCTCTGGGTGGTCGTACCCCTCCGCCTGCTCCTCCTCGACCCCCATGTTGCTCGATGTTTCGCGGGGAGCGATGAAGGGTTCGAGGAAGGACAGGACAGAGAGGTACTTCCATTTCTGCACTTTCCCTCCTTCTGCTCCGCTCTTCCTTCTCTCTTTCTCTTTTCTGCTCTGCCTGACATATGTGTCCCTCAATGTCTTCCACCGTTTTTTGCAGATCTCGTCTAAATACACAATGGGAAACTGATAATGCGTATTTAGTACCGTAGTTGCCCTAACCGCTTTTGGCTAGCGTAGCGTTAGCTAACATAACAAGAAAGTTAAAAGAAAAAATATTTTTTTCTATGTTTAACTGCTTACCTGGCACTCCAATATCCTCCGATATCTTCCTCCAAATCAGATCCGATCTCTTCCTGTCTTTGTAAAAAGACGAAGACGGGTCATACAGTTCACGGACATTACATACAGCGACGATCAGTTTGTCCTCCATCTTGAATAAAAAATTTGCCGATTCCCCCATGGAAGGAGTTACTACGTCAGTACAACGAGTCGCTCTGATTGGTTGACGCCGCGCGTCTGCTGCCCGAAAGTTCAATTTTCCCAACTTGAGCAGCAGACGCCCCGACGGTCCGTCGGGGCGTCCGGGCATCAGCTGCGTGGACGCGCTGATGCCAGCTGCGCCGACGCGCGCGACTTGCTGCTTGGCAGCTTGGCGCCCACTAGATGCGTAGATCCCATAGACTTGCATGTAATCTAGCTGCCCTGCTGCCTGGACGCGCTGACCGGTGTGAACGCGGCTTTAGGCCTTCAAGGGATGTAGAAGACAATATAGGAAAGTTCCGTTTAAAGGGTTTGACAAGAATTAGATCTTTGTTACTGATTTCTGATTGTGACTGCGTAAGCACACTGTCCTATAAATACTAAGGAACAAGAAATAATCGCAGCGCTTCTCACCATTTACAGTCCAACACATAGACTAACAAAGTGGATGCATAGTGTGTTCAGTTTGCAAATACAGATGATGCAGTGGAGAGAGAACCAAGAACTATATGCCTGATGCAGTACAAAGAGGTTGGTTTAATCCCAATGTTATTTTTTTATAAAAAGAACAAGACATTTGCTTAATTGGATGAATAGGATTAATTCTAGAGCGTGCTTTAATCATCATGAAATATATGAATAGAGCTTTATTGTCTGATACCCAAGGGTTACAGGAAATTGTCTTCGACATGGCTCAACTTCATCCTTAGACACACCTACACACAAAAAGTAAATACAAACCTAGGACAAAAATGGCTAAAATAAAAAAAAGGAACTTTCACCCTCATCTGCTTGAAGTACCATCTTTCTTTAGAGAACAGACATGGAGAGATTAAATTATTCCTTTAGTATTTAGAACTTTCATGTTGGTGGGAATGAATAATTGTTTTGTAAATTGCCTTCTTGGCCAGGGGAACTTTGTATCCCCTTGCCAATGGGAGGAGGCTGAAACGATGATGAAGAGGATGAGAGAGTTCCTCTATGATCAGGATGGCTCATACAGCTCATATAGTGGGGTTTGTGATGAGCCAGTTATTTTTCCCGCTTGCTCCACATTCCTTGATAGTTTATTCCTCTGTTTGCTAATAAGAAAATTGTACCAAGATATTATGTTAAAGGTGAGAATAGATTCACAACACACAGTTCCTTCGTTTTTGAAATATTTAATTCTAGTGATTTATCGCTAAAAGTTCTTAGCAGGTCATCCACTACTAATTGGGACTGGGTGAGAGCATCCATACTGTCCATGTGGGCCATTAGAAGTTCAGAAGAAGCTGGAACAATCTGGTGATGACTGCACTCAGCTGTACAGCGCAGCCTTTAACCCTGCCCCCGAACTTGACAGGGCGAGACATCACTTTCATTCTTAGCGGTTGTTCCTCCCATTGGCAAATACTCTAGTTTTAATGTAGGAGGGGAAGAGTCTAGTCTGGAAACTCAGTTGGAATGAACTCAGTGACTCGTCACTAAAACAGAGCAGAAAAACAAACCTCTGCCAACATAACCTCCTTCGCAGCGGTAAAATAAAAAATTCCTGCTGTCTGGCAGTGATTGCTTTTATAGTCATGCTACTATGTGGGTGTTGTCTCAGGCAAAAAAAAAGTTACTGTCAAGTCAGCTTTCTCAGTAACACCATGGTCAAACCAGGTGGTGGTACCTTTAGCACGATACCCACATGCCAAATCCTGCTGGAAAAAAAAAAAGTTTGATTCAGCAAGTCTCTCTTCAACAGTCTGCTATTTTCCCCTTAGCTAAGGTAATATTCTGCTGACATAGTTTCCCTTCTTCAGGAGGAGTTCAACACAAAGATGCAACAGCTGAAGGTCATATCCTTAATAACCTATATTGTTCTTGAAACTCTGACTTCAGCCGCAGTCTTATGAGCTTCAAAATCCTCTCAAAACTAGATCTTGGTGATCTAGATTGTCAGTCCATAAATAGAAGTGCCATTCTTAGAAATTGTGGTTCAATACTGCAGCTATACAAGTGAAAAAATACAGCTCATATGATTTGCTCTTTAATATTTTTTGAGGACTGAATATTAATAATTTTCTCAGTGATTGAAGAATTTTAGGAAACAGGACATGCTCGTCTGATTTAAGCAGACATGAAAATACCATGGTTCTCTTGTTTACAGATCCACCTCTGGAGGTGAACATCAAAGAAGGACCGACGAAGGACCAGAGCTTTACCTGTGAGGCTGATGCCAACCCAAATGCAACAATTACATGGAGGAGGTACAGTAGTTATGAATAATGCCTCATTTTTTCAATAACCCTATAGCACTTTTTAATAATGGCTCACTTTTGTTATCAACCCCAGAGCAATAGTTCGGTCATCCAGATACAGTGTAAGTGAAACTAAGCAAGTCTGATCTCAAGTGTGTGTGTGCGTCTGTGAATATTTACATAGTATGCGTCTACAGT
The DNA here is from genome assembly GCA_963556495.2 of Valencia hispanica. Taxonomy (NCBI): domain Eukaryota; kingdom Metazoa; phylum Chordata; class Actinopteri; order Cyprinodontiformes; family Valenciidae; genus Valencia; species Valencia hispanica. The sequence goes on along the minus strand of OY747707.1, from coordinate 31,477,819 downwards.
GGGGCAAAAAAGTATGTAATGCAAAAAGAATGTAAAACAAAATCCACAAAGTCACATTGTGTGATCTTTAAAGAGTGCCCCTGGCATGAAATTTGCATTTTCTGAGTTTTTTGGTCATATTTTTTAGTTTCCCCAGCCTACCTATGTCCCCAAAGGAGTTAAAATGACTGATTAGTGTTTCCTTTGTCCCTCGGTATGTCTGCCTACATAGTGAAATTAGCACTCAGAAACGGGCTGTTTTGCAGTTCGGCATATGACCTCACATTTTGGCATATGTCGTCACTAAGTGCCAGCCAATTACCCCCTTCTCTGAACTACACTCTCCAAGTCCCTCCCTCCGCGGCACGCATTACAACCTAAACAACAAGAGCTATGGTAAAAGGCAAACAACAAACCGACAGCATGGAGTCCAGACCGCATCGACACTGTCCTCCCCACTGAAAAGCTTGTGGATGGACTTTATTTATGCAGGAAATGTACCCGACCGACTCCAAAAGCGCGTGGTCGTTTGTGGCAAACATTTCTCTGACGGATGTTTTATTAACTTGGGACAATACAGCAGTGGATTCGCAGATCGTCTTAAACTTTTACCAGGATCAATACCAACTCTCCGTGAACCAGCAAATATCTCTATACAAGTATGTATATTTCCGCAATAAACTCCTTCAGCTGTTATATACCAGTGTTTCCCACACATATATAGCTGAATCTGTTGCGGTGCGCCACAGATTCAACACCGACTGCCACAGATTCAACACCGACACCAAATAAAAAAAAAATCAACACCGACCGTGACATATTCCGTTTCGTTTCTCTTTTTTACACTATTTAAAACACGCAGCGTATTCGTTCACTTCTCTCTCTTCGTCTCTGTCACTCACGTCTCTCTCGCACAAACATACACACACACACACACAGACAGCCCCTTCCCTCCGTGCACAGCACGTCTGTCCGGATCAAATTGAAACGCCATTACAGTAGCCGATAACTGAGCCATTACTGTCGTGGTGAAGCTAGAGACGTAATGAGGACGGATGGATGTGTGGATGGATGATCAAATATTTTATTAGGCCTGTAATTTGTAAAAAGATTATTCCTTCAACACAAAACATAATTAGGCCTAAACCTAATTATATTTCATACATAATATTGGAATTTGGGCAATTTGTGGTGCGCAAATGCATGTCTGTCAAGGTTTCATCAGATGCGGACGTTAGAGACTCAATTGACAATAGAGGTGCATGGCTTGGGCCCCGCCTACCAAAACTCGGTCGTTCTCTGCTAATGCTAAAAAAAGGGCCACCTAGTAGGGGCTGCAATTCTACAGCAAGGCAGAGTTACGGCTAACGATCCTTTGATACAGTATTAAGGTACTTAGAGTGTGACTAAAAAGGGCCCAAACATCGTGGAGAATTTCATGCCAGGGCCACTTTAAAAAATTTATTTCTATAACGTTGCAAAAAATTACCATTTGGACGATAACAAAAGTTCACGTCAATACTTTGTAATGTAACCTTGGTTGGCAATGACAGAGGTCAACCATTTCCTGTAGGTCTTCATCAGGTTTGCACACACTGTAGCTGGTATTTTGGCCCATTCTTCCATGCAAATCTTCTCTAGAGTTGTGATCCTTTGGGGCTGTTACTGGCCAATTCAGACTTTCAACTCCCTACACAGATTCTCTATTGGATTGAGTTCTAGAGACTGGCTTGGCTACTCCAGAACCTTGAAATGCTTTTTACGTAGCTACTCCTTCGTTGTTTACATGATGTGTTTGGGATCATTGTCATGCTGGAAAATGTGTTTCATCTTCAATGCCCTCATTGATGGAAGAAGGTTTTTGGCCAACATCTCTCAATACATGGCCCTATTCAACCTTTCCTTAATAAGGATCAGTCGTCCTGTACTATATCCTGATGTAGTTTTATTACTCTGGGCTCGTTTACTTCTCAAGGAGCCAGGATGTCTGACACAAAAAACTGAATTTAAGAATTTTAATTGAATTGTGGAACTGACACTGAAATTTTGAGAGCTGAATTGCAATAGGATGAAATAAAATTTTAAAGAAAATAAATTTCAAAATATAAAATAAAATTTCAATTTAGTGACTGTTGTCCATTCCTTTACTCATCCCAACCAGCCACACCTTGTTTGTTTAGTGCGTTGTAACTGTCTGTAAAACATCATGTTACACTGAGGAGTTTGTACTTTATTTAGGGAGGTAAGTTCTTGTCATTTGGTTTTATTTATTTTCCGTTGGTAAGTTGTTTAATCCCTTAGATAGTTCATTTTTGTTTGTTGTGTTAGGCCTTTGTTCACCCTGAAGTTGCACTCATCTCGTTCTTCAAGGCTGAAATATAATAAATTCGTAAATAAATCCCTGATAAATTGTAGACTAACATGTGGTGGCTTAAGGTCTGGAGAGAATGGATCATCTTTCATGTTATGATCTGGCCACCCCTAGACCGATCATAACACACCATTTTCAAGATCATATGTACCCCACGTGGTGAGATCTTTCATGGAGCCCCAGGTCGAGGGAAATTGTCAGTGATCTTGTATTTATTCAATTTTCTAATAATTGCTCCAACAGTCGATCTCACCAAGCTGCTTGCCTATTGTAGATTGGCTCATCTCAGTGTTGTGTTTTATTAAGCGGGAGACCTCTGTGAGATCTGTATTGAAGCGCCATTTAACCCCTGAAGTGGCTGTTGGTTTTATTGAAACTTTTAAAAAGACTCCTCCTATTAATTTAGCCGCCCCCTGTGATTCTATTGTCAATTATTTTAACAGCAGACTTTGATCTACCCTCAACCTGCTTGCTCCACTTAAAGTTAAACATCTACAGTCAAAACATGCATCACCATGGAGAAATGAATATCTTAGAAAACTAAAGAGAAATTGCAGGGCGGCGGAGAGAAAAGGGAGGAAAAATAAGATCACAACAAATAAGCAGATTTGTACTGACCTACTAAAATCATACAATAATGCAGTAAGAAAGTCAAGAAATGCTTACATTTCCAAAATAATTTCAGATCAGAAAAATAATCCTAAAATTTTATTTACCACAATTGCTAACATTTTTAACTGTGACACTAATTCACTTCAGAAAACCCCCTCTAACGCTCTCTGTGAGGAATTAGCAGCCCACTTCAGAGGGAAGGTAGACACCATCAGATGTAATATTGTATCTGCTCAAAGTCACTTGGTTTTAGACAAATCTGAATGTGCGTCTCTTTTTTGCCCCACTGTAAGTTTAGCATGGAGAGTTCAGACAAGTTTTGGCATGAATCAAATGAATTATATCAGCTATGTGGGGGTTTTTTGGTCTGACTTTCATCAAACTTTCTTGTTAAATCTAACGTTGACTAGGCTACTCCAAAATCTTCATTTTATTTATTTTCCGTGATTCAGAGGTGGTGTTGGTACTCTTTGAATCATCCTGCTGTGTAACCTACGTTACCTTGAGCTTAAGGTCATGAACTGATGGTCCGACATTCTCCTTCAGGATTTTCTACTGGAGAGCAGAATGCAGGGTTCTCTTAAGTTACCTAAAGTTGTCCATGTCCCGAGGCAACAAAGCTGGCCCAGCCCTTCACACCTTCAACGGCATATTTGACTGATGGTATGATGTTCTTTTTCTGAAATGCTGTATTAGTTTTACACTAGATGTACCAGGATACACACCTTGCAAAAAAGTTCCAATTTGATCAGAAGTGGTTTTAACCTGAAACTCTTCCATTGATATGTTTGCCCAGTTTCTCTTGTTCATGACCACACGGCAGTGTTCATTATTCAGCAGAAAGCTGAATAATGAACACTGCCCTTAACTGAGAAAAGTCCATTTGGTGGTTTAGATGTTGTTCAGTTTCTTTTTTGAGCTCCTGGATGAGTAGTAAATATGGTTTTAGGGTTATTTTTGTAGATTTGCATCTACTCGGAATATTCACCACAGTTCCATTTGTTTTTCTCATATTATAGATAATGGCTCTTATTGTGGAGGCGATTAGCCTTACAAAAGGCTTTGTCATCCTATCCAGACTGTTTATGAGTTTCTCATCTGAACATAAATGTCTTCAGTTCAGAGCACAACATGTTGCTTTGGGAGATCCTTTAGCCTACTTTTTGCTTTTAGACAGGTTCTGTTTAACCAATTTCTAAATTCTGCAAATCACATAGTAATAACACCTGGCTGGTGAAATTAAACTGAATACCGTTTCATAGCACTCTATGAGATTATTATTATAAATCTAAATCCAAAAACTTGAAAACTGTAAATAACTATATAATAATGTAGATGAAACGGATGTACTTGGCAATGTTGGTGAACTTTTTGATGTCTAAGGAAGCTGTTTTTAACCGGAGTATAGGACTGTGTGCACAAATTTTAGGTAGGTGAGTATTTTGACCATATTAGCATTTTTAAAAATATTTTCTAACTCCAAGCTGGATGAACTTGAATGCTTAATGAATTTAAGCATAGCAGATGATGATGATGGCCTAAGGAAGTCAAAACCCCATATTAAGGTGTGCTTACTTTTTAGGGAGCTTATTTTCTTTTGTCAAAATAGGCCACAAAATAGATTTAACGGACTCTAAAAGTCTCTCAGAGGAATGCAGCACTCTTGAAATTGATAAGATATTGGGGTGTAATCACAGAACCATCAAACATTTTGTTGGAAATAGTCAACAGGGTCGCAAAAAACGTATTGAGAAAAAAAAGATGCACATTAACTGCCACAGATTTGAGAAGAATCTAGCATGAAGCTACCAGGAACCCATTATCATCCAGTCCTGTCATATTTCATAACTTCAACCTACCTGGAGTACATAGGGATACAAAAATGTTCAGTCGTCAGAGACATGGCCAAGGTAAGGAAGACTGAAACTTGCCCGCCTTAAATATACACATAACTGAAGCGTCTAGACTTTTCCCAGAGATATTTGAAGTCCAATTTTTCAAAGGTTTTATGGACTAATGAAAATAGTGACTCTTGACAGACCTGATGGATGGGCCAGTGGGTGGATAGGTACAGGCACAGAGCTCCACTTTGAGACAAATGCCAGTCGTGTGGAGGTGGGGTACTGGTAAACTCAACCAATTAAGAAACGTCCCTTTTTCAGGACTGTGTATTTCAACAATAATGTTGTAAAAATCCACAATATCACATCACCATCGGACTGAGGTTGTTGTCATTGCAGGCAATCTCAATGCCTAGCGGTACAGGGTAGACATCCTCCTCCCACATGTGGTACCCTTTATGCATGCTCATCCAGACATGATCCTCCAGCAGGACAATGCCACCAGCCATAATCCTCATTCTGTGCGTGAGTTTCTGCATGACAGCAATGTCAGTGTTCTGCCATGTCCAGCGAAGAGCCCGGATCTCAATCCCATTGAGCACGTCTGGGACCTGTTGGATGGCAGGGTGAGGGCTAGGGCCATTCCCCCCAGAAATGTCCAGGAACTTGCAAGTGCCTTGGTGGAAGAGTGCGGTAACATCTCACAGCAAGAACTGACAAATCTGGTCCATGAGGAGGAGATGCACTGCAGTACTTCAAGCAGCTGGTGGCCACACCAGATACTGACTGGTACTTTTGATTTTGAGCCTCCCTTCATTCAAGGACACATTATTCTATTTCTGTTAGTCACATGTAAACAGTGGCGGATCCTATCGAGAGAGTGGCTTAGCTTTATTTACTAAATAAAGTTAGACGGCGTCGACATCGGGTACATTGGCGCCGTTTGTGGATACACCCCATTCTTGAGAGGCGTTCTGAGTTTGGAGAGTTTAACCATTTGCTCACTACAGTGAGACGCTCTGATTGGTTGACGCTCAGGGGACGACGAAATTTCAGCAAGCTGAACTTCTGCATTGGCTTCTTTTGCTGCTTTGAAGCCTGAAAAGCAGCAAAAGCTTTCAAAATTGCCGCGCCTAAAGCACACAAACCGCCGCAGAGACTCTGACGGCCTCAACCATAGACTTAACATGTAAACTTGCTGTTCTAGGCGTTGACGTTTTGGGTGGTGTGAACGAGGCATTAGTTACCTAAAGTTGTCCATGTCCCGAGGCAACAAAGCTGACCCAGCCCGTCACACTTTCTCCGGCATATTTGACTGATGGTATGATGCCCTTTTTCTGAAATGCTGTATTAGTTTTACTCCAGATTTAACAGGATACACACCTTGGAAAAAAGTTCCAGTTTGATCAGAAGTGATTTTAACCTGAAACTCTTCCATTGATATGTTTGCCCAGTTTCTCTTACTTAATAAGTCTTCTTTTTTTTTTTACTGTCCTGGGTAAGTTCATGAATGGTGGCTGTTTCATCTTCAGAATCAAATAATTTATCTTTAAGTCGTTTTTTGTAATAAGTCTCTTTGTCCTATTTAGATATCGTTGCTCCTTCATTTTGAGTCTGTGAATCTCTCCTTTTCTCGATCTCTTCAACAGTGGCCAACCATTGACTGTGCTTGGTGTATCCTCAGAAAACAAATTTTTAGTGATTGTTTTCTTTGCTGCTAGCAGAATCTTACACAAATATAGATGTGTAAGAGACATACAAGTTCTTTAGGATGAACCAAATACAAAATTAAACATGATTTTGGTATCAAATATCCATATATTTTACAAATGCTATCCCAGAAGAGTTTAACTTTTTCCATGACCAAGACACGTCTTTGACCTGGTTTCTTAGATTACATAATCTCTACCATGGCTGGCCTTTTCCTGTCTGCCTGCTCTTGATATGAGGCGTTATAAAATATCTATTCTGGTTCTTCCAGCTGAATTCTCTCGATTCAAATGACAGTTTTGAACCATTATGCATCCTCCACATTTCTTATCATATTTCCTTTGGGATGTTTTCACCCAACTCCTCTTTCCATTTATTCTTTACATAAACAATAGAGTATCTTTATTTTTCACATGTGGTACTTGTAAAGAAATGTTTTAAATTATAAAAAATCAAAGTCTGAACAAACTAATAAAAATAGTCATTTACAAATGTATCTACCTTAATAAATATCATTTTGAGATGATTATCCCTAAACACACAGAACAAAAAAAGTTAATGTAAAACTATGTTTGTGTTATTGTGGAAGCTTTAAAGTTCACAGATTTTAAATCTCAAACCCAGGTGGAATACATAAGCCATCTTTATAATCCTGTATGATTGCTGTTGTCAAAACACAGTCTAGTCAGAAATCCCCCATCTGTTAATACATCAGTCAGTTATAAATCTACCCTTTAATGAGATCTTGTTGACCTTCAACTTTTTTATTGTGACTTTAAACACAGACGTAAAACCATAATAGTTTACCTGGGGCTTACCGCTTTTTTTGTGGCATTGCAAAATATGTCAAGCAAAAACCAAGGATTTATGAAAACAAGGGATTTACCACTCAATTTACAATGTCTATTTACAATATGCAATTTTACCCAAATGTTCGCTCAAAGTTATCTAAAAAGAAGTATTAAATTAAGGAACAAGTATGTTGCTTAATTCAAACAAAAGTGACATTTAACGGCAAAACATAAGCAATACAAAGAAGGATAAATTTGTTCATATCTAGCAGCTTTAAGGTGTTCAGGTACTGGAATCGGGATGTTGAAAACAAAATGCTTACTGTAATGCTGTCTTCTTGTTCTGCACATATTAATTTAGGTTACTTTTAATTAATCCAAGCCACAATACGCATTGTGTGCTCAAGTTCCACAGGGGATGGCAGGAAAGTTCGTTTGATTTCATGTTCGTTCATTTACTTAGCAATCAAAAAAAGTCTTATCCAGACTTGTTCACGTTTACATGCTTGTCTAATGAACAAGAAGAATTCCTGATTTATGCCCCATTTCTCTCAAAGTAGCTGTAAACTTGCATTAACAGGTCTTCTCCTGCTTATGGTAGCAGAAACAATGAGTTGAACCTTTACTGAAATGGCTAAAGTTCAATTTGTAAATCCAGTGCAGATGGACTAATAAAAATAACAAATTTGGATAACTGCTGGTTCCACTGAGGTTTTAGGGTTATACTAGCTGTCTGTGTTAAGGGTCATACACGCCGACTTCTGTCTACCGTTTACCTTTTTTTTTTTTAGGTATGGTTAACCCTATAAATGTTGACAGATATAGGTTGTGATCAAAGCTAGAGGAACTACAGCCATTTACAGCCTTTCCTCTACTCATGAATTTTAACTTTAAGTTGACAGCAGCTGACCAAATATTATGGGATAGTTCATCAAAAGATGAATGCAAGTATTTTGAACTGACTTGGGATACTGGTAATGTTGTCTATATAACGCGACACCATCCGATAGGTCAATATGTCAAGAGCTATTTGGGATAAACATGTTTTTGCTGATATTCCTATATATACTGTGGTTTAGCTTTCAACCTACCATGTCATACATTATTTTTCAAAATTGTTAGGAAAGTACTACTTTAACACCCATCTTGATGTTTTTCAAAGTGGTTATTGTGCCAATCCTTGTTGTAAAGAAGGTAACATAAGTTGTAAGTTTTTTCCTAGCTCAAACAACAACCTACTTGTTGTCCATATATTCGTTAAGACCTTTGTTGTTCACTAAGCCCTAGGTATTAAATTTACGCCTTTTGAACTGATATGAAGCAAATTTTCTTGTGGGTGAGTCTGCCATGTCTAGACGTAGATGATGTGTACTAATCTAGTACTAATCTGCCCCTTTGAGCTAAATTCAGTTTTCCATTGAGGGTACATAGCACTCTGTGATAAGTTTTAATCACAGAGGCACAAAGAGACTCTGACTGAAGTTTGTGTGGTGATTGCTGTGAACCTCCAAGGTTCTGCAGCCCGAAACGGATTACTTTTTTCTTTTAAATATCTTTCAACTATCCTCCACAAGTAGGCTATGAAATTACTTCCTACTTCTGAGGTTTAAGACATGAAAGAGTGAATGTGCCTAAACTATCACATAATCAAGGTCCGTCTCAAATGTTATTTGTGTCTTTCCTGTTCCTCCCCTCTACTGATAATGATCCCAGAACTTTTAACATTTTTATACCCTGAATTCAGGTCTCCGGCTGGAGACTTTTTGTTTTGTTTTGTTTTTCCTTGGAATGTAATCCCCGTGAACATAAAAACTGTGTCAAAGGGGGAGTTGTCAGGGTTTAAAACTACAAGTTCAGTGTACTAAATGCATACTGAATGTCTGTTTTGTGGATTTTGTATTCAAAAGGAGTGAACATCATAGGGACAAAGCTATTTTTTTCTCTAGAATAGCTGTGTCTCACAGGGAACCACTTCAGTGGTTTGTGGCTATATTTAACCCAATACTCATTCCTGTTAAATCTGATAACTGTTAATTTACTGTTGGATTCTTATTCTGCTACTCTGGTAAATGTGCTTTTATTTTATTTTATTATTTGGTGTGGGTTTTTTGTTTTTTTCCCCTCACAGGACACAAGTTGGTGCAACGAGATCAAAGTTCAGATGTTGACAAAATTGTGAAATGACCCTCTAGCTTACCAGTCTGAAAAAATGTAAAGCCAATTTTAGAATAAAATAGTTTTATTATGCTCAAAACTGGTATTAATAAGACGCAAATGCTTTTCAAGAATGTAGGAAAAAAATAGAACACTTGTTGATGAATTAAGGATTAGTGTGGTAAAAATGTTCACGCCTCATTTTCACTGGAAAACTTTAAAAGATCCTATTTTAAATCTGAATTTTGAAACAAAAGCCTGGTCTCACTGTTTCAGCTGGATTTAATGTCTCTCCTTAAAAGGCCCACTGTAAGCCACCATCTGTTCAAACAGTTATAAACTCTAGTTTGCTAATAGGGTGGGTGTGGGTACAATAAACACTGGCGCATATCAAAAGTAATAAACGGGTGTAATTAAACTGTATTGCGAAATTAGAAAATTTAGTTACAAAAGTATATTGATATATTTCAAAAGCTCTGCTTTGAGCTCTAGCCCTGCTAGATTTGTGATTTGTACAAGTATCATGTTGACAGAAGAAAGAAACCTTTCATCACATCCCTTGGGTTGTATATGTTGCAGTGTTGTGCATTCCTCGTCTGCTGGGCGTTAACTGTAAAAACAAGGCAGGGGCTAACAACTACAGTAGCTTCCCGCAGTGGGTGTGTCTCAATGGTGAAATGATTAATTTATTGTCCTGGACCATGCTTCTTTTGGGGCCTGTTAATTGCGGAGAATTAACTGTGTGGATCCTCTGTGCTAAAACTTCATTCTGACCATTGTTTATTTTCTTGCAGATCAGGCAACCCTCTGCCACCATCCGTCACAGTTCAGGGGGCAACGCTGACCTTCAAAAGCAAGACTTCTGATCTGATTGGTCTCTATCAGTGTGAGGCAAATAACTCATATGGAAGCAAACAAAGTAGCCTCTATGTGAATTTCCTCCAAGGTGATTATTTGTTTCTGTTTAAAATGCGATTTTTATGCTTTCTTTTTTGTTTCTTTTTTTTAGAATTTTTTTCTGAGCATTTCGAACCGAGATTTTGAAGTGGTGAACATTTTGTTCTTTAATAAGTTAGCAGGGTTTTTTTTGTGCATTTTTATATGTTATTAACTTCTGTAAATTTGCTGTATTTATTCAAATGATATCTATGAACTTGGCTTGTTTAAGTGGTAGGTCTTTATCTGTTCCAGTCTATACATTTTATTATGAGAAGAAGCCTTTGCTTTGTTATGGATCACTAAAGTCATAAACCAAGATCTTTTTCTCCAGCAACATGTGTATCCTTGTCTAACGACTGTAAACAAGCAGGGGCGCAAAGCAAATAATAAAAGCATCACGTGTGTTCCAGGATATATAACACGTTACAACACCTGGTCTATTATCTCCTCATAAGTCTGTTTAAAAATACGAAATAAACCAGCTTCTATAGGAATAAAATGCATTTGTGAGACTAATCCCCTTCATTCAGTTGTGTAAATCCAGTAAAGAATTTGTGGCATGACTGCAAACTCTAATAATCATAAGTTTGTTGGACATCTGTATTTCATGACAGAGGTTTTACAAACTCTTGGTTTGCATTTCTTAGGAAAGCTACTCCATACTTAAACCACTTCCGATTTGATCATTTAGCAGCCATAAACTGCTGTTTTTTTACCTTAAAATTAAAATCTGAAAAGTGTGTCGTGCATTTATATTAAGCCCCCCTGATAACTCTGATCACCCTAAACCAGAGATGACTTGGACATGAGCTTAACTTCGGTTGTTAAAACAAAGACCTCAGACTTAACTTGGACTTGTACTGCAGCTGTCAAGGATGATGTGCTGCAAGTCCATATTTTACTTTTTACATTTTATGCACTGCATTTATTAGCCAGTGACTTTCTCAGAATAAGGGCTGTTCCTAGCTTCCTAATATTGACTGCACTTATGTATTTCCAACCAAACACTATATTACATCTCTTTGGCCTATTGCAGAAGACATCCCTTAAAATCCTTCATCTTTTTCTTTCACTGTCAGGCTTGCTGCATCATTCTTGCTCCTCGGTCTCTAATTTGTGATTTATAGCATACCTACGAGTATGTTACTGATTATACTTGACTTCAAAGTTTTTAAATGTAGATATAGTATAGAAGATTGTTCCCTAATAATATTAAAAAGTCTTTTAACACAGAGTGAGGAAGAGACATACTACCGTCCCTATTCAGTGTAGCATACACTTGTGAAAGACTGAAACACTTTTCACATAAGATCTCAATAAATCAATTCAAGTGTGTTGATATAAATTGGCAAATTTAAAAAGGTATAGTGGGGATTTGGTGGCGATGGGTGGTAACTCCTGGTGGCTGCATGCTGTGCCTTCAGGGGGTTGCACTGGTGGACATGGGTTACTGGCCTGGTAGTCGTGCTGCTCCTGGGTTGGTCTAGGGTGGGTTTGGGTGCTCAGGGTCCCATGTTGGGGTGTCGGGCTGGTGGCTGTGGTGGATGGGTGGCGTTTCTGGGCCTGATCAGTTTTTGGGCACTGGACTTGGCTCTTGGTCTTTGCATGCTGGAGAGTATTTTGGTCAGGTGTGTAACCGCTCACCGGTGGACTGGCCTGGTACTGGAGTTGCAGAGCAGGTGGATGGGGGGGGCTGGATTCTGTCGCTTGTTGAGCCATCAAACAGCAGTTGGCGGTGGCTGCATTCCCCACATCCCACCGCTCTGGTTTAAATACACATAACATGATTAACACCATTCTTGAGTGGGAGGAGGGAGGCTAGGGGTCTTTCCACAACCCTGTTTGTCATCAGGGGTTGGAGTCCAGGAGGAGGAACAGGTGGTCTGGTTGATGCCTGGGCTGGTGGGCTGCTTTGCCATTGTGTGGGCTTTGGCAGTCTGATTTTCTCCATCCTAGAGGGTAGGGGGACCACCTCCTGGGTCCAGGGGATGGTTGCTCTGCTAGGGTATCAGTACCTGGACCTGGGAGTATAAAGTGTGAATGGGGAGTATGACTGTACAGCGTTCTTTCTTGTGTGTCTTGGTTTGCATGTGAGAGAGTATAGTGACTTGCAAAAGTATTCGGCCCCCTTTAACTTTTCCACGTTTTGTCACATTACAGCCACAAACATGAATTAATTTTATTGGAATTCCACGTGAAAGGCCAATACAAAGTGGTGTACACGTGAGAAGTGGAACGAAAATCATACATGATTCCAAACATTTTTTACCAATAAATAACTGAAAAGTGGGGTGTGCGTAACTATTCAGCCCCCTTCGGTCTGAGTGCAGTCAGTTGCCCATAGACATTGCCTGATGAGTGCTAATGACTAAATAGAGTGCACGCGTGTGTAATCTAATGTCAGTACAAATACAGCTGCCCTGTGACGGACTCAGAGGTTGTCTAAGAGAATGTTGGGAGCAACAACACCATGAAGTCCAAAGAACACACCAGACAGGTCAGGGATAAAGTTATTGAGAAATTTAAAGCAGGCTTAGGCTACAAAAAGATTTCCCAAGCCTTGAACATCCCACGGAGCACTGTTCAAGCGATCATTCAGGAATGGAAGGAGTATGGTACAACTGTAAACCTACCAAGACAAGGCCGTCCACCTAAACTCACAGGCCGAACAAGGAGAGCGCTGATCAGAAATGCAGCCAAGAGGCCCATGGTGACTCTGGAGGAGCTGCAGAGATCTACAGCTCAGGTGGGGGAATCTGTCCATAGGACAACTATTAGTCGTGCACTGCACAAAGTTGGCCTTTATGGAAGAGTAGCAAGAAGAAAGCCATTGTTAAAAGAAAACCATAAGAAGTCCCATTTGCAGTTTGCCACAAGCCATGTGGGGGACACAGCAAACATGTGGAAGAAGGTGCTCTGGTCAGATGAGACCAAAATGGAAAACGCTATGTGTGGCGGAAAACTAACACTGCACATCACTCTTAATACACCATCCCCACTGTCAAATATGGTAGTGGCAGCATCATGCTCTTGGGGTGCTTCTCTTCAGCAGGGACAGGGAAGCTGGTCAGAGTTGATGGGAAGATGGATGGAGCCAAATACAGGGCAATCTTGGAAGAAAACCTCTTGGAGTCTGCAAAAGACTTGAGACTGGGGTGGAGGTTCACCTTCCAGCAGGACAACGACCCTAAACATAAAGCCAGGGCAACAATGGAATGGTTTAAAACAAAACATATCCATGTGTTAGAATGGCCCAGTCAAAGTCCAGATCTAAATCCAATCGAGAATCTGTGGCAAAATCTGAAAGCTGCTGTTCACAAACGCTGTCCATCTAATCTGACTGAGCTGGAGCTGTTTTGCAAAGAGGAATGGGCAAGAATTTCAGTCTCTAGATGTGCAAAGCTGGTAGAGACATACCCTGAAAGACTGGTAGCTGTAATTGCAGTAAAAGGTGGTTCTACAAAGTATTGATTCAGGGGGCTGAATAATTACACACACCCCACTTTTCAGTTATTTATTTGTAAAAAATGTTTGGAATCATGTATGATTTTCGTTCCACTTCTCACGTGTACACCACTTTGTATTGGTCTTTCACGTGGAATTCCAATAAAATTGATTCACGTTTGTGGCTGTAATGTGACAAAATGTGGAAAAGTTCAAGGGGGCCGAATACTTTTGCAAGCCACTGTATGTGTGTGAGAGGGAAGGAATGTATGACTGTGTTCCTGTGTATCCGTCAGGTTGGGTCTTGGCCTGGCACATCTCAGGTCCCCTACCATATGATGGTCCCATTTTCCCTCAGTCACTCCCTGCCGGAGTGTGTTGTGCATTTGTCTCAAGTGCGTTGGTGGCTCTCGGTGTCCGGGGCTTGGTGCTTGGGGGGGCATGCCGGTTAATCTCTGGTGCCTGTCTGGCCGGGCCCGGGTGGACCGGGGTATTTGTTGGCCACTGTGCCGGGGCACCTCTTTGGGAAGGGCTGGTTTGGGAATTGTTTGGTGGTAGCTGTCGGGTGGCCCGGTGGGGGTTGGGTCCGGCGTCTCCACTTGATCTCCTGTTCTGAATGTTGTTGGATACTTGGTCTTGGTGCTTTGCTGTGTGCAGGAGTGAGATTTTGGAGCTGGGTGCTGGCTGGTCTTGGCTTGGAGATGCCGTCCGTCCGCTGGGGCTATTAGTGTGATGCCCCGGCATGGGGCGGTAGGGCCTTTGGATGTCTGATGTGGGGATTGGCCTGGGGTGGCCACGGAGCATGTAGGCTAGCATTTATCTGTTTAAGATTCCAGTGGCCAGGTATCTCAACTCTGACAGACACACAGGGCAGCCAGCTGCAGCTAGCGCAGTATAAAGAGCCAGGTTTGTTTAAATGTAGTCTCTGAGCTGACCAATTGGACTTTAGGCCCCCTTATTAGAATAAACTTCTGGAAATAAATAAATGTGGAAATAAATACATAAATGTAAAAATAAATATATAAATGTGGATCTAAATAAATAAATGTGGGAAGAAAATAAAATTGTAAAGAAATAAATGTGGAAATACATAAAGTTTTTATTTATTCCTATGTATAATTATTTATTTTCGTTTTTATTTATTCCTATGTATATTTATTTATTTTCAATTGTATTTACCCATTATTTATTTCCACATTTATTTATTGTCAATTTTGGCAGGGACGGTCCAACATATTAATGCTCCATTGGTGATAGTAATTCTGACCACCACACTGCCAGACATGGCATACACACACACATATATACATATGTGTTACTCAACAACTGTGATTGGTTGCTAGGTCTAACTGAAGGAAAAAAAACAAAACTGTTTAGTCAAAGCAAAAGTGCACCTCAGGAAAAATTATGTATTTAGGAAGCAGGACGTTCTGCTCAGCCTGCAGGGCCAAAGCCATATTAGGACACATTTAAAGGGAGTTATCTTTTCATTTGCATTCCTGGCCCTCCTACTGTACCATATCTGCACTGGAACATTTCCTCAGTGGACAGAAATAATATGGGAGGTTTGTGTGCCCTTGAGGAAGGAAACTTATCAGCAGTTTATCATAAGCATGACTGGATATAAACTGAACGCCTTTCTGTGCTGTGCAATATCAAGCTTTCAGTTCTGTAGAATAATTTCAACATGGTAAAGCCTTTTGATGCACAAACTCCACAATCTGTGTGTTTTTCATTGATCACTGATATCTAATTACACAGGCTCTGAAGCCTGAAGATATTCTCAATAAGTCTCTGGAGGTTTAGGCTCTTTTCCCCAGCCAAGAGCTCTAACGAAAAATCCCAACAGGAGCTGTGTTCAAGGGTCTGGAGTGTTGTAATGTGTAATGGTGGGGCGATCTCTGTAGTTGATGTCAGAGGAGTACAGGGCCACAGGATGGGGTCTGCAGGACCAGTCTTTTTCAAATTCCCTGATGGTCAGTCCGTCCTGACCATAAAATCCATTGTAATCATTTGCCTTCGGAAGTTAACCTAATAAACAGAGTCTACCTATGTGTAATTTGATCCCTAAAAAAAATAAAAATTCTAGCACTTCTGTGAAGGCTTTGAATGTCTTCTAGTGGACATTAGTGAACAAACCGCATCATAAAGACCAAGGAACAGAGCAGACACGTGAGAAATAAAGTTGTGGAGAAGTTTGAAGACTGATTAGATTATAAAACACTATCCCAGACTTTGAAAATATCACATAGGGCTATTCAATCATCCAAAAATAGACAGAGTGTACCCCAACTACAAACCTATGACATGGCCGTTTATCTCAACTGACAACAGGGGAGCGAATGACCAAACCTGACAGAAGCCCATGTAGGAGACACAGCAAACACATTGTTTCATTTGACCAGAGTATCTTCTTCAGAGAAAACTAAGCCTGCACATCCTAGAGCAACAACATGGAGATGGCATTATCATGATGTGAGGGTGGTTTTCTTTGATAGACTGAGGGAAACTGTGAAACTAAGTACCTCAAAAACAGTAGAAGACTTGAGAATGGGGTAGAGATTTGCCTTGCCACAGGAAAATAACCCCAAACACAGTGAATTGGTATATTTGTGTGGCTCAGTCAAAGTCCAGACTTAATTTAAATAAGAATCTGTGGAATAACTTGAAAACTTGTACAAAAACTATCCAAAAAAATGTGTTTTTGTTTTAGATGAGGGGGGACTAAATAATTTTATCATTTTTTAATTGGGTCATTTCTGAAAGCAGTTCATTGAGCCGGAATATAAATGCCTGCCAAACATTTCAGATTTTTTTTTTTTTCTGGGGGAAAACAGACAAACGGGTAAAAACAGGATCCCCCCTCCTCCAGATGCTGCATGTCGAGCTTTGTGAGATTTATGTAAATAATATGTTATGCTAAATGACAATACTTTATCAAACCAAATTTAAGACCTTTTTTAATTTATCTGTTGCCTTTATGTTTTGTTTCATAGCAGAAAACTGCATTGGCGGTTGGATCGCTTTTATTGTTCTGGTCCTAGTCCTCGTGGTACTTGCTTGGTTTCTGTACAATAGGGGATTTTTGAAACTTCAAAGGTACAACCTACAGCAGGCACTACTTAAGCATAAACTAGGATGCCATTAAATTCATGTTGTTCATGTTATGTTTTTGCTTGTCAGGATACCAGCGTCTGAAAGAGAAGCAGGAGACGAGAGGGAGAATGTGTCTCTACAACAGCCCACAGCAGAACCTTAGTCCTCAGGAAAACCATTAAGTGTAACCCCTCCTTTCCACCGGACGCGTAAGCAGCACGTTACAGGAGCAGCACGTCATACGCAGCTGATAGCCACCACTGTAGTCAATCGAACCCTTTCCACCGGAGGCGAAAGCAGCACAAGTCTGCCGCGTCTGAAGAGCGACATGTTGCAGCACTTTTCTAAATATACGCGGCAGTCCTATTTTCTAAGCAGCACGCCTCTGAAACGCGTAAATTTCTACGTTTTGGATAGGGGAGACAGGAAATATACGGCTTGGCACCGGAAATTTTCAAAATAAAAGAAATGTGCTGCTTTGCGGTTGCTTTACTTAAAAAAAATGTCCCTACCTGTGCGGCCCGGTGAGAAGTCAGTACCTCGCGGGAGGGTCTCATTTGTGTGTCATCACGTCACACGTGTGTCATCACACAAATGAGCGATTTTGGATATTCCCTGACATAACATAAACTTATTGGCGAATATAAAACGGACATAACATAAAACACAAACCTTTTGGAGTCATGTTGTCTTTTCCTGGTTATTATTGCCATAGGCGTTTATATATGTTTATGGTTGCTGACGAAACCACGCGTGAGTTTGCTAATCTCGCGTGATTTCGTGCTCTCTCGGTGACAGCTGCTTCCCTGCTGCTATGCGCCTCATACGCACCCGGTGGAAAGGGCCAAGCAGCAGAATACACAAGTGAAACGTGCTGCTCCTGTAATGTGCCGCTTACGCGTCCGGTGGAAAGGAGGGGTAATGCTGACACAGACATGCAAGTGATTTCATCGCAATTATTGTCATCGTGTTGTCAGTTTATACACCTCTAAAAATGTTGTGTTTTTACTTATTCCTATTGACACAAAAAAAAAAAAACTTAAATTAGACTTGATAAAGAAATCCTAATGTCATTGTGCTTTATATTTTTATTTATTAGATGTTAGAATAAACAATTTTATACTCATCTCTATATTTCGCTGTACACGTTTTATTTTGCTCATGCTTTTTGATTATTGTTTCTATCACATCTTTACATTTATGTACTTTTCTGCTTGGCTTATTAGTTTCCGTTGAAGTGGGTTTTTTTAAGCTTCCTTCTTTAATAAAGATGGACCTAAATACCATCTCTGCCTCAGTTTTATTGTGTTGAAAACCTAACACCTTAGGGACACATATAGAGCTATAGCTGACCAAGTGTGAAGTTGGCAAAAGGACTAAAGCCTCATGAAAGTCATGTGGGAGGAAGCCATCACAAAGTTCCTGTCAAGGCAACGAGTTGTTTCAGTCACCAACCTAAAAAGCTAACTAGTTTGTCTTCTTTGACGAAACAGAAATTGTTTTTTCAAGGGGGCGTAACCATTTACTGGTATTTTCAATTTCTTTTTTGTAAAAAAAAAAAAAAAAAAAAAAAAAAAAAAAGGCTTATAAAATAATTTGACTTGCACACAGTGTAAAGGTCATTAGGTTTATTTTAATTTTCATTTTACTCAACATCTGTAATTTGCTGCAGGGACATTCTTTCCTTCAACAGAAGTACATGCAGTCAGGACTTCAAGATGTCTGGACCCTCTCGTGTCCTGTCTGGGTTTATGTTGTTCGCTTGTTCTTCCAGCTATACCTCTGTTCAGCATACATTAAAACGTTGTACAAAATAGCATAATACATAAACTAGGGCCTTGTGTTTTAAAAAGAGTTTCTTCCTCCTTTTTGTTGTTTGTCTGAAGACCTGTTATACTCTACAGTGATTTGCAAAGCTGCTCACGTCCCTTGGACCTTTTCCAATTACGTCAAAGCCTTGTGTGTTTTAGGGTGGGATTTTATGTGACAGACCAACACAAAGTAATGCATGGTTATAAAGTGGAAAGTAAACGCTGCATTATTTGGTTACAAATAAAAATCTTAAGTACCTTTAGTCATTCGTCTGCATATTCTTTGCACATTTACAGACTGAATGTTTTGTCTGTAATTCTTTGCTAAATGGCTTTATCTGTCAGATTGGATGGAGAACAAATGCATAGACCTTAAAAGGTTTGTCAATTAAATTTAGATCTGGACTTTGAACACCAGTAAATTGATTCTGATTCTAATAGGAATATATTTTAAACTATCCCTTTGCAGTTTTAGCTGTATTTTTAAGTTGTTGTGCAATGATAGACCTCTGCCCCAATTGCAAGACTTTTGCATATAAAGTCTTGCAAGTTTTGCTGTCTCAGGATTGCCCCTAGTCATTATTTTTGGCATTATAGCATGTCTGGTCATTAGTTTTGGTATTTTAGTAAGGAATATAAGTTTTCTACCAAAAACCATCAGTGTGTTGGCCTCTTCACGTTAAAACTCTACATTGCACTTGAATTTGAACTAAATATAAATGATCTCCAGACTGAAAACTATGTAGTTTTACACTTCCCAGTAATTCACTACTATGTGTTGGTCTATGACATAAAGTAAAAATAATGCTAGCAAAGCAATGTTTTGTGAATTTTACAAAATGTTGAAAAGTTCAAGGACTTGGTAGTACAATTGTAAGGATGTAGTTTTAGTTAAATCCAATGCAGAGGTCATGCAGTTACATCAAAACGCATTAGACTAGCAAGAAAAGAGAGGCTGTGTAACAAACAAAAACACTATAAAGTAAACATGTTTGGGGTTTCAGCAATGACAGTGTTCAAAAATAAATCATACCACCAAGCAAACAGTGTGTGTCATGTTTTAGGGTAGAATTTAAAGACCCAAATGCAGCGAAGTACAAATAAGGATGATTTAATGAATACAAGGAACAGGAACTTACAGAACTCAGGCGGGTATATAAGGCAGCAAACGGGGAAACAGGAACCAGACAGGCAACAAGGAAGGCAGGGACCAGGCGGGGAAGAAAGACGGACGAACCAACGAGTAGTGACTGAATGAGAACCGAATATATACTGAGGAGGAGAGTGAAGCGTGAACACGGAAGGAGCAGGAGACCAATTAGTGAAAGCGGTTGCAGCTGAGAGGGAGTGAGCAGGTGAAACTGATTAGCAGCTGGGATGGAAGACAGAATGGCTAGGAGACAGAAGACTCTAAAGAAACTAGAAAGGATTCTTAAGAAACTATCTAAAGAGAAGACTAAGGGAAACTTAAGGAAACACTGGAGAACAGAAGGAGGAATTAAATAAAGAGATAAAGGAA
This sequence comes from Valencia hispanica, assembly GCA_963556495.2. Classification (NCBI taxonomy): domain Eukaryota; kingdom Metazoa; phylum Chordata; class Actinopteri; order Cyprinodontiformes; family Valenciidae; genus Valencia; species Valencia hispanica. The sequence continues at coordinate 31,457,552 of OY747707.1, read as the reverse complement.
ACACAAATGGGAAGGTGGACATAGACAAAGGTGAAAAACATCTACAGAACCCAAGAAGTGCCAGAATACAAAAATATAATTAAACTGAATAAGAAAAACTACTAACAGGAGGAACAAAACAAGAGGGCACCTTGGGGTAAAAAGGGGAAGAAAACCAAGTGGAAGGAAAAACTCAAACTTGCCACACAAAATCCAAAAACCATGACAGTGTGGGGCAATGAAAATAGAGAAGCTGGTCGAACAAATAAACATCTCTTCTGTTTAACCTGAGATAAACAGACATTTGCCCAATGCAGCAGCAAATGGCATAACAGAGAATCTTAGCTACCATCATAGAGAGGACATTTTAGGTTTTATCTTCATTGTTGACTTCCTAACAAGACGATATATTTAGGAGAACATAATGTCCTTTATGAACATCTTATTTCTTTTATTATTGAGAAAGCAGTTTAAACCGTAACTTCAGGGTTTGTAAAGACCAGCCTGGCGGCGCTGAATTTCCAAATGGTTTTCATATATATCTTCCACTTGCTTTTGCTGCTGTAGGAAGAGGCACAAAAAGATGTCAGATGATTTATAGGTTCTTTTTTAAACAACTTTCTGTGTAAAGAGCGATCAAAAAGTATTTTCTCCCATTACAGATTGCTTCCGTTTTTCCTTTTTTGTCACACAATGTTTTTAAATCAAATATTAACCTGAGTAATTTAAAAGTGTTTTTCTAATTTAGATGTTATTTAGTATCCATCTGTCCATCCATCTTTTTCTGCTTATCCAGGGTCGTGTCGCAGGCGCAGCAGCTTAAACAGAGAGACCCAGACTTCGCTCTCCCCAGCCTTGGTCCCCACTTGGTTCAGCTCTTCGTGAATAATCCCAAGGCGGTCCCAGGCCAGCCGAGAAACATAGTCCCTCCAATGTGTCCTGGGTCTTCCCTTGGGCCTCCTCCCAGTGGGACGTGCCTGGAACACCTCACCAGAGAGGCGTCCAGGAGAGATCCTGACCAGATGCCCGAGCCATCTCGACTGACTCCTCTCAATGTGGAGGAGCAGCGGCTCTACTCTGAGACCCTCCCAGATGACCAAGCTTCTCGACCTATCTCTGATGGTGCGTTCACACTAAAGCGCCAAAAACACACACGCCAATCTTTGACGCTTGAACATTCGCAGCTCGACACCAATTCGGTTTGGATGCGCTTCAAAATATACCATTTTGACGCATGTCAAGGCAGAAATACACGACTTGTGGGAGGAGCTAGTGCCAGACTGTGTTTTTCCAAGATGGCAGCTGTCGATCTAGCGTTGGAAGAGAGAGTCTCTATTCTCTATTTACTGTGGAGAGTCGCCTACCCTGTGCAGGTTTGCAGGGTCAGTAACGTGAAAACTTTCAAAAGTGAAATAAACTTACCAGGTTGCCCTATCTCCTCACTTATATTCCTCCAAGCGAGGTCCTTTTTATTCCTGTCTCTGTATGTCTGTATGTCCCTGTTGTTGCGGACACACAGCCATTGGGTGGAGCTAACCCACATTCTAGCTGCGACAGGAGAAGAAGAGGACCAGAGGTTATATAAGGCATCGCCACAGATTTTCACGCTCTCTCCAGTTCTGGCGTTTAGCCAAACAGCGCCAGGAGAGATCCCATCCTTCCTTCACTGGCGAGAGAAAAGACACGAGTTCCGGGAGGAACTCATTCCTATGACGACAATACTGCTGATCAATCAGGTGAATCAAACCCAGTGTTTTGAGATAAACCCCACTGTTCCGCCCTGAGCCCTGCTTTCTGAACAGATGCTGCCGTATGAAGCGAGCCGCTAACAAGCTACTGAATGCCGCAGAACTGCGTCGAGACTGGAGCGTTACCCCACCGCAACAAAGCCTGGGACAATGCTATCTTGAACCTGCAGAGAAGCTGCTGTGTCAGTGAAATGAGGTGCAGCTGATCGCTGTTTAGCAAGCAGAAGAGGACGAAACGACGTTCCAAGCTAATGCTACCCGCGATTCGACAGCTATATTCCTCCCACTGCTAACGGACCGTAGCTGTGGCTAGCCTGCGGGCTAACGTTGTGTTAGCTTCGCCCATCATCCATGGAGCAACTTGGAGAACTTTAACCGTTCAATAAGGTCTGTCTGGGCAGAGGCGAGATTAGGTTAGTTTAAACAAGATTTAAGGGTTCTTTGTTTCACTGTGATTTGTTACTTTGTGTAAGATTTCATTTATTGTTTGGGTACAAACAGGCCGGTCGGCCTGGAGGTTTAAACAGTGATTTTCGAGGTTTCCGATGGAAAGTCCTTTTATATCCTGCAACCTGAGTTACTCAATCCGACAGTTTTTCTTTGTTTGATGTTTAATAAATGATCCAGAGCGACTTTAAGCAGCTCCACGTGAGTTAGCTGTAAGCTACATGCTATAGCGAACCACGTGGGCCCGCCATTGACGGCTCTTTATTCATGAACAATAAAGACTGCCATTAATGCCATTCAAAGTAAAGATCGACTTTAAAACAGATAGTTTAAACACTAAACTAATCTTTTAAGTCATTTTTTTAGACCGCCTTCTTGGTAAGTCAAAATACTAAATTAGATCGACATAATTGGTACTGCTGTTAACGTCAACATAAAGTAAATATTAAATTTGATCAATCAGTGCGGTGACCGATCCATTAAATATAATCATTTATCTAAAGGGTATTGATTTCTAATTCAGCAAATGGTTCAATGAAACATTGCTTCTTTCAAACAATGTTTTTCTTCACTTCTGCTTTGCATTGTGAATTGGTGGTTTGAAAACAAACCAGAATCTGCTGATTAGTCTTAAACTAATCGCAATTAGTTTAAAACTAACTTAGCTTCATTCCCAACACTGTTCAATACAAGCCTTGGTTTTTGAGCAAACATATTCATTCTGAACTGTGACATCATTATCAATTTATTGTTGTTTCTATTTCTGTGCATTTTTATCACTTTTACTGTTTTACTTCTGAGTGTGAGTTTTATTATCGTTATTCTTTTCTTAGTAGTTTAGTTGTGTGTTACTAGTTTGGTGAGTTTGTTGATTAAAGTATGTTAACTGAAAGTGAATTATTTTTGTAATAAACTCTTGTATTTTGGAAAACTGTTGTTATTTCACCTACATGTGTAGTAACTTGCTGTTCAGGTACGCCAAGATCTTATTCCTTCATATATTGTTTAATTACCTCAGCCTTATCAGGCAGGTAATCATAAACATAAACTGAGACTGAACAATTTGGCTATTGATATTCCTGGAATCCAGGTGGTGCCCTAAACGTGGTAATTTTTACATAAAATTATTAATCTGATTAATAATTGCCCTAAGATATTATTTATAATTATTCATAGCCAAAACTTACCTATCTGTGGCACAACACTGTTATGTCTATAAGGTGGTACATAAAGGGAGGGAGAGAAACCGAAGGAGGGATGTGGATAAAGGCTATCTTTAATATACATATAAATTCTCACTAAACAAAAACACTGTCATACCAGAGGAACACTTTAGATGCTGCTTTTATAAGTGTCTGTCTGTCTCTGTCTTTCATATTGTTAAATCATGAACTTTGACTTGAGGCAAGTGGGGCCAGCAGTGCTTCAATGTTCTTCTGGGTTCTTTTGTGATCTCTTGGATGAGTTACTTTTGTAGTAATTATGGTTTGGCTCCTCACTCCTGGGAAGGTTCAAAGGTCCATGTTTCTGCAACCCTAACTAGATAGGTAGATGTCATTGATTTGTTTCTCATCTGTTTTTGAATTTCTTTTGATCAGGAAGGGATGTCTTGCTATCGAAAATTGTTTAGCCTATTTCTTGTTGTCAGACAGGTTCTATGTAAGTGATTTTTCGATTCTACAGGTCAGACAGTAATCAGGTGGGGGTGTGGCTAGTTAAACACGCTATACAGTAATTTCAAGGTTTAACAAGAAGGGCAATTATATTTTAACATGGGGCAGGTTGGTGCAGACAGCTTCAATCCCCCAAATTATAAAATCATCATTTGAAACCTGCATTTTACATTTACTCCAGTTATCTTAGTCTGATATTAAAATGTGTTTATGATAATCTGAAATATTTGTCTGGATGGAAAAACGAAAGCGATCTGTAAGAGGTGAAGGTTCTCATAATCATTTAACATTGTTGTTGTACAAAACGTCCAGTACGCTGAGTTTCTGGGCCTCTGTTTTAGATCTACTGCCCTTAAGATCTCTGAGTATCTGCAGTGAAATTCGTGTCCCAGCTTAGGTTTAATTGTATTAGAAGCATACAGCTTGATTGTTCCCTCCTTTATTCTAGGAAAAACTTTGCTTATTTCCTGGAAAATTTATATTATCCCTTTCAGAAAGTAAAAGCATAGCTTTCCTTTAGCTAACTTACAAAATATACACAACAGTTGAATTCGGGAGCTCTATTTGTACATTTGAGGCTGTACAGTGAAACAAAAAGCAACTGCCATATATTTTTCTTGGTCTTTTTTCTTATTATTTTACACTATAGAATTGTACAAAGGCAAATCATCTCTCTGTTTCTACTCAATAACCTGCAGTTACATGAGTCTTGAGTAAAGCATCTGTCTCACACAATAGTTACTAAAAGTGAATAAAACATTACCAATCAATTTTATATTTACCCTTATTTCTGCAGGAGATCTGTTTCTCCTGTAAAAGAGAGATACATTTTGTTTTCATTCCAGGATGACAGATTGTCATGATCAGATGTTAAAGAAACAACAGGATGCACTTACTTTGCTCTGTGTTTCCTAATAGTCAAAATGGCCAAAACAAATAAAAATATTAGGAAACATGCAGAAGGGACTGCCGCTATGATAGCAGTCTTCGATTTGTCAGTACTTTTATTTCCTTCTGTGGATGGAAAAACAGCGGGGGCAGCAAGTTCATGTTAATCTCATTTGGTTGACGTGTCATTATAAAAAGATTTTCACGTGTATATGTGTAACGTCTTTTTTTTAAAACAGGAATTAGAAATTGTGCTCACATCCTGTAGTTTCTTAAAATGCATGTCTAATTCTGCTTCAGTAAGAAAGTCCTACACTTAACACGCTTTTTTTAAACTCTCCTGTAGGGTTTCAGTGAGGAAAGAACCAAACTCCAGAATGGAATCACCCCAAAAAACTGTTCCTTTATAATTTATAAATGCAAAGGCAGTCCTGATGAAGCCACAATACTACAACAACTGTTTGCTGTCTTTTATTACCCGTGCATTTTAATCTCTGCTCGTTCCTTCTAGTATCATTATAAAGGATGATCACAAAAGATTTTGCAGACCTGTAATTATTAGCTCCCAGTTCTCTTCAAAAACTCCTGAAGCTGTAGTCGTCGCACAAGTAAAATTTCCTTCATGTGATTTCTGGGCGTCTTCTATGAAGAGTGCATACAGCTTGCCTTCTGATTCAAACATCTTTAAGTTCAGACGGACACTTTCATTGAATGCTGTTTTACTTTTTCCTTCAATTCTGAGACTGAGAATATTTTGTCCATTCATTTTCCAAATTGCCAAACTAGTTGTGTTGATTGATGTATTGCAACAGTTCAGTGTCACTCTGCTGCTAATAGGCTTCGTGATTGTTTTCGCTTCTATGCAAAAGAAGAGAAAAAATAAAGGGCATCATTATATTTCATTCACTCTGATATAATAAAAAAGAGAAATAGGAAGGCATATCTGAAAAAATAAACTAGAGGCTGTGTTGAACAAACCAACAAAAGAAGTGATGAAAACTTAGAAACAGCAAAAGTCAGAAAATGACTCAGAAGCAGTCATTGAAGCAGATTGACAGTGTTGTGATGTGAATATTCCAGAGTTGTAAAACATTGAGAACAAACTGTAATTGAAATGTTAAACTTTTCAAAAGTTGCTTTCACATCTTGCTGTTTTGCCATGTAGGTTGGTGTGAAAAAGCGTTTCCCTCCTTCCTGATTTCTTTTTTAGTTTGCATGTTTGTCACACTTAAATGTTTCAGATCAATCAAATTCAAACATTAATCAAAGACAAAACAAGTAAATGCAAAATGCAGTTTTCAAGTGAAGGTTTATTAAGGGAGAGAAAAAATCCAAACCTACATGGGCCTTTGTGACAAAGTAACAAAGCCCCCACCCCTGTTAAAACATAACAGTGATTCACCGCTCCTGAGTTCAATTTCACTAGCCACACCCAGGCCTGATTATTGCCACATCTGTTCTCAATTAGGAAATCAGTTACAAAGTGACAAAGTGAAGTAGATTAAAAGATCATGAAATGCTAGACATAATGCAGAGATCCAAAGAAAATCAGGAAAAAATTGGAAAGCAAATAATTTAGATGCATCACTGTGGAAAACGTTATTAAGCCCCTTCTAAAGCTTTGTGACTCCCGTGAACCACAAGGAGAGGTGTTAACCATAGATGGTGAAAACATGAATGATTCATGGCCGGCTGACCAAAGTTACCCCAAGATGTTAACTACTCATTCAGGAGGTCACAAAAGACCCCATAACAACATCCAAAGAACTTTAGGCTTCGCTTGCCTCAGTGAGACTGGGCAAAAATGACCTGCATGACAGAGCTCCAAGACGAAAACCACCGCTGAACAAAAAGAAATGTAAGGCTCGTCTCAGATTTGCCAGAAAACATATTGTTGATTCCCAAGATGTTTGGAAAAATACTTTGAGTACCAATGAAACAAAAGCTTAACTTTAAGGAAAGTGTGTGTCCCGTTATATCTAACACCTTATTTCAGAAAAATTACATCATAACAACAGTAAGATTTGGTGGTGGTAGTGAGACAGCCTGGGGCTGTTTTGCTGCTTCAGGACCTGGAAGACTTGCTGTGATAAATACAACCTTGAATTCCGGTCTCCACCAAAAAATCCCGAAGGAGAGTGTCTGGCCATCTGTTCGTGACCGTAAGCTGAAATTAACTTCGGTTCTGCACCAGGACAGTTATCCAAAAATACACCAGCAAGTCCACCTCTGACTGCCTGAAGAAAAACAAAATGAAGACCTTGGGGTGGCCTAGCCAAAGTCCTAACCAGAATCCTATTTAGATGCTGCGATGATGACCGTAAAAAGGTGGCTCATGCTTGAAAACCATACAACAATTCAGCAAAGAGAAGTGGACCGAAATTCCTCCACAACGCTGGAAAACACTCTTTGCAAGTTGTCGCAAGAGCTTGATTGCAGTTTTTACTTCTAAGCAAGGGCGTATAATTAGCATGGATGGAAGGGACATGTCCCCACCAATATCCAGTGATTATTGAATTGTCCCCACCAATAATTTGATCTCCTCGAGAAAAGAAAAACAAACCCAATAGAAAGCAAAAATGAGAAAGAAAATACAGATCTGTCAACGTCTCATTCACCTAGAGGTGCAAAAAGAGTTTAATTATGTTTTCTACTGGAGTCCTACCTCCTGTAACATATATGGCCAATGTGATTGGTTGTGCCTTTCCCTGCTGTCAGGTGAGACTCAGCAGTTTGGTTTGGTTGTTAGCAGCGCCAAAACTGCAAGGAGAACTTTCCAGTCTGCGAGAGGACTCAGGTGCAATGTGGGTGACACATGAATGTAAAAAGGGAGTAATGATGGCAGCAAAAAAAAAATAAATGTGGACATGAGGAACTTTTTTTCAAATAAAGCTGTAAGTCACTTAAAGTCAAGTTCGCTAATGAAATGTGTCTGTCATAATAACGTTATAATATATATAATAATAACGTGCTTCCCCCCAGGGAGCAAGGTGAGCATGTGTGATTTCTGTCATATTTTTTAGCCCATTTCTCAGTCATGCAACAATTTTTGCGATCGGTTCGTCTACAAAGCTGCATAAAAATAAATATTGTTTCCCCAAGAATTTCTGCTTGCATATCTAATTCCCTCACATATGTTTTAAATACAAAATAATTGCAGTAAAAGTATACATTTTACTGATGCAAAGTCCTGCACTGGTCCAATTTTCCCAACCCCATGCATTAAGATGATTTTTTTAACCCGACCCTTTACCCACAGTTATCTCCAGATCAAATCCCGATCCAACCCGCCCGTTGATTTAAAACCGCCATTGGTCTGTGTCCACCGCAGCCATGCGCTCCAATCCCTCCGTAACTCTCCATTGTGCTGTAACCTGAGCTCTCAGATAGTGATGCTTTGAATACGTGTCCAGGTCTGAGATGATCATCAGTCGGATGCTCTCATAGGAATCTTTTTTTGAGTGATTCAGCTACCTGAACTGTGAATTGTAAACTGCTTGTGTTTAAAAAAACAAAACAAAAAAACGGAAAATAACGTGACCCCGTATTACAATAAATTTCCCTTTTTATTTATCTGGAATGTTGCACAGCTGAGACTTATTTTATGCAGAACTGCAGTGAAGTTACAGTTGAAGTAAAAACAAACCTTAGCCCTTGCTTCTAAGGGTGGCCCAACCAGTTATTAGGTTTAGGGGGCAATTACTTTGTCACACAGGGCCATGTAAGTTAGAATTTTCTCTCCCTTAATAATAAAAACCTTCATTTGAAAATAGCATTGTTTGACGAATATTCAAGTTTGTTTGACAATCTGAAACATTTAAGTGTGACAAACAAAAAAAGGAACCAGGATGGGTGCAAACGCTTTTTCACACCACTGTATGTTGGTGCATCAAAAAGTGCATGATACTGTATATGATTCCAATTGTGAAGAAATGAAACTTCTTTGTGAAACTTGAACTGTACCCAGTGTGTTCCAATTATGACGTGATCAATGTATGTTGAGATAAAGGGTTTGCAGTTATTGTGTAAGCTGCTATTTGTGATGGTGTTTTTTTCCCCATTTTCTATAAAAATCACCTGACCAACCCTGCGCTGAAAACTCAATGTTTAACAATTGTTCTCCAAAGTATTCATACCCCTTGAACTTTTATCTGTTTGTTCTTCTTCCAACTCCGATTACTTCTTCCAATTATTTGAAGAAAATCTTTTAAAACATTTTTTTTTTTGTGGTGCCATAACTTCTCAGTATGGTTTACTGTAGATTTGGACTTTTACTGGACTATTCTAAAACATAAATAAAGTTGAAACCAGAAGTTTACTTACATTGAATAAAGAGATGCACACCATTTTTTGCACACCAAGATGTATATTAATCTCTTCAAAATCATAAGTTTACATTCATTTCCTTGGTTGCATTCCCAGCTGTTTGACTTGGGTCAAACATTTTAGGTATCCTTAAAGATTAAAGATTAACTTTTTTAATCATTCAGCACTACCTCGAGATACAATACAGAAGGAAATCACATTGCACAAGCTCACATAAAGGCATGTAAAAAATCTCAACACAGCTTAACAGAGGTGTGGACTCGAGTCATGTGACTTGGACTCGAGTCAGACTCGAGTCATGAATTTGATGACTTCAGACTCAACTTGATAAAATGTACAAAGACTTGCAACTCGACTTGGACTTTAACATCAATGACTCATGACTTTACTTGGACTTGCGCCTTTTGACTTGATAAGACTTGCTACTTCCCATGAAGACTGGGGAAAATATTTTTACACACCATGGAGGCATTCCAATTATATTATCAGGTTGTTCCAGTTTTTCAGAAGTGATCATTTTGAGGGGTGAGGATTTTATCTATGACATGTTTAAAAAAGTTTAGGTTAAAAGGACCCATGTCTATTTGAAAGTTAAACTGTTTTGCAATATGAGGTCAATACAATACAGGACTGAAGCTGCTGTGCTTTGTTCTAGTGCAATATGCTGTTGAAATACAAGCATGTTTTGTGAAAATAAAATTTTCAGTTTTTTACTGTATTTGATTAATGTTATTGTACAAATAGAGGTTTAAGTAAATACAAATCTTACAGACATACATGATTTGTATAAATTTATTTCTGTGGTAAGATGACTTGAAATGACTTGAAACTAAAATGGTAGGACTTTTGACTCGACTTGAGATTTGTTGCCTTTGACTTTTGACTCGACTCGGGACTTGCCTCATCTTTGACTCGACTTGACTCGGGACTCGAGAACAAAGACTTGAGACTTACTTGTGACTTGCAAAACAATGACTTTGTCCCACCTCTGCAGCTTCAATCAACCATTATAAAATCAGTTGTACATATTTAAAAGACAAAAATATAAAATTATTACAAAAGAGAAATGTTGAGTATAATGATCTACGGAATATCAGCCGTTTCTGTGCTCTTCAACAATCTGAGGGTGGTTGGAAAGAAACTTCCACTGAATTGCGTCGACCTGAGAGCAGAAAACCGAACAGGCTGTGGTTGGGGGTTTGAGGTGTGCCTGATGATGTTTGTTGCCCTAGATTAGCGCCACTGCTTGGCCAGGCCTTGATATATGCCAGCTTGACTAGTAGAACTCTTAGGTGAACCTCAGCACTCTTCTCATGGCTTTTTGTATGAAACACTGCTGTTCTTGTGCCAGAGAAAGATCTGCTCGTCAGCACACTCTCAATGGTGCCTTTGTAGAAGAGTGTGAGAACCTCTGGTCCCAGAAGAGACCTTTTCAGCCTACTCAAAAAGTGCAGGCACTGGATGGCCCTTTAAACCAGGAAGGACACCTCTTCGTGGTGTTGTTTATGCTTAGTGGAGCAAATGTATCGTTACAAAGCTCCATCTCCTCCCTGTAACAACTCTTATTGTAGTCCCTGATGTGACTCACACTCTGAATAACTAATAATGTGTTTGTTACCAAACTTTGCACAACAATCATCTTTCATTAGAGTGTATAATAGCAGGCTCAAAACGCATCCCTGAGGGATGACCCAGTACTTAGCAGGGACATTCTTTCCCATCCGCACACATTAAGGCTTGTTTGTTTGGAAGTCAAGAATCCAAGTTTGAATAGATGTACTCATCCCGAGTGGGCCCAGTTTACGAAATGCTGTGGGATTAGGGTGCTAAATGTCACACTGAGGTCAACAAACATTATCCAGACATGTATTGTTTTCCTCAAAGTTCAGGTGCAGTGCAGTTGATATAGCATCCTTAATTGGAGTGCTTCAGGCAATATGCAAATTGAGTGTCAAGTGAGGGGGCTGAATTTAGGGGATGTTAATCTTAATCACTCTCTTGAAGTACTTTATTATTAATAAGAAGTGCTACAGGGTGATAGTCATTTAGGGAGATGACTGAGTGTTTCTCACAATAGTTTGCAGTTAGTTCTGGCACTTTCCTCCTGAAAGAACTGCTTGTGCCCGAGCTTTAATTCCCTGGCTGATATCTTTAGGTTATGCTGCAATATTTCCAAATAATGTTTTTTTTTTTCTGTATGAACATTTGCAATTTTGGCTTTTTCTGATTTCTTTTGGAGTATTGGCTTCTTCATCTCGGAGTGGCCTTTCAGCCCATGTCGGTACAGGACATGTTTCACTGTGGATAATGACCCTGTCAAACCAGCTTCAGCCAGCATCTTCACAAAGGCTTGGGCTTATGTTCTGGAGTTGATTTGCACATTTCGGACCAAAACTTGTTAATCTATGGAACACAGAACCCGTCTCCTTCCTGAGTGGTATAATGGTCAGATAATCCCATCATGCCTGTACACTATAACTCTTTGAACAGATGAACACTGTACTTTCAGGAATCTGGAAATTGTTCCCAAAAATGAACCAGACTGGGGCAGCTCCACAGTTCTCTTCCTGATATCTTGGCTGATATATTTTTCATGTCAAACAGGACAGCAATCTGTTAGCCAGGGGTGCCCTTATAATACATCTACAGGGATTCCTCCAGTTAACTCAAATGTGTCAGTTAACCTATCAGAAGTTTCGAAGCTATAATGTCATTATCTGGGCTTTCCCTTATTGTTTAAAGATATAGTAATCATTATTTCCACCAGGAGGTAATGTTTCGTGCCCGTTTTTGTGCCCGTCTGTCTGTCTGTTAGCAACATAACTCAAAAAAGGTATGGGCATATTTCGATAACATTTCAGGAAGTGTCCACAATAGGACCACGGAAAAACTGATCTAATTTGTTGTGTTGATCCGACATGAAGCGCGTATCCTCCCACCGACCAGCGGTGCTGACAAGCGGCACCCCTCATGCAGCAGCCTACGGTTGGACCATATGCACAGTAAATTAATTGTGCACGTGCAAATCTACCCTCTCTGCTTAAGAGCACAGAGACAGCACAAACACAGCCATGTTTTTTATTAACAGACATTCTACTGGAAAAGTACCAAAAGTTAGAATTAGATAACAACATGGGGATGGGAGGGATGAGTGGCCCCGTGCTCTCTGAATGCTTTTCTAGTTCTATACGTAAACTTTTGATTTTGAGGACATTAAAAAATAAAAAATCCAATATATTCTGTCTTTCATTATTGTGGCATTTATCAAATAGAAATCATTTTGAAAATTCTAGCTCACACAAAACAGGAGACGTTTTGTCTAATTTAACTTCAGACAGTGAGAAAAAAAAAGGTGTGTCTTTCTGTTCAGTGTATGTAAACTACTTGTTTTTAACTGTATGTGTTGATCTTAATTATTCCATTGTAGCTCTGGCTGTATGGGTAGGGTTGTTTGTTCTGTTAGAAGGTGTATCTTCACCCCATTTTCAAGTATTTTGCAGCCTCTCATAATTCATACAATTGGTTCCCACTGTTCTTTAAAGTGAGCCAAGAATCCCTGCAGCTAATCCAGACTTATAAGTCTATTTGCTGCTTCTCTGATCATTGCCATCTTTTCCTGTCTAAGTCAACAAACAAGCCTTTATTTGTTATAATTTTGATGATTATGGCTTAAAGCTTATGAAAACCCCAAATTCAAAATCTCAGAAAATTAGAATATTGTGAAAAGCTTCAATATTTTAGGCTCAAAGTGTCACACTATAATAAGCTAATTAATCCAAAACACCTACAAAGGGTTCCCGAGCCTTTAAATGGTTGCTCAATCTGGTTCAGTAGGAATCAGAATAATGGGGGAGACTGCTGACCTGACAGTTGTGCAGAAAACCATAATTGACACCCTCCATAAGGAGGGAAAGCCTCAAAAGGTCATTGCAAAAGATGTTGGATGTTCCCAAAGTGGTGTATATAAGCACAATAATAGAAAGTTATGTGGAAGGGAAAAGTGTGGAAGAAAAGGCTGCACAAGCAGCAGGGATGCCCGCAGGCTGGAGAGGATTGTCAGGAAAAGGTCATTCAAAATTGTTGGGGACCTTCACAATGGGTGGACTGAGGCTGTAGTTAGTGCATCAAGAGCCACCACAAACAGATGGATTCTGGAAATGGGCTTCAAATGTCTTATTCCTCTTGTCAAGCCGCTCCTGAACAACAAACAACATCAGAAGCATTTCACCTGGGATAAAGAAAATAAGAACTGCAAATTTTGCATCTCATTTGGAAACCAAGGTCCCAGAAACTGGAGGAAGAATGGAGAGGCACGCAATCCAAGCTGGTTGAACTCCAGTGTGAGGTTCCAACACGCTGTGTTGATTTGGAGAGCCATGTCATCTGCTGATGTTGGTCCACTGTGCTTTATTAAGTCCAGAGTCAACACAGCCATCTACCAGGACATTTTGTAGCACTTCAAGCTTCCTTCCACAGATGAGCTTTATGGAGATGCTGACTTCATTTTCCAGCAGGACCTAGCACCTGCCCACACTGCCAAAAGTACCAAAACCTGGTTCAATGACCATGGGATTACTGTGTTTGATTGGCCAGCAAACTCTCCTGACCTGAACCCTATAGAGAATCTATGGGTTATTGCCAAGAGAAAGATGAGAGACATGAGACCGAACAATGCAGAAGAGCTGAAGGCCACTATTGAAGCATCCTGGTCTTCCATAACACCTCAGCAGTGCAGCAGGCTGATAGCATCCATGCCACGCCGCATTGAGGCAGCAATTGATGCAAAAGGGGCCCAAACCAAGTACTGAGTACAAATACATGATTATACTTTTCAGAGGGTGACCTTTATCTTTTTTAAAGGATTGATGACCTGTAATTTTCACTTTTCCACGAGAAAAAATTTATGTTATGATTGCCTAACGATTATACACTGGCCGGGAAGCCAATATTTAAAAGTGAAGCGTTTGTTTACCCCTGGGTTCGTCAATCAGCCCAAATACGTGATTTAAATTTCTGGCCGACTTGACGTCAAGTCGGCGGAGGATATACCATTTATAGACATCTGCAGGAAGCAGCATAGGTCTATGTGTAACAAACAGCAGTAACTGCTAATGTGCCTATTGTATGCTAGCGGGAGTAGCAGAAATGGGTTAGAAATGCTGAAGCGTTACCTGCGGTGTTAACCCCCCCTCCTTCCTTCCACCAATCAACGCGCCCCTCATTTGCATTATTACAATGCCCGTCCACGACAGCCAAAGTATCACATCAGAGCTCGCGAGACAATAATGCCTTCAGAATTAAGGGTCAGAGGAGCTCTGTGTTTCTTTTTTTTCTTTTCTTTTTTAGAAGGGCCTGAAAGACTATAATAGAGCATGGGTATCCAAGGTAACACTAGGTTATGACTCCTTTAAAATAATTGTTTTATTGATTTCATGTAATATTCTAATCTTCTGAGGTTTTTGAAATTTTGGTTTTCATTAGCTATTAGGCATAATCATCAAAATTAAAACAAATAAAGGCTTTAAATATCTCACTTTATATGTAGAGTCTATCTCATGTATTATTTTCACTTTTTAAGTTGAATTACTGCAATAAATGAACTTTTGCACAATATTTAAATTTTCCGAGTTTCACTTGTATACCAAGGAATTAATTTACGCAAAGGTGGATATTATTTACCAATTAGGTGAGATCTGAAGGCAAATGGTGCACTGTATTTTATTTAGAAGTGTCAGAGTTAAGGAGGCCAAATACTTGTTTGTTTTTGAAATTTGTTGTCATTAACAATGTATATCAATGTATAATAAATGTCCCTTCACATTTTTACACTACTTTTTGAATGTAACATAAAGTCCCAATAAAATACACTGAACTTTCTGGTTGTGATGTGAAGAAATATGTCAAAGTTTGAGGAGTATGAATTCACATTATTTTTTCCATGGGGTCAAATTATTATTAACAGAATTACTCAGAAAGTCCTCTGCATGCTTGCCACCTAAATGTTTAAGCATGATTTTTACTCTTCATGAGGGCAGACAGCATCTGTATCGTATAGCAAGACATTAAGTAACTATATGTATGTGCGTATTTATGTTTATATTTATATAAAGTGGAACATGCGTGTTTTACCTGTGGCATCTTAAAGTTGCAACACTAGTGCCGCAGAATTTCCAATGTCCAAAAATTGCAGTTTAACTTAGAGTATCAACGATCTGCGTATCGGTGTGTAAATGTGTACGTGTTTGTTAGTGTGAATGGGTGAATGTGGCTCCAGTGTTTGAGTGCTCAATATGAAAAGAGAAAGAAAGGAGTTATATAAGTTCAGTCGATTTGCCAATATTGTGAGTGGGGTATGAGGATCTCCATGTATCAGTTCTTTAAAATATGTCAAGTAGAATAAAAAATTTAAAAAATACTTATGGTAAAGCAATTCTGAGCTTAGATGTAACATTAAAACTTAAACTGCGAGGATGTTGATTGCTCTCAGATGTAGTTTTAAAAGTGACTTCATAATCACTAAAGAAATATAAATGTTTTGACAGAATGTGGAACAAAACAGGAGAATAATGTGCAAAACAGGAGAAACCAAAGCCATAACACAACGAAAATGTGGAAACAGTAGACAATCACAGAAGTAGGAAAAAGAAGCGAGAGTAAAACAAGTCTTTAAATTCTTGAACAGAAAGCATAAAACAATACAGACAATAGATCAAAACAATTAATGTATGACTTCTGATTAATGTATTTTTACACAGAACAACTTTATAAATAGGCTACTTAAAGCCTGACTTCCTTTTAATTATTTAAAACCATCTTAAATAATATTTCCTTATACTTTCTAAAGGTGTTTATAAAATGTATTTGTGCATTTTTTTTATGTTTTTACTCTGTCCAATTAGTGAATTAGGCATAGTAAGCTATCCAAACTCAGTGGATAACCCAGCATTGTATCAATATCTAATAACAACTAGGATTCAACAATGAACTGATAGGATATGGTCAGTCATTTTGTTACCAACAGTCTGTCTTTGTACCAACATTTGGGTCTTTTAACATCTTTTAACCAAATCCAAAAGACCAAACACAACTGGACCCATTAAACATTGGTTTGGCACCAACAGTATGACTCCTAAAGCGCTATTAGCTGAAACATTGGCATACAGTAAATGATCAGCTGAGGGATGATGCATCCTTTGGTTTGTGAAATGACTAACAGGTAAAATCTAAAAGAAAATTGAAAGACTTTGATGGTGTTTTGAAAAGTATCGATCAAGACAGCTTTAAAGGATTACAAGAAAGTCGGGCTCCTTGTAGACCTGACAAAAACTACAGATGCTATGAAGGTTTTAAACAGCACTAGACATACAATCAGCTTTTATAAACTATTCTCGAAGAAACTGTACCTGCTGTCCAGAAAATCCAGAAGATGCAATATATCACCGAGAAGTTGATGCAGTAATATTTTAAGAAATTCACCATCCTACCTTAAAACAAAGAGCATTTATTTGCAGCATGATCTTCACACTAGAGCTTGAGGTCTAAAGTATCTTTTCATCAAACCACTGAGTTTAGATAGGTGATGGTGACATTTACAGATAACTTACAACAGTGTTTACTTAAATTGAAATCACATTTCCACAAATCATTGCGTTTCATTAAAGTTTGCATTCATAAATGCAAAGATTGTCTTGAAGAGTAACACACAGTCTAACCCACAAGCAACAGGCTGAGTATTGTTCACTTCCTTACCTGTGTGGGGTCTAGCAGCTCTTTTGTTTCTGGTTTATCTTTCAGTTGTACTTTATGAACTGCTGAGCGAATAGAGAAGTTGGTAGCTCTATTTCTTTGAGTAATAAACTCAACCATCAACTAATGTAACAACCGCCTCTTCGACCTAAACTTAGTTCTAACCCACACACAAAAAAATTAGCTTTTCACACAGGAAATGAGAGCTGATGTGTCTGTAGTGGTTACAGGGTGTGAGTAATCAACTTTTTAGTTTTTACATTGGTTTGTCTGTTAGGGGTGGAAGAAGTTTTGAGACCTCTGGGGGCCATCTCTTTCCACCTCATTGAAGTATGTTTTGCTGTTTTTGCAAACTCTGTCTAGTACAGTTTAATTCATGCAACATTCTTAAAAGTGAAGACCAAAGTTCACTTTTATTTTCTGTTTCCTGTTTGCATGCAGACACCCTGAACATGTGCCGACATGAAACCACCTCCTGACACAGTCATGCTTTAAAATTTGAATTAGACAGTTCTTGTGAAAGTGATACAAACTGATCCCTGGGAACATTCCTAGGCTTACTGTTGCTTTATTTTAACAATAAAGGCATTCATGCCAGCTTGTTCTGTGAAGTCATCCTTTGGATGAGGGAAGGTGAATGCTGCATGTTTCAGTGCAAGGTTGGTATTTTCCTGTCCAGGAATGTGTCATTCAGATGGTGCGCTAAACCACTGAAACAGGGTGATAGTATTTAAAGGGACGAGAAAAAAATACAAAGGCAATATTCTTAGGTGGTCTATATTGCACAATAAAATATATAACTGCATTTTGCTCTGCAAATGCATAACTGGCCCAGCTATTTCTGACTATTTTTTAAGATGACAATACTTTTTACCATGGAAAGTTCACTAAAGGATTCTTGGCAGGAAACAGAAAATTGATTGCTCAACTTCATCGTATTTCCACTGAAAAGTGATTGAAGTTATATATATATTCATAGCTTATTTGGAAAGACAAAAATAGTACATGCACATGCTTTTGAATGACATTTGATGAAGGTGTTTCTGGTGCAATTCTACCAAAGGCTCGGCATTGATGCATCTCTTACAAAGCCTAAATGTTTACACAGCATTGTAACAGAAACTTTAAAAATCCTTTAGAGGACTTTAGAGTTGCTGAAAGTAAAAATGTTGGTGGTTACACAAGCCCCCTTCTCACACAAAATAAAAACCTTCATCATGGCAGAAAAAGTAAGCCAGAACATGGAGGGTCTCTACAGAGTCATGAGAGGTCTTTTGTAGTCCATCAAGAACACAGTGCTCTTGCGTTTTTGTGGTGGCATCTAGGCAGAGGTGTCAAAAGTATTCACATTCAATACTCAAGTAGAATTACAGATACTAGGGTTTAAAAAGACTTCTGCAGCAGTTGAAGTATCAAGTCAAGTTTTTTTCTCAAGTAAAAGTAAAAAAGTACTGGATTCAAAACTACTTAAAGTATAAAAGTAATGTAATTTAAAAAATGACATTAAAGAGCAAAGCTTAAGCCACACCTCCCCTCCAAAAAAGAAAGGCCATAATTAATATGATGTTATACAAAAATTAGGGCTGTCAAACAATAAAACATTTTAATCTACTTAATCACAGGGTCGCTGTAAATTAATCACGATTAATTAACATTCCCAAATATGACCAAAAAAGTAACATTTTTGGTGTAAATAATCGACGAAACCGGAAGCTGTTGCTCTTTTTTTAAGGAAATACAGGAGAGATGCATGGAACTTTTGTTTTGAATTCCACAATCACATTTACATGTGGAGATTTTTACCTATTAATCTTTTAGCCAGTTGCCAAGGCAAACTAACTGGTTAACATTTTCTGAATGTAAAGATGACAGTTTATTATTCAATTTTGGACAACCCTGAGCATCCTCTTCATGGGACTATCCTACAACAATGGTGTCTTCGCTCAGAGGCTTCTTCAGTTTTGCTGCGATACAGACTGCTACAGGACATCATTCCTGTTTAAAGCCATCAGGATCTACAACAGCTCCTTGAAAAATTAAATAATATGAGCTACGACAACACTTAATTTCTCTCTGGGAGGAATTAAGTATTTTTAATTGAAATTTTCTGACTAATACAGGGATTATTTATTTATCAACACCGAACCTTTACATTACTCCCTGGTTCCCACTATTATCATTTGCAGTAATCAAACAGTTGTCATGCTGCTTACGTGACAAGCGAGCACTGAAAGCAGCACAGGTTTAATTGTGGGGTAAACAGGGCAGGTAATTCTGTGCATGCGTTAATTGCGTTAAAACAATTAATGGCATTAATTCCACAAATTAATCGACCCGCATTAATGCATTAATTTTGACACCCCTAATAAAAATGTTAATTTTGAAACATTTGCGATACACTAGGCTACCTTTTTCAGCTGCATATATGTCTATTAAAATGTATTCATTTTATTGCAATGCAATTACATTAAAGAACCATATGTGGACTACTGAGCATTAATAAGTGTTTCATGGAGTGGAAGATATGATAACTAGCTGCCTATAAATATTGTAATGCTGCATTTGCCTGAGTCTTTACCACCGACATGTTGAACTCAGCAACATATGTCTGCTTTGTCCTTGCTGGACTGTGAAGTGGTTTGTGTGTGTGTGTGTGTGTGTGTATACAGTGGCTTGCAAAAGTATTCGGCCCCCTTGAACTTTTCCACATTTTGTCACATTACAGCCACAAACATGAATCAATTTTATTGGAATTCCAGGTGAAAGACCAATACAAAGTGGTGTACACATGAGAAGTGGAACGAAAATCATACATGATTCCAAACATTTTTTACAAATAACTGAAAAGGGGGGTGTGCGTAATTATTCAGCCCCCTTCGGTCTGAGTGCAGTCAGTTGCCCATAGACATTGCCTGATGAGTCCTAATGACTTAATAGAGTGCACCTGTGTGTCATCTAATGTCAGTACAAATACAGCTGCCCTGTGACGGCCTCAGAGGTTGTCTAAGAGAATGTTGGGAGCAACAACACCATGAAGTCCAAAGAACACACCAGACAGGTCAGGGATAAAGTTATTGAGAAATTTAAAGCAGGCTTAGGCTACAAAAAGATTTCCCAAGCCTTGAACATCCCACGGAGCACTGTTCAAGCGATCATTCAGAAATGGAAGGAATATGGCACAACTGTAAACCTACCAAGACAAGGCCGTCCACCTAAACTCACAGGCCGAACGAGGAGAGCGCTGATCAGAAATGCAGCCAAGAGGCCCATGGTGACTCTGGAGGAGCTCCAGAGATCTGCAGCTCAGGTGGGGGAATCTGTCCATAGGACAACTATTAGTCGTGCACTGCACAAAGTTGGCCTTTATGGAAGAGTGGCAAGAAGAAAGCTATTGTTAAAAGAAAACCATAAGAAGTCCCGTTTGTAGTTTGCCACAAGCCATGTGGGGGACACAGCAAACATGTGGAAGAAGGTGCTCTGGTCAGATGAGACCAAAATTGAACTTTTTAGCCAAAATGCAAAACGCTATGTTTGGCGGAAAACTAACACTGCACATCACTATGAACACACCATCCCCACTGTCAAATATGGTGGTGGCAGCATCATGCCCTGGAGGTGCTTCTCTTCAGCAGGGACAGGGAAGCTGGTCAGAGTTGATGGGAAGATGGATGGAGCCAAATACAGGGCAATCTTGGAAGAAAACCTCTCGGAGTCTGCAAAAGACTTGAGACTGGGGCGGAGGTTCACCTTCCAGCAGGACAACGACCCTAAACATAAAGCCAGGGTAACAATGGAATGGTTTAAAACAAAACATAACCATGTGTTAGAATGGCCCAGTCAAAGTCCAGATCTAAATCCAATCGAGAATCTGTGGCAAGATCTGAAAGCTGCTGTTCACAAATGCTGTCCATCTAATTTGACTGAGCTGGAGCTGTTTTGCAAAAAAGAATGGGCAAGAATTTCAGTCTCTAGATGTGCAAAGCTGGTAGAGACATACCCTAAAAGACTGGCAGCTGTAATTGCAGCAAAAGGTGGTTCTGCAAAGTATTGACTCAGGGGGCTGATGTTTGTGGCTGTAATGTGACAAAATGTGGAAAAGTTCAAGTGGGCCGAATTCTTTTGTTATATATATATATATATATATATATATATATATATATATATATATATATATATATATATATATATATATATATATATATATAAATTAGGAATAGCATCACCAAACGTCTTACAACCTATGCACAGACAAGATTGTGCAAACCCCTGCAATCGCTAATGACCCCTTTGGGGCACATGAACTTCAGGTTGGAAACCACTGTTCTAGAGGCTGAATCTGTGCTGATGCACTGGAGACGGGAACTAAAAGCTCCACTTCAGCCAGAGTTTTGAAATCATGAAACATTTATCTGATTCAAGTGATAAGAGGTCGGAAAGACTCTCTGAACCCAGCTTCATATGCATCAACAGGAGAAAATGTCAGAGCATGCGCTCTTCAGCAAGGGTGTTTGGCACAACATCGGGCTCTTTGAAGCGCGTCTTTAACCAGCTGCACCGGTAACAGTCATGTTCCAAAGCCTCTCGGTCTGAGATGATGCTCAGATGGCTTCATGGGAATCCTCTTATTATTAATGTATTGATTCAGTTACTTGTACTCCGCGCTTAACCTAAAAATGTCTGCGCATCTGCACCAAATGGTAGTTTTAGTTGGATATTCAACGGACATTCGTTTCATTAAAGCGGAGACTCCCTCCGACGTCTCACCGAACACTGCTCTCATGGAGCGGTAACATCGTAGCTGAAGAATCGCTCCTGAAGGCGGTGGTTTCGGTTACGGACCATCAATAAATTTCCAGACATCCCAGAAAAAAAGGCAATACCTGTGAGATCTCCTGACAAAGTAACGCCCAAATATTGATACGTTGTTGCTCGACACCTGAGAAACACGACACACCGATTTATTGATAAAAAAAATAATATGTAATATTTTTTTATTAATTTTTTACTGTAATAGTGAGGGGTCATCTTCAATAGCTTCAAGGTCATGTAACCAAGTAACACAAAATCAAATGTAAAAATTCTTACCACATCTAAAGAACAAGACACAGCAATTTATTTCCAATTTGTACACACATAATATTTTATTGTAATAATTCAGGTTTTCTTTCAATAGCTTCCAGGTCATGTGACTGAGTGACACCAAATCAATCTTAAAATGTCTTACTACATCTAAATAATCAGACACAACAATGTATTTCCAATTTGAATGCACATAATATTTTAGATCAATATTTTACTGTAATATTTCAGGTTTTCTTTCAATAGCTTCCAGGTTATGTAACCTAATGACTCAAAATCTGTTCCCAGTTGTCCTGGGATATTAGACCAATGAGACACAAGAGTTTTTACCACAGTTTTTATAATCTCATATTTTATATGAATATTTTTATGGAATATTATGATTTTTTCTTCAATAGCTTTCAGTTCATGTGACAAGGCGACACCAAATCAATGTTGAAATGTCTTAATACATCTAAACAACAAGAGAACAGAGTACAGCCGCTGCTCTTCCACATCAAGACGACTCAGTTGAGGTCTCAGGTGCCTCCTGGATGCCTCGGTCCAAAACGGTCAGGGGTGTGAATTATAATCTGTCAAAATGACAAGTGGCCTTCGGATTTTCCGTCACCGTTGTAAAAAAAATTGACTAATATGGAAAATATTCAGTTAACAGGACCCCTGTGTGCACAGTATGCAATGGATCGCATACAAGCGGGGTGTCAGAATGGTAGATGTTTAAAATTATGATCAAACCACTGTCAAATTCTATCCAGTTGGCGCATTTTTTAGATAGTTTTTGACTTAATGAAACAGGAGTAATGAGGCTATTTTTAAGATGTAAGGAGTAGAAAGTACAGATGATTGTGTGAAAATGTAAGGAGTAGAAGGAAAAAGTAGACCCATAGATAATTACTTCAGTAAAGTAACAAAGTATTTGTACTTCGTTACTTGACACCTTTGCATCTAGGTCCTGTGTGTAACATTAGTGAAGCCTGGAAGCAGCTGTTGTGTGCACTGGCCAGGATACATCATCATAGCAAGTTTAGGTTCTTTGCACATAGTGAGCAGTCATGTGAGGTGCTTGTTGTGAAATAGGCATTCAAGCTTTAGAGGTGTGCACACATTTCCAAGTTGAGCAAGGGGAAACAAACAAACAAACAAACAGTGGAAAGTTTGTGTTTTTCATGCAGCAACTTAAAAGCACAATACCTTAGCACAGAATGCTGCACAAATAATTTTTTGCAAAAAAAGAATGCTCAGCATTTTGCACCGAAAACCTCTTCACTTTTATCATCTCAGACTGCTTATAAGCTGCGAAAGATAGTGATGGTGAGGAAGCACAGCGATTGTGGGGAAGCACAGGGATGTGGCGATAGAGCTAAAGGCGGAAGCCTTTGTCCCCCACGCTGCCGTCCAGGGTTTGATTCCTGACTGCAAGACCTTTGTTGCCCATCTTTCCCCTGTCTCCTTCATCCTATTTCCTGTTTGATTACTGTCAATAAATCCAACGTGTTTTCTCATCTACCTGTAAGGCTGAAATGGATTGTGGAGGTGCAGAAACCTCCAATTTCTATCAAGAAATTCTTCACAGAGTGAGGAAATATCTGTCTGAAGTTGTGACATCTGTTGTGAGGACTGATATAGGATGAACGGTGGAGCAGGAGGTAACCTACAGTATTTGTGCCGAGTATGAAGGGTGCAGTAGGGTCATGAAACTTCATGAAATGGGGGGTTCTAAATTTAACAGTCCAGTATTTTTTGAATAATTCTGAAGCTCATGGAGACCGTAGGGCAACTCTAATATGGTGTAAAAGAGGCACTGTATAACTTTTGGAAGATGGTTTTCTGTTAGACTTACAATCATCAGCAAATGAAAACACAACCGCCCCAAATAGCATATCAGTTTTGGGTCTAAAGAATACATATGACTCTGGAAAGAAGGTATTTTAAACGTCTTTGAGCACAGTCCATTCCTGATTTTGGATCATAGAAGGAAAAACAACAGAATGAGGTTTCCTATGGGAGATTTACCCCCATACTTTCCCTCTAAAACAGCATAAGATTTAAAGCATCAAGGCAAGGCAAGGCAATTTTATTTGTATAGCACACTTTCAACAACAAGGTGATCAAGGTGCTTTACATGATTAAGAGGTAAAATAAAAATAGCAGTAAAACACAGAAAGTAAATACAGCAATAAAGCTAGAAGCACATACAGATACATCAAGGCATTACAAAGCATATAATGTAAAAACAGCAAGAAGCATACACAAAACATGATACATCAAAACATTACTCAAAGGCAGCTCTAAAGAGATACAGTTTTAGTTGTGATTTAAAAGAACTCAGTGTTTCAGCAGCTTTGCAGTTTTCTGGAAGTTTGTTCCAGATTAGAGGAGCATAGAAACTGAAAGCTGCTTCTCCATGTTTGGTTCTAATTCTAGGAATGTTGAGTAGACTGGAATTAGAGGACCTGAGTGTTCTGGGGGGTTGGTATAGTAACAGCAGGTCTTCAACATATTTTGGTGCTAAGCCATTCAATTATTTATAAACTAGTAAAAGTATTTTGAAGACTATTCTCTGAGCTACAGGGAGCCAATGTAGGGAATTTACAACTGGGGTGATGTGTTCTACTTTCCTGGTTCTTGTGAGGACACGAGCAGCAGCATTCTGGATCAGATGCAGCTGATTATTTTGGGCCAGATTATTTTGGCCCAGTGTGCCGTAGGGCCAGATCTTTCACACAAAGTTTAAGGATTCCATGGATCATGAAGAGGAAGCTGTCCATTTCAAATATAGCATTGAGGGTTCACTGCTGTTGTGGTGTTCTGTCATGTGGTAAGTCTAAAAAATATTGCCAATGTAAGTGCCAGAGCACAATTTTTGGGGTTATTGGAAAATAATGGAATGTTACTGGGAGTGACCAACTTGTATAAAGCTGGGTTGTGACACAGGCCAGATGATGCCATGCTGGTTTGTGGCTCCTTGCATGCAAGAAATCTAACAAAGAACTGTCTCAGCCATCTTTGTTTAAAGTTAGCTGTTCTTACAGCTGCCTCTTCACCAATCAGAAGGAAAGTGAACACAGTTAAAGGAAAAATGCAGGTAGAGGGAAATGAGGAGATGGATAACAGCTCTTGAATAACAGGCTGAGGGAAGGTGAAAGATTGAGCAGAGGGAACAGAGGTAGAGAGGAAAGAAATATTATTAGCCTGAAACCAACTTAAAAAATATACAGAAAAAACACTAATCTAATGTGGAGTTTAGAGCTACTTCTTAACAACTATGCTTAATTAGTTTGATTACTAAACTTAATCATTTTAATGTTTAATTACTGTGAATTTAATATTTATTGTGAGTCTGCTATAACACTGAAAACACTGTATCAACATGTGCCAGGACAAGGGCAGAATGTTTTACTTTTCTGACCTTCAGAATAGATGCAGTTTAATCTTTGAGTTAGCGACAAAAGGCAGAGGAGAATATTAGAGAGAGTTAACGGCCTCAGAGACAGAATGGAAGTAGACTGACAGACAGCATTTTTTTTTGCAAGTCACCGATTCAAGCCTTTTGTTGGGTGGAGCAGTTAGGAAGAAGCACAGATGGGTTGAACCTTATCACCAGAGAGCCAAAGATAAGGCTGCTGAAGGCTAAAATATGACATGCCTCCAACAGGTTTAGCCAATCAAGATGGTCGCACATTTAGGTTATAACCCTTACAGAGGTCCATGTAGATCTACATGATGTTAGTGAAATTCTGTATTATTTTATTAAATTTTACTCTTCTCCTTGTTTTATTACAGGGGAAAGTATTTGCTCTAACACTATAGGAAACGAGTCCAAAGCACAAATGAAGAGAATAAATGAGCATACAAGGCATAAACTAAGATGGCAAGATCTAAGTAAACAAAACTATGAAGATAAAAAAGGGTGAAATCAAAAACAAATCAAAACCAAAGTTCAAACATCAATAGGTCATGACAAGGATACACTTTGTAGATTTGTATTTTACTTACTTGCCCTGAAGTCAAAACTTCCTTTTATTTTTGTTTTAATTTCTTCCTTTGTTTTTACTTTTGTTTCTTATCATGACAAGTATTGCCTGTGCTTTGTGAGATCCATAAATAAATATTTGGGATTTGATTTGATCCAGATTATTTTCCCATGTTTTGATACATATTTGACACATTGCTTAACCCACTCTACATAGCAGTCAAGTCTTGGAAGATCAAAGTTTCCTTTCACTATTTTGGTCGGACATTCATGAGGGACTGTTTCGGAAACAATCTTTGATGAGAAATTCCTTACTTCCTGTCTCTAAATACCTTTGGGGTTGTTACCTCTTGTAAACTTGGGATTGTAACCTCTACCCCACCAGAACGTGTGCATTGAAGAGGAAGGCCTGAAAGCTGGTCTGGAGAAAAAAACACTTAAAGATATAAATTTAAAAATCTTAGAGCAGCATTTAAATTATCATCGGGACATACCTATATTTAAATAAACTGAAGCCAGGGAAAAAAGCAACCTATTCTCTCCACCCGGCCACACAGCTCTGAGGGCACAAATGGTGTTTCTGAGTGTAAACAGAGGTCGCACAAGTAATATCGGAGTGATCTTGGGAAGCCTAAAACTCAGGTTATTTCTGTTCACACGCAAACGCTTAAAGCGGAGAAAACAGAAATCCTCACTTTGGTTGGAGTTTTTAGAAAGATTCGTCTTCAGTGCAGTAAATCTGCATTTTTGTGTGGATGACAGGCCAAATTGTGGAAAAATATCTTTGTTTTGTGAGATACCTGGCAACCTGTGGACAAGGTACTAATACATTGGTGCATTCGGTCAGTTTTGTTTAAAAGATGGAAAGTAAGAGGTGGAGTGGAGAAGTCTAGAATCAAATAGAGGAAGTCTCTTTAAACAGATGCAGCTAAATGTGCAAAGATCAGCAAATTCTTGACTAAAACGAGCTCTAGTTTGAAACGTCAAATAAAGACGAAGAAACAGGTAAAGCAAGATGTTAAACTTCGGCCGGAAACCACCATAATTAATAACCATTTCAATAAATTGTGTTGCATATCATAGCGTTATATAATTTAACAAATACTATGATACAATGCCACATAACTTAACTGTCTTGTAGCCCCTAGTCAGAAGCAAGATCCAGCACCAAGCACCAGCCATGAGCCCAAAGCTCCAGAGGGAGGAGGTAATACTCCTTATTGTGTAAATGGATAGCACTTTACATTACTGCTCGGTAATAACATGGTAACAGTGTTGTAATACCAATACTAGGTTACAACTCTGTAATACTAATTTCCCTAACCTGTAACAATAAAATAGCACAGTAATAACATCAGCTTCCAGACCACTAATAGCATGGTAATAGTGTGGTAATACCACTATAACAAATAGGCTATACTGTCTAATTTCCCAAGCAAGTTACAATGAAATAACACAGTAATAACTTCAACTTTTTTGCTTTGCAACCTTTAATTAACTATCACTTATAGTCATATAATTTCATAGTATTTGCACAGTTTCTTTTCCTAGTATTATTACAGTAATTATTACCATTTAAGTGCCTGTAGTAACACTATTTTAATTTTTTGGTATTTTCACAGTAATAAACATGAATCAAGGCTGCAAAGTGACAAATAACCAGTTTCCGTTTTTTTCTTGGTAATATGTTATTTTTGTAAATACAAAAAGGTATTGGAATTCCAAGGAGACAATTGTGGTAATTTTACTGTTATAACCATGAATCATGGCTGCAAAGTGACCAAAAATCTGTTTCCATTTAATTTGTAGGTAATAAATCATTGTGAACACAAAAGGCTTTAAAATGGCCTGGAAACATATAGGGTAACCATTAATAAGGACTGCAAAGTGACCACCTACCTGTTTCTACCTTATTTCATGGTAGTAATCCATTAACATAGGAAGGCAATGTGATAAAACTCAGTAAAGGTTGCAAAATCTTTATTCTACATTGCAATTTCCTCTGCTTTTTATAATGGGACAGCCACTTACAAAACTGTTACCTGACTGGGATATAAGTGTAAATTACAGCAAAACTGAACTGCCAAACAAATCTGAATGGCACAACATAAACATAGGTAATACAACAAGTAAGTAAGTGCCTTTAAATTGACATGTCAAAAGTTGAACCTAAAACTATAACTTAAAATAAAATGGTTAAAACAAAATGACCCAACAAACAAACCAAAAACAACATCTAGTTTTCTTTAATTTTGCATGAGATGGGTATTAACTCTCGGTCAGATTTTTTACTTTCAATTCTTGCCTTCAGAACAGCTCACTGTCGAGAAACAGCTTTACATCTTTGGCGTATTTAAGAAGTGAACCACCTGTAAATGGTGGAACCCTTTCCCTTTCCTCACTGTCAGCTTCCAAATAGACTTCTGCAATCACAGCAGTGTAGGCAATGGTGTTTCTATCCACATTGTGCTTTTTACAGCTTCGGTTGATACTGAAAGTCTTCTTTAACGTTTTAAGGACAGCCTTGTATCTGTGTCGAACATCGTCTGATGTTTTCACTACAGGAGTCACAAAAAAAAGGTCAAAAACATCATAGGGGCCTACACTTGCCTAATAGCACTATAGTTTTTGCAAATAACTTACCAACTCTAAGAGTTGCAACAGTTGCTTATAGATAAATGCTATAAGCCCAGAATTGCACAAAAGTTTCACAAAGATTTGTGTTAAGTTAAGACAACAAAAGCAAATTATGGAAATCTCATAAAAATAAATACAACTTTGACTGATCAGAAAAATAAATCTATTAAATGTGGTTTATTAAACATAAGATCTCTCTCCTCAAAGACTTTGTTTGTAAATGACTGGATTTGTGATAATCACATTGATTTCCTTTGTCTCACAGAAACCTGGTTGCAGCAGGAGGATTATGTCAGTATAAATGAGTCAACTCCTTCCAGTCTTTAAAATTTTCACATTCCTAGAAATACTGGGCGAGGAGGAGGAGTTGCAACCATTTTTCGTTCTGATTTACTAATTAGTCCCAGACCAATTGATAGCTACAGTTCTTTTGAACATCTAACCCTTAATTTTCCTCATCCAAGTTGCAAAACATTAAGACCATTTTTGTTTGTGGTTTTGTATCGTCCACCAGGCCCTTACTCTCAATTCTTGGATCAGATCTCACATTTTTTATCTGATTTAGTATTAAATACTGATAGGGTCATTATAGTGGGGGAGTTCAATGTTCATGTGGATACTGAAAGTGATAGCCTAAATGCAGCCTTTATTGCTATTTTAGACTCAATTGGCTTTACTAAAAAAGTACAGGGATCGACCCACTCGGGTAAACACACTTTGGACCTTGTACTGACATACGGTATTGAGTGTGGGGAAATAACAGTCCACCCACATAACCCGGTCCTGTCTGACCACTTCTTAATAACTTTTGAATTTACTTTAACTGACCATCTTAAATCTGAAAGAAAATTTCATTATAGTAGATCTTTATCAGACAATGTTGTAACAATCTTTAAAGAATCTGTTCCATTCTTACTTTCCTTAGTGTCTCAGGGCAATACAGTGGATGGCAGCAATTCTATCTCTAACCCTTCAGAAATTGATGGTCTGGTTCACAGCGTTACGTCCTCATTGCGTTTGGCATTAGATAGTGTAGCCCCCTTAAAAAAGAAAGTGGCTAGCCATAGGAGGCTGACTCCTTGGTTCAACGCAGAGTTGCGTACTTTAAAGCAGAATACTAGGAAGTTGGAGAGAAAATGGCGCTCCACACGCCTAGAGGATTCCTATTTAACCTGGAATAACAGTCTACTGCTGTATAAAAAGACCCTTCAACAAGCTAGAACAGCATATTTTTCATCATTAATAGAGGCAAATAAAAACAATCCTAGGTTTCTTTTTAGTACAGTTGCCAAACTTACACAGAGTCATAGCTCTGTTGAGCCAACTATTCCCCCAGCTCTTAGCAGTGATGATTTTATGGGATTCTTCGTAAATAAAATTAATTCTATTAAAAATAAAATCATTGGCATCCTCCCAAACATGATTACTTCTTCCTCTGTAAATGAGGCAGTATCGGAAAGAACTGTAGATCCTCAGTTGTGCTTAGGCTGTTTTGATTCAGTCGAGCTTTCGGAATTATCAAAAATATTAGCCTCATCTAAACCTTCAACTTGTATGTTGGACCCAATTCCAACCAAATTATTTAAAGAAGTGTTCCATTTGGTTCCTGGCCCCATTTTGGATATGATGAATCTATCCTTAGTAAACGGATACGTACCACAGGAATTTAAAATAGCTGTAATTAAACCTTTACTCAAGAAACTTCCCTTGATCATGATGACTTAGTGAATTACAGACCTATATCTAACCTTCCTTTCTTATCCAAAGTCCTTGAGAAAATTGTTGCTAATCAAGTCTGTGAGCATCTAAACAGTAACGAGCCGTTTGAAGAGTTTCAGTCAGGTTTTAGAGCTCATCATAGCACTGAAACAGCACTGGTGAAGGTTACTAATGATATTCTCATGGCCTCAGATAATGGACTTGTGTCTGTTCTGGTTTTGTTAGATCTCACTGCTGCTTTTGACACAGTCGATCATAATATTCTCTTAAAAAGTCTTGAACATGTTGCAGGGATCAAAGGAACAGCACTAGGCTGGTTTAAATCATATTTGTCTGATAGATTCCAGTTTGTTCATTTAAATGATCAATCTTCTTCACTCTCAAGGGTTTCTTGTGGAGTTCCACAGGGTTCTGTCCTTGGACCAATTCTTTTCACCATATATATGCTCACAATTGGTATAATCATTAGACAGCATGGGATAAATTTCCACAGCTATGCCGATGATACACAACTATATTTATCCATAAATCCTGATGAACCCAGTCAGTTAGGTAGATTACAGGCATGTCTGGAAGACATAAAAACATGGATGAATCTAAACTTTTTGCTTTTAAATTCTGACAAGACAGAAGTTGCTGTCTTTGGACCAGAAGTTCTAAAACAGAAACTTCTTAGTCAATCACTTCATCTGGATGGCATTAAATTGGCCCCCAGTAATAACGTAAAGAACCTCGGCGTTATTTTTGACCAAGACTTGATATTTAAATCCCATATTAAACAGGTTTCTAGGATTTCCTTCTTTCACCTCCGGAATATTGCTAAAGTTAGAAACATCCTGTCCAGGAGTGATGCTGAGAAAGTAGTCCATGCATTTGATACCTCAAGGCTGGACTACTGTAATTCTCTACTATCAGGTAGTCCACAAAATGCCATTAAAAGCCTTCAGTTGATCCAAAATGCGGCAGCAAGAGTTCTGATGAATTTTAAAAAGAGAGATCACATTTCTCCTGCTTTATCTTCCCTTCTTTGGCTCCCTGTTAAATCCAGAATAGAATTTAAGATCCTTCTTCTTACATACAAAGCCCTTAATAATCAAGCTCCATCATACATCAGAGATCTAATTGTTTCATATGTTCCCAACAGAGCACTTCGCTCTCAGACTGCAGGTTTACTTGTAGTTCCTAGAATTTCTAAAAGTAGAATGGGAGGCAGATCTTTTAGTTATCCGGCTCCTCTCCTGTGGAACCAGCTCCCAGCTTTAGTCCGTGAGGCAGACACTCTGTTTACTTTTAAGGCCAGGCTTAAAACTTTCCTTTTTGATAAAGCTTATAGTTAGAGTGGCTAAGGTCATCCTGAGCTATCTCTGTAGTTATGCTGCTATAGGCTTAGACTGCTGGAGGACAGACTTACCAATTTTCTTCACTTTGCTACTTCCTTTTCTCCTACGACTCTCCAGTTGTATTACAGTACATTCTGTTATTTCGACTGTTAACTTCGTTTTCTCTCAGTGTTTTTCTCTCCATAGAAGATATACCTGGTCTGGTATCCTGCTTGGCTGCAATGCCCTGTTGGATGGGGGGCATCGACTGGGATGATGCTCCCAGTTACTGAACATCCACTGTGTCCTGTTATCATCTTTTTACTTTCTGTAACATAGAAAGTTCTCTTATATCAGATCTTCTGTTCCTTCTGTGTCTCTGCTCTATCTTCTCAAACCCCCAGACGGTCGTGGCAGACGGCCGCTCCTACTGAGCCAGGTTCTGTTGGAGGTTTCTTCCTGTTAAAGGGGAGTTTTTCCTCTCCACTGTCGCTACATGCTTGCTCAGTATGAGGGATTGCTGAAGGATTGCTGTTGTTGGAAAGTCTGCATCAACGGGGCCCAACCTCACGCCAATGACTGACGCAATCTGCTGGGATTCCTTAAATAGGAAACTTTTTAACTGATTGGAATGTCTGTATAAATGTATTGAAATGACTTCTTGTTAAGTGCCTTGAGATGACATCTGTTGTGAATTGGCACTATATAATAAACTGAATTGAATTGAATTTGTGGCAGCACTGCCAAAGTAAATGCAATATACATTTTCATAGGGTGGGGGGTTAGAAGGGACTGGTGCACTTCACAAAACAGAAGAAATCATAAGAAAATAGCGAAAGAACATCTAATGACTTCAGCCGGGAAGTTAAAGCTTGATCCTTAGCATACGTCCAAATTAGTCACAATGTTACTGACTTTGATGAACGTAAGAAAAAAAAACCATAAAAATAATCTCTTTTTAGTCTGACATTTTACAGGTACAAAACCATGTTCATATTTATTTATCTAAAAAAAGAGTTTACTGATTTGAGTCTTTACAGTAAAGAAGAAAAAGTTGTTTATTGCAAAGTGTAAGTAAATATCTGGTTTCTACTGTAAATAGAAGAACTCTTCCTACAGTCACAACGGTATGAGTGAATGCTATGTCAACATCCAATAAACTTCCACAATCTGTACAAAACTGTGGGCAGCTGCATTGCAATGTGGACATGTTTGTGTAATTTCTATTTGTCTCCATCCAGGACGCCACATTCTTCACAGTCAATTTGTAATGCCTGAAAAGAGTGATCCTTGGTCTTGCCACAATTCAGAACGCTGTGTGGCATGTGTCCTTCTCCATGTAGCACATTGTAGTGTGCCTGGTGTGCCATCTATCTGCAGACTACAGTACAGATCCATAGAAAGAAAGTCTGGACTCTACAATCCAAATTCTTGATTAAGTTTTTTATTTAAAATGTATAATTATATAAATATAGGAAGCGTTAAGGGTCAATGCGTTGTCAGCTGTACCCTGTACTATATGATTTATATTGGTGCTAAGGGTGCTAACTGACCAGTAATACTCCTCAAATTGAAAAAGCATTTCACTGATTTAATCTGTGAAAATGTTGATTAAGATACGCAATGAAACAATGTGTTGATAAACAGCAGGGCTTTTTTACATTTGTTTTACATTACAAATAAAGTACTAATTACCATAACTCTGGATGATGCCCAACTTACTTCTTTTGCCAAACTCTGCTTTTTCTTTCTTTCTTGTCCTTTCCTTCTTTGCTTTCTTCTTCCGGTTCCTACCACTGGATGAAGATGATGATGTAGATTCAGAGTCCAAGGAATCAGAGGTGCAGGAACTGAAGGGTGAATGATGCAGTTTTCCTGAAAATATTTAAAGAAAGAACAACATGCCATCTGAAAGTTAGATAATAGGTCTGTTATGCAGTGAGAAACACCAGGCTCCGATGCCCTTTTTTGCCCCTTTTAGAAGGATCTTGGAGGTTGTCAGTAAGAAATAGAACATCAATAGTGTTTGTATTTGGTTATAAAATTTGAACAAGAATGCATGTTTTCCTAAATTACTTTGCTTATGTAAAATATATGACTACTGGAGTATACCAGTAAACAAAACATAATTTTCTGAACAATAAAACTTCAAATGTTCAAGATGTAACGTATTTTAGTACTGTGCTTTGAAATTATTTTTGTCATGATTTGTCATAAATAAAAGGGAGTCAAATTGGAAAATTCAAGACCTAACTGATAACTGCTGTATAACAACGTGTATTTGAGCAGTTACTAGTGTAGTATACTACCTGCAGCAGTGGGAACTTTGTCCAGCGCTCTTCTCAGTTGTTCCCTGAGGAAATCCCGTTGATCCTCAAGAGATTTTATTTTCTGTCTTTGTTGTTCATTGATTGCTGTGGCTGTCGGAGTCAGTTCAGATGGCATTCCAGTTTCTTTGATATAAGATTAAGATAAAACATCACTACATCTCATAATCAGTGATCGCAAAGACAGTTGTCATAATAGTTATGAAACACAAACACACACACACACACACACACACATATATATATATATATATATATATATATATATATATATATATATACACTTACTTTCAACAACTGTTTCCTCTTTAATATGCTGTGCATCAGACTCTACAGCTCTAGCAGACATCTGTACCAGTTCATATTTTCTAGCTCCTCTCGTTGAAGGCATCACCCTGAAAGGTTTTATTAGCAAAATAAGTATGTTTTTATTTGAGAACAACATATATCAAACAAGCTCAAAAGTTATTTCCCATCTTTGAATGTGGTCTTCGTGTTTCTGCAGTTGTACTAGCTCAGGATCCAAAAGGGCCAGTCTTGGATGGATCCTTTCAAGCACCTTGGAAAACCTTTTTCCAGAATTAGGTTTTCGGTACTGAACTGGTGTGTTTTATTATTGTTGGGAATTGGCCAACTGTATGCTGCTGTACATATATCTATAAAAGGTTCAGTCTTAAGTAAAAAAACAAAAACAAAATTGAATTAAGCGAATCTTGAATGCCAGACTGAAAAAGGAACAATAAATAAAGGATACATAAATGCCATTATCAGGAAAGGACCATATCACGTGCTTACACATTACAATTTTTGTAAAACAAATATGTTTGAGCTCACTGAAATATTTTGAAACCAACACAAACAAATAATTAAACTTAAGAGTATTTTCTGCAGACTTTTGATCAGCAGGAAGGCCAAACAAACAAACAAACCAACAAACAAACAGTTGTTTCTACAATACTGAATTAAAACCTTCGGTATTTTAAGAAGCTTTAGCTGGCCAATTCTTGATGTAGGTTTTAAACATGTACTTACCTTGTTGACAACTGCAGATGAAGTGAAGTAGGTGACCCAGTAGTAACAGCTGAGAGCCCACTATGTGCTAGCTGTGGTGCTCACTCTATGCTAATGAAGCTGTGAAGGAACTCCATCTTTGGGACAGATGTTAAAAGGGAACTCACAAAGTTATTTAGCCCACACAAACAGTTCCAGGGAATACACGTCTGCTTCCTTAAATCCTATTTTCTTTGTTTGTATCTTATGTATAAATAAAATACGTAAAATAAGACAGCAATGCTGCAGAGATGAACAAATGAAAAGGCACAGTTAATTTGTGGACAGATATCTGCTCCTAGATGCAGAGCGTATTGGTGAGAGGGGCCTGATTGAAAGAGAGAATACTTTTCTCCAACATTGTAGAAACAGAGAGAGTGGGAGTAACGCTATGAATAAGTTTACCTCCCACACATAGGCTACTTAGTATACAATTCCTCTTGCATGAGCATCACACGGATATTACTGGAAGAAACTGAAAGCGCAAAAGAAAAGTGTGCTTATCAAGGTGGCTTCAAAAAATTACATTGTTGTGCAAGAAAACGAGATGCCCTCTTTGTGAAAAAGCGATGCAAATGAACTAATGATGGATATTTACTCTTCTGTTACAATCTGTGTCAGATAGATACATTTCATATTCAGACTGGTCTGTTGTTATGAACAGTTAAGCAGGAACTCAATTTTCTTCATATTTTGTAAGATCTTTCACCAGTAAATAAATAAAAGTAAATAAAACTAGGCTTCTGCTTGTGTGGCAAGGTGCACAACGAGGGCCTGGGTGGGATTTGATCCCCAGAGTCCCGGATGAGAGTCATGCACCTTGCCATATTTGGCGTTGCTGGCAGGGTCCATGTGATACTGATAAGAAGTCCATGGATTCCTAATTGGTGGCACCCTGCGCGGAGCTTGGGGGAAAAAAGAGAGGGAGAGATGTGGAAGTGTGGGGTCCTGTCACTGTGTCTCCGATTGATAATGGGTCCTGGCTACTTGGCCACAGGGATATTCCTTTGGCTGACTGGTAAGTGTGTATGACTCTCAGTTGGGATTCTGGGGATCAAATCCCACCCGGACCCCTGTTGTGTATCTTGCTACACATGGAACCATTTGAGTAGTATTTAAAATGCATGTTTTCTGCAGCTTTCCATTGTCAGTACTACTATTTTCTTGATAAAGTAATGGAATTGTATTTACAAAAGTAGCATTAGCTAATAAATAAATATCATCACCTTTTATTGCCTATTTAGGGTAGGCTGAAAACCTCGGAGATTTGTGTCAAAATCCATAAGGGATGAGTCCATTTTTTCTAGTTCTCGCTCCTCAGCATCTTGGATGACGTCCATTCACAGGTAGTTAGTTAGTTAGTTAGTTAGTTAGTTAGTTAGTTAGTTAGTTAGTTAGTTAGTTAGTTAGTTAGTTAGTTAGTTAGTTAGTTTTTTTTTTATATACAATAATAATTTTAAATACAATTAAATCATTGCACTTTTTAATTTGTGGGGGGGAAATCAGTCTATGGGAAAATATTGTAATTTTGAGTGACATATCTCTGGAAAGAAATAAATGTTATAAGAATGATCCAAACTAATACACCACATAAACTGCAATAAGGATTAGGATCTCAGATTAGATCGATCATTTCATTCCAATCGTGTATTACCAATACATAATTCTAATCATTCTGGAAAACAATTTTCCCAAAATCCATAAAATATATTTTTTTCAGTGGCAACAACAGTGAAAGAAATGGAACAATGTCTGAATGGATAGATCACTAACTGTGGATTTAACTGTGATATCACTACATTGCTGCATGTTGCAGGTTTTCCCAAGGTTTGAGATTGAGACACTTGGATTTAATTGAAGAGGGAGGTTTTGGTAGCAGTCGGACTTTATCTAAGAATTCCAAGAAGCTGAGGATGGTGTGTGCACAACCAATTCAAAGATTTGAGAACAGGTGAAAAATTAGATTTGGTGGAGGATGATCTTTTGTTGTAATCCAGTGGTACCCAAAGTGGGGGGCGCTCATTGCAGGGGCCGCTCGGTATGAATGGATAAAATTTAATAGCTAATATAACAGTTGTTATGGCAGTTATTTTGACAAGGCTCCCACATAAACGCAAAACAGAAGATCAAACAAAGTTTCTAAACCAACTTCCTTCCCAGCCAGCGTAGAAAATATGGCGAAGCAGATCTTGCCTTTGGTTTTGTTACACCAAACACCTGCAAATGCTCAACTGAGCTTAAAGTTCAGAATCAGAACGGTTTTATAGCCATTTGTATGAACAGGTTTACAACATTAGGGAACTGCTGCGATACTTTGTGCAAACATAAAATAAACACTTCTAAACATGCAATAAATAAAAATACAAATAAAATGGGGTAAACAGATTAAGAGTGCGGGTTATGATCAGTGCAAAATTATACAGGTGCAAAAACAAAACACAGGGTCGTGTGACTGAAACAGAGCGGGTGGTGGGAACAGTGATGTTCATGAATCCCAACAGCAGAGACACTGTTCTCATGTCGAGAGGTTCTGGTCCGACCTGAACCTCCTGCCGCAGGGAGCATGATAAACTGTTAAGTAGCTGTGAAAGTTACACAGCAGTCAAATTATATGTCTAATCTACATGCGAGGTATTAAAAACAGCACTGTAAATTTGTACTGGAATTGTAAAAAGGTCTGCTGTGAAGAATAAAATTTTATTTTAATCATTAGAATTGTTCACTTAAAATATCACCTTTATGTCAGTAGCCTATGTTTTTTTCAGGATAACTTTCCATATATTCACCCTTTTTGTCAATATTTCTTTTAATAGTATGCAGGGGGGCGATTTAGTGCCACTTAGAGGAGAGGCTTTGTCTTTGGTCTGTTGGAAGTCAATGGAAAGCAAATACATCCAGTTTTGAAGTTTGTTAGCAGACGAAATGCTGAATGGCTGCCGCACCCACCATCGCCTGACACAACATGGCTTCATATGTTATTAAGTTCATCATCAGAGGTTATTTGTTCATCCAGTCACACTCAGCACATAGAAAGATCCTGGAGGAGATTTAAACAAAGGAAACGTGACTAAAAAAAACATTGAAAGAAACATTACGATTTATTAAATCGAACCACTGGCTCGGTAGAAAACATAGAAATGGGGCTCTTGGTCATCTGAAACAAGTTCAATGTTAAAGTACTGTGGCTGCTGCTTTGGTAACAGCCGGCCACTGACCACTGCAAACAGAAACAGAAAATTTGTTGAGGTTGTGTGTTTAAAATTAGGAGCTA